>OX457085.1:67106878-67402144 GCA_949752835.1 Empis stercorea
TCGAGTTTAAGGCTAGTAATGCTGCTCTGCTATCCGATAGGATGTATATGTTTTGATCCCTGTATTTCCTTTTCATGTTTTCCCGAATGCAGAGTTCAATAGCGTGTACTTCCGCCTGGAATACCGTTGAGTATTCATCTTCAAGCTTGCGTGGATGTTGGCTCTTGGTCTAAGTCCGTAGACGCCCGCACCAACCCCCTCGGTAGTTTTGGATCCGTCTGTGTACCAGATGAGGGATCTTTGTTTTAGTGTTATTGTGTTGCTTGCCCATTCGCAGCGTTCCGGAAGTTGTGTTCTGAATGGTTTGTTGAAGCTGTATTTCAGACTCATGCTGTCTGAAATAGGGATTTTCAGTACATCGTTGTTCTCGAACTCCTTAATAATGTATGGGTGAGTTAGTAGCTGTTCTGCCCGTCTTCACTAGTTATGAGTTTGTAGTTGGTTATCATTGCCTCTTGCTGCAGTTGGATGTGGAAAGGTGTGAGATTTAGGATAACATCTAGAGCGGCTGTTGGAGTAGTATGTATTGCGCCAGTGATTCCTAAGCACGCCGTACGTTGTAACTTATTTAGTTTCTTTTGTACTGGATTTTGCAGTGCTTTTTCCCACCAAACGGGTGCTGCATATAACAGGATTGGTCTAGCTATAGCTGTGTACATCCAGAAGGCCATCTTCGGTGACAGTCCCCATTTTTTTCCAAGCATACTGCGGCTGGTCCACAATGAGATCCTGGCTTTGTCAATAGCTTTGTCAAGGTGACTGTCCCAAGTGAGTTTATCATCCAGTGTGACCCCCAGAAATTTGACTTCCCTTGAGAAGTCAATCCTTTCACCGAACAGAATAGGTTTTATTAGCTTATCCCTGCTTCTTCTTTTCTATTTATTTATTCACCAAACAAGGTACAAAAACTTAAATATAAAGATTAACAAAGAAATATTAATTAAAAATTTAAAATTAAAAACTAATATATATCAAATATATTTAATTACAAAATATACATACAAAATTAAATTGTAGTTAAAATATAAAAAACATTAATAATTAATATGTTTGATGATATTATATATACAATTAAAAAAGACAAGAAAAAAGACAATACAATCAAGAGATATTATAAACGTAAGGGATGTTTAGGAAAATTAATATGGGAAAAAAAATAATATTAGAAATTAAGAGATTGGATTGTAATATCGAAGTAATTTATTTTTGAAAGTGAATTTCGATATATTTGTTGATAAATGCATGCAGTGAGTATTAAATAATAGGCAACATCTATTAATTGGCTCATTTTTAGCATATTCTTTATGGTGGTGGTAAACTTTAAGTAGGCTAGTATGTCTCGTTTGTCTAACGTCGTCATTATATTTTATTCTATTAATTATAGAGATAACGTCAATGTGTCCGTTTAAAACATCAAACGTGAAACAGGAAGTTAGAACAGCTCTCCTAGATACGAGGGAAGATAAGTTCAGTAAATTAAGGCGAGTATGATAGTGCGGTAGGTTTATGTAGTCATTTGGGTGATATAAGTCTCGTAATGAGAAGAGTAGAAATTGCTTTTGGACTGATTCAATCCTATTTTTATGAATTTCGTAGAAGGGATCCCATATAGGACACGCGTATTCAAGAATAGGCCGCACTAAAGCACAGTATAAGGATTTTGTCACCCAAACATTCTTAAATTCCTTTGCTCTTCTCTTAATAAAACCTAGCATTTTGTTCGCTTTGGAAATGATTTTATCGTAGTGGAGATTAAAACATAGTTTATCATCAAGAAGTATACCTAAGTCCATGATTTGACTTACACGTTTAATTGCAGAGTCATTAATATGATAGTTGTGTAGGTATTTTGTCTTCTTACGAGAAAAACTTATTGAGAAACATTTATTGATGTTTAGGTCAAGTTTATTAGTGACACACCAATTATGAAGAGCGTTAAGTTTAGACTGAAAAAAAGTTGCATCTGATAAGTTAGCTATAATACGAAAAATTTTTAAATCGTCCGCATAAAACAGGTGCGGTATGTCGTTTAGAAGATCAGATAAGTCACATATGAAAATATTAAAAAGTAGGGGTCCCAAATGGCTGCCTTGGGGAACGCCTGATGTGACAGAAATAATGTTAGATAGTAATCCTTGATATTTTACAAATTGTATCCTATCCGTAAGGTAAGAGGACAGCCAACTTAAAATTGTACCGGATATACCAATTTTACGCAGTTTAGAAATTAAAATATGGTGGTCAACGCGATCGAAAGCTTTACTAAAGTCGGTATATACAGTATCGATTTGGTGACCTTTTTCCATATTACATAGTAGCTCCGATGTGAATAGCATAAGATTGGTAGTAGTTGACCGTCCCTTTCTGAACCCATGTTGTTGTTCATTAAGAATCGGATTGATAACAGAGGATAGTTTATTATAGATAATTTTTTCAAAGAGTTTAGGAATAGACGATAGGATAGCAATGCCTCTATAATTATCGATATTACACTTATCGCCGTGTTTGTGAATAGGAATTAGATAAGATGATTTCCAGGCAGAGGGAAAAGATCCAAGCGATAATGATTTGTTAAATATTAGATATAATGGTAAAGCTAGATGATTGGCACATTTTTGCATAAATGTTGGTGGTATAAGGTCAGGACCCGGCCCATTTTTAACGTTCAAGTTTATTAATTCATTATAAATTTCTTCACATGACAATGAAATAGAACTTATAAGGGGGATTTCGGGGGTGCGATCAGTATTGTTGAACGACGAAGTAGATGGCCTATATATTTCACGAAATCGATCCGCAAATAAATCACATATTACTTGTGGGGATGAAGAGGTGGTATCACCCTTAGTCATGGATGACGGATAACCTGAGATTTTACGCTTCATATTGACGAATTCAAAAAATTTCTTTGGGTTTTTTTTTTCGTAAAGGCTACCACTATACTTTTCCTCGGGTTGATGCTGAGTCCAACTTTTCTATACCGAGGGCTAGACTTTGAAAGCTGCATTTTGTATAAGCTCAGAAACAGTATTCTCAAATTTACCTATGATAAGAATTGCTAGGTCATCAGCGTAGCCCTGAACGTCTATACCAAGTTCACTTAGGAATACTAACATGTCATCCACCACAATGGACCACAGAATTTGTGATAGTACCCCGCCCTGTGGGCACCCTTTTGCAGCAGAGATTGTTAATGTTTCATGTGCCAGGGATAATGATATGCGTCTCCCTTCGAGCATGGATTTTATCCATATGCAGGTGCTGCTGTCGATGCCTTTACTGCTTGCTGCTTCGTATATACAGTTGAAGGATGTGTTGTCGAATGCACCTTCAATATCGAGGAACATACCCATGGCTACTTCTTTGTCCTTTAACGATTTGCTAATCTTGGTTACCAAGTTCAGTAGAGCATGAGTTGTGGATTTCCCCGGCTAGGCATATTGATTTTTGTGCAGTGGGTTTGACTTCAGTGCACCATCTCTGATATGTCTATCCAGGATCTTTTCCATGGCCTTTAGTAGGAATGAAGTAAGACTTATTGGTCGATACGACTTTGGTTGGTTGCTAAGACGACGTCCCGCTTTTGGTATGTATATCACCTTAACTGTGCGCCATGCCATCGGGATGTGCTGGTAGTGTTGGTTGTAGCACATCTAGCCCTTTCTTCAGGAGCGCTGGAAAAATGCCATCTACTTTGAATGGTTGGAAGGAATTAATTGCCCATTTTATCGTAAATATGCTTCCGGATGCCTTCCATACTTCTATGTTCGGTCTGCATCTGGCTTCTACAGTGTTTGAGTGTACATCCTGTTCGTTTACTACGACTGAATCTGGAAAATGAGTTTGAGCCATAAGCTCCAACGTCTGTTTTTCATTTTCAGTACTAGTACCATCTGGTTTTTCCATGAGACCCATTTCAAATGGGTTTCAAATTACGCGTTGCTCGTGCACAGAGAAAAATTAATTCAATAAATTATAATTTCTCTGTGCTGACAACGCGTAAGATTAATCAACCAATTAAATTGAAATAGATTTAAAATATTTTGTTGGAGAAGCTGATTGGTTTTCCAAAAAATTATTGGAAAGATTTTGGAAAACCAAAAAAGCTCTCCAATAAAATAAAATAGAAAACAAATTTAAAAGAGAGGCAGTTGATCGGATAAAGTTTTGATAAAAAAATTTAAATTATAAATTTTTCAGTCGTTCCGGTAAAATTTGATATTTATTAATAATAATCGGAAAATAAAAATTGAGTTTTCGGAAAAAATCTTGTTGATTGATTTTAAATCAGGAAAAAAGAAAATTAATTGGATTTTTTAAAAATTGTAATTTAAAAGTAAAGAATTTAAAAAAAAAGTAATTTTATCGTGAAGAATTAAAAAAAAAAAGTAATTTTAATTAAAAAAGTTAATTAAAAATACGATAAAAAACACCGGGTTTGTCAAAAGCACATTTCCTCAAAATCGCCACATGTAGAACTATGAGCTATCCTAAAACAATGGGAATTCCTATACGTGCATATTGTGCAGTTTTAGTACTATTTTCAATGTATTATAATATTGTGCAGTTTTAGTAGTAAATATTGTGCAGTTTTAGTAGTATTTTCAATGTACTATACATAGGAAAGATATAAAAAAAATACGATAAACAAACCCCGGGTTTGTCAAAAGCACATTTCCTCAAAATCGCCACATGTAGAACTATGAGCTATTGTAAAACAATGAGAATTCCTATATGTGCATATTGTGCAGTTTTAGTAGTATTTTCAATGTACTATACATAAGAAAGATAGAAAATGATATGGTAAATATAGGTAAAAAATGTGTCCCTGTTCGATTTTATTAATTTTTTTTCCTTCCAAGTTTATTATTCCAACAAAATACATATATATAAAATTATCATTTAAGTTTTCCCTAATTTTGCTTTTAATTGAACATATAATGTGATATGAAATAATATCCAATATTCCCTTTATAAAGCTCCTAAAAATATGCAAAATGTTCGTTTTTTGCAAAATTTTACATGATTAAGAATTTTGATTAATTATAAGTGTGAGGCAAATGACTATAATTTATTAATTAATGCACTTTAAAGAAATATGAATTTCGAAACTTTTCCCAATATTTGTTTTTAAAAATATTGTGCAGTTATAATTTTACAAGTAAATTAAAAATGTAATTTTTTGATTTTCGAAGGGCCACAACGGAAAGGGGAGAAGAGATACGGATACAATTTCTTCAGAGACTCTAGTTATTTTTTAGATATCTCTTTGGTGCATAAATTTCAGCCTTCTATAATAAGCAGTTTGGGAAATACAGGGTGTTAAAAAAACTAAAAAAAGTTGTATGAAGATAACGGTATTTTTATACATCAAAGAATTAAATTTTAAAAAATTTTGTTTATTTCACAATTAAGATAAAAGATTTTCCTATTTTATGGCTTTTACAGACCTCAAAAATTTTTATTGGTTTAAAAGTTATTAGATGTTCAATATGGGTAATTTTCGAAATTGGAGGGGGAATAACTCAGAGGGGAAAAGAGATAGAAGAAAATTTTGTTCTACTGGACCTATTATTTTATTACTATCTATCTATGATCAAAATTTTAATACTCTATCTTAATAGATGTAGAAGTTTGTGTAAACGGACGGACGGACAGACGGACAGACGGACAGACGGACAGACAGAGTGAAACTAATATACACATTTCTTCCAATTTGGTTGGAAATGTGCTAATGATATGGTAAATATAGGTAAAAAATGTGTAAAGTTTATTATTCCAACAAAATACATATATATAAACTTATCGTTTAAGTTTTCCCTAATTTTGCTTTTAATTTAACATAAATGTGATATGAAATAATATCCAATATTCCATTTATATAGCTCCTAAAAATATGCAAAATGTTCGTTTTTTGCAAAATTTTACATGATTAAGAATTTTGATTAATTATAAATGTGAGGCAAATGACTATAATTTATTAATTAATGCACTTTAAAGAAATATGATTTTCGAAACTTTTCTCAATATTTGTTTTTAAAAATATTGTGCAGTTATAATTTTATAAGTAAATTAAAAATGTAATTTTTTGATTTTCGAAGGGCCACAACGGAAAGGGGAGGGGAGATACGGATACAATTTCTTCAGAGACTCCAGTTATTTTTTAGATATCTCTTTGGTACACAAATTTCAGCCTTCCATAATAAGCAGTTTGGGAAATACAGGGTGTTAAAAAAACTAAAAAAAGTTGTATGAAGATAACGGTATTTTTATACATCAAAGAATTAAATTTTAAAAAATTTTGTTTATTTCACAATTAAGATAAAAGATTTTCCTATTTTATGGCTTTTACAGACCTCAAAAATTTTTATTGGTTTAAAAGTTATTAGATGTTCAATATGGGTAATTTTCGAAATTGGAGGGGGAATAACTCAGAGGGGAAAAGAGATAGAAGAAAATTTTGTTCTACTGGACCTATTATTTTATTACTATCGATCTATACATCTTAAAAGATGTAGAAGTTTGTGTAAACGGACGGACGGACAGACAGACGGACAGACGGACAGACAGAGTGAAACTAATATACACATTTCTTCCAATTTGGTTGGAAATGTGCTAAAAATCAGAACCGGGATTCTGATAAATAAAAAAACTAATTTAATAAACTGTTATTTATATGAAAAATTTTACATAAATCAAATTTGTATAATTAAAATAATTAAAATATATAATTGTGAAAATAACAAGTAAATTTGATAAAAAATTTATAGTAAATTAACACAATTTACTACTTATATAATTATAAATAATAAAGAAATATTTAATGTAAAACCTTAAGGAGTTTTATTTAAATAAAAAAGAAAAATTAAAGTGACGATTAATCAGTAGATGAAAGGTGAGATAATATAAAAAAAAACATATATATGATTGTAATTTATTTTACAACAAATGGCGCTGCGGACAGGATAGGAATTACATTTGTTATATCTTTTTCTTATTCTTGAAGAAAAGATATAAATTTTTATATCTTTTTCTCGAAAACAAAAAGCAGATATAGTTAAAAGGTTCTTTTTGATCGAATGAATTTTTTCCTCTTAACTTTATCAAAAAATGATTAATTCCTTCCAAGTCGTAAAATAATAAAACAACTGTATTCTGCTTAGGTTGAATCAAGACTTAAGAAAAGATTTTGTCCCATCAACCTTAAAGCCTCGCTTTTGGGGAAAAGACACACATACACATAAAAATAATTGTGTACAAAACGTTAATATTTCTATTAAGGTTTCGCGTTACACAAATGCTTCTCTTTTGTGCTGACGCGTGTGAGAATAATTCTAGAAAAATATTTAGATTTAACATTTTTCAGCGGTATTTGGTTTTAAATTACTTTAAGATATGAAA
This sequence comes from Empis stercorea, assembly GCA_949752835.1. NCBI lineage: Eukaryota > Metazoa > Arthropoda > Insecta > Diptera > Empididae > Empis > Empis stercorea. The sequence continues at coordinate 67,114,280 of OX457085.1, forward strand.
TATTTCTTTCGTATCCGCTGATTTATTATTTATCCCACACGGTTTGAATTACGGTATTGTGTGTTTTTCCCCGACGACAAAAGCCCGCGCGGATATTTGTCGGCACAACATGCTTCCCCATTCTTAGGAATTTGATGGCCATGCTTGACAGTTGATAGGACATTAAGCGATTCTTGCTTTGTGAATTTATTGAATATCTATATATATGTGTATATATATATATATATATATTTTTTTTTTTTTTATAAACAAAATTTACAAGCTTATTTGTTAATGTACAGTTTTTAAGTTTTTTTTTATGTATTATCCACTGAATTTCCTTTTGTTTTAACAATTTGTTTTTATTTTATAAGATAGTAATAACTAAATACATTGTTTTTTAATGTTTAAATTTTTGTTAAAATACATTTTTTTTGTGTTTTAACAATATTTTTTTTTTTTATAAGGTAAGAATTACTAAACACATTGTTTTTCAATGTTTAAATTATTGTTAAATAACATTTTTTTTTTTTAACAATTTTTTTTTATTTTATATAAGGTAAGAATTAAGAATTACTAAATACATTGTTTTTCAATGTTTAAATTTGAGTTAAAATTCATTTTTTTTTTTAACAATATTTTTTTTATAAGGTAAGAAGTACTAAATACATTGTTTTTCAATGTTTAAATTTGAGTTAAAATTCATTTTTTTTTTTTTAACACTAGATTTACGGAGACCCGTCATTTGACGGATTTCCATAAATCTAGTGTTAAAATTGGAAAAATACCAATAATATTTTCTACGAATTTATGCCGACTTTTTCTTATGTAGTGAGATGAATACATAGCCTTTTTTGACGAGAAAGTTTGGTAAGTTACTCTTATACAGTTCATAAAGTCTTCCGAAGTTAGTATTATGTACAGACCATGATTTTCGGATTCCGCAATAAATTTCACCTTGGTTTCTAGCATTATATCCCATTCTTCATTAAAAGTTGTCGGTAGTGGGTGTATTCGGTATACACCATATATTGCTGGTTCTGGAAGTGGGATGGTAATTTTTATCCAAAGACTCTTATTACTGGGATAAACCGATAGTTGTGCGGCCTGGTGCAAAGTAAACGTATCTTGTAGAAATGGTTTAGATTTAGATGTCAGCGCGACATTTTGTAAAATGTCCGAAATGTTGCCCATATCTAGTAAAAATGGATGTAGTTTGTTTTGGTACAAATCGTTTAAGATTGATAATTCTGTTGACTGTCTATTCTGGATTTCTAGTAACTTGGATATTATGATTGCAATTAGTTCATTAATTTCCGTCTTCAATTGTAGTGCCGCTAACTCTTTCTTTGTTGCTGCCGTAAAAATGTCATATTCTTGTTCTAGATTTTTTAAATTTGCAGTAACCTCGTTTATCTCTGTAATCAGTTGTTTAATGGGTTTACTCAGCTTGTCGAAATTGGATCCCATAACTGAAATTTGCTGTTTGACCAATTGAAAAGTTTGGGCCGAATTTTTGTTTAGGTTGCTTAATTCGTTATATATTTTTCGCGAGTCCTCACTGTCCATAGTTCCAAATGCCCATTTGGAGAAACTTCCAATAAATTCTATTGCTCTTATTTCTCCGGTGAATGAAAGCATGCTGGATATAGGCATTGCTTTGCTTCAGGTTTTCTGAGATAACTAACGCTTACTTCACCACTATCTTACATGACTTGTAGAAACCTTCCCCCGTACTTTGTTCTCTAACACAAGTTTTCTATCTTACTATCGCACAAATTTGCGAACTCCAAGACAGTTGTGAAGTCCATCGGCGTGAAGCTTGTAAAAATTGTCCATGTGTCCTTATAGAAAATAGCGAAATGAAGCTTGTAAAAATTGTCCATGTGTCCTTATAGATAATAGTGTCCTTATAGAAAATTTTTTCAAATATAACCGGTGAAAGCGTTATCTGTTCATTCTGATATGGTAGCCAGGAAGTTGTAGATTCTAACGAATTTTCCAGAGTATATATACTCATTAAAATAAATGTTTTCCGATTTATTATACAATTCATTTTTGTGTAAATATGTACAACTAAACTTAATTAACTACTTTTTTTTTATAATATATAACTGATATACTTAAAGTAGATTTGAATTTTAACGTATATATTATTTTTATAATTTAATATAATATATTTAGGTTGTGCAAATGTCTATAATATATATATATATATAATTGTCTATATTTTTTTTTATATAAGTATGTAATTTTACTTATTTGTAATTTTATGATTTGTTATTTAATAATTTATTTTGTAATTCTATTTATTACCTATAATTGCATTTATATAAGAATGAACTCAAAGTTCGGAATTTTTAATACGAGATATTGAAGAACGAACTCAAAGTTCGCAATTTTTAATACGAGATATTAAAGAACGAACTCAAAGTTCGCAATTTTTTAATACAAGACGTAAATAAAAGAATGAACTTTACGTTCGCAATTTTTGATACAATTTTTGATTATAATGTTGCAATTTTTAATATGCAAATTTTTAATCTATATAACCTTATTTTTAGTTTGTCGTATTAATAAACTTTAAGTAATTTTGACGAATTATCAGTTTTTTTGAATAACATTATTTTAAAGTGTTGGAAAAATATAACCAGAGAAAAGGAAAAATATAAAAGTAGAGATCTTATTAAAATTTGTAGTATTAGAACACATATTAAGGTAAAGTTCGCAAATTTTAATACGAGATATTAAAGAAAGAACTCAAATAGTTCGGTCGAAAAATTATTTTGTAAAACTTAAATAAAAATTCCACCAATTACGAGATATTAAAGAACGAACTCAAAGTTCGCAATTTTTAATAGGAGTTATAATGTTGCAATTTTTAAATGCAATTATATATTTTATTATTATATATATCTATGTTTACTTTAAATGTTTTCGATAAAATACAGAGATACCATTTTGGTGTTTTAGTTTGTCCACTCAATAAATTTTAAGTAATTTGGACGAATTATCAGTTTTTTTGAATAACATTATTTTAAAGTGTTGGAAAAATTTACCATATAACCAGAGAAAAAGAAAAATATAAAAGTAGAGTTCTTATTCAAATTTGTAGTATTAGAACACATATTAAGGTAAAGTTCGCGATCTTTAATACGAGATATTAAAGAATGAACTCAATGTTCGCAAGTTTTAATATGCAATTTTTTACTCTGTATAACCTTATTTTTAGTTTGTCGTATTAATAAACTTTAAGTAATTTTGACGAATTATCTGAATAACGTTTTCTGAATAGCATTATATCATCTTCTGAACATCACTATCCAGCATAAAAAAATGCCGATTAAGTGTTGAATTTGAGTTATTGCAGTATTTGGAGTGCTGAATTTGAGTTATTGCAGTATTTGGAGTGAAGAAAGAAAAAATGTTGCTACGTAAATTATTTTTTTTTCTTCTAAAACATGAGAAATGTAGGGATCACCAAATGTTTTATAACGAATTAAAACAACTTTAAATGATAATGGAGATGAGAGAACTTTACATCCAAGGTTTCTTTTTTTTTATTTATTTATTTCGAGGAGTTCGAAACATTATTGTTCAAGATTAACATAGTAACTTTTAAAGGAGCAACAGATAATTGTTAAATATTAGAAATGTTATTTTTATTAATTTTATTCTATTATTCTTTACGACAAACTAAAATGATTTCTTCTTGGGTTCCATGAAGAATTAAATTGGATCTGTATTGTAAGGAAATGGTGTAATGCAGGAATCACCAAATGTATTACCGGAAAAATAATCCAGAAAAGATACCAGAAAAATCACGAGAAATTCTAAAATCTAATACAAAATATTAAACAATGATTTCAATATTCGCAAAATTTTTTTTTTATTACGAGATATGAAAGTAATGGAGTACTAGTGAAGAAAGAAAAAATGTTGCTACGTAATTTTTTTTTCTTCTATACCTTTTCAACTTCAAATTGGAAATAAGCAATATCAAATTGGAAATAAGCAATATCAAATTGGAAATAAGCAATGTCAAATTGGAAATAAGCAATATCAAATTGGAAATAATCATTTTCAAATTGGAAATAATCATTTTCAAATTGGAAATAAACTTTAAAAATTGGAAATAAACATTAAACATTTTAAAATGAAAAGGTATAGCAAGCCGGGCACCATAAAACAATGTGTAAAGTTTTTCATTTGTTGTATTTTCGCCAAAAAGATAAAAGTTTTCTATTGTCGATATCTAATAATAATATTATTGCGCTTAAAATGCCGTATATTAAGAAAAGGGAAGCTGATAATATTAAAAAACAAATTTGTGCTTTGTATAACAATGGTGGGGATTGGAGAGCGCTCGCAAAAACATTAGGAGTGAAAACGACAACTTCGTATAGATGGGTTAATGGACAGAACGTGGCTGAAAAGCAACGAGGTGGGAATAGAAGAAGTAAAATCACAAACGAACATCGTAATTTTATGGAGCAATGCGTTGAACAAAATACAAGAATTACTTTAAAGCAATTGAAAGAGAAACTTATTCAGGCTTATCAGATTGATGTCTCCGTGGAATGTGTGCGCAAACATTTAGATGGTATGCTTTTTACACTCAAGGATATTCGAAGGGAACCTGAAAATGCAAATAATGAAATTAATAAGAGAAAAAGACGTCAATATGTTGAACAACTGATTGCATATCAATCTGAAAATAGACCAATCATTTATATGGATGAAACGAACTTTAATCTTTTTGTATCAAGGACAAAGGGAAGATCGATAAAAGGAAGCCGTTGTAGTTATATTGCAGCAGGCTGTCGTGGCGCCAATATTCATATTATTGGATGCATAGGTAATGTGGGGCTTATTCATCACGAAGTAAGAAGAGGAGCATTTAAAACCCCGCAAGCTAAGGAGTTCATACGCAATTGTCTGAGAAATGCTCTAACCAAATATCAATCACCAGTCGTAATGGTAATTGACAATGCACCGTGTCATACATCTATTGAACATGTGTTTCTTGAAAGTGAATTTATAAATCATCGGTTATTAAGATTAGGCCCGTACAGTCCAATGTTAAACCCAATAGAACTTGCTTGGTCAGCTCTTAAGGCTTCTATAAAACGAGATCTAGCAACTGAAATGCCACAGATTTTAGAAGGTGAAAATAGAACAAATTTGACCCAAACTGAATTTCGCCTACAAAGGATTGAAAATATTATACAACGGAATGTACCAAATTTATCTGTTGCAAATTGTGCTAAATATGTTGCATATGTTCAAAAATTCATACCGGATGTTTTAAATTTGATTGATATCCTTTTTTAATTTATTATATTAATAAAGTTTTGATCATAAATATTGTTGTACCCCGTGTGTTTTTGTAACTTAAATGATTATTTCCAATTTTTAAAGTTTATTTCCAATTTTTAAAGTTTATTTCCAATTTGAAAATGATTATTTCCAATTTGAAAATGATTATTTCCAATTTGACATTGCTTATTTCCAATTTGACATTGCTTATTTCCAATTTGATATTGCTTATTTCCAATTTGATATTGCTTATTTCCAATTTGAAGTTGAAAAGGTATAGAACATGAGAAATATAGGGATCACCAAATGTTTTATAACGAATTAAAACAATTTTAAATGATAATGGAGACGAGATAATTTAATGGAGGTATATTAAAATTGAATATAATATCATAATATTTTTATGATTATTTTTGAATTATTAGAAATAAGATACAGTATATGACATATACCGCATTATGAAAATGGGAGAGGATTTTAAAAATGTAGGAGTGGAGAAATTAGATTGTCTAAAATCTAAAATCCGGAGTTGTAGGCTTTTATTCGATTGTTGTGTATTTTCTTGATTTTATTGTTAAGTTTAATTGATGTTGTTACTGGTCCATCTATAGATACAACCTCATACGGGCCTACCCATATTGGTGAGAACTTTTTTCTAACTGGATTTTTTAATAAAATTTTCTGTCCGACGCTGAACGTTACTGGGTTTGTATAAAGGTCATAGTTCCTTTTTGAATTGATTTTGGCTCGGTCCAAGTTTTTTCTTGATATTTCGTGTGCTCTTTGAAGCTGATACTTTAACTGTGCAGGGTAATAGTCGAAATTGTACAATGGGGCAGGTTTTCTTTTCAGATTTGTTGGTAGTTCAAATTTGAAACCATATAGACTGTTTAATGGGGATAACCGTGTTGCCACATGCGTTGTATTATTATGATAACCGTGTTGCCACATGCGTTGTATTATTATATATTTTGTCAGGTCATCCTGGAAAGTTAAAATATAGCGGTTACCTGCATAGGTCACTGAAAGAGGTCCTACTAGATCCATGTGCACCTTGTCGAATGGTAGAATTGGCGTATCTGTTAAAATCATGGTCATCTTTGTCAACTTCGAGCTTTTATTTATTTGGCATTTGTGACAAGTTTTGATATAATTAGTTTTGTCCTTTTCCATTCCCTTCCAACGAAATTGCTGCCGTATGCGCCAATATGTTTTCTTCCGCCCTTGGTGGCCACCAAGGGCGGAATCGTGGAAATCTCTTAAAACAGTTTGTATTTCTGCCGCGTCAGTTAAAAATTCGTAATTAATTTTGCTTTTCGCAATTTCGCTTGTTATATCTAATAGGACTTCGTTTATGGATTCGCTCGCATTAGGGTGATTTATTTCTAACTCACTTATCTGCGGTTTTGGAACTGCCCGGGGCTGACTGGTCTTGCTTCTGGTTTGCACCGTATTCACAAGACTATTTTCAGAATCGTTTACTATTCTACTCAGGGAATCCGCGTTCACATTATATTTTCCGGGCTTATATTCAATATTGTAATCATATTCAGATAGTTTGTGATGGAAACGAATTAACCTTGAGGTAGGGTCTTTTACATTGAATACGCCTTTCAACGGTCTGTGATCCGTGTATACCGTAAATGGTCGGCCTAGTAAGTAAGTTCTGAAATTTTTGGTCGCCCACACTATCGCCAGTAATTCCTTTTCGATGGTTGAGTAGTTTCTCTCAGCCTTATTCAAAGTTCGGCTGGCATACGCGATTTGTCTGTCCTCGCCCACCTTGCCCTGGGATAACACAGCCCCCAATGCAGCGTTGCTTGCGTCCGTTGCTAGTAAAGGGTTGCTCGAAATCAGGATACGCCAGTATTGGTGGTGAAGTGATAGCTTTCTTCAACCTTTCGAAAGATTTTTGACAGTCATCTGTCCATAGAAATTTCTGGTTTTTAACGAGTAACTTATTTATGGGAGCCGCTACTTTAGAAAAATCCGGTATAAATTTTCTGTAGTAGTTAGCTAGCCCGAGAAATGATTGAACCTCCTTAGCATTCTTCGGAACTGGAAATTCGGTTACGCAATCTGTCTTGGTGGGGTCTGGCTCCGCTCCCTTCTCAGAACATTTGTGCCCCAAATAGATTATTTCGCGACATAGGAAGTTACATTTTTCAGTGTTTAATTTCAGATTTTGTTGTCTAAGTTTTGCAAAGACTTTGGATAATTTCTCATTATGTTCCTGGAGATTCTTACCGTAAACCACAATGTCGTCCAGATATACGAAACAGTCAATATCCTGGAGGCCCGTTAAAATGTGATTCATTATCCGTTGGAACGTAGCGGGTGCCCCCGTAAGTCCGAACGGCTTTCTGTGGAATTCGTAGTGTCCCAGCCCAGTGCTGAACGCTGTTTTTGGTCTATCATCCGGAGATATTAACACCTGATGATAGCCACTCGCTAGGTCCAAAGTGGAAAAATACCGACAGTGTCCTAGCTGATCCAGGATTTCCTCGATTCTAGGCAAAGGGAACGCATCTTTTATCGTAACCTCATTTAACTTTCTAAAATCAACTACGACACGCCACCTTTTCTGGCCGTCAGGACCTGATTTTTTCGGTACGACCAGAAGATGCGAGTTCCACGGCGATTTACTGGGTGTTATTATGTTCGCTTCAAGCATTTCTTCCACCTGTCGATTAATTTCCACCCTGTGACATTCGGGCAACCTATACTGTTTCTGATTGATTGCTGGCTTATTTGGATCTGTTCGTATACTATGACTGAGTACGTTGGTATGCGATAAGGGGTCACCTTTCAACAAAAATATATCGTTATACTTTACTGTGAGATTTTCCATGGATTCTTTTTCCTCAGTATTTAAGTCATCATCTAATTTTAATTCCGTTAATAATTTTTCTATCCTATCATTACTCGTATTCTTTGTGTTGAAATTAAAAATTTTATCAGATTTTTAGTTGACTATCTTGTACTGGTTAAACTTGTCATTTAAATAATAATCAGAATTTGTTGAATTAAGTATAGGTACTTTTATATAATTTTGTATAGGTTGAACTATTGTATTAGCTAAATATATGCCAGTATCGATTTCCTGCGAATGTATTAGCAATTCGCTCGATGTTGTGGGGTTTTTAGCTGAACGATCGTTTTACTTCATGCACCAATTTTGGTATTATTTATTACATTTTCGTTAATTTGGCAGTGAATTTGTGTTTCCAATGTTGGTAAAGTTACTAAATCTAGTTCAGACAAAACCTTTTTATCTTTGTCTAGAATCTTAAGTTTTTTGGACACCGTGTCAATGATTGACTGATTCCATAGAATGTCTCGGCCTAATATGCCATCCGCTGGTATGTCATTCGTATTATCCATCACGTGCCACTTCGTCTGAAATTTTTTAGAGAGGGGTAGATGGGTTTTAATTGAGCCTAGAGTAAGACTTGAACCTCCAAATACTCCACCTAACTGTTTTTGTTCGTTTTTGTTGAAAATTGTACCATTTTTCAACTTGCTATTTTTTTATCAAACTGGTATCTGCACCAGTGTCCACGAGTACTACAATTTTACCATTTTGCGCTAATGGCATTGGTAGTTCCACGAATACATCGTGTTTGCGAAGTTTTTTAAACATAAAAAGTCTTTTGTTTATATTTTTATTATAAAATTTATATTTTCTTGGGATTTATATTATGTGCCAAATATTGATTATAAACATGCGTAACGCACACAATTTGTGTACGCAGTAATTTAGCATAAAAGTAACTGCATTTATAAGAATTATCCAAATATTTACGAAAATAATTTTGTAATTTATTACGCTTTTGCATGTACTTTCAGATTTTTCTATGATATTAAACGAAACAAAATTCGGTATTTTTTCGTTAATATTTTCATTTGAAATATTATACTCATACGACTTATGTTCAACAAAAATACCATTGTTTGTCACTGATTTTGGATTCCATAAATTTTGTGGTATGATGTTAATTTCTTCATGTTTATTAATTTGAGATAAATCTTTAATTTGCTCAGACTCTTCACTAAATTTAAGGTTATTATCTGAAATTGAGTTTGGTACATATTCTTCAGAGTTTAATAATTGATCGCCATTGTTATAATCTGATTCTAAAATATTTTCACCAGAAATTAGCTCATTGGAAATATTAATTTTACCATTTAAATGTAATGTTTTTATTTCTGAAGCTTGGTGAATTTTATTTTCATCTGTTGACGTATTTAGTGCACGAGTAGAACTTGTTATATTCAGATTTCCTAAGATAGCAATAGTATTTTGTGTTATTGTGTTTGCGCATGTTGTTTTGGGGGCACAGCTTAGTTGTTTGAGCTTGTTCGTTTCCCTTTTGTGACTCGTGATACCTTTTTTTACTGAAACAGGTCTCCTCCAAATGTCCTATTCTGGAACACCATTTGCATTTCTGTTTTGCACGAGAGTTTTGGGTCACAAAAATTTGAGCTTTTTGACAATTATCTCGTGCATACCCATATGCTTTACAAATCTCACAATATGGTGCATTTTTCCGCTGCCGGCATTCAGCATACGTATGATTTGGTTTGTTACAAAAACAAACCAAATCATACGTATGCTGGTTTGTTTGGTTTGTTTAATATTGAACTTAGACCTGCGTTGCTCGTTACTATGTGTCTGTTTTGCGAAAATAGGCAAACCGCCAGTGAAGTTTGTGAGTTGTAATTCATTTATAGGTACTTGTTGAGCTGGTTGGGAATGCGGAAAATTGGTAGTGGGTAAAATAGTGTTGGTAGGGGGGTTGGATGAAATTTGATTATATGCTTGTGTGTTTATCGAGTTATTTGCTAGTTGAGGCATTTGACTAGAAAATTGCATATTTGGATTATGTGCTTGTGGTGAAAATGTGTATGGTTGTGGTTGACTCTGATTTTGTATAAAAGATTGACCTACCATATATTGTGGATTATTAATGTGAGGAGATTGTGGGCTTAGTAGTAGCGAAGTTTTGAACGCGGTTTCTGCCAATTTTTGCAAATCTGTTTCAGAGCTTGCCAGCATGAATTGCCGAAGCGAAATTTAGAAAGGCCTACTTTAAACATTGTGATAAAAGAATTTTGGGTTTCTTTTAATAACGCCACTGAACCATCGCTATTATAGCATGAGTCAATAATTTCTTTAGCTTTTGTTTGAAGGTTTGAAAGGCGGCGCGCATACGATTGAGTATCTTCAGTTGACAACTGAAGTGATTGTTTAATTTCATACATTATGCTATCTAAAGTTCCAACAGTCAAATATGTAGTTTTTATTATAGTTTCCAATTCTTTCAGTGTTTTTGGTGCTCTACCACGAACTAATTCAAAAGCGTCCCCGACTAATTTTGTAGTAAGGAGAGATACATAAACTTCTTCGTCTTTTTCTTCCAAACATGTAAACCCTAACTGGCATGCGTTTAGAAATTCATAAACTTTACCACATAATTGTGGTGTTCTTTCACCAGAAAATTGAGGAAATATTCGAGCGACAACTTTACCAATATTTTCGTACGACATGTCTATACTAGTTATGCTATTGTAATCACTAACTGTTGTACTAATTCTTTTTTCCGCCGTTTGTTTTGTTGCAATCGTACTGATTTCGCACGATTTCTCAATATTTTCCCGAAGTTCTGAAATAATACTTTCTAAATCGACGATTTGTTTTTGTTTACTGATTACTCTTTGGTTTAACTCACTAAATTTAACTTCTACTTCTGATTGTTGAAATCTCAAAATGATTTTCTGACAAAATGACAAAATTATTTTCTCAAAATTGGTTACACATTGTACCAATTGCGGAATTTACGGACACGAATCCGCTAATTGTTTAAAACCACGTGCAGGGAATAACGGAGCAAGCCCACAAAGAGTTTTAACAGTAACCAACACGGAAACCACTTGTGAATGGTGTGCAAGGGAAGGTCACAAAATATTGAATTGCGAAGCACGTCAATCTTATGAATCTAGAATGGCATTAGTCTCGGGAAACGAGAATGGAGTGAACTAAAAAAGCCCAGCTCATTCCATACGGAGGGCACAACAACCACCTTACAGGAACCTATAGTTCAATTGGCTTTAGATATAGCCAAAACAGACAAAGTAAAGTTATTAGTAGACACAGGAGCTCAGGTTAGTTTAATAAAAAATTCAACATTGAAAAAAGGAACGCAAATATGTACAGATAATAAGGTACAAATAAGTTCAATAAACAATGTGAGCTCCACTTTAGGTTCCTGTGAGGGTAAATTTTTATTAGGGCAAAATTTTAAATGCGATTTCCAAGTTACAGATAATGATATTAAGTTACCAGTTGATGGTATTTTAGGGAACAATTTTTTGTCCCCTAATTGTAATATTTTAGGACCCCAAAAACAATTACAATTTCCAAAAACAAAAACAAATAATTCGGAATTTTATATTCCATTTTCACAAAAACAAAATGAAAAAATAAATATGCATTGTATTAAAGATTCAAATCAATTAAACGCGGTAAAGATACAACAATTACGAGAAATTTATGATAACGTACAGGAGAGTTTTAAGGAAAATAATGGAGTTATGGAAGTAATAGAAAATAAAGAGGAAGTTATTGAAGAAACTAAGGAGGTATTAAGTGAAAATAGTAGTAAATTAAAGGAGGAGGATATTATTGTAGTGAATGCGGAAGTTATGAAAGTAAATGATGAAGTTAGTAATGAGGAATATAATAATAATTATGACGTAGAAGGAGAGGAAGTAGTAAATGATGAAGTTAGTAATGAGGAATATAATAATAATTATGACGTAGAAGGAGAGGAAGTAGTAAATGAGGACGTAAATAATGAGGAATATAATAATAGTTATGACAGAAAATAAAAATTTGGAGAATATTGAAAGTATCAATGAAGAAGTAATGAATAATGATGTAATAATTGGTTTAAATAATAATGTAATAGCAGACGAAATTAAAGTATATAAAATGGACAATGCAATGGAAAATAAAAATAAAGAAGTATCTGAATCTAATAATGTTAAATGTGAAAAAATGGAAATTAATGGAATAATAAAATCAACGAAAATTATAGTACCAGCACGCATGGAAAAGGCAATCAGTCTCCCTACAACGGAAGAGGGAGAATTCTTTTGTGAAGCTCAACAAATAAAACCAGGCGTGTTTTTAGGAAATTGTTTGGTAAAAAGTAAAAATAATACTGTAACTGTTTGTGTAGTTAATGTAACCACTGAAAATGTAGAAATTGTAAAAGTAAAATTGAAACGTAAAAGTAAAATTGAACCCTATTCAAAATTTTGGAATAAAACCCCTAAAAAATTTGACAAAATTTTGGAATAAAACCCCTAAAACATACCAAAAATAAGAGAAAGAGTTAATTTTAATTTTAAAAAACGAAAGAAAACCATTAGTTTTGGTTTATAAAAATGACTTATAGAAAATTAAAAAAAAAAAAATATATATTGTATACGTATATAGAGTTCCAAAAAAAAAAAGGGGAGGGATCCCTACACAAAATTCATATAAAAAAACGATTTTTTAATAAATTTTTAGTATATTAAACTCACTAGTTTTTATTTACAAATATATTTTAAAATTTACCTATTAATTTCCCACTAAAAGTACCTATGTCCAATAATTTAAATAAAAACCTTAATAATTCTATTCAAAAATCTGAAGAAAAAAATTTATATACAATTAAATATTAAATTAAAATTTGATTTTTAATATACAAAATAAATTTTACAAATTTTAAAATAAAAAAAAATAAAATAAAAAAAAGAGAAAAAATGAATTTGATTTTTTAATATAATAAAATAAAAATTTTTGAAGAAATAAATAAATAAAGAATAAAATTAAAAAATTCATATTATTTTAAATTAAGAGAAAATTTATTAAAATGATAGTAAAGTAAAATATTTATCATTACAAAAACAAAATATTATTAAATCTTATACATAAATAAAAAAATATATTTAAATAAATTTAAAAAAAAAATAATATACAATTAAGAAAAAATCTATTATATTATCTATTATCTATAAGTAAATAAAAATTTTTTAAATGGAAAAACTCAAAATAATATTATTTTTAAAAATATAGTGTTCGAAGTAAAAACTTCGATCCCTATATTTTTTCTAAAGAGAGAAGGTGTTGTGAATTGAAGCACCCAGTACTTCAATTCACAACCAAAAAACAGCTAATTAAAATATTTTGAAATAATTTGAATTCAATAACTTAAATTTGCAAAATAATTAAAAATTAAATTAGAACAAAATTTTGAAGAGTTGATTGGCTAACCAAAATATCGCATGCGATATTTTGGAAAACCAAAAAGCTCTTCAACCAAATAAAATAGCTGTTTTTGGTAGCCAAAATCAAGTTTTAATTTGGGTGTCAAGTAGACACCAAATAAATAAATTAAACATTGTAAATATTAAAGAAAAAATTTAAAATTAATAAATAATAAAATACTAATATTAAACTATAAACTAATAAATAATTAAATATTTAAATAATTACTATATATTAATAAATAAAAAAGTTAAACTTGAGATAAAAAATAGTGTTTTAATTGGAAAATAGTAAGGAAAAATAATTATAAAAGGTAACTTTTATAACACTATGGTAAGCCGTCCAGAGCTCCGTCGACCAACCATTCTGCTTTGCGATCTGTATCAAAATTTCTGGGACGGGTTTCGATGCTCCCTTAACCTCGAGCGTGACTCTGTGCAACCTTGGGATTTTATTTTTCGTTACCACCCGTAACTTAATGTCCTCCCAAGAAAGCTCTAGGTTTGCCACCAAATTTTTAAAAAATTCGGTTGTAAACCTATCATGACAAACTGCCCAGTAATAACCCCCACGAAACCCACTCCAGACGAAGCGGACTGGCAGCACATCATCTGCAGACATAAAAGCAGCGTCGAAGGCCGCTTCAAATGCCTGCTTGATGATGGGCTGCCTTTCCCTGGAGATTCTACCCCGCGGTGTGCAAGAGTCCACGACAGCCAACTCCAAAGGGTTGTTGTTGAAGCCTCTCGCAACCCGGGCGTAGGTTCTCGCTGTCCTAATCGGCGGTTTTTTCGTGGCAGGTCCGGGTTCGGCTGAATTATCAGACCTATTTCTCTTTATATCCGGGAGTTCCTTTGCCAGCCCTGATACCTTACTACTGACCCCAATCGTGTTGCCACATCTTGGTGTCGAGTTTCGGGTAACTGGTATGGCTCCGGAAGTACCCTCAGAGGTGGGACCGGGCAAGATTGCTGGTTCGGGTGGACCGGTGCTAGGACAGTCTCCGCCCAGGGTGCATTTAAGGTGTTACCATCTACCGCTCTCGCCCTGATTAGGTCCTCGCAAACTAGCCCCCGTGAAGGCCTTCTTACGGCGAAGGTTTCTCTTTTGGGATTTTGATAATGTGGTTCCCTCCCCCCGCAGCCCCCTGCTCTACTAAACTAGAAATGTTGTGGAGGCTAATCCCCTTCAACCGCTTTCGCTTTTGAGCGCCCGAGGGTTTCTTCTTGGCACCTCCCTCTGTCTTGTTGAGGGTGGCCAAGTTTTCTACACCTACTCCTAAACGTCCTCTAGCTACTGGCGACTTAAACACTGCATAGGCAATGGCCAAGCACTCGCCGAGAGTCGTAGCCTCTCCCGACACTTGGGGTGGTATCCCACCACGATTTTTTTCATTTTCGGACATCCGGTTCATGAAGTTGGATTCTCTTGGTTTTCGACCCTCCCGCATTGGCCTTACCGACATGGTTGCACCTATCGACCACCGCGACAAGGTGGAATCCGCCGGGGTATTTTTATTTAAATAATGCTTTATATTTTCGTATTGTTTTATTTGAGAAATAAGATCTATAAAAGTTTGAAAAGTTATGACAGATAAATTATTAAACATCGTTGGATCATGCTGTCCCATTATTATATATTGAAATATAACATCATCACTTAGATCTGCTCTTTTCCCAACAATATACATTTACAACTGGTGTATATGTACTTTTACAACTGGTGTATATGTAATATACAACTGGTGTATATGTACTTCATTATTCAATGATGGGAAACTTTATTAATTGTTGTTTAAATTGTTCCCAGTAACTAATATTTTCTTGAATACTATCATACCAAAATTTTGAAGGTCCATGCATTTTTGTTGAAGCCGCAAGCATTAGTACCCCTGACGGCCAATCATAAATATCTATTAGTGCGTCAACCCGTTTTACCCATTGCGTAGCCGTTAATCCCGATAAACTTGATGGGTTAAATTCAGGTAACACTTTTGATTCGTCCTTCATATTTCCACAATTTACATTATTTTTTACATGTGCCTCAGATTTTGTACTACTTGGTAATGTATTTATTTCTGCCATTCTATTCAATAAGTCTTTGCTTTTTATATTATTATTTTTTCTCTTTGCAGCAGTTCTTTTTACTTTCCCTTTTATGAATTCACACTTCCAGTATATAGGTATATTTATTTATTTATACATATATATGTATATATATATATATATGTATATCTCCTCACCTGGCCATAACTCTTAACTCCACAAAACACAAAATTCATATAAAAAAACGATTTTTTAACAAATTTTTAGTATATTAAACTCACTAGTTTTTATTTACAAATATATTTTAAAATTTACCTATTAATTTCCCACTAAAAGTACCTATGTCCAATAATTTAAATAAAAACCTTAATAATTCTATTCAAAAATCTGAAGAAAAAAATTTATATACAATTAAATATTAAATTAAAATTTGATTTTTAATATACAAAATAAATTTTACAAATTTTAAAATAAAAAAAAAATAAAATAAAAAAAAGAGAAAAAATGAATTTGATTTTTTAATATAATAAAATAAAAATTTTTGAAGAAACAAATAAATAAAGAATAAAATTAAAAAATTCATATTATTTTAAATTAAGAGAAAATTTATTAAAATGATAGTAAAGTAAAATATTTATCATTACAAAAAAAAAATATTATTAAATCTTATACATAAATAAAAAAATATATTTAAATAAATTTAAAAAAAAAATAATATACAATTAAGAAAAAATCTATTATATTATCTATTATCTATAAGTAAATAAAAATTTTTTAAATGGAAAAACTCAAAATAATATTATTTTTAAAAATATAGTGTTCGAAGTAAAAACTTCGATCCCTATATTTTTTCTAAAGAGAGAAGGTGTTGTGAATTGAAGCACCCAGTACTTCAATTCACAACCAAAAAACAGCTAATTAAAATATTTTGAAATAATTTGAATTCAATAACTTAAATTTGCAAAATAATTAAAAATTAAATTAGAACAAAATTTTGAAGAGTTGATTGGCTAACCAAAATATCGCATGCGATATTTTGGAAAACCAAAAAGCTCTTCAACCAAATAAAATAGCTGTTTTTTGGTAGCCAAAATCAAGTTTTAATTTGGGTGTCAAGTAGACACCAAATAAATAAATTAAACATTGTAAATATTAAAGAAAAAATTTAAAATTAATAAATAATAAAATACTAATATTAAACTATAAACTAATAAATAATTAAATATTTAAATAATTACTATATATTAATAAATAAAAAAGTCAAACTTGAGATAAAAAATAGTGTTTTAATTGGAAAATAGTAAGGAAAAATAATTATAAAAGGTAACTTTTATAACACTATGGTAAGCCGTCCAGAGCTCCGTCGACCAACCATTCTGCTTTGCGATCTGTATCAAAATTTCTGGGACGGGTTTCGATGCTCCCTTAACCTCGAGCGTGACTCTGTGCAACCTTGGGATTTCATTTTTCGTTACCACCCGTAACTTAATGTCCTCCCAAGAAAGCTCTAGGTTTGCCACCAAATTTTTAAAAAATTCGGTTGTAAACCTATCATGACAAACTGCCCAGTAATAACCCCCACGAAACCCACTCCAGACGAAGCGGACTGGCAGCACATCATCTGCAGACATAAAAGCAGCGTCGAAGGCCGCTTCAAATGCCTGCTTGATGATGGGCTGCCTTTCCCTGGAGATTCTACCCCGCGGTGTGCAAGAGTCCACGACAGCCAACTCCAAAGGGTTGTTGTTGAAGCCTCTCGCAACCCGGGCGTAGGTTCTCGCTGTCCTAATCGGCGGTTTTTTCGTGGCAGGTCCGGGTTCGGCTGAATTATCAGACCTACTTCTCTTTATATCCGGGAGTTCCTTTGCCAGCCCTGATACCTTACTACTGACCCCAACCGTGTTGCCACATCTTGGTGTCGAGTTTCGGGTAACTGGTATGGCTCCGGAAGTACCCTCAGAGGTGGGACCGGGCAAGATTGCTGGTTCGGGTGGACCGGTGCTAGGACAGTCTCCGCCCAGGGTGCATTTAAGGTGTTACCATCTACCGCTCTCGCCCTGATTAGGTCCTCGCAAACTAGCCCCCGTGAAGGCCTTCTTACGGCGAAGGTTTCTCTTTTGGGATTTTGATAATGTGGTTCCCTCCCCCCGCAGCCCCCTGCTCTACTAAACTAGAAATGTTGTGGAGGCTAATCCCCTTCAACCGCTTTCGTAGAAGAGCCCTCTTTCGCTTTTGAGCGCCCGAGGGTTTCTTCTTGGCACCTCCCTCTGTCTTGTTGAGGGTGGCCAAGTTTTCTACACCTACTCCTAAACGTCCTCTAGCTACTGGCGACTTAAACACTGCATAGGCAATGGCCAAGCACTCGCCGAGAGTCGTAGCCTCTCCCGACACTTGGGGTGATATCCCACCACGATTTTTTTCATTTTCGGACATCCGGTTCATGAAGTTGGATTCTCTTGGTTTTCGACCCTCCCGCATTGGCCTTACCGACATGGTTGCACCTATCGACCACCGCGACAAGGTGGAATCTGCCGGGGTATTTTTATTTAAATAATGCTTTATATTTTCGTATTGTTTTATTTGAGAAATAAGATCTATAAAAGTTTGAAAAGTTATGACAGATAAATTATTAACCATCGTTGAATCATGCTGTCCCATTATTATATATTGAAATATAACATCATCACTTAGATCTGCTCTTTTCCCAACAATATACATTTACAACTGGTGTTTATGTACTTTTACAACTGGTGTATATGTAATATACAACTGGTGTATATGTACTTCATTATTCAATGATGGGAAACATTATTAATTGTTGTTTAAATTGTTCCCAGTAACTAATATTTTCTTGAATACTATCATACCAAAATTTTGAAGGTCCATGCATTTTTGTTGAAGCCGCAAGCATTAGTACCCCTGACGGCCAATCATAAATATCTATTAGTGCGTCAACCCGTTTTACCCATTGCGTAGCCGTTAATCCCGATAAACTTGATGGGTTAAATTCAGGTAACACTTTTGATTCGTCCTTCATATTTCCACAATTTACATTATTTTTTACATGTGCCTCCGATTTTGTACTACTTGGTAATGTATTTATTTCTGCCATTCTATTCAATAAGTCTTTGCTTTTTATATTATTATTTTTTCTCTTTGCAGCAGTTCTTTTTACTTTCCCTTTTATGAATTCACACTTCCAGTATATAGGTATATTTATTTATTTATACATATATATGTATATATATATATATATGTATATCTCCTCACCTGGCCATAACTCTTAACTCCACAAAACACAAAATTCATATAAAAAAACGATTTTTTAATAAATTTTTAGTATATTAAACTCACTAGTTTTTATTTACAAATATATTTTAAAATTTACCTATTAATTTCCCACTAAAAGTACCTATGTCCAATAATTTAAATAAAAACCTTAATAATTCTATTCAAAAATCTGAAGAAAAAAATTTATATACAATTAAATATTAAATTAAAATTTGATTTTTAATATACAAAATAAATTTTACAAATTTTAAAATAAAAAAAAAATAAAATAAAAAAAAGAGAAAAAATGAATTTGATTTTTTAATATAATAAAATAAAAATTTTTGAAGAAACAAATAAATAAAGAATAAAATTAAAAAATTCATATTATTTTAAATTAAGAGAAAATTTATTAAAATGATAGTAAAGTAAAATATTTATCATTACAAAAAAAAAATATTATTAAATCTTATACATAAATAAAAAAATATATTTAAATAAATTTAAAAAAAAAATAATATACAATTAAGAAAAAATCTATTATATTATCTATTATCTATAAGTAAATAAAAATTTTTTAAATGGAAAAACTCAAAATAATATTATTTTTAAAAATATAGTGTTCGAAGTAAAAACTTCGATCCCTATATTTTTTCTAAAGAGAGAAGGTGTTGTGAATTGAAGCACCCAGTACTTCAATTCACAACCAAAAAACAGCTAATTAAAATATTTTGAAATAATTTGAATTCAATAACTTAAATTTGCAAAATAATTAAAAATTAAATTAGAACAAAATTTTGAAGAGTTGATTGGCTAACCAAAATATCGCATGCGATATTTTGGAAAACCAAAAAGCTCTTCAACCAAATAAAATAGCTGTTTTTTGGTAGCCAAAATCAAGTTTTAATTTGGGTGTCAAGTAGACACCAAATAAATAAATTAAACATTGTAAATATTAAAGAAAAAATTTAAAATTAATAAATAATAAAATACTAATATTAAACTATAAACTAATAAATAATTAAATATTTAAATAATTACTATATATTAATAAATAAAAAAGTCAAACTTGAGATAAAAAATAGTGTTTTAATTGGAAAATAGTAAGGAAAAATAATTATAAAAGGTAACTTTTATAACACTATGGTAAGCCGTCCAGAGCTCCGTCGACCAACCATTCTGCTTTGCGATCTGTATCAAAATTTCTGGGACGGGTTTCGATGCTCCCTTAACCTCGAGCGTGACTCTGTGCAACCTTGGGATTTCATTTTTCGTTACCACCCGTAACTTAATGTCCTCCCAAGAAAGCTCTAGGTTTGCCACCAAATTTTTAAAAAATTCGGTTGTAAACCTATCATGACAAACTGCCCAGTAATAACCCCCACGAATCCCACTCCAGACGAAGCGGACTGGCAGCACATCATCTGCAGACATAAAAGCAGCGTCGAAGGCCGCTTCAAATGCCTGCTTGATGATGGGCTGCCTTTCCCTGGAGATTCTACCCCGCGGTGTGCAAGAGTCCACGACAGCCAACTCCAAAGGGTTGTTGTTGAAGCCTCTCGCAACCCGGGCGTAGGTTCTCGCTGTCCTAATCGGCGGTTTTTTCGTGGCAGGTCCGGGTTCGGCTGAATTATCAGACCTACTTCTCTTTATATCCGGGAGTTCCTTTGCCAGCCCTGATACCTTACTACTGACCCCAACCGTGTTGCCACATCTTGGTGTCGAGTTTCGGGTAACTGGTATGGCTCCGGAAGTACCCTCAGAGGTGGGACCGGGCAAGATTGCTGGTTCGGGTGGACCGGTGCTAGGACAGTCTCCGCCCAGGGTGCATTTAAGGTGTTACCATCTACCGCTCTCGCCCTGATTAGGTCCTCGCAAACTAGCCCCCGTGAAGGCCTTCTTACGGCGAAGGTTTCTCTTTTGGGATTTTGATAATGTGGTTCCCTCCCCCCGCAGCCCCCTGCTCTACTAAACTAGAAATGTTGTGGAGGCTAATCCCCTTCAACCGCTTTCGTAGAAGAGCCCTCTTTCGCTTTTGAGCGCCCGAGGGTTTCTTCTTGGCACCTCCCTCTGTCTTGTTGAGGGTGGCCAAGTTTTCTACACCTACTCCTAAACGTCCTCTAGCTACTGGCGACTTAAACACTGCATAGGCAATGGCCAAGCACTCGCCGAGAGTCGTAGCCTCTCCCGACACTTGGGGTGATATCCCACCACGATTTTTTTCATTTTCGGACATCCGGTTCATGAAGTTGGATTCTCTTGGTTTTCGACCCTCCCGCATTGGCCTTACCGACATGGTTGCACCTATCGACCACCGCGACAAGGTGGAATCTGCCGGGGTATTTTTATTTAAATAATGCTTTATATTTTCGTATTGTTTTATTTGAGAAATAAGATCTATAAAAGTTTGAAAAGTTATGACAGATAAATTATTAACCATCGTTGAATCATGCTGTCCCATTATTATATATTGAAATATAACATCATCACTTAGATCTGCTCTTTTCCCAACAATATACATTTACAACTGGTGTTTATGTACTTTTACAACTGGTGTATATGTAATATACAACTGGTGTATATGTACTTCATTATTCAATGATGGGAAACATTATTAATTGTTGTTTAAATTGTTCCCAGTAACTAATATTTTCTTGAATACTATCATACCAAAATTTTGAAGGTCCATGCATTTTTGTTGAAGCCGCAAGCATTAGTACCCCTGACGGCCAATCATAAATATCTATTAGTGCGTCAACCCGTTTTACCCATTGCGTAGCCGTTAATCCCGATAAACTTGATGGGTTAAATTCAGGTAACACTTTTGATTCGTCCTTCATATTTCCACAATTTACATTATTTTTTACATGTGCCTCCGATTTTGTACTACTTGGTAATGTATTTATTTCTGCCATTCTATTCAATAAGTCTTTGCTTTTTATATTATTATTTTTTCTCTTTGTAGCAGTTCTTTTTACTTTCCCTTTTATGAATTCACACTTCCAGTATATAGGTATATTTATTTATTTATACATATATATGTATATATATATATATATATATATATCTCCTCACCTGGCCATAACTCTTAACTCCACAAAACACAAAATTCATATAAAAAAACGATTTTTTAATAAATTTTTAGTATATTAAACTCACTAGTTTTTATTTACAAATATATTTTAAAATTGAATTTGATTTTTTAATATAATAAAATAAAAAATTTTGAAGAAACAAATAAATAAAGAATAAAATTAAAAAATTCATATTATTTTAAATTAAGAGAAAATTTATTAAAATGATAGTAAAGTAAAATATTTATCATTACAAAAAAAAAATATTATTAAATCTTATACATAAATAAAAAAATATATTTAAATAAATTTAAAAAAAAAATAATATACAATTAAGAAAAAATCTATTATATTATCTATTATCTATAAGTAAATAAAAATTTTTTAAATGGAAAAACTCAAAATAATATTATTTTTAAAAATATAGTGTTCGAAGTAAAAACTTCGATCCCTATATTTTTTCTAAAGAGAGAAGGTGTTGTGAATTGAAGCACCCAGTACTTCAATTCACAACCAAAAAACAGCTAATTAAAATATTTTGAAATAATTTGAATTCAATAACTTAAATTTGCAAGATAATTAAAAATTAAATTAGAACAAAATTTTGAAGAGTTGATTGGCTAACCAAAATATCGCATGCGATATTTTGGAAAACCAAAAAGCTCTTCAACCAAATAAAATAGCTGTTTTTTGGTAGCCAAAATCAAGTTTTAATTTGGGTGTCAAGTAGACACCAAATAAATAAATTAAACATTGTAAATATTAAAGAAAAAATTTAAAATTAATAAATAATAAAATACTAATATTAAACTATAAACTAATAAATAATTAAATATTTAAATAATTACTATATATTAATAAATAAAAAAGTCAAACTTGAGATAAAAAATAGTGTTTTAATTGGAAAATAGTAAGGAAAAATAATTATAAAAGGTAACTTTTATAACACTATGGTAAGCCGTCCAGAGCTCCGTCGACTAACCATTCTGCTTTGCGATCTGTATCAAAATTTCTGGGACGGGTTTCGATGCTCCCTTAACCTCGAGCGTGACTCTGTGCAACCTTGGGATTTCATTTTTCGTTACCACCCGTAACTTAATGTCCTCCCAAGAAAGCTCTAGGTTTGCCACCAAATTTTTAAAAAATTCGGTTGTAAACCTATCATGACAAACTGCCCAGTAATAACCCCCACGAAACCCACTCCAGACGAAGCGGACTGGCAGCACATCATCTGCAGACATAAAAGCAGCGTCGAAGGCCGCTTCAAATGCCTGCTTGATGATGGGCTGCCTTTCCCTGGAGATTCTACCCCGCGGTGTGCAAGAGTCCACGACAGCCAACTCCAAAGGGTTGTTGTTGAAGCCTCTCGCAACCCGGGCGTAGGTTCTCGCTGTCCTAATCGGCGGTTTTTTCGTGGCAGGTCCGGGTTCGGCTGAATTATCAGACCTACTTCTCTTTATATCCGGGAGTTCCTTTGCCAGCCCTGATACCTTACTACTGACCCCAACCGTGTTGCCACATCTTGGTGTCGAGTTTCGGGTAACTGGTATGGCTCCGGAAGTACCCTCAGAGGTGGGACCGGGCAAGATTGCTGGTTCGGGTGGACCGGTGCTAGGACAGTCTCCGCCCAGGGTGCATTTAAGGTGTTACCATCTACCGCTCTCGCCCTGATTAGGTCCTCGCAAACTAGCCCCCGTGAAGGCCTTCTTACGGCGAAGGTTTCTCTTTTGGGATTTTGATAATGTGGTTCCCTCCCCCCGCAGCCCCCTGCTCTACTAAACTAGAAATGTTGTGGAGGCTAATCCCCTTCAACCGCTTTCGTAGAAGAGCCCTCTTTCGCTTTTGAGCGCCCGAGGGTTTCTTCTTGGCACCTCCCTCTGTCTTGTTGAGGGTGGCCAAGTTTTCTACACCTACTCCTAAACGTCCTCTAGCTACTGGCGACTTAAACACTGCATAGGCAATGGCCAAGCACTCGCCGAGAGTCGTAGCCTCTCCCGACACTTGGGGTGATATCCCACCACGATTTTTTTCATTTTCGGACATCCGGTTCATGAAGTTGGATTCTCTTGGTTTTCGACCCTCCCGCATTGGCCTTACCGACATGGTTGCACCTATCGACCACCGCGACAAGGTGGAATCCGCCGGGGTATTTTTATTTAAATAATGCTTTATATTTTCGTATTGTTTTATTTGAGAAATAAGATCTATAAAAGTTTGAAAAGTTATGACAGATAAATTATTAACCATCGTTGGATCATGCTGTCCCATTATTATATATTGAAATATAACATCATCACTTAGATCTGCTCTTTTCCCAACAATATACATTTACAACTGGTGTATATGTACTTTTACAACTGGTGTATATGTAATATACAACTGGTGTATATGTACTTCATTATTCAATGATGGGAAACTTTATTAATTGTTGTTTAAAATTGTTCCCAGTAACTAATATTTTCTTGCATTTTAGGTCCATGCATTTTTGTTGAAGCCGCAAGCATTAGTACCCCTGACGGCCAATCATAAATATCTATTAGTGCGTCAACCCGTTTTACCCATTGCGTAGCCGTTAATCCCGATAAACTTGATGGGTTAAATTCAGGTAACACTTTTGATTCGTCCTTCATATTTCCACAATTTACATTATTTTTTACATGTGCCTCAGATTTTGTACTACTTGGTAATGTATTTATTTCTGCCATTCTATTCAATAAGTCTTTGCTTTTTATATTATTATTTTTTCTCTTTGTAGCAGTTCTTTTTACTTTCCCTTTTATGAATTCACACTTCCAGTATATAGGTATATTTATTTATTTATACATATATATGTATATATATATATATATATATATCTCCTCACCTGGCCATAACTCTTAAACGGCTTGACCGATTGAGCTCAAATTTGGAAGTTGAGCTCGTGTCATCAATGGCTTGGTATCATATGGCTTGGTACCATATTGGGGCCTTTTTGATTAGAGGGACGGGAGCGCGGAGGGCCGTTTAATTTTTGAATGTACCAAAAAAACCATGTGGGATATCAAATGAAAGGTCTTGACGAGTACATCTCATTGGACGGTAGTCCGGTGGGCGCCGTGGGTCATGACGGGCCCAAATCGGGGCAATGTGGGGCCCCATAATACAAAAAATCATGTGGGGTATCAAATGAAAGGTCTTGACGAGTACATCTCATTGAGCGGTAGTCCGGGGGGCGCCGTGGGTCATGTCGTGCCCAAAACGGGGGCAATGTTGGGCTCCATAATACAAAAAATCATGTGGGGTATCAAATTAAAGGTCTTGACAAGTACATCTCATTAAACGGTAGTCCGGTGGGCGTCGTGGGTCACGGCGGTCCCAAAACGGGGGCAATGTTAGGCTCCATAATAAAAAAAATCATGTGGGGTATCAAATGAAAGGTCTTGAAGAGTACATCTCAATGGGGGTAGTCGGGGGCCGACGAGGGTCATGCTGGGGGCCAAACCGGGGGCCATGTTGGACCCCATATTGCAAAAAAAGTTTGTATGTGTACATTTCAGTGTACATCTCAATGTGGTGTATTTCTTGGGGCGCCGTGTGTCATGTAGGGCTAAAACGGGAGCAATGTTGGGCCCCATCTTACAAAAACCATGTGGGGTATCAAATGAAAGGTCTTCAACAGTACATCTCAATGGGTAGTAACCCGGAGGGCGTCGTGAGTCATCTCGGGCCCAAAACGGGGGCAATGTGGGGCCCCATCATACAAAAAATCATGTGCGGAATCAAATGAAAGATCTTGAAGGGTACATCTCGATGTGGGTAGTCCGTGGGGCACATTCGATTATACGGGGGCCCAAATGTGGGTCATGTGGGCTCAATACAAAAATCATGTGGGGTATTAAATGAAAGGTCTTGAAGAGTATATTTAAATGAGCGTAGTCCGTAAAGGCACACTGGGTTACACGAGGTTCCAAAAGGGGGTCATGTGGGTCAACAAGACCTTAAATCATAAAAATATCGTGTAGGGTATCAAATGAAAGGTCGTCCAGAGTACATCTCGTTTCGTAGTGCGTGGGTCAAGTGGGCCCAAAATCTGTTCCGAGAGGTACTCTGGGTCTTGTGGGGCCCATAATGCAAAAAGACATGAGAGGTATCAAATAAAAGGTATTGAAAAATACATCTCGTTGCGCAGTCCGTGGAGCTTCATAGTTCATTTTAGGGCCCAAAACCTGTGTCATGTGGGGGCCCATCATAAAAAAATCAGGTGGGGCATCAAATAAAAGGTCTTGAAGCGTAGTCCGAGCAGTACCCTGGCTCATGTGGAGCCGATTATACAAAAAACATCAGCCACATGTGGAATTCCAAATCGTGGGCCATGAGTAGCTCAAACAAATCATTCCCAAGTTGTCAAAGTATTTAAATATTTTTAGTCGGTTAAATGAATAAATATTTGACCGACTAAAAAGTGTAAAATAAAAAATATAAATAAAAAAAGTTTTTTAAAAATACTTTCCCTTAAAGAAATATTCAACTAAAAAGTAATAAACAAGAAAATAATACCACATCAATGTACTTTCCCGTTGAATTTGAGCAACTGTCAACAATAGTAAGGGAAAGGTAGACCTCTTTATAAATGGCATTAATTCTGATAAGGTCTACTTTCCCTTACTATTTTTGACAGTTGCTCAAATTCAACGGGAAAGTACATTGATGTGGTATTATTTGCTTGTTTATTAATTTTTAGTTGAATATTTCTTTAAGGGAAAGTATTTTTAAAAAACTTTTTTTATTTATATTTTCTTTCTGAACTAATTCCATTTGTTTCGATAGTAGAATCGTATTATCAACCAGCCCATTTGGCTGTTCTATTTCAATGGTCCCAGCTGGACTAAGCGGTCTTGAAATTGTATTAGTAGTAGTTAATAATCTTAATCTGTCAATTAAATCTTTCTTATTTCCTTTAAAATTCGTGCAATTTAATTTCCTGAGTTCCTCTTTGATTTCTTTATTTGTGTTTTTATTCTAGTTCCTCTTTGATTTACTTATTTTTTTATTTTTATTTTTTTGTACGATAACCAAAACCCACTGGTAATCAAAGAATTATAACGTATTTTCCGTTTTCTTTTACGATTTTAATGTAGCTTTTCTGTAAAATAATAATTAAATATAACATTATTGAAATTTAGAAAGAATAATCAAGAAACCCTGAAATATCTTCCACATAGTAAAATATTTAAAATATTTTTTTATAAAACATTTAATACCGATTACCATTGGTGAAAACTAGGTTAAAGGGCGAAACTAGTTCCCAATTTTTCCCCTGTTTTATGCGAAAATGTGACATAAACTGACCCTAGCATCTATTATTGGGAATTTGACATTTCAAAAAGTGCGAAACCAGTTCCTATATTCCGCCATCTTTTTAACTTTATTTTTTTTTTCAGGTTCAATTTTCCCCCTTCAGTTTATTCCACTACATAAGCAATTTTATTTGTCACTTTTTTGAAAATGTAAACAAATTCAAAAAATTTGAAATAATTTCTCAAAATAAAAACTATTGGCCATTTTGAAAATTGGTACTGAATAACTGAATTTATATAAATATTAAATTTTTGTGTGAAATAATTATTTATTGTATAAATAATTAATTGTCTAATTATAATTTATGTCTTATATTATTGTAAAATAATTATTTTTAATTATTTAACAGATTTATAAATTTTGTTGGATACAAATATTTCAACAGTTTTTTAAATCTAAGAATTGTTATGATATATTATTTGTGGGTATTTATAATGTAATATTAAACATGATATAAAAAAAATACGAATGAAAATATATATTCCTTAAATTTAAAAACAATTATTTATTGCAATAAAATTTTTATTAAAAATAATAGAATTAATTGGCTTTTAAAAAAAATTATTGTTTATAAAACTGTTTACATAATCAATTAATTGTTTACAAAATTGTTTACATAAACAAAAATTTTGACAATTAATATGTATATACATATTCAGTGCGCACCAATACATAGGAAACATGTTCGATTGGGACTGAGTCAGGTTTTTGGAACTGACGTTAGGGTCAAGTAACCTGACAGCGGGTTAAATAACCTAGTTTTCTCCAATGGTAATCGGTATAAAACTATCAACCAAAATATACATGATATATATATATTAATGTTTCTTGTCGAACACAAAAAGATAATAAAAATAATTTATTTATTTTTTCAGAAAAAACTTATTTTATTATTATTTAAAATTATTATTTGTTACAAAATCGTTATTTCTTCATTATTAATTTTAGAGTCAATTCTATTTTTTATACGATTAATAATTTTAATTTACGATTAATTTTCTCTTTTATTACTTAATTAACAATTTTAAATTTATTGATAAAACATAGAAAACAATATTAACTTTTACTGATGAATTTCCTTTTTAGATTTTCGTTTTTATTCTAGGTACAACCTTTTTATTTTATTTTTAAGTTATCGCGACAAGATTATAAGACCAACTGATTACTTAAAATCCTAATTACATTTATTTTGATTTTAGTTGAAGTTTTTTGTAACGTGATTAATTATGACCTTCAATTTAAATACAATTTTGAATAAAGTTTCTCACGCCAAAAATGAATTTTTGCTGATATGCGTTTACTAGAATTATTAATCTAAAAATATTAAAATTAAATAGAATTTTGATACGACAATTTACTTTATGGGAAAGGAAATACAACAATTATTATAATATGAAACTTGTGTGAAAAGAAAAGTTTTATATGCGCTTTTCATGAGAACGGTTTAAGTGAAGACGTAACTTCTCTCTCTTTTGGAATCGACTCCAGGCAATAATCATTTAATTGGATGTTTACATCGGATGTTTGCTTCTTATGACGTAAATACAAATAAAATACGATGACGGATACTATAATAGCAACAACAATAGTAGAATCAGGTATCAAATTCGTGTACCATCTATTATCTATTTTTAGTTCTATTTCTTCAATATGTTTCGTATTGGTAATATGTTGGAGTTGCAAATGTTGTAGATTAACCCCTTTCACCACTTCTTCAATAGTGATATTACGCTCAACATTTGGGATGATACTATTGTGATATTCTATGTTAGAGTTTTCTTGAAGAAAATCCCCAATAGAAATCTTGCAGTTTTTAAACTTAACTATGTTATTATCTTTAATTTTAATTTCTGGTTGATGCCCACAATTGTTAATTAGTAATGTTTCTTTGAGATTTTTAGTTATAATAATGTTATCAGTTATTGCCGTAATTTCTTCAGTATTATTTTCGTGATATTTACATTTCATTTCTTTAGTGCTTAATAATTTTGAAATACAGTTATCTTGATATGGAAATAATTCTTTTTTTTAAATATTAAATTTTTTATGTTTATAAAAGATTTTTGGTTACATACAATAATTTTCTCTATGTTTGTTTCTAATTCTAATGATTTATTTTTATTTGGTATTTTTTGAATGATTGTCCTATAATAAAAACTGTTTACAAAATTTGGTATAGATATTGCAAAAATTATGAAATTTTCTTTAAAGGGTGCATTATTCCTAATATAAGGTAACATTTCAACAGTTATATTATGATTTACAATTTCTTCTTGAGTTAAAATGTCCCTATCTAAAATTCCTATCTTACTTGCTAAAATTATTTCTTTTATATTAGTTATTTCTTTTGACAAAATATTGATATTTTCATTCATTTCTATTACAATCATAAACATTTTTAAATTATGGTCTACTGTGTTTACATGATTTTCGAATTCATTTAATTTATTTGAAATCATTTCTTGAGCTACGTTAATATGGTTTGTAATATTAGTTATCTGATCTGAAATTTGTTTATTGACCAAAACTTGTTCATTCAGATTCGAAATAATTTGTCTATTATTTTTTTCTATTACTTCAAAATGTTTACTAATTTAAAACACCAGTTAGAAGTTAGAAGTCGTAGACCTTTGCGTGCTAAATTTATTAATCCGCGTTTACTTACGTGGTGCGGAATAATACCATTGAAATTCTCTTTTAAGTGTTTAAGATTGTGTAGTAAGGTTGGGGAAATTCGGATTTTTAGTTGTATCACATTTGTTTCTATTTTATTAATGCTATTTTCGTATTATGATAGATCTACTATATGCATTATTTTTTTGTAATTTCTGATTATTTTGACTTCTGATTCATGAAAAAGGGCGTAACCATCCCCTTTATTAATTTCGTTTATTTCTATTGATGGTTGTGGTATAGCAAAAACTGGTAGAGATAATAGGAGGAATAAAGTAGTTACTGGAAGAAAACGATTTTATTAATTTTGGTATTTAAATTTTTTTTTGAATTGGTTAATATAGCGGGGTAATTTTTCGTTATTAATTTTAAAATGGTCTTCAGTTTATTCACTGATAATAATTTTTTTATGATATGGTTGAAGTTTAGTAACTCGATTAAGTTTTAAATAGTTTGAAGGTTTTGCGGTATACCTATTTTCGTTACTAGTTTGAATTTTAGTTATTTTATTTTTTAAAACTTTTTGGTGTATTAAAGGATATTCTCTAGGATCAATTTTTCCATTAAGAAACTCTATTGGTTTTTTTCCCGTTGAAAAATGGATTGTTTCATTGTAAATTTTTATGCTTTTAATTACAG
Source organism: Empis stercorea (assembly GCA_949752835.1). Lineage (NCBI taxonomy): Eukaryota > Metazoa > Arthropoda > Insecta > Diptera > Empididae > Empis > Empis stercorea. The sequence goes on from OX457085.1 coordinate 67,144,936, forward strand.
GGTCTTCATCAATCAGAGCTTGTTGATCTTTTTCGATCACATTGAGTATTCTAAGATGTTCGTTGAGAGTATTGTTAAATCTTTGGATATCAGCATTGCTCGTATGATTGTTTGGGGTTGAAAAATGAATATTAATACCTTCATTTTTAATAAAATTCAAAAAATGTAAACTATTAAACCCTTTTTCTTGATCGGTTATAACTGATTCGGGTTTCCCGAAGGACGCAATGTATTGCATAAAAGAATTTTTTAGGTCTGACCAATTCCTAGATTTTAATAGAATAGCTTGTGCATGTTTCGTAAATTTATCAATTACTGTAAGATATGGGTTGCCTTTATTTTTAAACCAAATATCCATGTGAATGATTTGCAAGGGTTTATCAGGAGTTTCAGTTATTTTAAATGGGATTTTTAGAGGGTGCCTTTCATACTTAGCAGAATTGCATATATGGCAGTTATTAATTATTTTTTAATTTCTATTTTAAGTTTAGGAGTTTTTTAATTCTAAATAAATATTATTTATACCCCTATGATTTGTTTTAACATGTTGTTCCATTATTAATTCTTGAAGTACATCTTTACTTTTAATGTCATTTAAAATGGAAGAACATTTATTAATTTTTAAAAGTTTATTTTTTGAAAAATGTTTTAGATAGGTATTCTGAAATGAAATAAATTGTAGATCAATCATTATGCCTACTATTCCTTTATGAGGGATATGTTCTTTGAAAATGTGTATAATATAATTTACGTTTGGATAGGGGTTTGAAAAGACTTTTCTAGTTCTATTAAAAATGTTTTCAATTTTTTCTCTGTAAGGTGGGGTTTTATTTATTATAATTTGGGTTTTATAAAAATTTAATGGATACTCAGATATTGGTATGTAGTCTGAACTGTCCACATTGGCTGAGTGTACAGTTGCATCTGTTGATCTAATTTCATCTGCTGTTTGTGCCTCATTAGCGTGGATTTCAATTCTAGAGAGTGTATCAGCTACTTTATTTTCTTTTCCGCTGAGATATTCTATATCGAAATTAAATTCTTCCAGCTTCACCTTCCACCTTTGCAATTTAGAATTTGGTTCCTTCAAGTTATGTAACCATTGAAGAGGCTTATGATCCGTTCTAATTAGAAATTTTCTACCATAAAGGTATGGGCGAAAATACTTGGTTGCCCATACAATTGAAAGTAATTCTTTTTCGATGGTTGAGTAATTGCATTCATGGTCATTTAGAGTACGCGAGGCGTAACATACTGGGTGGTTATTTTGTGATAGTACCGCGCCAATAGCTAAGTTACTAGCGTCCGTGGTTAATACAAAACTTTTTGAAAAGTCGGGATACACAAGTATAGGATCAGTTATAATAAGTAATTAAAAAAATAAGGATAAATTATTGACATCAACAAAAAGCTAAAAACGATAATATCGTCCAAATAGACGAAACAGATTTTACCTATATAATGTTTTAAGACAGAATTCATCAGACGTTGGAAGGTTCCAGGTGCATTCTTCAGGCCGAATGGCATCCTCATGAATTCAAAATGTCCGTTGTCTGTGCTGAAAGCGGTCTTTTTGATGTCTTCCTTGTTTACTTCTATCTGGTGAAAACCTTTCGCCAGATCTAAAGTAGTAAAGTGCATTGCCCTACCTAATTTGTCGAGAATGCTTTCGATGTTGGGAATGGGGTATTTATCATCTATAGTTACGTTATTTAATTTTCGATAGTCGATTACGATTCGCCATTTCTGTTCGCCCGACGCGTCAAGTTTTTTGGGTACTAACCAGATAGGTGCATAATACGGTGAATCACTTGGACGTATTATACCCTGTTTTAACATTTCGTCAATCTGCGTATGGACTTCTTGTCGATGGACCTCTGGATACCGATAGAGTTTAGTGTAAATGGGAATTTCATTAATAGTATTTATTTTATGAGTGAACGTTAAGTTATCACCTTCATGATAGATTTAATTCTAAAAATTTTTCTCATTAGAATCGAATTCTAAAAATGAATCAATTGTAATTTTTGTATTTTACTTAGAAATATTATTTAATGTTTTAATTTGCACTCGGTTTATTTTACTTGCATAAATTGTATTACAAATGCCTTTATTTATTACACTCATGGCAGCACCCGAATCTACTAGGAATCTAAGGGGGCGTCCTTTTGATTGTAATATTATATAAGGTAATCTTCCGAGGCTGTTAAGCGAAAATTTTCGACTTGTTGTACAGTTTTTAAAGCATTAATTCTTGTACTGACAGTTTGGTCAACCTCCATGGGTTCTGGACGACTGTTACTAGGTTGTTCATTTCGTTGGAAATTTTGTGAGTGATTGGAATTAAAAGGTCTAGGTTGTTCATTTCGTCGGAAATTTTGTGAGTGATTGGAATTAAAGGGTCCTTGTCGCTGATTGCAGTTGGTTGGTCTAGGATTTGATAAAGGTTGATGAAAACGAGTTGGATTGTAAATTTTTTGGTTATTGTGATTTCTATAATTTGAATTATTGTATCTCATAGGCTTATATTGCGATTTCTATTATTTGAATTATTGTATCTCATAGGGTTTTTATCATAACATAAATACTTACGATAATTTTACATGAACCTTTAAATATTTTATATCAAAAACTTTAATAAAACATTGATTTTTTTTTGTAACAAACAAATATATTTTTTAATTATATATCTATATAATCAAACGCAATTACAAAATATCGACCGATAAATCTCAAGTACACGAATCAACTCAACAACTTTAGGTTTTAATTTTATGTAAAGCCCACGTATCATAAAACGTGCATTTGATTTTCCTTTAATTAAATTAAAGGAAAATCTAAGTCCAATATTAGGTCAAATGCCTATTTACCCTGAACTTGCATTAACTAGCAAACTGCTAATTAAGCAAATTCAGAAGGTAAATTATTATTAAAATTAAATTATTAATAAAATTAAATTATTAGGAAATGAAATATCATATTTCTTAAATTTGGAAACAAATTAATTTAGAACTTAAATTTGGAACATTAAACAGGGTAGGCTTTACATAACATACCTCCCATTATCCAAAGAAAAAATTAAATTTTGAAAAAATTTAATTTTTTCAGATAAGGGGTATAGGATCGTGATAAACTTATATAGTATACATTTTTTAATCTTTCTTAAAATTAAATATTTCATGTTGCATTTATTTATTCTTATTGCTATATTATCATTATCATATTATTAAATTTTTGTTACGAAAATTAAAAATTATAATGAAAGGAATGTAGTATTTACTTATCATAATAAAATCTTGTGCATTAATATATATGTATGTGTAAGAAATTCAAAAATTTTTTTTTTATTAAAAGAAATAATCAAATTACAAATTCTAAAATACCCACGAATTAAGATAAAAAAAATAGGATCATCAAAATTTTCTTCATATAATTAATTTTTTGTTTGTTTTAAGCTTAGGTATAGTTATAATAGCATTTCAATGTTAGAAGAAAACAAAAATTTCATATGCATTTTTGCAAAAGTGCATTTTAATAAAATAAATTTAGGATTCAAATTAGGTTAGGTTAGGTTAAAAGTGGCGACTGAAGCCTCGCATAGACCATATGAGGTCCTTAACGGTACCACTATCCTGTGAAAGTTTACTACTCCCCTGAAGGTAACGATAGCGGGGAGTTAGACGAGCTGTCTTCGCGAAGTACAAAGGTTTTCGTGAGTTCCGCGAATTGTATGAGTTTTCTCATGTCGCATCGTGAGATTTCTTCTAGGTTATTAAAGAGTGTCCGCCCTAAACAGTGCAGTCTTCTTCTGATTAGTGCCGGACAGTGGCACAGAATATGCACTAGGGTTTCGTTCTGTCCAGGTTCTTTGCAGTTTCTACATTCGCTGTCAGTGATAAGCCCCATTCTAGCCGCATGCTTACCGATCAGGCAGTAGCCGGTATAAATACCAACCGCCAGTCTACACTGCGTACGCGATAGATTTATTAGAATATTAGTTTTCTTTGCGTCGTAGGTACCCCACATAGTTTTTGTGATTTTACAGGTTGTGGAATTGCACCAGCGTCTTTTTGCCATGGCAAGCGTTCTATTGTCTAGTGAAGTTTTTAGCGATTGCAGCGATGGTAAGGTAGCTTCAGCGACTGCTTGCTCTAGGTTCGCGCCTAACTTGGCAAGTCTGTCTGCCTCTTCGTTACCTTGAATATTGCAGTGACCAGGCACCCAGCATAGTTCTACAGACCTACTTGCGCATAGATTCTGTAGTGCTTCATGGCAGCTGAGTACCTCTCTAGATTTGATATAGGAAGCAGCCAGTGCTTTAATGGCAGCTTGACTGTCAATGAATATGTTGATTTTTTTATAGCCTGTAATTTGGGAAGAAGCAGTTTCTGCGGCCTTCCTAATAGCTAGGATCTCCGCTTGGAAAATGCTGGAATGGTCAGGGAGTTTATAGCTGTAATTGGTTCCCAGGTCAGGTGAGTGGACAGCTGCTCCCACTCCTGACTCCATCTTGGACCCGTCTGTGTAGATGTTAATCGCGTTAACAGGTTCTGAGCTTCTGTTTGCCCAGTACTCTCTACTTGGTATGTTGACGTTGTACTTGTTGTTAAGTGAAAGTTTAGGAATCATATAGTCCGAACTATCCGATAGGTTTAGCCCTATTCTGGTGTGTCCAAACTCTTTTGCACTAAATTGGTTAGTATTTTTTAGACGTAACGCGTTTTTGGTTGCCGTGTTTTTTGCAACAAGATCAATGGGTAAAAGGGAGAGTAAGGTGTTGAGCGAGTCCGAGGAGGTGGTACTGAGCGCACCTGTTACCCCTAGTCCAGCCATTCTTTGAATTTTTTCGAGTCTGGATTTGCATACCTTTTTATCCAGTGCCGGCCACCATACTAGTATACCATACAGCATGATTGGCCTCACTATAGCTGTGAAAATCCAGTGCGTTAGTCTAGGATTTAGTCCCCAAGTATTGGAGAACATTCTTTTGCAGGCATAGAAGGCTTTGCTTGCTTTAAGCGAGCGTTCTTCGACGTTTGGTAGCCAGCTCAGCTTACTGTCCAGGACGAGTCCTAGGAATTTAGCTTGCTTGGCTAACTGAAGTTGAGTGTCGTTTATTATGGGTAATTCGAATTTCGGGATTTTATATTTCTTCGTAAACAGTACCAATTCTGTTTTCTGTGGGTTGACTTTAAGACCGCTAGCTTTAGCCCATAGACTAATCTTTTTTAACGCGGCTTGTATGAGTTCGGCGATTATGTTAGGGTATTTGCCCGATGCGAGTATCACTACATCGTCAGCGTAAGCCACGATTTTCACGCCGTGATTGCGCAAGGTTTTTAGAATTTCATTGAGTATAAGAATCCAGAGAAGTGGTGATAGTACCCCCCCCCCCCCTGTGGAGTTCCACGCAGTACCCATTTAACAGCTGTGGCGTTGCCCCATTCCGCTGTGATGGATCTGTTAGCTAGAAGTTTAGAGATCCAGCCGCGTACGACTTTGTCAATACGGGCTGAGCTAAGGGCCTTTACAATTGTCTCCGTTGTGACATTGTTGAAGGCTCCTTCTATGTCGAGGAATGCTCCTAGAGTGTATTCTTTGTAGTGAAGGGATTTTTCGATAGCAAGGACAACTTCATGCAGTGCCGTCTCCACCGATTTACCTTTCATGTAGGCGTGTTGTGATTTGGAAAGAAGCCCGGGGTCTATATTTTCTCTAATAAATGCATCTAAGAGCCTTTCCATAGTTTTAAGTACAAAAGAAGTAAGACTTATTGGCCGGTAGTCTTTTGGACTCGAGTGACTGACCTTGCCTGCTTTCGGTATAAAGATAACTTTGGACTCGGTCCAAGATTTTGGTACGTGGTTTAGTCTGATGCATCCCTTGAAAATCACCATTAACCAAGGGACTACCAAGTCTTGCACTTTCTGTAACATAGCTGGTATTATCCCGTCTGGTCCCGGCGACTTGAAGGGATCGAAGGAGCTTATTGCCCATTCCAGACGTTTCCGCGTTACCAGATCTGGTGGTATTTTATTGCGCTGTTTTTTGTTTTCTATTGGCATATGGGTACGATCGACCTGGTTTAGACAGTCCGGAAAGTGGGTGCTTATTAGCACTTCCAGTGTATCCCGGCTGTCCTCCGTCCAGGATCCGTCCGATTTCTTGAGGAGAGTGGCTTGAGTTGGTGCTTTGGTGAGTATCTTTTTGAGCCTTGCAGTTTCAGAGATTTTTTCCATGTCACCACAGAACTTTCTCCAACTGTTTCTTTTCGCGGTTCTTAAATCCTTTTTGAATTTTTTGAGGTTTTGCCTGTACGCGGTCCAGGCATTCGGTTCCCCGTAGCGCTTGGCCTGTATAAACGATTTGTGAACTATGTCTCGCGAGGTTTTTAGTTCTTTATTCCACCAAGGTGGTTGTGTAATATGAGTGGGTTTCCTAATTGGGCAGGCTTTTTCAAAACTGAACCTGAGGATTCTAGTAAGAAATTCCGAAGTAGCCTCTAGAGTTTCTACGTTCCAGATAGCTACTGGACATCTGTTAGCGAGCAGTGATTCTACCGTATTATAGTACAGTTCCCAGTTTGTTTTAGCCGGGTTACGGAATACTTTAAGAGTAATGCTAGCAGTAAAGGATAGATCGAAACTTATATACCTGTGGTCGGAAAGAGATGGTTTCTCAAGGACCCGCCAGTTATCAAGGTAGCAGGTATTAGATTCCGAATATAGAGTTACGTCTAGAACATTTTCACTTGTTGGGCCAATGTAAGTAGCTTCATTGCCTCGGTTTCCTATCGATAAATTGGAGCTAAGAATAAAATTTAAGACGGACTCACCCCTTAAGTTAATATCCCTGCTGCCCCATATATTGTGATGCGCGTTGAAGTCTCCACCTATCACCAGGTTTAGCTTCTGCTTGGAAGCTTTATCCATTAGCGTAAGGAGTTCTGTTGTTGGTGCTTCTCTGTCGTGGGGCAGGTAAGCAGAGGCAATTAGGATTGCTTTCTGCCTACCCGTACCTTCACATAGGGCCACTGTAAGATCACCTGTGCTGTAATTAGACTTTAAAAAGATGTTAAGGTTTTTTCTGGCTAAAATAGCAGAACGTTTCTTACCTACTGATTGTGTATATAAGAGTTTGAAGTTTTGTGACGTTAGTCCATTTATGTCTCCTTTACCGGAGATCCATGGCTCCTGAATAAGCGCCACGTCGAAGTTCCCTTCATTCAGGGTGAGAAGTAGTTCAGCCGTGGCCGAACTACTGTGGTGTAAGTTTATCTGTAACACCCGCAGCATCAGTTGGTGTTGCAGTGTGCACAGTCAGGTCGGAGGTCAGCGTAACGTCTAGATCAACATCTAATACCCTAGCTGCATCCGGCTCCAGCGTTATATTGTTGGTAGCGTCGACGAGGAGACCCAAGTCCCTTTCTACCTCGTCTTTTTCCAGCGTGTTGTTATTCGCATCATTAGGGCGGCGCTTTCTGAGCCGAAGGTAGATACTGCCGCATCCCCAGGCCATCTTGCCAAAACGTGGGTAGAGTATATCCTCGGATTCTTTGTTCATCTGTAGAATATACATCTGCCCCCCGTCTTCTGAGATCGGCTTATCCACCTTCAGCACTTTCCAGTCGCTCATTGGGATAGTTGGATTTTGACGTTGTAAAAGCTTTAGAGCGAATTCCGGCTGTACGACTCTCGGGATCAGTACTTTCGCCTTAGGGATACTTGGAATATCCGCTCTATCGACAATCTCGAGCTGCGCACCATCCCAAGTGTTTTTGAGATTGGGTACAACTCTTTTGCACCATTCGAGTGTAAACTGATCGTTGCACCTAATAATTTTTACGTCATTGAACCAGCCTGCTCCATCAAACGTTGGCATGACTTGGTCCGGATTTGATTCCATTAATTGAAACATCTCATCCAGTAGCTTCATCTCCACAATTTTCCAACACGCCAGTGACATAACGCCATTAGGGTCACTGCGATCGATGAGAGCTACCAGTAGATGCTTTTTCAGCAGGTCCGCGACTGATTCGCCCGGCGGTACCTTGCTGCTAGTCGAAGTTTTTTGAGGGGAGTGGTTGCTACGTGACTTTTTCTGAGTTGCGGGTATTACATCGTCCGCAGATCTCAGCCTCTTTTTCTTTTCCTCTAACACACCACACCTTTTTTCTTCCACTTTGTTTGGGAAGGCCGGGTTCGAAGCGCCAAAACCTTTCCTCTTCTCAAAGTGGTCACGGCTGTTTCTGATGATGCCTCTTGCCCAAGCCAGATCCTCTTGTTCCTTCACAGAGAGGTCCAACTTTTGGCCGAGCGCGTCTTCATACTTCAACGCCGCCTTGTATTTCGAGAGCGCCCTCCGACCTTCTCGGGTAGGTCTGGACCTAGTGGTCATACGCCAACTAGTACCCTCGCCAGCCCTAGGAGAACGAAGGAGCTCTTCCTCTAGCATGTTCATAGAAATCGCACTCTCCTGATCCGAGTCTAGGACCCGATCGGCAGCGTTTTTGATGTAAGTCGAGCTATTCGCACTTTCCTGGTCTGAGTCTAAGACACGACCGGCAGCGTGTTGGTCAGTAGCATGACTACTAGAACGGCCTGACTCGCTCACCGAACTAGTTGTGGGAACAGTAGTAATACTCCCAGTGTGACCTGCCCCATGCATCACAGCTGAAAGGTTCTTTGTGTGGCTACTGGCGACACGAGCTTTTACACCCGTGCCACAGCCGGAGTCCGCAGCCACGACCTCCCCCGACTGTTGTGCTGATATCCCAGCACGCGATTTTACCTTTTCGTTGTCCATTATCATTTCCAGAGTTCGTAGGAGTCCACTTGGTTTTCAGGTACCATCATCGATCACCTTGGCCTTAGCGGCATGGTTGGACCTACCGGTAATGTTTCCATTCCCGCCGTCATCGCCCAAAGTGACCTCCGGCCCCTACTCAAGCCCCCCCACCACGACAAGGTGGGACTCCGCGAGGGGGAGGATTCAAATTATGTATGTATTTATTTTAATTGTATTTTGTCAAGTAAAGTAGACGGGTTTAAATTTGTGTGTTTCTTAATTTAAATAATAAATTTATTTTTTTTTTTTTAAATGTTTAGCTATCAGGAAGGTAAGTTAAATATTTATTATTAGAGTTATTAGAATTACTATTTTATTTGTAAATTTTTGTTTATTTTTCTTACAGTATTTGAGAAATTTGTGATCGTGCGTGATTTTGAAAGGGATTTCGTTTTTATTGAAGGGTTGGAAGTGTTACAGTTATTGACTGAAAAAGAAGTGGATGATTATTTTAAAAGAAAAGAAGAGGAAGGAAAAGAAGGAACAGAAGAAACGGACTGTTTAAGTGAAGAAAATGAAAATGAAATGGATTTCATTGAGGGAGATTTCATTGAAGGAGATAGATCAGGTACTACATTTTTTTGTTTCTCTCTTTTTTTCTTTCTTTTATTTACCCCCCTTTTTTTTATTTTGAAGAAAACGAAGAAACGGAATGTGAAAAAGAAGATAAAGAAGAAAGAGAAGTGGAATATTATATTGAAGGAGATTTTATTGAAGAAGAAGGATCAGGTACTATATTTTGTTGTTTCCCCTTTTTCTTCTTCTTTTATTTATTCCTTTTTTTTTTTCATTAATAATTTAGAAAACATAATCGTGGAAACAATAGAGGAAACTGTAGAAAACGTAATTGGGGAAACAGTAGAGGAAGTTGTAGAAAACGTAATTATGGAAGCAGTAGAGGAAAATATAATTTTATAACTGAATATAATTTTAATTTTGTTGTTATAGAGTTCCACTTATAAATTTTAACGTTTAGCAATGTGTATTCAAACTCCCTTTTTTTATGGGTAACCTGATATTCTCTTCTGTTATCATTTAGGATTATATAAAGGGTTCCGTTTTTTTTTTTTTATTTACAAAAAATAATTTTAGGGTTCCACTTTTAATTTTGTTATCGAATGAAAATTTTGAATCAAATTTGAATATAATACAATTAAAATAAATAGAAATGATTAAGTTAATGTCGAAAGTGCCAAATTATTCAAAAAGAAAAAAAAATAGAAAAATTTAAATCATTTTATTATTAGTCCCGGAAAGATAATATTTGAGAACCTACATTTTCGTCAGACAATATAGTTCGTCCTTGTTGTTGTGTCAGTTTTGGCGACGTTCTAGAGGGAGGCGTTTTTGGTGACATTATAGGCGGTGGCAGTGGCCGTTCGTTAGGTGGGGTCAGTCTAGATCGGTAAATTTTTCTGTTCATAGTAGTAGATGGTTGCTCGTAACTGTCTGTCTGTGATCGATCAGTGGAATTTCTTCGTCGTCGTTGTTGTGAACTTCGTCTCCGAATATCGCTATCCCTTTCTAATGGGCGTTTTTTTCTTTTCTACATATCTTTACAATAAAATATATAATTATTATGATAATTATTATACTTAGTACTATCGAATTCGAAGTGGACATTAATTTTAACGACAGCATGTTGGCTTGGTTTTCTTTGGTTTTTCTTATCTCATCCGATATTTGTAGGAGTGACTTACTTCCTTTCGCGAATTCTTTATTAAGTTCTTCGGGTCTTATAGGGCGGATTATTCTAGCGAGGGCGTTTTTTTCTTTTCTACATATCTTTACAATAAAATATATAATTATTATGATAATTATTATACTTAGTACTATCGAATTCAAAGTGGACATTAATTTTAACGACAGCATGTTGGCTTGGTTTTCTTTGGTTTTTCTTATCTCATCCGATATTTGTAGGAGTGACTTACTTCTTTTCGCGAATTCTTTATTAAGTTCTTCGGGTCTTATAGGGCGGATTATTCTAGAGATCGGCTTAGTTGTTACACTCAATTCCAGCGGTTCATGTTCTTCCATTGGAAAATCATCTAAATTTGAAAACTGATATTTTGTTTCTAGGTCTAATTTTAACTCTGCTCCCGAATGGTATGGCAACTCTAAATGTTCTAAAAGATATACACATTTTCCTTTTAATTTTAGGATGCTCGTTCCTTCCAATGTTAACTTATGTGTATGAACGGCGCATAGACTGACTAAAACATTGGTGTGAGTAAGTATGTACAACCAGTTGTTTTCATTTTTCATAGGTATTATATGATTTTCTATTTCAGTTAACACTCTGTACTGACAAACCGTTTCAGGGCCCCTTTTAAGTGTCCGCTTTAAAAAATGCGCTATCAAACATTGTGATGGAGTTGGTTCTAAAATTTTTGGTTGAAGATGTTTACAAACTTGAACAATTTCATTCAATCCAGTACTAATTTCATGACAAGCTGTAGCATACTCCTCGTTTGTATAATGTATGAATTGTCCAGCCGAATTATTCGCTAAGTAGTCCCAATCCGCATTAAGTATTACCAAATCTGAGCCATATTTGCGGGGTATAGGATATACCTTGTTCATAGTATATTCATCTTGGTGAAGGATGCTGATTTGGATTTTTACTCCTAATTCCCCTTCTGAGTGAGCTAAAAAAACAGTAGCCAGTTGGTTAATCACTTCCGTTGAATATAATAGTTCATGCCCGGTACCGGTTGTCATATTCCGGACCAACGTGGTTAACAATTCAGAATCAATTATTAGTGGGTGTATACGATGTTGTTGCAATACATTAATGATCGATTCTTGTTCTAGTAAATAATCATTTACTCGCTCTAGTTCTGCCAGTGCAAAAATAACGAGTCTATTTAGTTCTCGAGCCAAATATCTCTCGTATCGGCTTGAATTATCGTTAAATTATTTTGCATTGTATTACTTAGCTGTTCGATAGTATCTTCCATTTCTATTGCTTGACTAGATATCTCATGAATTCAAAATTTGAACGAAGCCACAACCGCCGTTTCTTTGTCTAGTAATTCCAACATTACACGCTTTTTTGTAATTTGTCTAAAGTTTGATAAATTCTGTCCGAGTCAGCTTAATCCATTGTCTCGAATAATGTCTTGGATAAAGTTCCTATAATGTCGATAGCTCCCCTTTTTGTTGTCTTGAAAAAATGATTCAGTCCGGTAGTCAGTTTTCTACTTTTATTTGTCCATAGTGCGAATTCGTTTTTCCAAAGTTTACAACTTTTAGTATTTCTAGAGCATACTATATTATTAAATTTATTTCCTAATTTATTTTCTAACTTAACTACAAACTCGTGTATTTCGGCTTCATTTGTTACCTTTAGCTTCGTAAATATTCGCACCTCATCCTTATATTCGATCACTCGACCACAATTTTCGAATACTACTTATTTTCAACTTTAATATTCCGTATTTTCAACTTTAATATTCTCCAAAGGTAACCCACTCGCCATTTCAAACAATATTGAGAATAATAATAATAATATGAACATTTTAGCACCTGCAAGCAACCAAATAAAAATTAACAATATTATTACCTTCATGCAGATAATGATTATAAAAAAAAATAAACTAAACTTAGTTATAAAAAAAAATTGACTAAATATAAAAATATTGACTAAAACAATATATATATATATATTGTAAAAAAAATTTCGATATCATTTATCGATATAATCGAAATTAATATAATCGAAAAAAAAACTTTGTTATTTATTAGGGATTAACTATTTTCTTTCCACAATTTTAATATATTATTATGTACCTTTTCTTATTTTAATTATACTATTATATATGTCTTTTTCTTATCTTAATTATACTATTAAGTTTGTTAGATACCTCAAACACTTCATACGGCGCAGACCAATTTAAACTCAATTTATTGTCTTTGACGGGTTTTATCAGTAAAACTTTATCTCCTTTTTTATATATTGTTATTTTCGCATTCTTATCATAATTATGTATAGCTTTAATTTTACTTTGTTCTAAATGTTCTCGAGCAAATTTGTGTATAGTTTGAAGTTTATACTTTATTACGGCTCCCAAATTTTCGTTGTTCTACACGGGTTCTACTTTTCTCCTTAATGATATAGGTAATGGGTCGCAGAATCCATATAGTACGAAAAGAGGTGAAAATTTCGTTGCTTCATGAGGCGTATAATTATGAGTGAATGCTGCTTCTTCAAGCCATTCGCCCCAATTTGGAATATTTTTTTCGACAATCATTTTAAGACATTCCAGGGGCCCGTGTCTTCGTTCTAAGGACCCGTTAAACTGCGGATGATAAGCGGTTGTTTTTAAAACAATTTTTAAAATTTTACACAAGGTTTTAAAAACTTGACTTGTAAAATTTGTTCCATGATCTGTGATCAATCTTTTCGGGATTATAGAATACCTTCTTAAAACTATGTTTTTATAAAAAGCGTTAGGTACTGTCGTAGCTTCCATATTTCGGATCGCTATACAATCTAACATTTTGCTCAGATCGTCTTGGAAACTTAGGATATATTTGTTGCCATTGTGCGTAATTGGGAACGGACCCACAATATCTACATATACCTTATCAAAAGGACGCTTAGCAGTATCAGTGATTGCCATAGTAATTTTAGTAACTTTACCTCTCTTTGTTCTCTGACATTTAGGACAAGTTTCGATATATTACCTAATTGACTTAAGCATATTCATATTCTTCCAGAAATAATATCTAGCCAATCTCTTATATGTTTTTACTATTCCCAAGTGACCATCAAGGGGTGTATCATCATAATATTTTATTATTTCAAGTATTTCATCTTTATTTTCAATTTCGGTTCTAGTTGGCCATTTTTCAGTGGGTTCCATTATATTCTTATCGGTCTCATATCACTTAATTCCATTTATTCTGTTGTTACTTCAATTTCTTCGGATTTTTTCTGATTTATTTTTTCTTGTTGTGCTCTTGTTATGACATTTACTTTGTAGCAATCATTTTTCTCTGTATTTTCCTCTGGGTTTTCGGTATTCTCTCTAATTTCTTCTATTTTTTTCGGGATTCTCTATTATTGGAATTCTACAAAGCGCGTCCGCATTCGAGTTTTGTTTACCTGGTTTATACTTTATTGTAAAAATATATTCCGATAACCTCACCTTCCATCGATTTATTCTACCTTCAGGGTTTTTCATATTATATTCACTAATCAATGGTTTGTGATCAGTAAATATCGTAAAATTTCGGGCCAAAAGATATGTGGGGAAATTTTTAATCGCCCAATATATGGCCAAAATTTCCTTTTCGATGGTTGCGTAATTTTTCTCTGACTTACCCAAAATTGGGCTGGCATAAGCTACTTCCCCTTGTGATAGTACCGCCCCAATGAATAATTAGATGCGTCTGTTGTTAACTTAAACGGTTTCGAGAAATATGGATATATAAGTAGAGGTGGATTAACTAGTAAATTTTTTACCTTTTCAAATTCCTTTTGATGTTCTTCGGTCCATTTGAATGGCTGAGTTTTAGTAGCCATTTTGTACAATTTAGCACCTGTTTCCGCTAAATTGGGCATACTAGGCCGATAGTAATTGACTAAACCTAAAAACGATTGCAATTCCTTAGTGGTGCGTGGTGTGGGATGATCTTGTACACACCTTGTTTTTTCGGGATCCGGTTTTACTCCTTCAGAAGTGATCTTATGTCCGAGATAAACAACTTCCTTCCTTAAAAACTTGCACTTTTCAGGTTGTAACTTGAGGTTGTGCTGTCTAAGTCGCTTTACAACAATTCCCAGTTTCTCGTCATGGTCTGCCAAATTCTTGCCATATACAACAATGTCGTGAAGATATACGAAGCATTTAAATCCTTGCAAACCAGCCAGCACACAATTCATCACCCTTTGGAATGTCGCTGGGGCTCCCGTAAGACCGAAAGGCATTCGCTTAAATTCAAAGTGACCGAAAGAGGTACTAAAAGCGGTTTTTCCTCTGTCCGCTGGTTCCATCTGAACCCGATGGTAACTACTTGCGAGGTCCAGGGTACTAAAATATCTAGATCTCCCCAATTGATCTAGTATTTCTTCAATGCGGGGCAATGGAAAAGCGTCCCCTATCGTTACTTCATTCAATTTTCTGAAGTCGATTAGTACCCTATGCCTTTTTCTTCATTTGGTCCAGTCTTTTTCGGTACTACCAATAATGGTGAGTTCCACGGGCTATTACTAGGTTGTATAATGTCTTCTTCTAGTAATTTTTTCATTTCATCGTTGAATATCTCTGTGACATTCCGCTAGTCTATATTGTTTACTATTAATCGGCTTAGTATCTACCTTTACAGGGATAGTGTGAGTGATATCAGTTATACTACTCAATTTGTCGCCGTCTAAGTGAAAAATATCGTTATATTCTTCACATATATTTTCTAACGCTTCTTTTTCTTCCCAGTTTAATGAATCTTGACAACAAAGTGTTTCTTTTAGCTTAGAAATTCTTTTATCTACCTCTACATTTTTAGGTATTGTTGATTCGAACAAATGCCTTATATTAGCGATTGGTTCATCCGATTTTATTTTCATTTTTGTATTTTCTTTGGCAGATTCCTCCTGTAAATTATGAATCTGATAGTCTTTAAGTGGAACAAGATCAGGTTCAATTTTTGTAATAACTTGTTCCACTTCTGAAATATTCATAATGGCGACCCATAACTTGCCATTCTTAACTGTTCCTAAAGTGTTGCCTAAAAACAAATCGTCACTTAATTTCTTCGATAAACAAATCACGTCGCCTTCAGCTCTTACTAATATTTCGACAGCTTTTTCGCATCGCGCAGGAATTACAAATTCTTTAATCTCGAAATCTACATCTTTTCTTCCGCTACAATTAACAATATCAATTTTCTTATCAAAAAATTCCCTATTTTCAAATTCCTCATCCACGTTGCTACTATTTTTACTATATGATTTTATATACTTCTCAATATTTTGTTTTTCGCTACTATTTTCGTCGAGATTTTCACTATTAACTTTAAATTTTTCCAGTTTTACTTCATTTTTACAGTTAAAATCAAGCAATGATCCTTCATTAATTTCAAAAATTTCTTTACTATTTATTATACCAACATTTTCTTTTGATTCCTCAAAATACGAATCTATTGGTGAATTATCGTAATTACAATTTTTACTACCAATTTTTTCTTTGGAATCTTCAAAATACGAATGTATTAGTTTATTACTGTAAATACAATTTTCTCTTCCAATTTTTTCTTTTGAAACTTCAAAATACGAATTTATTGGTGAATTATCGTAAATACAACCTTCATTACCAATTATTTCTTTTGAACCTTCAAAATACGAATTTATTGGAGAAACCTTTGTATTTAATTTTTCTAATTCTATCTCTTCATCTTCACTAAAATCAATTAAATTAATCTCATTACTTTCAACGATTCCCAAACCTAATATATTTTCTTCATAATAATTTTCAGAATCGATATCATAAATTTTACTACAATTTTCGATATTTAAATTACTAACATTATCATTTGACTTTTTTACAGTTTCATCTTGAAAATTAACTTGCTTTAAATAATCTTCTTCTATATCTTTACTATTATCGTAATAATCTTTACTGAAATTTATAATTTTATCTTTATTTGTTTCTATTTCCTCTTTGCTACATTCTAATTTATTAATTAATTCGATTTTTCGGGATTCGTCAAAAGAAATTTGTGAAACACTTGGAATTGCTCTTTGTTTTTTGAAACCATTATTTATACTCTTAATTGGTATTGAGAAATCTGTCCTATTATTCGTCGTTTTCGGGAAATGCAGTCTCTGTTCCGGTTCTAATATGTTACAGTGATTTGATAAAAAGTCGTTTCCTAAAATTCCGTCAGCCGGTAATTGAAAGTTTGATTCCACAACCTGAAAGTCACATGTAATTTTTTCGGGAATCAAAAATTTAAACAATTTTGAGCAACAATATACTGTTGGAAATTTAAACAATTTTGAGCAACAATATACTGCTTGATCGTTTCTGATTGTAGGCCTCTTATAAATGTCCTCCTAGCCGTTTCCTCTGCATCAAGTGTTATACCCTCGAATCCTGTTGGGTACTTATGTTTGGCTGCTGTTTTGAAGCATCCCAGCTTACGTTCAACTCTATCTCCATATTGTTCTACACTCTCATCCGGGATTTGTACGCAATCCTCAATTTCTCGACGCAATTGAGTCAAATCTTTATAGGGAAGGAACGCATTCTCTAAAATTGTCTTAAACTCCCGAAAACTCCCGACACCTCTTTCCTGAAAAATGTAAGCCGCTTTTCCCCTGAGCTTTCCTCTTATGATTTGATTGAGTACGGCTGGTCTATCCATTTCGTCAGTGCGGAAATAGGCCTCATGTGCTAAAGATACGAAATTTTGTAATTCTAAGATCATCTGGTCTCCTTCACCACTGAAATTAGGGACTCCCTGAAAATAAGTTCTATATGTCCGTTCTAAAGGTATTGTTTGATTTGCATTTCCCGATGTGTAACCTAGTTGTCAGTATATTTGATCTTCTGTGGGTATTTCTAGCATCATATAAAATATTATCTTCTAATCGAAAATTGCTATTATTATTTATACCTAATGGAAATTCGGGATTTTCAAAATTGGAAAGCCTATCAGTACGCGGTATTGCTCCCTGCATTCTAAAATTATTGTCTTGATTATTTCTTTCCGAATTCATTGTATTTTTTATTTTATTATTTAGATTTAAATTTAAATTATTTATTGAATTATTATTACTAACTAAATTATTTTCAAAATTTTGTGTATTTGTTACAATATTACTTAAACAATTAGTAACTTTAATACCTCCTACTGCACCTTCTAATTCTTCAATATTTTCCTCTATTTGTGCTGCTTGTGCTGCAAACGTTACAGATCGTCGTACCTGGTTGTTGCTGGTTGTCTTGGAGTTGATTCTACCAGGTTTTCGTTTGAAAATTCTAATTCTATATTGACGCTGGAATCTGTGCTGTCGGCAGTGTTGTCAGTTGTTACCAACACTCCGTTAATATCTTTTCTTCCCAATAAAGTTTTATTTACCCAGTCGGTTACAGTATTATTGTTATTTTTATTTTTCTGTTGTCTTGTAATGGGTGCCATAAAACTTTATCTTTTAATTATTTATTCTTTTAGGAGCGAAATGAATCAGTTTTATTATATTTATTTTATTTTATTAAAATATTTATTTTATGAGTTGGCAATAGTTCTTTTAAAAAAAAAACGATTTTTTATTTTAATGTTACACGTATATCAGATAATTCACTTCTTTTGAATATATATTTTTTTTTTGTTTAATTTTTTTATTTTTTCAATTTTTTAAATTTTAAATTAGCAATTCAATTTCTTTTCGTATTTTACTATATAATATAACAAATTTAAATTTATTTCACGATTTTATTTTACAACATATAAATTTATTCTCTTTGTTATTATATTATCACTATTTTTTTTTTTTTTTTATTTTTTCTTTAAATTGCTATTATACTATTCACTTTTCAATTTAATTTACCAGTTTACTTAATAAATTTTATAACAATTCGATTTCTGTTATATCTTTTAAATACTCAAAATAAATTTACACACACAAAAAAAATTTTTCTTTCTCACTACATACAATATTTATTATGTTTTCCCGACGGCAATACACTTTTATTAAAGTTCACTACTATTTAGAAAGGTTTTTACGAATATTTTAAAATAAATTTTCACGATATTTTTTTTTAATATATGATATATATTCATTCTTTAATTAACAAAAAAATATTTGTTTTCGTATTTATATATTATCAATATATCTTGCTACATACCTTATTTGAATTTTAATATTTTGTTCTTCTCTAAATTTTACTATTGTAATCTATTATCACTTTTTTTTTTTTTTTAAGAAAATTTTGTTATTTCAATCTATCAACACTTTAAATAAATTTCGTCTATTTAGTCACTTTAATTTAATATTTCTTAACAATTTTTTTTTATATAATTATTTAATCATTCAATAACTATATTTTATATTCTAAAAATTTCTTCTTTAATCACTCAATCACTATTATTTTATATTCTAAAAATTTCTATGCAATGTTCTATAACTTTATTATTTAAAAATATATTCTTCACTTCAAAATCAATCTAAATTCTTTTTTCTCAATTTATTTAATATTTATTTTTTCAATATAATCAAATCACTAAGTTTTTTAATACAAATATTTTTTAAATTTTAGTTCTACACACTCTTTTTTAATACACAAAATGTTCATTCAACAATAGTAATATATTTTTTATTAAATGTTGTTTTCCCGTCGGCAAATCACTCTATTTTTTTTTTATATATACTTTTTCAAGCTTAAGCTTTACTTTGGTGGCGAATAAAAAAGTTCTTTTTTACGTAAATATGTAAATTTACGTTAACCGGCTGCGCCAATGTTATGTTTTTATCATAACATAAATACTTACGATAATTTTACATGAACCTTTAAATCTTTTATATCAAAAACTTTAATAAAACATTGATTTTTTTTTTTGTAACAAACAAATATATTTTTTAATTATATATCTATATAATCAAACGCAATTACAAAATATCGACCGATAAATCTCAAGTACACGAATCAACTCAACAACTTTAGGTTTTAATTTTATGTAAAGCCCACGTATCATAAAACGTGCATTTGATTTTCCTTTAATTAAATTAAAGGAAAATCAAAGTCCAATATTAGGTCAAATGCCTATTTACCCTGAACTTGAATTAACTAGCAAACTGCTAATTAAGCAAATTCAGAAGGTAAATTATTATTAAAATTAAATTATTAATAAAATTAAATTATTAGGAAATGAAATATCATATTTCTTAAATTTGGAAACAAATTAATTTAGAACTTAAATTTGGAAAATTAAACAGGGTAGGCTTTACATAACAATTAGCGTAATTTCCCTCAACTAGAATATCTAATGCAGCTTCCAAAGATTCAGGATTTCTAGTATAAAGAATGGAATGCATTGGTTCTGGTAATTTTTCTTTAAAGATTCGAAGGGCTGTTTGAATATTTGCATTAATTAAATCTCGAGAGTTAGGTTCATCTTTAATTTTATTATTTAATCTTCTTAGAATACTTTTGAATATCATTCCATGAAATTCCATGCAGTTTGAGGTAAAGGTCACACTTCTTAATTCATCAAAAATTTGTAAACTCGATTTTTTATCACCAAAATTGTCGATTAAAATTTTCTTAATTTCAGACCAGATACTAACATGATTATTAATTTGAATTATTTCTCTTGCCCTACCACTTAATTTAGATTTAATTCTATTCAATAAAATTTTCTGACTATTAACACTATAAGTTAAAATAATTGGAATTATTTCGTCCACTAAATCTAAGAAAGTAAATAATTCATCACCTTTTCCATTGAATGATGGTAATCTTTCTATGTACTTCAGCGGATCGATGTTCAATTCCATTGGTGCAGCTCCAGCTCGATTAACTTGGTTGTTGTTATTTTCATTAGCCATCTTGATTTCTTCGTCACTAATACACTTTTGTTATTTTTAATAATAATAGTATTTATATTTATTTGAATATTTATTAATTTATTTTGTTAATAATTATTAATGTTTTATTTTGTTATTAAATTTTTAAGCAATTAAAATAAAGACCACAAAAAGAAAAGATAAATTAAAAAAAAAAATTTCATTTTCTTTTCAATTCATTTTTATAAAATCGAAAGAGGGCTCTTGTTTTAATTTTAAAATATCACTTGAAATGATAAATCCAGATGAAGCTCAAGAAGAAGAGTTATTAAATGAGTAATGGTTAGGTTATTGAAACCATATATAATGTTTCCAGTTTTTTTGCCATTAATTGTTTTTTAATGTATAATAATACATAATAATAAAAAAAGAAATAAATAATAATCTAAATTACATATTTTGTTCATTTTTCTATTTGCAAAAAAATTTACTTCCAATGTGGTACAATCGCTTGGAATTTGGTACCATTTCGATGGCATTTGTGGTACACTCGAATTTTTAAAAAGTCCACAACTACTTTCAAATACGCATATGTTCTCCCAAATTTGTTATCGTTAACTAAAACTAAAGTTATTTCCTTCTGGATTTTCTTCAATTCTGTTTTTCTTTCATCAATTTAATTTTCAAAAATCACACGAAAATAAATCTTGCGGCTGTAAAATAATTTGAAATAGTTGGTATTTCTATTAATGCTAATTCGTAATTTTCCTTCAATAAATTTAAATCTATCAAACAATCTCCAACATCAATAATTATCAATGATTTTTTTTTTTTTTTTGAATAAGTTTATTTTGTTTTTTATTGTGAGAAAGGGAAAAAAACTCACATCCCACTTCTGATATATAACGTACCCAAAATTACGAATATAGTTTACTTAATTCTAAATACTAGTTAATAATAAGTTCTTTATATTTCTATAACCAATATTTATTTATTTATTTAATTGAAAATTGGAATAACATTCTTTCCTTTTATTTATTTTCTATTAGTTGTAGAACTTGTTATGTTTTTATCATAACATAAATACTTACGATAATTTTAAATGATCTTTTTAAGTCTTTTATATGAAAAACTTTAAATAAAACATTGATTTTTATGTTATCAAAATACTATATTTTAATTATCGATATAAAAAAAACGCCTTTATAAAAACATCGAGCGATAAATCTCAAGTACACGAATCAACTCATCAACTTTAGGTTTTTTTTTTATGTCAAGCCCACGTATATTATAAAACGTGCCTTTGATTTTCCTTTAATTAAATTGAAGAAAAATCAAAGTCCAATATTAGGTCAAATGCCTATTTACCCTGAACTTTAATTAACTAGCAAACTGCTCATTAAGCAAATTCAGAAGGTAAATTATTATTGAAATTAAATTATTAATAAAATTGAATTAATAGGAAATATCATATATCTTAAATTTTGAAACAAATTAATTTAAATTTCGAACAATAAACAGGGTAGGCTTTACATAACAAACTGTTCTCCTTGACGATAATCTATTTTATAATAATTTAATTTATTTCTTCCTTCTTCACATATATGAGTTTGCTATGATTTATACCCTCATATATAAGGTTGCTATATTTATATTGTTCCATGGACTTTTAATTGATATTTTATTCAGAGTCAACAGGAATTTTATAAAAACGTTTCCAACTTTTTTCAGAAACAGGAGGATCAACATTTGGAAACGTCAAATAATATTAAAAAAATATGCAGATCCATTGATAAACTGTGTGAAATTCGTAAAGCTGAACTGGATGAATTAAGAAGGCACAATCAAGCTGTGGAAAAGTTAACTGCTGAAAAAACTAAGTTGGAAATGTTAGGGATTAGTAAATCTAATCTTTATAAATCGTGATTCTTTCCAAATATATTTAAAATATGTAAATTTAAAATAGAATGAACTTACAAAAATAAGAATGAACTGAAATATGTATAAATTTTTTTTTTTTTTAATTATAAGTGTTTTTTTTTATAAAATTCATGAACTTTTTTTTATTTATAATTTCTTTTGTATTTATAATGAATTCATAACATTATTTCTATTTGTGGTTGCTTCGTTTCGTAGATTTGTTTTTGTTGGGTTTGTGTCGTTATCGTCATCATCATCAGTGTCATTATTTAAATCAGTTTGATGTGCATCTATATAGTCATCGTTTTCAACATGAAAATCTATTCATATGTTATGTAATGCACAGCATACATTTACAAACTTAACAACTTTTTCAGGTGAAAAGTGGAGTTGTCTTGCCCCTGGCAAGCAACGAAACCGATTTTTCAAAACTCCAATTGTCCTCTCTACTATGTTCCGTGCTTTTGAATGTTTGGTATTAAACAAACATTGTGAGCTTGATGTTGAAGGCGATCGAAATGGTGTTAGTAATCACGACTCCAGCGGATATCCAGCGTCACCTTGAAATAAAATTGTTTTCATAAACATAAAATAAATTAGTTTAAAATTACCAAGAAGCCAGCAATTTGTACCACCTCGTCTAATTTCAGCTTCAAAATATTGACGAGCACGACTTAGGTTCCATACATGCGAGTCGTGATTACATCCAGGGTATCGGGAATTGACAAATCTTATTTTTAATTCGTTGTTCCAAATCTAAAAAATAATTACATTAATAGATTTGTCATGAAGAGACAATCGAACTTACAATCATAGCATTTATGCTAAAGAAACATTTTCTATTGTAGTAGAGGTGTTTATCTTTTGACGGTGGCAATAATTTTCTATGTGTTGCATCAACACACATGATAACACCAGGAATACCCGTTCGATTAAAAACATGTGACTTGGATTTTTGCTTCTCCTCAGCAGTCATTTTTAATGTGATCCATTTTGGACACAATTTATGTTCTAAAATATCCAACGTTTGCGATTGATTTAGAAATCGTAGATTGTGCCATACCAATGTCAAAATCCTTCCCCACTCCATGCTGATAGCTGTTTTCAGCAAAAAATCGGAGCAATCCACACAATTTCTGTTTTGGTGTCAGAGCAAACGACTTGTACATCGGTGGTAAATCTGTTTCCAGCTAACTCAATACATAATTAAATGCATCGTTATTTAATCGATAGTTTTTTATAAACCTGTAGATATAAATATATTGAAGTTATATATACATAGAAATTATATGGCTTACTTACGCGATACATCTAAATTTAGAGGATCATTCATGTTCCTCAAAAATCTCCTTTCGTTTTTCAGGTTTCTAATTACTTCAGAGACATTTTCCTCTTCAAATAATTTTCATTTCAGATTTATATTTTTATTTCAGATTTAACTAATCTTTTGTTTACAGAAACACTTATTTGACACAAAACAGCTGATTATTAATGATTTCGAAAAAACTTCAGTCACGGCAACACGGATTCCGATTCCGTCGGAATTTGGAATACCAATTTCGAATCCGGCGGAATCTGAGTATCCGCTAGAATTGTATTCCGTCGGAAGCTGTGATAGGCCAGATTATATAGTCAACTATTCCTACTACAAAGTAGAAATATCAAAACTGATACTTATTAAATAATATATCATTGTTTTTTATTTATTTATTGCAAAATATTTCAAAGTTTTACATTATGATTTGCAGCTTAATTAAATTTATTGAGAGTTCAGAAACTAAATCTATTATTTACAGCTCATAATTATGTTAAAAAAATTTATTAAAATATGTATTATTAAAAATTTTATTTATTAAGGAAAAAAAATTCAAAAACGTTTTAATATTTAAATTTTTTCTAAAACTGAACCTACTTAAGAACTAGTTGAAAGATTAAAATGAATTGATTAATTTTCGTGACCATATAAAGCATTAATAATATCGTGTTCAGAGTAATGACAACTTTCCAAAAATTTTGAATGTACTTCTTCACAGTAATCATTAAACATTTCTATGTTGAGTGATTGATGTAGAGAATAAGTCGGAAAGTATCTTGGTAAATTTTTCATAAGTTTTAATGTTTTATTTTGTGCAATTTGAATTCTTTTAAAAAAAAAAATCCGTTATGTTAACGCTTTTGTCCGTCTGTCCGTCTGTCCGTCCGGTGTAAACAATAAAAGCCAGTTATTTCACATAGTTAATGTACACTCAAGTATATGATATACCCACCGATGGAAAGCTTGATTTATTAAGAACCAGGTATTATTGATAAAAGGTATTTAAGAGTAGAATACAATGCCACTAACCGTATTTCCAATTTCTACCGCTAGAGGCGCCCAATACTAAAAAATGTAAAATGTTAATATTCTGAAAATGTGTTTTCCAATTGTCAAAAAGCGACAAAAAATAGGTTAAATGTCGCATCTGAATGGTAGTAAGTAGTAGTATAAAATCAAATCATAGTAATAATTTTAATTTCTGCGGCTAGAGGGTGCAAAATATACTCCAAATATACATTTAGAGTAGTTGAATTAAAAAAAAAAACTACTGATCAGTAATTCTGCTGCGCTGCAGTTTTATGTTTGTGGCTGAGGTTTCTGCCCAGGCTGAATACCCATACGCTAAACTAGGTCTGAAAATTGATTTAAAAGTAAGTAATTTATTTTTTATATTGAGTTGAGATTTCCGTCCAAACTTGAGTTTGGAATCAAAAGTTAATCCTAGGTATTTGATATTTGGTTCCCAAGGTACCTCAGTGTTGTTACAATTAATATTTCTTTTAGGAAGATATGTTCCTGATCTTCTGTTGCTAAAGAATATGCTTGTTGTTTTGTTGATGTTTATTTTAATTTTCAAATTTGAGTAATAACTACATATGTAATTTATTTAAATCTTCAAGAGTATTAATAATATCATCGGCATTTATTCCGCTAGTATATATTGCAGTGTCTTTATGTACTCTGGTAGTAAATTCATATTTATTAGCTTGTAGATCAATCCGTTGTGCCCTACTGTATCGAATGCTTTTTCTATCAATAAAAAATGCGCCAGTAGAATTCTTATTAATTAGATTTGATTTTATATGATTTTTTAACCGACATAATTGATGTAATGTTGAATGACCAAACCAAACAGTTCGTCGGGAATACATTTATTTTCTTCCACAAAAGCTGTAATTTTCTTTTTTATAAGTTTTTCATAAATCTTACTAGTCAGGTTGATTAAGCTTATTGGTCTATAACTTTCGACTTCAAGAGGTATTTTTCCGCTTTTGGGTATTGGAATAATTTTTGTAATTTTCCAGTTAGGGAAAAAAAACCCAATTTTAGAGAGCCATTGAAAATTAAATTTAAATAAATTATACCTTGTCTAGGAAGATTTTTAATGTTAGTGTATTTATTGCATCTGGGCTAGGTGATTTCCGATTTTTTAGATGATTAATAGGTGATTAATATTAATTAGATGATTAACTTCTTTAGGCTTCCAAACAATTTTTTTTTTTGGCAAAAAAATTGTATTGAATAAATTTATTGATTCTAACACTTGCTTTTCTGTATTGGGATTACTTAATTTTTCTGTAATTTTGTGTTGCTTGCTGGAATATTCCGCAAATGCATGTGCTTTTTCATGAGTAGTTTGATACTTTTTACCATTAATTATTAAAGTTGGTATAACTTTCCTTTTATTTTTAAAGACTTTTGCTAGTTTCCAAAGTTGTAAGTTATTATTAATAATTTTCTCTAATTTTTTGTTAAAATGTAGGTTATATTGTTCATTTAGCTTTTTGTTTGTGGAATATTGTAGTAATTTGGCTTTTTCCTTCAGTTCGTAGTCACCTAATCGCTGAGCTCGCCTGCGCACATTATTTTTCTCTTTTATTAATGACCTTATAGATTCCGGTATTTTAAATTTTTCAAAAGATTTTAGATCTATTTTTGGTACCACTATTATATAAATTGCATTTTTAATAGTGGTTATGAACTTATTTACCATATTATCTACGTCAAAAGTTTTTTTGAATTTCATTTAGGGATTTGAACTCAATCAAAAGCTCATCAATTATTAATTTTTTGTAAAGAAACCAATTTGCATTTTTAAAGTCAAGTTTTTTCCTATGTCTATTGGGCTATCTGATATTTTTGCCAGATCCGAGGACAAGGAAATTTCAGCTATTAGTTCAGAAATGTGATTTCCGAAATATGTAATAAAAATATCAGCATTCCTATTCTTACTAGCTGGGTAATGAGTGTGGTCAGCTGAATGTAGTAGTTGATAAGAATGTGTGTTAATGAATTTTTTTAATTTTTTTCCATATGCATTGTACGGGCACACAACCCCAAGCAGAATGACGAGCATTAAAATCACCACCAATAATATATTTATTATTGATTTTTGTTAATTTTTTTATATCTTCAATAAAATTTAATGCTTTTTTAGCATTATAGGACCCACCAGGAAAATAAGCACCCACTATTGTTATTATTTCATTGTTAGAATTTAGAATAAATATCTATACCGATAGTTTCAAGCACAGTAGTAAGAAAAGCTTTTTTAAGATTATGTCTTATTATTTTTCTTATAAAAAAACGCTAAACCATCACCATTTGATTGACGGTCAAGTCTATAAATATTGTAATCGTGATCTGAAAGTTTTATATTGGATTTTAAATGAGTTTCCGTAATAATAGCTACATCAATATTGTTATGTTTTAGATAATCTGAAAATTCTATGATCTTATTTTTAATACTTCTTGCATTCCACAAAAGTAAATTCAAATTTTTTGAGTTAATTTCCAGTCGACAACAATGTTAATCGGCAACGATGTTAAAAATATATTAATGTTGTTTAAGTGCTTCCAGTCGACAACAATGTTAAAAATATATTTATGTTGTTTAATAGCCTTGCCTTATTCACAAACCGACTTGTTATCTTGTTAAGTTCTTAAATCGTTATTTAACAAGCAAAATTGAAAATAGCTATTCACAAATTGTTAACAAAATTGTTAAGAAAATGACAATTCCTTCAGTATGAACTGTCATTGTTATTTAACAAGTTGGTATATTATAAAATTTCACAATGTCAAAATTTTGTATGAAAAAATTCACAATATTGATAAGAATTCACCACGGCTTGTTAAAATCGCTATTCAGAAATTGTTAGATAATTGTTAAGTTGTTAAATTTCTTTATTGACACTTGGTATTTAACAACCAGATTTGAGTGGTTGTTATTTAACAATTCTATATAAAATTGATTTTTTTTAATAAATTTTTTTTAATAAAAAGTTGTTTGAAAAAAATTTAAGAGTATTTTTATTTAAATTTTTTAGATGATTATAGGTATCAATTATGAAATATTAAAAATTTATTTTTGTAGTTCAAAATTAGATGATTTTTTTTTTAATTGGCAGTAAATAGTAGTTTTACATACAATATATATATATATTGTATGTATATATGTATATATATTATTACCAATTATGAAATATGAAAAATATATATATAATTATATATATATGTATATTATATATATATATATTTTCTTTGTTTCATCGAAACCAATTTTGGAAAAAAAAATTTTTTGTGAAAATGTTAGCACATAATAATATTTATATATATTTATATATATATATATATATATAAAAAAATACAACATACATATATTGTATGTACAGCTACTAAATTCATAAAATTTTTAACTACAAAAATACATTTTTCAATTCAAATAAAACTTTTTAGAAACCGGTTTTTTAGAAAATTTATTCACAATTTGATGATTTTTCATTCACATTTTAACAAGCAAAATTCACCTCATAATTTTTAGAAAGTGCATATTCACCATTTTTGTGAATAGCATTTTTACGCTTGCTTGTTATGGCACGTGTTATTAATTTTTAACAAGTGTCAAATCAGTTGTTACGTTATGTTAATATGTGAATAGGTCTATAAGTTCAGATAACTTAATTGTGCCTTTTTTTAAATAAATTAAGTAATTAAACTGTGATATATAGTTAGGAAGTTTAATATTAATTGGTTTTATGTCCAAGCAATTGATTCCTAACTTATTAAGTTCGGCAAACAATTCCACTGTTTCCATTTTGTGTAAACCGGATAAAACATATTTAAGAGGTTTTTCGTTTTTATTTAAATGCGAAAAAAAATTCAATTTTAGCATCTTTTAGTGTTTTATTAACAGTAGAAATGTCATTCGAGCTGTTCAGTAGTTTTATTCCGAGTGAAATATATTTTAAATTGAAATTTATTTATAGTGGTTTAAATAAATTATGGATCTTGTGCAGTTTTACCTGGAATAATAATAGGTGCAGGAGACGATTCAGAATCACTTTTATTAGTAATAAACTGTTTATCACCATTATTTTCGTTATCAGCATTATTATTATGACCACCATCTTCGCCCATTAATGGAGCAAATGGAGCAAAACGATTTTGATTTTGATTAACTAGTAAATTTTCGTTGTAATTTACAACTTTATAAGTTTTATCGCGGCGAAGAATTTTTATTCGAAAATCTTCTACTTTTCCCCGGTGGTCTTGGGACGACATAGTTCGAGCTTGTTTTTTATATTTTCCACCGCAAGATTTTATATATTTTAATATTAAATGCAAAAATGAAAACTGTAATTTGCGAACAAATAGAAACACTTATAACTTTTAAACAAATAAATTTTTGTAAGTTCTGTTAAAGCTATAATTTAGTAAAATCTTTTATCTTTTTAGTAAAAGTCACAAATTATATAAAATTTTATTCAATGTTTCATAAAACCCCCGGTATCTTCATACAATTTTTCATTTTTATAGCACCCTGTATTTTCCAAACTGCTTTTTATGGAAGGCTGAAATTTATGCACCAAAGAGATATCTAAAAAATAACTAGACTCTGTGAAGAAATTGTATCCGTACCTTTCCGTTTATTTACTTGTAAAATTATAACTGCGCAATATTTTTATAAACAAATATTGAGAAAACTTTTGAAAATCATATTTATTTTAAATGCATTAATTTATAAATTATAATCATTTGCCTCACTCTTATAATTAATCAAAATGCTTAATAATGTAAAATTTTGCAAAAACCAAATATTTTGCATATTTTTAGCTGCAATATAAATGTCATTTGGATATTATTTTATATCAGATATCACATTATCTTAAATTAAAAGCAAAATTAGAGGAAACTTAAATGATAAGTTTATATATATTTTACTGGATTAATAACCTTGGAAGGAAAAACATTAATAAAATCGAACAGGGACACATTTTTTACCTATATTTATCATTTCATATATTTCTAAAAAATACTATATGGGAATTTCCTTTGGTTTAGAATAGCTCACAGTTCTACATGAGGCGATTTTGAGGAAATGTGCTTTTGACAATTATATCTATAAATCAAGCTTTCCATCGAAAGTACTAAAAAGTATAACAAAATTCTTAAAAGCTGATTGCTAATCAAAAAGTTTTTCAACCAAATAAATAAAAGGTAATAAAATTTAATAAAGTTAAATTTAGTTTGTAATTAAAATAATATTAAAAATTAAGTTTGTTAAATTAAAATCCCTTAAAAGTTATAACAAATTATCCAGTTAGATAAAAGTACAATTATAAATAGAACAATTAAATAAAAACAGTTAAAAGTTAAAAGTGGAAAAATACCAAAAACAATAACAAAATATAAAACAAAATACTGAATGAGGTAATAAAAAAGATTTTTTACAGTACTTGCCTACACTTTAAATCGAATACATTAAAAGCTGTTAATAGAAAGTATAAGCTATAAATATTTCTAACTTTGTATAGTTATAGTTACATTTTATATATTCATAATTAAATTATAATATAGCTATAATTAAATAGACTAAAATAGAAGTGAAAATTATAGTACAATAATTTAAAAATAATAAATTTAGTTAAAAATGCGTGTTGGTGATCCCCCCCGACCCCGGGGGTTTAAATAAAGAAATTACAAAATTTAAACCAAGTTTTAAACATTACAACATTCAATTTGATATAAATAAAAATTTAATCAATAAAATTGAATGTGAAAAATACTTAATATTAGAACGTACTGATGAAAATAAAACTATGGAAATGCCGCGCAACACAAATATTGATCAGTAGTTGTATAATTATGTGCTTTTTTTAAATTATCTACTGTAACTGCATATTTTGAGTATATGTTACACCCTCTAGTGGCAGAAATTAAAATTATAACAACTGTGATTTTATACTACTACTTACTTCCTTTTAGATGCGACATTAAACCTAATTTTTTGGGCTTATCGACTATTTAAAATCATATTTTAAAAGTTAACATTTTATATATTTTAGTATTCAGCGCCTCTAGCGGTATAAGTTGAAATACGGTTACTGACATCGTATTCTACTCTTAAGTACCTTTCTAACGAGTGGTCAAACTTAATTTTTGGTGCACATTTACTATAAAATTACATTTTTATTCGGAAAAAGTTGTTTTGGCAAAATGCTAATAGCGCCGCCTAACGGTCGAATTTGTGTTCTTTGAAATTATTTTTTAAGAGAATTATTTTGTGTTCTTTGAAATTATTTTTCAATAGCGTTATAATTCAATAATTTAAAATGTTGTTACAATTTAAAATGAGACGTGCAGAGAAGAACGACCAAGAAGTTAGCTGTGTTGGAAGTTGTTAAGAATCAAAAGGTAATTTTTGAAATTTTCGATATCAAATTTATCGTATCTACTTTTTTAATAGGATATTCTTTTTGCTTCTTTTCAAAACAATGCGGTGACGAAGCAGCAAAAACAAGATGTGTGGACTGAAACAGAAGTTGTACTGAGGTCCATTTCCAAACCAATGTAGTGTGCATAACCGTTGTTACAGCCTTTGTCCAATTTTTGACAAAACAGTTTCTATTTTGATCCAACAATTTTAATCAATCTGAAACTTTCTAGCGTAGAAAAATTATTTCCAATTTAAAAATTTATTCTTAATTTTGCACTTTTGTATAGCAATTTGTTCTTCATCTTCAAAAAGTAATTCAAAACGAATTTTTTTTATTTTATTATAATATTTTAGCACTTTTAGATCAAACCTTCAATTGCAAATGAAAAATTTTCTTTGCAATTTACTCATAAATTTTGCCAAATTTTAGATGCAAATTGCAAAGCGAAGTACTTCGATTGGTGAAACGAAAAGAGCTAATTTTTTGCAAATTCAATTTGATATAAATAAAAATTTAATCAATAAAATTGAATGTGAAAAATACTTAATATTAGAACGTACTGATGAAAATAAAACTATGGAAATGCCGCGCAACACAAATATTGATCAGTAGTTGTATAATTATGTGCTTTTTTTAAATTATCTACTGTAACTGCATATTTTGAGTATATGTTACACCCTCTAGTGGCAGAAATTAAAATTATAACAACTGTGATTTTATACTACTACTTACTTCCTTTTAGATGCGACATTAAACCTAATTTTTTGGGCTTATCGACTATTTAAAATCATATTTTAAAAGTTAACATTTTATATATTTTAGTATTCAGCGCCTCTAGCGGTATAAGTTGAAATACGGTTACTGACATCGTATTCTACTCTTAAGTACCTTTCTAACGAGTGGTCAAACTTAATTTTTGGTGCACATTTACTATAAAATTACATTTTTATTCGGAAAAAGTTGTTTTGGCAAAATGCTAATAGCGCCGCCTAACGGTCGAATTTGTGTTCTTTGAAATTATTTTTTAAGAGAATTATTTTGTGTTCTTTGAAATTATTTTTCAATAGCGTTATAATTCAATAATTTAAAATGTTGTTACAATTTAAAATGAGACGTGCAGAGAAGAACGACCAAGAAGTTAGCTGTGTTGGAAGTTGTTAAGAATCAAAAGGTAATTTTTGAAATTTTCGATATCAAATTTATCGTATCTACTTTTTTAATAGGATATTCTTTTTGCTTCTTTTCAAAACAATGCGGTGACGAAGCAGCAAAAACAAGATGTGTGGACTGAAACAGAAGTTGTACTGAGGTCCATTTCCAAACCAATGTAGTGTGCATAACCGTTGTTACAGCCTTTGTCCAATTTTTGACAAAACAGTTTCTATTTTGATCCAACAATTTTAATCAATCTGAAACTTTCTAGCGTAGAAAAATTATTTCCAATTTAAAAATTTATTCTTAATTTTGCACTTTTGTATAGCAATTTGTTCTTCATCTTCAAAAAGTAATTCAAAACGAATTTTTTTTATTTTATTATAATATTTTAGCACTTTTAGATCAAACCTTCAATTGCAAATGAAAAATTTTCTTTGCAATTTACTCATAAATTTTGCCAAATTTTAGATGCAAATTGCAAAGCGAAGTACTTCGATTGGTGAAACGAAAAGAGCTAATTTTTTGCAAATTATCAAAATTTTACATATACAAAAATTAACATTTCACTTTGCAAACTTGTGGTTGCTGAAACAAAATGTGCAGACAAGGAAATTTATCAGCTTTGCGAAAATATATTTCCCGCTTTGCAAATTTGCGTTTGGTGAAACCAAAATTGTTAAATTAAACTGAAAAGTTGCAAATTTGCAAAGTGTAAATTGTTTGTGAAATAGCATATTTCACCAACTTTTTATTTGAAAAAAAAAAATGGTCTTTTGGTCGTGTGGAGTCAAATATAAAATTTTCTTCAATTTTTCAAGCATTTTATCATATTTAATACATATATATTTTATATCGAAAAAAAATATCCTTTTAAAATAATTTCTTCTCTTTAATAATGCATAAAGTTTTTTTTACTAAAATTTAATATTTATATAAGATTTTTAAATGTGCAATAAAATTGTAAAAACCAAAAATGAAAATATTAGAAGCAATATATTAAATCGAAAAATAATATCCGCCCAATAACAATAATAATAATAATACACTGACTGCCTTCCCCATTATAAAATATATATGTATGTTTTTTTTATAACTGCTACAAGACTAAAATATAATATCCTTTATTTATATTATCAGTCATAAATGTTTTTTTTGTGTACACAGTGGTCTTTTTTTTATTTTGTTTACAAAAAATTACACTTCTGATATTTCTGTATAAGAAATACAATAACAGAGATTGTGAAAATATAAAAAACAAGACAAAATATTGTGGTTTAATATTTATATAAAAAAAAAACAAAATTATTGGACGAACAAGATGGATTTTTTTTTTAAATACTTTGCCAACAATCATTGAAAATTATATCAATTTTTATATATACATGTTGGCAAATTATTATTAGATTCCCAGGAGGGACACAAATCGACCATAAAATCAAACGATAATAAAATCGGTTTTCTGTTCATATCCTTTTTATATCCATTCGTTCTTTGATTATTGCTATTTTGTGTGTTGAATGGTTTTTATTTATATTTGATCTTTACTGTGGGTTTGTTGTTTTTTATACCTTGACTTGAATTTTTAAAGTATAAGGATAAACATTGGAAATCAAAAAACTATCCAAAATCATATACTTAATGATTTTATTTATATTAAGTAGTAATAGTATTGTATTTGTATACCGTACAACATAATTCTCTATACTCATAGAATGGGTGAACAGATCTTTTAAGCGACGAGCGAAATTGAAATAAACTAATTTTACTGCAGGCTAAAAGCAAAAAAAAAATGTATTGCTTTATTTAGGTAAATTAAATTTTATTTTAAATTTTTTTAATAATTTTGGAAATATTTCGAACTAATTATACTGTAGCCAAATTTAAGATTATATTGTAGCCAAATTTAAGTTTTAGGTTTAGATCCGTAATACGAGATTGGAAATTGCTTTTATTAAGATTCATAATTGTATAATTATGTTGATCCAAACAAATATTATGTTGAACCTTTGTATATAAAATTACATAGTACTATCACTTGACTAGATTTTTTTTATAAATGGCCATGACAAAAGTGTTAACTAAAAGACATAAATCATATTTTTGGGCTAACAGGGCCATCTATATCTGAATAACTGAAACAATTTAAAATAGCAAATTTTTGTATACATATTTTGTTATTGTAATTTTTGTGTGTTATTTTCTTATTCAAGTTGGTACAGAAGGATAAGGCGGAAAACATTTTTAGATAATACTTATAAAAGAGAACCCAACCTAGGTAAACAAATAAATCTCTGCATTATACTTGGATTATTCGACAATTGGAAACCCGTCCCCCAGGAAAAGAATTAGCGAAAATGTAAAAATTAACATGGCAAATAAAGTTTTGGGATTAAATGTAAGAGCAGTTATTTGCGATCAAGGATCGAACAACAGACCTTGTTTCAAAAATTTAGGAGTTATTGCAAAAATTTCCCCATATTTTTACATGAAGGCAAAAAAATATTTGCAATTTACGATTTAGCAAAATCTGTTAAAAATACATTATCAAAATATATGTTTGATACACCAGATAGAATTGTCGATTATAGTATTATTAGGTGTATTCTATGGACAGTACTACAACCAGAGCTACTGGAATGTGCTCAAAATTAACAGATGCACATATTAATCCAAACACTTTCCAAAAAATGCGTGTAAAATATACTACTGAAGTTATGAGCAGAACTGTATCTGTTGCAATCCAATCACTAGTGAAAATTAATAAATTTGAAAGTCCCGGACGTCGTCATTTCTACAGCTTCTTTTGTTCAAAAAATAATTATTTGTTCGATTGCATAAATAGCAAAACACTCCATGATTCCAACTTGTACCGATGTGCTCTGAAAAAGCAAAATAAAGTTCACCAGTGAATGGAAGAAATGATAAAATACTGTGAAAATTTTAATCCTAGATCAAATTCAAAGATTTAGTGTGTTGATGGAGTTGTTCATAGTTTGAAAGCAATTCTAAGTTATTTTATATTATTCTAAATAATCTTTAAAAATTTGCAAAAATTTTCATCAATTATTCTAGATTTAGCTTCAGAAATATGTAAGGACTATTCCGGACATACTATCTATATTAAATCAAGATGCATTAGAAAACATGTTTGCAAGCGTTCGTGTAACAATGTAAATCCATCGGTGTCAGAATTTAATAACATTTTGGCGAAAATAATGTCATTTAAAGTAATAAAATGCTAATTGTGAAGCAGACAAAGTTACTTAATTTAATTATAACCGAATTTTATGACAAAATGGTTATATCTGAAATGTATACCAACTTATTCCATACCATAAATGTTTCCGAGGATGATGATAATGAAAACAAAATACTGAATGAGGTAATAGAAAAGATTTTTTACAGTACTTGCCTACACTTTGAAGCGAATACATTAAAAGCTGTTAATTTAAAGTATAAGCTATAAATATTTCTAACTTTGTATAGTTATAGTTACATTTTATATATTCATAATTAAATTATAATATAGCTATAATTAAATAGACTAAAATAGAAGTGAAAATTATAGTACAATAATTTAAAAATAATAAATTTAGTTAAAAATGCGTGTTGGTGATCCCCCCGACCCCGGGGGGTTTAAATAAAGAAATTAAAAAATTTAAACCAAGTTTTAAAGATTACAACAGTCAATTTGATATAAATAAAAATTTAATAAATAAAATTGAATGTGAAAAATACTTAATATTAGAACGTACTGATGAAAATAAAACTATGGAACCAGTGTCACCTTTTTTGCTTCAGCGAGTAATAAATGGAATTTGTGGAGAAGTAGAAAAATGTACGAAATTATCAAACGGGACTGTACTAATTAAAACTAAAAATTTATTGCAAGAACAAAAGCTTATAAAATTAATAAAAATAGAAACAAATATTAATGTTAATGTTAGTGAGCACAGATCACTTAATAATTCAAAGGGAGTAGTTTTTTGCCCAGAGTTCAAAACAATGACTGATGATGAAATACTCTTAGAAATGGAAGATCAAAAGGTAATTGAAATAAGAAGATTTAAACGTAAAATTGAACAACGTCTAGAAGAAACCGGATTGTATGTATTAACGTTCTCTTCATCAATACTACCAAACCAAATCTCGCCAGGTTACCAAATAAATAACATCCGAGAATATATACCACCACCGCTGCGTTGTATGAATTGTCTTAATTTTAATCATATTACAGCAAATTGTAAAAAATCGAAAATGTGCTCTAATTGCGGTAATACATACCATCTCGAAGATGAAAATTCGAAGTGCCAACTCCCAGAGAAATGTGTAAACTGCTCTGAAAACCATCATGCATTTTATAAACAATGCCCAAAATTTTTAAAAGAAAAAGAAATTAAATTTATAAGAATAAGAGAAAAAGTAGATGGAAAAGAAGCTTTTCGAAGATACAACTTACGTCATCCACTAACAAAATCATTCTCTTCTGTTATCAAACCAAAAAATTGTCCGTGTGTTTGCCGGTGTAATCAAACTAGTTCTGACAGAATACAACAACTAACCACCCAGAATCAAACTATTATACAACAAAACAAAAGCACTATAAAAAAACGACAAAGAAGCAGTGATGACAATACTGAAAGCTCGATCGCATTAATAAAGAAGCCGCTGAAAGTTCAAAACATTGGTAAAAACAAAATTAAAAATTTTTCAAAAGATAAAACAAATCGACAAAAAAAACTAATTACAAAAAAAACCAATCTAAATTAAATAAAATCTATACTAACAAAAATTCTAATAATGATGAAATAGAAATAGATGTAGATCAATCAAATAGTAGTGATTTAGAATCTAATAATGATAACTAACAAATACAATATTGTACAATGGAATTGTGATGGTTTTTTTAGCCATATAGATGAAATTAAAATATTACTTAAAAAATATAGCCCATTTGTTCTGTGTGTTCAAGAAACCAAATTCAAATATAATTACATCCCAAAATTTAAATTTTTTAAGGTTTTTTACAATAATGGCAACTCTGAAACGGTAGCCCATGGAGGTGTATCCATATACATTAATTCAAATTACAGTTGTGATGAAATCCAAATACAAACAGATTTACAAGCAGTAGCCATTCAAGTCTATTTTCCCATTAAATTTATCATCTGTAATATTTATATACCAAATTCAGAAAAAATTTAATTCAGTAAAATTCAGAATATAATAAACTAATTTAACTGCCCTTTTTTAATTGTAGGTGACTTTAATAGTCATAATTATTTATGGGGATCACAAAAAATAGACAAAAGAGGTAGAATTATGGAAAAAATCATAGTAAATAATGTACTTAATATATTAAATAATGGACAACCCACATATTTCAGTTTTTCTTATAAGACACATAGCGCTATTGACCTATCCATATGCACCAATACTACAAAATACATTTGATTGGTATATAGACAAGGACTTACATAGCAGTAACCATTTTCCTATTATAATACCAATAATAACAAATATGGAAAGTATGGAAATAAGAAAAACTTAGTTAATAAAAAAAGCTAATTGGGAATTATATCACAAAGAATTTAAACTAGATACTAATACTTTTACTAGTATGTATAGTCATGAGGAGAACATAACATCTTAACATCTAGTATAATAAATGCAGCAAATATCTCAATACCACAATCTAGTTCAAAATTAACTAAACCTCCAGTCCCTTGGTGGAACAAAGAAATTGAAGAATTAATTAAACTAAGGAAAAGATATTATACTAAATTTAAAAGAACTATGAATGACAATGGTTATAGAAATTTTATTGCAGCTAAATATAAATGTAAGAAAATTATGAGACATTATAAAAAAATAACATGGGAACAATATGTTAGTTCAATTAACAGTACCACTCGACCTCGAGAAATTTTTGAAAAAATAAGAATTTTTGAACCATAATACACAATAATCAAATCATAACATCAAAAAAAGAAATTGCTAACAAAGTTTTTGTAACATATCAAGTAACAAAAACTATACAAAAAAATTCCTTGAACATAAAATATTACTAGAACAAATACCATTAAACATCCCACAAATACAAGACGAAAATTATAACAAATTATTCACAATGCAGGAACTAGAAAATTCATTAAATGACTGTATAAATGTTGCAACTGTAGAAGTTCCTAGCCAAGTGCCTGCATTACCTCCTCGTGGTGGCCCCTGGAACTGTGTACATATTAAACATGGACACAGACCGAATATGCAGTGTGCGACCAAGCCAATGGTGTTACACGTACCGTGCCGAGGGCTGCGTGGCTGAGGGTGAGCTCAGTCGATAACGGTGTACTCCTGATACCAGGCGACCTCCGGTTTTACCCAGCCTTACCACGGTATCGGACCTCTGCCGTGGTGGACTTTACTTTGTCGCGTAACTCGTGGGATCAAGTATGGAAGGAAAAAAACAACAAAAAACAATCAACAAAGGAACAACAATGACGACTACAGCGACGAATCAAAATAAGGCAATGACAACAACAACAACATCAACATCAA
Organism: Empis stercorea; assembly: GCA_949752835.1. NCBI lineage: Eukaryota > Metazoa > Arthropoda > Insecta > Diptera > Empididae > Empis > Empis stercorea. The sequence continues at coordinate 67,183,685 of OX457085.1, forward strand.
CAATAACAACAACAAACATGGCAATCCCAAACGCACCAACAGCATCCGCAATGTCAGAGGCCGCTTATGCAGGCTCCTTACTTGCAGATGCCATTGAGATGATCGAGAGAACCAGACTAGGCGACACAGATAATGACGCCAGTGACATCGCAACGGAAGATGAAAGCGACTATTTAATGTCGTCTGACAACGACAACGTCACCGTTATTGAGAATACGCCAACCTCCGACGCGGAAGAAACAACCAGCAAAGCGTCAAGCGGTTTACAAACGAAGCCCAGGAGGTTGTGCGGTGCGGCAAGGAAGAAACTAAAGAAGATCATCTCCACAGGTATCCCGTACTACGAAGCAAGGGCTAGATTAGACAAAGAGTACGAGGCTATATTAGCACGGAAAGCATCCGGCTCTCTGTGTATGAAACGCAATAGATCGGACGGTAGTACGCCACCGATGACTTTGAAGAGAAATAAAATTCATACACAGAGCAAGCTAACGTACAGCGAGGTTGCGAGTAATACCAAACTAGGTATACTACCACGGCAATATCCTGTGCGGGCGCTCAGCGAGGAAGAGGCTAGAAAAGTCCAAAGAACGATATTGAACGCCATGGACGAACTGCCCAGAGGCACCCACGTACGATTCATTGGGTGCGCACGCAAACCCGGATGGGTATCAATAAACTGCTCTGATGATGCTAGTAAGCGTTGGCTGAAGGAAACTATTAAAAAAATCAGGCCCTACAAAGAGGCGGATTTAATATTAGTAGAGGGCGGGGATCTTCCTGTACACGCGGTTTGTTCAGGTTTCTTTCCTGATGAAGATAATCTTCATGAGGAAAAGACCCTGGACAGACTTGGCAGACAGAACGATGGCCTGCATACCCAGAATTGGAGGATTCTGAAGAGGACGACAAATGAGAAGGGCCACCGAATGGTTCTCTCAATTTATGACGCCTCTGCACGAGTCAGCGCTGGTAGAAGTGGTTAAAGCGGCATCTGAACCAGTATCATCTACCAGCGGGTTAAACAAAAGCAGCAAGATATTCAGGCCACCTCTTAAAGCTGATGTAAAAAAAAGGGAAGACAAAGAAGGAAGGGACAGAGAGAGGCGGATAGACCATCAAAGACGATCCCGTCGTAGAGAGCAGTCTAGGAGGTCGGTTTCCAGAGAAAACAAAAATAGTTGGCGCACGGCAGGCCGGCACGATTATATGCCTCCAGTCGCCATAGAAGAAGAAAGGCGTCGCGGAGCCCCCCAACCACAAACGACGTAGCAGGGCGGACTCTAGGAGTCCCCCTCCGAGAAGGAGATAAATGCGCTGGAAGTGCATCCAGGCAAACCTGCAGCACGCCAAAGCTGCACCTGCAACACTCTTCTGCAGGTTTGCAAAAGAAGACGCTAATATAGCGCTCATCCAGGAACCCTGGCTAGCAAATTGTAAGTTCTGTGGGCTAGGAGTGTCCGCAGGTAAGTTACTTTACGATAATACAAACTCGAGACCAAGAGCTTGTATTCTATTTAATAAAGATACTAATTACGTTCCAATTACAGAATTCTGTCAACAGGACGTAGTAGCGGCAATAACTGAACCAAAAGGCGAGCTGGAGAACATCATAGTATGTTCTGCATACTTTGCTGCGGATCAGGAATGCCCTCCACCTGAGTTAATAGGACTGCTACTCTTTGCGAGAAGAAACAAAATGCAGCTATTGGTTGGATGTGACGCCAATGCTCATCATATCAATTGGGGTAGCACGGACATTAATATTAGGGGTGAGTCATTACTTGATCTTATTACTAGTTATAATCTTTCGGTAGCAAATTCGGGTAATGAGCCAACATTCGTTAACAGAATAAGGAATGAGGTTCTAGATTTAACCATAACAACCCCCTTCTTAGCGAATAAGATAAATAACTGGCACGTCTCAGATGAGCCATCTTGTCCGGACCACAAACACATTAGGTTCGATATTGTAGGAGTAGGCCCCCTATCGATGACGTACCGCCCCAAAAAAATAACTAACTGGTCGTCGTACAAAACCGACTTAGAAAGTACTCTAGAGGCGATCCTGGATAAAATAAAAGATATCGAGGACCTAGAAGATGCGGCAATGATGATGAAAACGGCGATCAAAGACGCCTTTCAAGAAAACTGCCCGATGCGCACAAAACGCAGCAACAGACAGGTAAACTGGTGGAATAACAATCTCTCGGACCTCAGAACTAAGGTTAGGAGACTGTTTAACAAGGCGAAAAACAAAAGTCCACAGGAATGGGAAATATATATGACGGCGCTCACGGAATATAATCATGAAATAAGAAAAGCAAAAAAAGCCTCGTTTCAGACGTTCTGCGAAGAAATAAATGAACTTCCAGTAGCAGCACGAATACACAAGGTGTTAGCAAATTAAAAGCCAGGCGCCATAGGACTCCTTAAAGGGGACAATGGTCGCTATGCTGAATCAAAAGCGGAAACTCTAAAAATATTATTACTCACACTTCCCTGGAGCAGCAACACTAGAAAATGACAACGATGCTACCAGCATTCCCACAAACAAACATCAAAAAGAAGACTGGAAACTGGCAGCTAAAATCATCAGCCCAGAACGGGTCAAATGGGCAATCTGCACTTTCAAACCCTTCAAGTCAGCAGGACCAGATGAAATATTCCCGGCCCTACTACAGGAAGGAGGAGAAAAACTAACACTAATACTAACAAGGTTTTTTAAAGCTACTTTAGTATTTGGTCACATACCAAACGCGTGGGCACAGGTTAAAGTGGTATTTATACCCAAAGCAAATAAAACGCTGAACGGAGACCCAAAAAATCTGCGACCCATCAGCCTATCATCATTCGTATTGAAAACACTAGAAAAAGTGATTGAGAGATACTTGAGAGACTCCATTCTGACAAATAATCCCCTTCAAAAAAATCAATACGCATACCAAGCAGGCAAATCCACAGAGATGGCTCTTCTAAATCTAACGGAAAAGATTGGGAAATCACTTACAGCTAAAGAGACGGCTATAGTACCGTTCATGGATATTGAAAGGGCTTTTAACAACACTTCTCATAGGTCAATGATAGAGGCATTGAGAAGTAGGGGAGTAAGCAACGCAATATGTAGATGGACTGAATCCATGTTAAAAAGCAGGATAATAGAACTCTCTATAGGTGAAGAGAAGATGAAAGCAACAACCAATCGGGGATGTCCACAAGGTGGTGTTCTATCGCCCCTTCTCTGGTCACTAGTAGTAGATAAACTACTAGATAAGCTACAGAGGGCAGGCTTCGATTGCCAAGGATATGCAGATGATCTTGCAATAATCATCAGAGGCAAATTCGAAAATATTCAATGTGATCTTCTACAGACTGCATGTGGAATAGTACAAAGATGGTGTGAAAAGGAGGAACTAAAAGTCAACCCTGATAAAACCATAATCGTCCCATTCAACGATAAACACAACATGGCCCAACTGAGGAAACCAATGCTGTTTGGGAAAGAAATAGAGTTTTCTGAAGAAGCAAAATTCCTAGGAGTGAGCACTGGACCGTAAGCTAAAATGGAACTTGCACCTAGAGAAAACTCTAAAAAAAGCGCAACTCTCATTGTGGACCTGCAGAAGGATCTGTGGGAAAACATGGGGGCTACGTCCAAAAATAGCCAGCTGGATGTACCTGTCAATAGTACGTCCAGTTATAACCTACGCAGCGGTGGTTTAGTGGCGGAAAGTATCCCAACTAAACATCAGGAAGAAGCTCGAAAAATACAAAGAGTGGCCTGCCTGAACATCACCTGGGCAATGCAGACAACACCAACGGTAGCGATGGAAGTCCTGCTCAACTTGGTGCCTCTACATCTAGCAATTGAAGAGGAAGCCAAATTCGGAGCACTGAGAATACTAAAATCTAGTAACACGGACACTCAGAAATTGAAAAGTCATCCCGCAATCATCCAAGCAACTAGCAACATACCGCATATAAATATGCCGAAGGATGATTGTAATATAATTTATGATTTCTACAAACCATTCAAGGTAATGTTTCCAGACAGGAATAACTGGGAAGACACCCGACCTTCGGAAACAGAGCTAGAATGGTATACAGACGGATCAAAGACGGAAGAAGGAGTTGGATCCGGTGTCTACGGAAAGAGGCCAAGGTGTAACATTTCAAAAAGCCTAGGCACCTTAACAACAGTCAACAGAAGTTTATGCAATACAAATATGCGCGGAAGAAAACTTACGAAGAAGATATAGGAATAAGTCAAGCGGCTCTAAAAGCCCTAAACTCTAACCAGCTGAAATCGAAGCTAATAGGCGAATGCTTAAACACGCTAAAAGCTCTAGCAGCTAATAATAGGTGAATTCTCTCGTAGATCCCGGCTCACGTAGGATTCGACGGAAATGAAGAGGCAGATCTCATAGCAAAAAAAGGCGCAAGTACACAACTCCTCGGTCCAGAATCATTTTGTGGTGTACCACAATGCCTAACTAAATTACAAATCAAAACTAATACTTTTCTCTCTTTTTCAGATAAATGGAGGAACAGTGAAGGACCCAGACATTCGAAGCTCTTCATACAAGGCCCATCGAAAAAGAAGGCAACAGAGCTTCTAAAGTGCAGTAGAAGAAGAACCAGAACTCTGGTGGGCTTCCTGACTGTACACTGTGGACTCAGGAAACATCTGCACACATTAGGTCTCAGTCAAGAACGATTGTGCAGATTCTGTGAATATGAGAACGAAACAGCGGAGTATATACTGTGCGAATGTGAAGCCATACTATATAAGAGGCTAATACATCTCGGCAGCTATATAATCTCCCCATCGGAATCATGGAATATTTCTTTGACAAGACTGTACAACTTCATTGTCAGCACTGGTCTGTCAAACGAGTAAGAAAAAAAAGAGTAGTTACAATAAGCCAACGGCTGCAGTAACCAGGCATAATTCTGCCGACCCAAGCTTGAATCTAATCTAATCTAATCTAAATGGGTCCCACATATAAAAATGATAAAGGCCAAGGCCACAAAAAGTTTAAATATTCTAAAAATATTAAGCCATTCAAGATTTGGATCAGATCGAAAACTATTACTAAGATTACAAAATCTAACTTTTCTACCAATTATTGATTATGCTTGCATAATTTATTCATCAGCTAATCAAACTCTTCTAAAATCACTAAATGTAGTAAACAACCTTGGTACTAGAATTGCAACTGGTGCCTTTAGAACAAACCCTGTTAACAGTATATTAGCTATATTAGCTATTAGCTAGTTAACAGTAACAGTATATTGTCCTGCATCTATATTATTAGATGCAGGACAAATGCAACTAAAATATAGAAGGGAAAAACAAGCTATGACATATATAAATAAAGTATTATCCTTTGAAGAACATCCCTTAACTAATTTTATAAATGACCAAAACTTATTTCTAAAACTTAAAAATAAAAAAGATAATTATCAACCTAGCTTCGTAAGAATGAAAATATTACTATAAAAATAACATAAATTATAATATAAGAACAGAAAAAAATAAATTTCAACAAACAGCCCCATGGCTAAATAAAAAATTAGACATAAATTTAACCCTTTCTACACATAAAAAAGATAATACTACACCAGATATGTATAAAGCTCTTTATATTGATGAGGTAAATAATAAATATAGAAACCATGAATTAGTTTTCACAGAGGGATCAGTTATAAATAATGAAACTGGATGTGCATTTAAAATTAATAATACTAAAAAACAATTTCACTTAATTAAAAATACCAGTATTTTCTCCGCAGAACTATATGCAATTAAAAAGGCCATTGATTATTGCAAAGAAAACTCGGTCGATAATAATATCGTGGACCAACTAGCTAAAGAGGCTACTATTGAAGTTGATAACAGTTTTAAATTCATATATAAGGACAATAAACAGATAATATCAAAAACTATATGGAACGCATGTAATTTAGAGTGGGAACAAACAAATTTAAGTAATAAATTTAGAAACATAAAAGACTCAATAAAAAATGGAAAACCCTATCATCCTTTACAAGAAAGGACATAATAACAATTACACGAATAAGAATTGGACACACTAAACTAACACACTCATACTTACTTGAAAACCTAACACCTCCAAACTGTAGATGCGACACAAATACCTTATTAACAATTAAACATATATTTGATGAATGCCCTATATTTGAAAGAAAGCGATATTTTGATCAAATTAATGGCTTGAAGGACTTACAAAATGATGATTACAATTCCATTCACAGAATAACCCTTTTTTTAAAAAATATTAAAATATATAATAAAATCTAAGAACAAGTATAATTAAATTAACAAATGAACTGATTGATTCTAGCATATTCGAATTTAATTTCAAATGTATAATACATAAATAATGATTTTGCACTAAGAATAATATTATAATTATATTATGTATTATGTATATATTATATTATTATATTGTATATGTATTGTATATATATTATATTATATAACCTATTTACATGAAATAATGAATTTTGGTATAAATTTTAATTTTATAGTAATATTAATTCTAAATAATTAAATAACCGTGTTTTTTGTTGGTTTTTTTATATATCTACACCTAATATCTATGTATTTTTAATATTTAAGCAATTTAATATATGTAACATACAATATAATTAATCTATATTTGTAAATGAATTAATGAATTAATGATGAATTAATAATAATATATATACTAAATAGAACTTAACTTAAGTAGAGACTGTACCACAGACCTTAAAAAACCTAAACCTGTGTTCAAAGGCCTTAGGAAAAAGAATAAAAAAAAAAAAAAAAGATTTTAGATTTCAAAAAATAGATTTATTCATAAACATTTTTCAATTTGTATGACACTACAGATATTCTTCATAATTACGTTATTATTTTTTTTTAAATAGAAAAAAATCACATTTTCTTAAATAAAAATATGAAACATAATCTGCTTTCCTACATTGTATAATATGTAGAAAATTGTATTTCTTTTACTATTCTATCTTTAATATGTTTTATTCATTATATTATATGTAGGAAATTCAGATATTTCTTTTACTATTCTATCTTTATTCTTCTTATCTGATCTTACAGGTTATTGAAAATAAAATTGATTCAATTGGTGCAATAAATATAATTGATCTTAATACAATTAGATATGTTTGTGGCTATGCTGCTTACAGACAACTAAAAACGAATGCCTACAATGTGAAAATGTTATGATAAAAAAGATCACATTTATTACTTGAATCAGAAGTATTACTAAATGATAAAAAATATTCGTCAGATACAGGAAAATTTTATTTAATATATCATATAAGAAATTTTTAAAAATATTTTATAAGAAAATGTCATATGACAAAATTTGAAAAAAAATATTATTAATTTATGCATTACAAAAACAACTGAACATCAACTGAATTTATTCATCAGCTAATCAAACTCTTCTAAAATCACTAAATGTAGTAAACAACCTTGGTACTAGAATTGCAACTGGTGCCTTTAGAACAAGCCCTGTTAACAGTATATTACCAGATGCAGGACAAATGCAACTAAAATATAGAAGGGAAAAACAAGCTATGACATATATAAATAAAGTATTATCCTTTGAAGAACATCCCTTAACTAATTTTATAAATGACCAAAACTTATTTCTAAAACTTAAAAATAAGAAAGATAATTATCAACCTAGCTTCGTAAGAATGAAAATATTACTATAAAAATAACATAAATTATAATATAAGAACAGAAAAAAATAAATTTCAACAAACAGCCCCATGGCTAAATAAAAAATTAGACATAAATTTAACCCTTTCTACACATAAAAAAGATAATACTACACCAGATATGTATAAAGCTCTTTATATTGATGAGGTAAATAATAAATATAGAAACCATTAATTAGTTTTCACAGAGGGATCAGTTATAAATAATGAAACTGGCTGTGCATTTAAAATTAATAATACTAAAAAACAATTTCACTTAATTAAAAATACCAGTATTTTCTCCGCAGAACTCTAATCTGTTTTATTCATTTTATATATATGTCACATTCGGTTATATGGGGGCCCAAAAGTGGGTTATGTGGGCCCTTTATACAAAAAATCATGTGGGGTATCAAATGAAAGGTCTTGAAGAGTACATTTAAATGAGCGTAGTCCGTAAAGGCACACTGGGTACACGAGGTTCCAAAAGGGGGTCATGTGGGTCAGCATGGCCTAAAATCCTAAAAAGATCGTGTAGGGTATCAAATGAAAGGTCGTGCAGAGTACATCTAGTTGCGTAGTGCGTGGGTCAAGTGGGCCCATAATCTGTGGGCCCAAAACTGGGCTGAAAATCGTAACCGAAAATCGTAAAAAAATCATGTGAGGTATCAAATGAAAGGTCTTGAAGAAGACATCAAGGTATGATAATATTTTTTTTTAGCTATAGCTTTTTCAACTAGCAAAATATTTGACATATAGGACTGTTGGTATGAAAATCAAAGAGGAAAGAAGCCACGAGGAAGATTATTTTGCAAACTATATAATGGTAATCGGGGTGAAAAAGCAGATATATCCAAAATCATAAATAGTAGTAAGACTGACATTGAATATTGCAGCCGTTTTCCTGAGGATCTAAGTGGTATATTTTTTCAAAAGCTTGATTTTGCTCACTGTCTTATTAATTATATTTATTAGTTTGTTGTTTATTTTAGAGCCAGATGCTGAAAAAAAATAAATGTTGGTTAAAAAATCATTTGCAACCATTCAATGAAATTATGGATTATTGGAAGTGTACCATAAGCTACCGCCGTCAGGATTTTAAAGAATATAGTAATGATGACAATGTTAATAATATTTTAACCGAGTGGCTTGGTTTTAAGTTACCAGAGGCACGCATTTTGGTAAAATTAAAGCATTGAAAGTTAGGATAATTATTAATAATAATTTATTATTCTTTTTGTGTAGATTGATTATTATTTCAAGTTATTATTTCAAATTCAAAGATTTAGTGTGTTGTTGTTCATAGTTTAAAAGCAATTCTAAGTTATTTTATATAATTCTAAATAATCTTTAAAAATTTGCATAATTTTTCATCAATTATTCTAGGTTTACCTTCAGAAATATGGAAGGACTATTCCGAACATACTATCTAGATTAAATCAAGATACATTAGAAAACATATTTGCCAGCGTTCGTGAACTAGGCGGTAACAATGTAAATCCATCGGTGTCAGAATTTAATAACATTTTGGCGAAAATAATGTCATTTAAAGTAATAAAATGCTAATTGTGAAGCAGACAAAGTTAATTTAATTATAACCGAATTTTATGACAAAATGGTTATATCTGAAATGTATAACAACTTATGCCATACCATAAATGTTGCCGAGGATGATGATAATGAAAACAAAATACTGAATCAGGTAATAGAAAAGATTTTAGATTTCAAAAAATAGATTTATTCATAAACATTTTTCAATTTGTATGACAGATACAGATATTCTTCATAATTACGTTATTATTTTTTTTTAAATAGAAAAAAATCACATTTTCTTAAATAAAAATATGAAACATAATCTGCTTTCCTACATTGTATAATATGTAGAAAATTGTATTTCTTTTACTATTCTATCTTTAATATGTTTTATTCATTATATTATATGTAGGAAATTCAGATATTTCTTTTACTATTCTATCTTTATTCTTCTTATCTGATCTTACAGGTTATTGAAAATAAAATTGATTCAATTGGTGCAATAAATATAATTGATCTTAATACAATTAGATATGTTTGTGGCTATGCTGCTTACAGACAACTAAAAACGAACAAATACAAATGCCTACAATGTGAAAATGTTATGATAAAAAAGATCACATTTATTACTTGAATCAGAAGTATTTCTAAATGATAAAAAATATTCGTCAGATACAGGAAAATTTTATTTAATATATCATATAAAAAATTTTTAAAAATATTTTTTAAGAAAATGTCAGATGACAAAATTTGAAAAAAAATATTATTAATTTATGCATTACAAAAACAACTGAACATCCCCCTTTTTACACTATTTTTCTTCGGGCAACAATTATTTTATCCACAGAAAGGATTTATTAGATTTTATTATCCTCATTTTAATTAGAAAGAATGCTACTTGGCTAAAAGAAAAATTGGTTAGTCAAAAAGAACCTCGAAAAACTAAAAAGGGAAATAAAACAACAAAAATTAAAAATAAAAAAAAAAAATAAAAATATATGATATGATAATAACAAAATGAATTTATTTTTATTGTTAATCTATGAGATATAAAGTACCAAAATGAAAATGAACCAAAAAACTCCTTACATTTATGTACATTAAAAATTAAAATATACTATAGTAATATTAAATAAATATGTATTTTGTAGTGCCTTAGTAGCAATCAAAAATTAATGGTCATAACAAATTACTTTATACATTTATATATATTTTAAATTGATAATTGTTATCATATCAGTTACTAATATCATAACTTCAAATTATAAGTACATATGTAAAATTTTTAAATGGATTTTTTTTCAGTTTATTAATAATTTTATTTTTGTAAATTAGTTCCTACATACATATGTACATAATAAAGGTATATAATTAGAACTTTGTAGCATATTTTTACTATTGTTTTTTAAAATTTTGATTTGAAAGTTTCAATTTTTAATTGCGATTTTTGTGGATCCCACATTTGATCTATCACTGAAAATGGCCTTTCGACTACTGCGTTTGTACTAGGTAAACATGAGTAAATACTCCACAATTTTTACCAAATATTTGTGGTTCAAATTATTGCTTTTGAAATGAACAATAACTTCAACCCATCTCCCATTTGATGAGGGGGAAGGGGAGCGGAGGGCCGTCTAATTTTTGAATGTACCAAAAAAACCATGTGGTGTATCAAATGAAAGGTTTTGACGAGTACATCTTATTGGATGGTAGTCCGGGCGGCGTCGTGGGTCATGTTGGGCTCAAAACGGGGCAATGTTGGGCCCTGTAATACAAAAATTATGTGGGGTATCAAATGAAGGGTCTTGAAGAGTAGATCTCAATGGGTGGTAGTCCGAGGAGCGCCGTGAGTCAAGTGGGGCCCAAAATCAAAAAAACTATTTTGGGTATCAAATGAAAGGTCGTGAAGAGTACATCTTGTTGCTTAATCCATAGGTCAAACGGGCCCAAAACCAGTTAACAGAAAATGAAAATGTTAAATGTTAAAATTAACAGAAAATGTAAATTTAACAGAAAATGTAAAATTTAACAGAAAATGTAAGATTTAACAGAAAAATTTAAATTTAACAGAAAGTGTAAAATTTAACAGAAAAATGTAAAATTTAACAGAAATTGTAAAATTTAATAGCAGATGTAAATTTAACAGAAATTGTTAATTTGACAGGCAATGTAATATATGTACATATAACACAAAATGTAAAATTTAACAGAAGAAGAAAATTTAACAGAAAATACAAATTAAACAGAAAATGTAAAATTTTAAAAGTAATGTAAAATTTATTACAAAATGCGAAATCTAACAGAAAATGAAAATTTTTACAAAAAATGTAAAATTTATTACTTTCCCTTTTATGAGAATTCACACCTCCAGTATATTTATTACTTTCCCTTTTATGAATTCACACTTCCAGTATGTCGGTATCTCCTCACCTGGCCATAACTCTTAAACGGTTGGACCGATTGAGCTCCAATTTGGAAGTTGAGCTCGTGTCATCAGATGATTGGTGCCCTGTAAATGAAGGGCCTTTGAGATTAGGGGGAAGGGGGCACGGAGGGCCGCTTAAATTTTTAAATGTACTAAAAAAAGCATGTGGGTTATCAAATGAAAGGTCTTGACGAGCACATATCAATGGGAGTAATCGGGCGCGGGCGACTAGGGTCATGCCGGGGCCCAAAACTAGGGCACTGTTGGATCCCATAACACAAAAAAACATGTGGGGTATCAAATGGAAGGTTTTGAAGTGTACATCTCAATGGAAAGTATTTCGTGTGGCACCGTGAGTCATGCAGGGGCTAAAACGGGGGCAATGTAGGGCCCCATCATACAAAAATCATGTGGGGTATCAAATGAAAGATCTCCAACAGTACATCACAATGGGGAGTAATCCGGAGGGCCCCTCGAGTCATCTCTGGCCCAAAATGGTGTAATGTGGGCCCCATCATACAAAAAACCATGTGAGGTATCAATGAAAGGACATCTTGTTGAGTACTCCGAGAGGTACTCTGGGTCTTGTGGGGCCCATAATGCAAAAAGACATGAGGTATCAAATAAAAGGTATTGAAGAATACATCTTGTTGCGCAGTCCGTTGGGCTTCGTAATTCAGGTTAGGGCCCAAAACCTGTGTCATGTGGGCGCCCATCATAAGAAAACCAAGTGGGGCATCAAATGAAAGGTGAAGAGTTGTCCGAGCAGTACCCTGGGTCATGTGGAGCCAATTATACAACAAAAACATGTGGGGCACCGGGGGCCATGCAAAGCCAAAAACATCGGCCACATGTGGAATTCCAAATCGTGGGCCATGAGGAGCTCAAACAAATCATTCCCAAGTTATTAAAGTATTTAAATATTTTTAGTCGGTCAAATGAATAAATATTTGACCGACTAAAAAGTGTAAAATAAAAATATAAATAAAAAAAAGTTTTTTATAAATACTTTCCCTTAAAGAAATATTCAACTAAAAAGTAATAAACAAGCAAATAATACCATATCAATGTACTTTCCCGTTGAGTTTGAGCCACTGTCAGTAATAGTAAGGGAAAGTAGACCTTATCAGAATTAATGCCATTTATAAGGAGGTCTACTTACCCTTTCTATTACTGGGGGCGCCGTGGGTATTACTATTACCGGGGGCGCCGTGGGTCATGTCGGGACCAAAACGGGGGCAATGTTGGGACCTGTAATACAAAAAATCATGTGGGGTGTCAAATGAAACCCATAGTAGAACCTTAACCCGAACCTAATTATTAAGAACCTATTAATTTCTCACTACAAACTAATTCTATTAATTTCCCACCACACTAATCTAAAATTACCTTTGTCCAATAATTTAAATAAAAACCTTAATTTCAATTTTCCTAAATCATATTAAAAAATCTGAAAAAAAATTTATATACAATTAAACATTAAAATTTGATTTTCAATATATACAAAATAAATATTACAAATTAAAATAAAATTTAACAAAGTGAATTTGATTTTTTTGAATTTGATTATGAAAAAATATTGTTTATTACTTAAAAATAATTTATAACTTAATTGTACAAAGATAATATATAACTTAATTCTACAAAGCTTCATCGCTGAAGATGATTTTTCGATGAAATTCATTATTTTCTTCAAACTTTTGCTGAGCCCAATCGGAGAAGTTTCAGCGCTTCAAATGATCAAGAGGCTTTAGTTCTTGAGTTAATTTGATCTCTTAAGGGTGTATGCCAAAATCTTTACGTAAAATTCGCCACAATGTGTTTTTGAGAGATTCCCAATTCCTGTGAACGGCGTGGAATCGACTGATTTGATTCATTTTGAACTGAAGCTCTTACGGCTGCGATATTTTCCGTACTTGGACCGATGCGTTGCCTCACTGGCACAGAATTTATCCACTATAGCACGCACAGCCTATCTGGTGGGACGATTATTACGACCAAAAATTGGAGTAAGCGCTCTTAAAGTTGTGACCACCGACTCAGAATTTCGGTAGTAAATTTTAAATATTTCCAAACGTTGCTCGTTCGTGAACTTCAACATGATAAAAATGTAAACTTTGTCTAACGGTTTCACATTGACAGATCATAAAAACAGTTTAAGAGTGTGTTCGTATTAAAATACGAAATTGTTATGTCCCTATTGAAGAACCCTTTATAAATTTATAGTTAAGTAATTTAGATAATTTTCAAAAGTTAATAGTATTTTTAAGTATTAATTAATTCATATAAGTTTATAATAAATTCATTTAATTATATTCATCTATGTATAATTCATAAGTTTTCAAATAATTTAAATAATTATTCAACTATTAATTTAATTAGTCATTATTAACTATAATTTTAATTAGTTTTTATTAATACTAATATTTTAATAATATTATAATTTAATAATAATTAATAATTTATAATAATAATAATTAATAACTAATTATAATTATTAATCAATATATAATAATTAAGAATAACTAACAATAATTAATAATTTTAACAATTTAATAATATTTTAAGTAGTATAATATGTATAATAGTCTATTTAGTTAATAACTAATTCTAGTTCTAGTAACTTTTAGTTAATTACAGCCATCATATTTAATCATTGCATCATAGATTTGATGGTTTTTAATTTATACATAATTTTATATTATAATTCTATTTTGACTATTTTCATTTCATTTCTTTGATAGTTATTAAATACTTAATATTTAGTTGTTATAATCATGTTCGATTATCATTATATTCTATATAGTTACAATTTTTAATACATACTTATATTTTATTAATATTTACATTTTTTTTTTGTTTATTACAGTTACTTACTAATAGTTACTCCTATTATTTAATTTTACAGTAATTTATTGATTTGATTAATTGAGTTTATTAATTTATTATAAGTTTAATTTTTAAAGTTGTGAGTATATTATAGTTATATATCTTTTTGAAAGAATAACAAAGTCCTTTATTTTTTCTTAAAAATTTGGAACGATTTTATTTAGGCAAAAATTTAATGTTTAAGTTACAAAGTCTTGTTTAAAACTAAATTCCAATTATTTATTTCTTAATTTCTAAGTTTACATTTATGACATTAGAGAATAGAAAAATGCAATGGAATTTGATATTTACTTTATTTGTGTGAATTGTTAATTCAGCTTGAAATTATGAATTAATCTTATTCGTAATTTCTTGAGTTTTTATTTCTAGGAATTTATTATGTAGCTTATAATTAAAATGTGGGAATCGTCGAATCAGCTTTTAATAGACAATTCTTGTTGTTGTTTGTGTTGTATCTCATCCTCAGCACTTTTCTTTTCTTTTACAACATTGGTTAATACATTAATATTATTTTTTCGTTTTTTACATAATATACATATTATTAAAAACATCGTGATAATACTGATCAGTAGTTTTATAATTACGGGCTTTTTTTAAATTCAACTAAGTACTCTAAATGCATATTTGGAGTATATGTTGCACCCTCGAGCCGCAGAAATTAAAATTATTGGTCTATCATTTACCTGAGTGTACATTAACCATGTGAAATAACTGGTTTTTATTGTTTACATCGGACGGACAGACGGACAAAAGCGTTAGCATAAGGTATTTTTTCGTTTTAAAAAAGCCTTAAATATGATTGTACTTATATATATATAATTCATGACATTATTCTTATGTTCAACATATCTTAAAGTAATCTCTATTTTGAATTGTATTTAGATAAATGCTGTCAAGAGTAAAATTTTTTATTAATCTGTTTTCAGTATAACTATTTAGCAATGGAATAATTAAGTTATCTTTGAATTCCTTAATATTAGTAGTATAATTGAAATGTTTTATACTAATTTTGCAATTATTACTGCTGATTCACAATGAGAAACGATGCGCTAAGCAACGGAACGCAAATCAAAGTTAAAAAGTTGAACTATATGAAAACAATACTTCTGTTCACAATGAAGAGAGAGAGAGCCGACGCGACGCGTAACAAAGCAAAAGTTGGCCAACTTTCAACTTTTACGATAACCAACGCGAGTAATTGACAGATAATAATAAAAATATTTCTCATTCTCAATCAAAAGTATTTGTGGAAAACTAGATAGAAGGAATTTAATTTAAAAAAAAATAGTTTAAAAAAATTATTAATTCGTCACCTCAGTTCTTAAGTGTTCAATAGACCATTTTTTGACAAAATGAGTTAAATATGCAGTTTTACTAATTTGACTACGATCTTTCGATTGGCGTAAAACGTTTTGTTCTATCACAAATCGTTTCCAAGATATTCCTGAAAAGTTATGTTCAAAAGTTATTTATAATTTACCGGTCTACATATAATATACTGTTAATATCCAATTCGACATCGATCACTAGTTTTTAAAAAAAAATATAAATTATAACTATTTATAAATATTTTTGTTATCACTTTTATATAAAAAAAGAAATGAAATATTTATAAAAAATAATTACAATTGTGGAAATGTTGCAAACAGTATTAAAACTTTTATGCTAAATCATAAATTTGAATTTCTCAACATTTTTAGTTTTGGACATAGAACACTTAAGAACTGAGGTGACGATTTGTATATTAAATATACCAATTCTAGTAGTATTTAATACTATTAATATGTTTTTTTTTATTTTATTATTTTTTTGTGGAAAAAATTGACAAATGGACAATTGACTGAAATAAATTAAAATCAAAAGTCATTTAACGCTGAAAATACCAACACATTGTGAATTGAAAAATTATTATACCGTCGCTTTGCTTTGCGCTTGCTTTGATTTGCGTTGACGAAATTACATTGTGAATCAGCTATTAAACTTAATAATATTGTTATTTTTAATTGTTATTTCATTATCAATACAATTTTGTAAAATATTTGTCATAGGTAAATTTTTTGTTATTACAATATTTTCTTTTATTGATGTTATGGATTCTACATTGTTAATTTTATAATAACACGTACGGTTTTCTTTAAAAATATTTTTAATACAATTATCTTTGTGCAATTGAAGATTGCTTGGTTTTATTACATTTTTGTTATACTCATCTTTTCTTTTTATAATAATATTTTGTATATCCATATTTAACTCATCTTTATTTTTATTTGGAAAAGGTATAATAAAACCATTGAAATATTTTTCTTTAGTGAAATTTAGTATTGATACTACGAAAATTAAAAGATTATTTTTAAATATTATACTATTCTTTATAAATGGTATTGCTTCTACAGTAATATTATAATTATTAATTTCTTCATCACTGAAGATATCATGAGCTAAAATGTCTAATCGACTAAATAAAATTATGTCTTGTAGTTTTTCTATATGTCTATTGATTAAATTTATGTCCGCGTGCATGTGTAGAAAGAATTTTATGTTATTGCGTGTAGAAATTATTTTGTTAGTTTCAGATGTAATATTATTTAGATATTGGTTAACAATAGTTTGTTGAGAATTTATTTGATTTCTAATTTCTGTAAGACCTTTTATTAGCTTATTATTAATAATGACCTGTTTATTACTTTGTTCAGTTAGCTGTCTACTGTTGATATCTAGGTTTTCTAAGTGGCTATAGATATCTTTAGAATCTTCGCTGTCCATAGTTCCAGCTATAATTTTCATTGCTGCTCCAAGAATATTTATTAAACCACGTCGAGAACGACGATTGTTGAGTGGACTTGGTGTTAGTCTTTTTAAATTGAGCTGTAAGTTTAGAAATTCTCTATGAAGTAGTGGGTATTGGCTATCATGATTATCCAATCTTAATAGTTTTATATTTTCCTCTAAAGTTTTTACTACTTCGATATATTCTGTTAAATTAACTATGTGTAATAGTTTGGTATAATTTTCGATAATTGGTTTTTCGTTAAGCCTCATGAGAACGAAGCCATTTATTTCTTGTACTTGAGTAATGTCAATTGATTGCATTAATATTGGTGTGATAAATATCATCATTAGTAGTTTGAACTCCATATTACCTAAAATTATAAATATATATACAATATATATATATATTGTTTTTTTTTAAAGTTTTTGGTTTACTCTTGGTGTTTGTATTTTCTTTTTTGTTGTTTTTTATGATATTTAGTTAATCTTTTATTGCTAGTGTCAATTACATAATTTCCTTCGATTTTATATTTGCTTAATTTCTTATATTTAGATTGTAGTTTTCCTACTTTTCTATTGATTACTATTTTTAGCACATTTCCAACCAAATTGGAAGAAATGTGTATATTAGTTTCACTCTGTCTGTCCGTCTGTCCGTCCGTTTACACAAACTTCTACATCTTTTAAGATAGGGTGTTAAAATTTTGATTATAGATAGATAGTAATAAAATAATAGGTCCAGTAGAACAAAATTTTCCTCTATCTCTTTTCCCCCCTCCAATTTCGAAAATTGCCCAAATTGAACATCTAATAACTTTTAAACCAATAAAAATTTTTGAGGTCTGTGAAAGCCATAAGATAGGAAAATCTTTTATCTTAATTGTGAAATTAACAAATTTTTTAAAATTTAATTCTTTGATGTATAAAAATACCGTTATCTTCATACAACTTTTTTTATTTTTTTTAACACCCTGTATTTCGCAAACTACTTATTATGGAAGGCTGAAATTTATGTACCAAAGATATATCTAAAAAATAACTAGAGTCTCTGAAGAAATTGTATCCGTATCTCCCCTCCCCTTTCCGTTGTGGCCCTTCGAAAATTAAAAAATTACATTTTTAATTTACTTGCAAAATTATAACTGCACAATATTTTTAAAAACAAATATTGAGAAAAGTTTCGAAAATCATATTTCTTTAAAGTGCATTAATTAATAAATTATAATCATTTGCCTCACACTTATAATTAATCAAAATTCTTAATCATGTAAAATTTTGCAAAAAACGAACATTTTGCATATTTTTAGGAGCTTTATAAATGGAATATTGGATTTTATTTCATATCACATTATATGTTCAATTAAAAGCCAAATTAGGGAAAACTTAAATGATAAGTTTATATATATGTATTTTGTTGGAATAATAACCTTGGAAGGAAAAAAATTAATAAAATCGAACAGGGACACATTTTTTACCTATATTTACCATATCATTTTTTATCTTTCCTATGTAAACAAGTGGTTTGTGATCTGTCTGTATTACAAATTCCCTTCCGTACAGGTAAGAATGAAAGTGTTTGACAGCGCATACAATAGCCAGAAGTTCCTTTTCTACTGTTGAATATTTTTTTTCATGTTCGTTTAATGTTCCGGATGCAAAACATATTGGGTGATTACTTTGGCTTAAAACTGCACCAATTGCGTGGTTAGAAGCATCGGTCGTTACTGTAAATTTTTGATTAAAATCAGGGTTTATCAGAATTGGGTCAGTAGTTAACAGTTTTTTTATTTTGTTAAATGAGTTAATATATTCTGTATCATTTTTATTAATTTTAGAACTTTTTTTCAGACATTTAATTTTTATGAATTCACACTTCCAGTATATAGGTATATATATATACAGTTGCTCCCAAAAGTATCCGGCCACCCTACTTGGTTCAAAATATTTAATGTTTTTCACTTCATTTTCAAAGTATTTTTTTTAATATTGGCTATAAAAAGCCTTTACTAACGCACTTTATAATACTAGAAAAACATATTAGAAAAATGAATTAATTATCAGAAAAACTTACACAGCTGTCCGAGCTCATAAAACAATTGACACTAAAGTCGGCCACTAAGTGTGTATGCATACGGGGGACTTCCCCAAAGTAAGTTTAGTTACCAAATAGTTTCCAAATAGTGCGTCATTCGAGAAAAATTGCATTTCCGAATTATGTACTTAATTGTTTGGTTGTCGATTTTTTCTGAAGTATATTTAATTTTGATATTTCTATGATTGGATTATAAATTACAAGACTAAATAATGTTAAAAAATAATAATTATTTATTTTCTGATATTTAAAACTTAACGTCTAAGATTAATTCTACTGAATAAAAGAAGTGGCCGGATACTTTTGTGAGCAACTGTATATGTATATATATATATATATATATATATCCTCACCTTGCCATAACTTGACCGACGGCTTGACCGATTGAGCTCAAATTTGGAAGTTGAGCTCGTGTCATCAAATGCTTGGTACGTTATAAATTTGGGGCCTTTTTGATGAGGGGGACAGGAGCTCGGAGGGCCGTTTAATTTTTGAATGTACCAAAAAAAAAAATGTGGGATATCAAATGAAAGGTCTTAACGAGTACATCTCATTGGACTGTAGTCCGGGAGGCGCCGTGGGTCATGTTGGGCTCAAATCGCGGCAATGTGGGTCCCCATAATACAAAAAATCATGTGGTGTATCAAATGAAAGGTCTTGACGAGTACATCTCATTGAGCGGTAGCCCGGGGGGCGCCGTGGGTCATGTCAATGTGGGGTCAAAAAAAACATGTGGAGTATCAAATGAAAGGTCTTGACGAGTACATCACATTAGAGGGTAGTCCTGGGGTCGCCGTGGGTCATGTCGGGACCAAAACGGGGGCAATGTTGGGCCCTGTAATACAAAAAATCATGTGGGGTATCAAATGAAAGGTTTTGAAGTGTACATCTAAATGGGCAGTAATCCGGAGGGCGCCTTGAGTCATCTCGGGCCCAAAACGGGGTAATGTGGGGCCCCATCATACAAAAAATCATGTGGGGTATCAAATGATAATAATAATAATAATAATAAAAAAAATATATATAAAAATAGAAAAAATAGCAATAAGATCATTAATAATAATAATAATAATAGTAATAATATTAATATTAATGATAATAACACTAATAATAACAATCACAATAATTTTAATACTAATAATAATAATAATATTCATAATAACAATAATATTAATAATAATAATATTAATAACAATAATAATAATAATAAGAATAATAATAATAAAAATAAGAATATCAGAAAAACTTTGTCAAATAAGTTTAAAAAATTGCAGAGCTTCGTTCAGGGACCAACGCTAAATCCTCTAACGCCAGTTAAAGATATACCTGATTTTAGCCTTACCGGATATACCACAAACATTGCGACTCATGCTAGTAGTTCAAGTAGGGAATCGGTTAATGATCCAATTGTTTCACGCAAATCTCCAAATTTTGTTGATCCTTTAATTCCACCAATTGTAAGACTAACTAAAAATTCAGTCGAGCAAGGTGACGGAAGATATTTACCCGCCAGACTCAGGGACCACAGAATTTTTAATAACGTTCGAACATTTTTGGCCTATCTTTACGATCAAGAAAACAGTGTATGTATCGCTGGGAAAACTAAGACCAACATCATGATTTTAATCCAACAAGAAGGTCTACCTACAAATACTGTTGAGCTCAGATCATTATATGACAAATATCATGAAAGTTTTGGTATATCTTCTGATAATATATCCTCATGGAATATTTTCAGATGCGATAGATCCTTATTGAACAATCAAGATAGAGGAGGAGGGGTGCTTATAGCTATCCATTGTTCTGTCTCATGTAGGGTAATAGATATATCCGTATATAATATAAACTTGAATCTCTCGCAACAAGTTTGAATCAATGTCTCAACTAAACACAAAAATATTTTAATTGGATCTTTTTATATTCGACCCAGCTCAAATGAGGAAGTATATAAAAATAACATGAAAATTCCGACTGATCTATTATCTATATTAAATGATACTAAGGATTTTTTTATGTTTGGAGATTTTAATCTACCTAATTTGACATGAACTCAAAATGAGAAAAATTGTTCTCCCTGGGATGATGTCAATATCAAAACTAACGAACAAGTTTGCGTTCTAGATAATCTATCAGAGTATGACGTTAATCTAATATGTGGTCTTAATAACAATTTTGCTAATGTCCTTGATCTGGTTTCACAAATGTTGCTGATTATTTTGTCCTAAATGAGTGTACTCCAATATTAGCATCGAAAGGAAACCTTTTCCATAAGATTTTTAGTGTAAGCTACTTTTATGACGACAAGTTAACGGTTCCGACTCGTGGTATCGAGAAATATGACTTTCATAAAGCAAATTATGATTAAATTTTTTCATTATTGACACACTGTGAGTGGAACTTTAATACTGGAGATTTAAACACTGATGTGGATAGTTTTCACAATAAGCTCTGTGAAGTGTTAGATGAATGTGTACCAAAAAAATTGGTAAAAGTCACTAAATCTCCACCATGGTATGACGAGATACTAATCAATCTTAAAAATCGGAAAAACAAGGCACATCGAAAGTGGAATAATTCTAAGCTGGAATCTCACCTATTGTTATTAAACAAGCTTAGACTCGAGTTCCAGATTTAAGAATCCAGATGCCATGAGTATTTTATAACTAAAACTAGTTTAGATTTAAAAAACGATCCTCGTAAGTTTTATTCGTACATCGACTATAAAAAGAAAACTAGAGGATTGCTGAATAAAATGCATTTTTCTGGAGATGAAGCATCGAACGAATCTGATATTAGTAATAAGTTCGCTCAGTTCTTCAAATCCGTTTATGCGGACAAACTATCATTTGACACAGATAAGTTTGACTACATTGATGTAAATAGCCGGATTTTAAATAACTTAACCATTACTCATGCTGGACCTGATAACATCCCACCGATATTCCTAAAGAAATGTGCATCAATTTTAGTTTCACCATTATTAGAGATTTTCAACAAATCATTAGCGACAGGAATTTTTCTAGATAGTTGGAAGACCTCGTCTATATGTCCGATTTTCAAGAGCGGTGATAGAACCAACATAACAAACTAGTGGTATTGCAATTTTATCAGCAATCCCTAAACTGTTTGAAAAGTTGATTACCAATAATATTTATGACCACCTGCTAAGCTCCATCTCCATCCACCAACACGGCTTCATGAGAGGAAGATCAGCTGTCACAAACCTTTCTGATTACACCTCATTTATCTTGTTTGACATGGAGAAGGGATACCAAGTTGACGCCATCTACACAGACTTCAGCAAAGCGTTCGACAAAGTTGATCATGGCTTGCTAGTTCACAAGCTTCTCAAATTTGGTGTACGTGGTGCGCTTCTGGAATGGATTGCTTCTTATTTGAGAGAGCGCAAACAGTTTGTAAGGATTAACAACACTTGTTCAGATTCATTTTATGTTTCATCTGGGGTCCCCAAAGGAAGTCATTTGGGACCTCTTTTGTTCCTCGTATTTATTAATGATCTAACACTTAAACTTCGAAACTGTAACTTCCTTCTGTTTTCGGATGATCTGAAAATATATATTTCTATCAGAAATCAATCAGATCACTTAACTCTCCAACTTAATATGAATATTTTAGATAAATGGTGCAGAGTCAACGGCATGGTTCTAAATACTGATAAATGCAGTGTCATTTCGTTCACCCGCCGCCGAAATATCTCTATTCATGATTACTTCAGTGGCACTAATAAACTTATTAGACCAGATTTGGTTAACGATCTCGGTGTTCTAATTGACTTCAAACTTAGTTTTAAACAGCACATGGACAAAGTTTACCTCAAAGCTAAAGCTAAACTAGGATTTATTAAAAGAATGTCTAAGGAACTTAACGATCCGTATGTGACAAAAGCTCTGTTTTGTACATTTGTTCGTCCCATTTTGGAGTATTGCAGTATTATTTGGTCGCCATTGTATGAAGTTGATATTGCGAGACTTACCTTGGGATACTAATAGCTACCAGCGTCCTCCTTACATCAGCCGCTTACTGCTAATAAATATGAGGACGCTTCAGGGCAGAAGTAGACCTTATCAGAATTAATGCCATTTATAAGGAGGTCTGCTTACCCTTACTATTGCTTACAGTGGCTAAAAATCAACGGGAAAGTACATTGATGTGGTATTATTTGCTTGTTTATTACTTTTTAGTTGAATTTTTCTTTAAGGGAAAGTATTTTTAAAAAACTTTTTTTTATTTATATTTTTTATCATTGAATATGCCACTTTGGTATAATCCTTAATAAATTTTCGGTAATAACCGCTTCTGCCTAGAAAGGATTTAATTTCTTTTTGAGTATTGGGTAAGGCAAGTTTTTGTATACATTCTTTTTTTATTATCTGGTTTAATGCCACCATTTGTAATTATGTGCCCTAAAAAGCTTGTTGAACTTTCTGCAAAATTACATTTGTCGACTTGGATTTTAAGATTAGCCTCTCTTAACTTTTGAAGTATTTTTTTATAGAACATATATGTTCTTCTAATGAACTAGAGAAAATTAAAATATCATCCAGATATACAATACAAATTTTATTTATAAAATCTTTTAATACATGATTTATTAATCGCTGAAATGTTGAAGGTGAATTTTTAAGACCGAATGGCATTCGAGTAAACTCGTAATGACCATTGGCTGTGGAAAAGTCAGTTTTACTTCTATCATCTGGATGGACTTCAATCTGATGAAAGCCCTTTGCCAGATCTATTGGGACTTTATTTTTTGTAATTATTTTATGTTTAATTTCATTTGTAAATGTTAAATTATTTTTTTCGTTGTAAAAGACGTCTTTGAAACTGTCTAAAACCTGTTTTATTTTATTTACGTCATCTACTTGTAAGTGAGATGCAAAATTAATTTCAAAAGGATGAGTATTTGGTTGTACTACATTTTTTTGGTAATACAGGCTCGTCAATATGAGCACTGTTGTAATAAAATTCTTCATAACTATTTAAGAAAAATGGTATTTTCGCATTGTTTGTAATAAGTAATCTTTGTTTATAATCAATAACTGAATTTAATGGACATATATTGTTTCCTATTATTCCATCAAAATAATTGTGGAATTGAAATTCTACAAAATCTACTTCCTTTTTTCATTAAAAATCTCGAATAAAGGAAACCTGCATTTAGTTTGGGAATGAATAATTATATTTAAAACTTTTAGTGTTTGTGGAGGTGTATTTATTCTCCATTTTTGTTGACATAGATTATTATTTATGATGCTTAATTCAGCACCAGTGTTTAATATGAATTTAAGTTTTTTTTATCTTAGTATCAACTACTATATAGGGTAGTTGTTTAATGTAACTGGGTGAAAATTTGAACTTTCATGGATTTGCGTATTTACCGAAATATCCATTGGTTCCTCTATATTATTATTATTGTTATGATTGGTATGCGTATTGTTGTTTTGCTGTATGTTTGGATTATTGTTATTAGTATGATAATTTGTACGTCTGCTATTTGAAAAAACTATTTCGCGTATCTGATCTAGAATTATTATTATGATTTTGCCTATTTTGGCTATTATTGTACTCTGTATAATTATACCTTGTTTGTGTTCTAGGTAAACTATTTCTTTGATAACCATTTTGGTTATTATTACTAGAAACATTGGATTGGTTCCTATTATTATTTACAGTACGATTATTATTATTTTGGCTGTTATTATTAGAACCATTTGATTGATATCTATTATTATTTACAGCCCAATTATGATTATTATTTTTTTCGAAATTATTGCGATTAAAATTATGTTGTCGCCTGTATGTAGTATTTTGTGTAGATAATCCAGAAAATCTTAAATAACCATTTGATGCTATAATTTCATATGCACCAGCCAATGAATTAGGGCTTCTATTAATAATTATACCTCGTACGGGTTCTGGTCAGTTTTCCTTAAATACGTTTAAAACTATTCTGTTATTGTTTTCGGTTTGATCCCTCGTTGCAGTACCATTTAAAAGGTGTTAATTATTAAGCCTACACAATAAGTTGTTTAACTGTTTATAAAATTCTTCAATAGTTGAAGTACAACAACGACATACTGTTATATAATCTATAAGTTTAGAAGTTGATGTTTTTTCACCATGGGTTTTTACTAATATTTGTTTTAAATCTAGCCATGTTTCCA
Organism: Empis stercorea; assembly: GCA_949752835.1. Classification (NCBI taxonomy): domain Eukaryota; kingdom Metazoa; phylum Arthropoda; class Insecta; order Diptera; family Empididae; genus Empis; species Empis stercorea. The sequence goes on from OX457085.1 coordinate 67,209,312, forward strand.
GACCCGAATTAACATCTTCGTAGGCCCTAGGCACTTTTAACTTAATTTTTTGTCAGTATCCTGTATCCCTAATGAAGTCAGCTATAGTTAATTTTTAAAATGGGTTAATAATTCCATAGTGCTTTATTTAAACAACATTTTATTTTATGAACGTTATTTTAAGAATTTTATTTTTTTCTTTATGTTGTCGTTGTGTTATAACACAACCGAGCGTTTTTTCTACTACGCCCGAAATTACATGAAGAAATGCGTATTTCGTATTTATATGTATAACGTTGATGAGTACTAATTATTGTACTTTAATGCTTGAAACAGATGTGCGATTTTCGTGCATCATGCGGTGCCGCAAAATTACAAACCACAGGTTCTTATGTAACCGATTAGATGATGGCTGCATACGTTGCTGCATGCAGTGCGTTGCTGCATCATATCTCTATTTCTAATTTTGCGGTCCGGCTGCAGTGTTGCCACAACACAGAAGTAAAATTTAGTAAAATGTACCAACTTTAAAATAAAAAAAATTATTTTGACAATTGATTTTTGCTCATTTGTCATTATCATTTCGTCGACTTTGGATTTTGTTTTGATAAATTTATATTGAAATGGAGGAAAAATTAATAGAATTAATTAAAAACGAACCATTTTTATACGATAAAACTAACCGGCATTACAAAAATATATATTTGAGAGATCAAAAATTTAAAGATTTTGAGAAAGTATTGAAAATATCAGGTATGTAAGGAACAATTTTTTTGTTAAATATTAAAACAGTTTTATTTTTTTTCTTAGATGAGAAATTAAAGAAAAGATGGAGGTCATTAAGAGATTCTTTTTTTAGGGAAATTAAGAAAAATAAAATGCCTTCATGAAGTGGATCACGCAGTCCAAAAAAAAATGGCGATATTTGGACCAAATGATGTTTTTAAAAGATGTGCCACAAGAAAATAAAGAGTACGTATTAATTTTGGTTCTTAAATATGTTTTTCAGTTTTTACTGTTATATTTAAGGACTACGGGAAACTATGCGTCAGATAACGTGGAAGAAAATATATTTTCGAATCAGGATGGGAACTTTCCACACAATACTAGTTGTGAAGTAGATTTAGATTGTAGCTTTTTGGAAGGAAATTCAACAACAACTTCTAATTCCAAATCAACAAAAAAAATTTTTTAAAAGAATTCCATTTTTCCAAAATCATTTTATTAAATTTATAATTAACACAATTTTATATAAAAACACTTTTATTTTACAACGACGAAACACTAAACAAAAACAATAATATTTTTTTTTATTTTATTAATCATTTATCACAAATTTTGAAGTGTCATAAATTGCTGTATTGCCGTGCAGCAAAAAAACGCACATCTAATTTAATATCCAGCAACGCGTGCAGTGCGGTGCAGTAAAAAATCGCACATCTGTTTCAAGCATAAGTGTTTCTTTTTAGTTTAAATCCCACGTATTAAAAAAACAATCCGCCTGCTACGATTTCTATTTTTTACATATACAAGTGAATTTAAATTTGCGTATTTTGTAGCTGTGATATATGGTTGCAATTTTTTTTTTACAATTAATTTTGAGAAAAATTTAAGAATTATTATAGTGTTTCTTCTTTGTTATAGTTATCTAGTTATAAACGATAATATTTCTGTAAACTGTAAGTATTAATTATTTAAAAGTAAGTCTTCTTTTTTAACTATATAATAATTTAACGAAAATATTAATATATATGTAATTCTAAATGTGTATCAAAAGGAATTCTAATTGAAGTACATATATCAAAAAGTTCCAGTTGTATTAAGAATAATAAAATCAAGCAGCTCTACATATAAAATCTATAAAAGTGTATATTAGGTATATTGTTAAGAGAACTGAAATTGTTGATGTAAGTACATAATATAAAATATTTTCCTCTAACTATAAAAATTATATTTAGTCCAGCCAGTTTAAAATTTAAAAAAATGGCTGACGGATATAAGAGAAAACATGAATCAGGCTCAGAAAAGCGTAAAAAGAAAAATGTCAAAGAAGAAGCATTGAAAAACATGAAAGGTTCACTACTCAAATATATAACAACAACAAGAGAAAATAATGAAAGCTGTACAAATGTAATCGAATTTATCGGACCAGAAAACCAAAATCAAAATAAAACTTCAGAACAATTATCATATGGTACAGAAGATATTAGTACTGATAAACAGGGTACGTATACAGGTGAGACAGAGGTAGTAGAAGGTCAAACTTCTGCCGAAATACTTATATCTTCAGAGGATAATATAATAGAAATATCTAATGAAATATCAAAAGTTAATTTAAACTTAAAATATAATAATGATCCAGCTAATTGGGATATTACTCCTGATCTCATAAAATATTTTTATGAAAATAAGCCTTCTCAAAATATAGAATTCAATTTTATCCACGTAAAGAATATTTTATCAGGCAATTAACAAATGGGGAAACAATCAAAAGAGACTGGCTTATATATTCTCCATCAACTGGAACAGTACATTGTTATATCTGCAAGCTTTTCCCTAGAATGAACGTGAACGTAATCATCAATCAATTTAAAAGTGGATTTGATGATTGGAAAAATGCAATATCCAGGATTTCATCACATGAAAAATCAAAAGATCATCATGCCGCAGTATCATCTATGTTTCAATTACAGAAGAACAGTAAAATTGATGTAGAACTACAGAAAGAGATAGAAAAATTGTGTAATTACTGGATTGAAGTTTTAAAGAGAATAGTTGCCGTAATAAAATTTCTTTCTGAACGAGGTTTGCCATTCCGTGGGAATAATGAAATTCATAATTGTTCTAATAATGGAAATTATCTTGGTTGTATCTTGGTTATCTTGGTTGTATGAGCATATTCGAAGACATGGAAATCCTAGAAAAGGAAATGTTTCCTATTTATCTAATATTATATGTGAAGAATTTATTGCTATACTAGGATCCAAGGTAACAACGCAGATAATATCTGAAATTAAAGAAGCGAAATATTATGGAATCAGCATTGATTCAACTCCTGATATTAATCATATGGACCAAGCTGACCGTGATCATTCTTAAATGTGGAAATGTGGTTGAACGATTTTTAAAATTTATTGCAATTGAACAAACCGATGGAAAATATTTATTCGACATTATACGACATACTTTGGAACATCATAACATAAGTATTGGAAATTGCATGTCCCAATCATATGATAACGCCAGTAATATGAGCGGCATATATACAGGTGTACAAGCTAGATTTAGAGAAATAAATAGACTGGCGGAATGGGTTCCATGTGCTGCACATAGTCTTAATTTGGTGGGTTCAACTGCTGTGGAGTGTTGCTTGGAAGCAGTAAAGTTTTTTGGAATTTTACAAGAAATATATACTTTTTTTCCGCTTCACCACAAAGATGGTCCAAATTTAAAGACAATATGAAAGAAAATACTTGTGTTGTAAAAAATTTATCAGAAACCAGATGGTCTGTACGGCATGATGCTACTAAAGCTCTATTCATGAATTATTCAGAAATTCAAAAAGCATTGTTTGAAATAATTGAAAGCGAACGTCAGCCTGCAGTGGCTGTGCAGGAAGCTAAATCTCTAATAAAAAATTTAAACCATTTTGAAACAGCATTGATGTGTGTTATTTGGAATGATACATTGCAAAATATTAATATTGTCAATAAAGCTCTGCAGGAGACTGGCATAGAATTATGTACCATTGTCAAATTATTTAAAACTAATAGCTTACTTTCATGGTACATATTCGTATGGAGTTTGATAAATTTGAAACCAAGGCAAAAAAACTTACAACTTCCGAATATAAAGAACATACACAACGTAAACGAATAAGAAATAGATTTTTTGACGAAGTTTTAGACAACACCGATCCTAGCTTGAGACTGGGTGCCAGTGACAAATTTCGTATTGAATCTTTTTATATAATAGTAGATAAACTTATTATTTAGATGCGTAAACCACTTGAAGCATACGAAATGTTATATGAAAGTTTAAATTTTTTGGTGGACAGAAGTTTGGCAAATGATGAAATAGTTTCGAAAACAAACAAGTTAGTGCAAATATATTCTTCAGATGTTGAAGATGCTTTTTGTGACGAGTTTTTATTATTTTCACGAATGTATGGAGATAAAAAATCAGTGAACGAAATTCTAGTTGCACAAATAAATGATAAATTACTTAACAGTTTTCCCAATGTAAATATTGTGTTACGAATTTATTTATCAATATTTGGTACGAATGCGGAAGGGGAACGTAGCTTTTCAAAGCTTAAAAAAATTAAAAATTGTCTCCGATTAACTATGGGGCAGGAACGATTGTCAGCACTAACACTTTTATCTATTGAAAGTGATTTAATGCGAGAGATTAGTTTCGATGATGTTATTGTCGAATTCGCAAATAAAAAATGTAGAAAGGTTAGTTTAGATAATAATTGAATAAATTTCTTACTAAATTAATGTTATTTTTTAATGTTTTTTTGAAAATAAATTTTTAATTATTATGGATTAAATCAATTTTTTTTTCATGCTTTGATTAAATATTTATAATATACATTTTTCGTAGGTATAAATACATATTTTCGTAGGCCATTTAAAATTCGTAGGCCCTAGGCACTGTGCCTACTGTGCCTATGGGATAATGCACGCTTGCATGTTTCTACTCGTCCATTAGATAACATACTATTCCGTGCGTCACCTATTATTCTGTCTTGTATATAACCTAAAATAATCTTTTCATTTTCGACATTTAATGTTTCTATCATAAGTATCACTGCTTCTACTCTATCAAGAAAATTTGCTAAAAAAATTTTTTCTCCACTGAATGGGGTTATATTGGTTACACATTTAATAAGTAAATTAAAAATTTTAAGTTGAGAATCTTCCAGTTTAATTTTCTTTATTTTTTTAATTTATTATTAGTTTTTGAAGGATTTAAATATTTTATTTTTATTAATATTAGAATTACTAATTTATATTTCTTAAAAATTTTGATATTTAGTATTTCTAATCTATTTTTCTCTGAAATACCAGTAAAATTATTTTCTTCAAACAAAAAAAAAATGAGTTTACGAAATATAAATGATTACAAATATTTCTTAATGAATATTCAATAATAAAAATTTAATTATTTATTAGTTAGTTTCTTATATTTGGTATACCTTTGATGTTCTACTTTTGTATGTTGTATTGAAGAAAATGATGTATATTGTTGTAACTTATGTTGATATTTTAGCTTTTTTGAAATTTGTGAATAGTTATATTACTTCCTTCTCTGGTAATATTTCAATTTGTTGATATATGTAGTACTTCACTGCTATTGTTATTATTAATAATAATGATAATGTTCACTGGTAATATATTCAATTTTACAGCGAATATGGTTATGTTATTTATTTATTTATTTTTTAATGGTTAATTTGTTCATTTATTTATTATTTGATAATGTTCTGGTTATTTTGTTTTTGTTGTTATTAATTATTTTGTATTAATGTCACTTGGATATTTAATAACTATAAAAGTATTATTTTCTTTAATCACTAATTTTGAAGCAATTAATTTAAATAATAAAGAAGAATCACTAACACTATAGCTAAATGATTTTAAAAAATGAGTATTAAACAAAATTATCAACTTTATTTTAGTATTTTAATTATCTTTAATTAAAATAACTTTGCTTTTATTTGATAGTTTTTGATTCCGTGACTATAATATTCGAGTTGCCTTTATCGACTGCGCCAGTTATATATCTTTTTGAAAGAATAACATATTCCTTTTTTTTTTATTAAAAATTGGGAACGATTTTATTTAGGCAAAAATTTAATGTTTAAGTTACAAAGTCTTGCTTAAAACTAAATTCCAATTATTTATTTTTTAATTTCTAAGTTTACATTTATGACATTAGAGAATAAAAAAATGCAATGGAATTTGATACTTACTTTATTTGTGTGAATTGTCAATTCAGCTTGAAATTATGAATTAATCTAATTCGTAATTTCTTGAGTTTCTATTTCTAGTTATTTATTATGTAGCTTATAATTAAAATGTGCGCATCGTCGAATCAGCTTTTAATAGACAATTCTTGTGAAGTGAGATATGTATAGTTATAATATATAACAATAATCAATAAATTTTATAAAGTTTATAACTTTTGAAAGACCTTCAGCTGTATCAGAGCTTACTATTTTTATGTTATTAATATTATGCGTTGATCGAGCATGTTATTATACTTTGATCGAGCATAATGTACAATTTTCAAATATATGTTTAATACTGAGTGTGCTATTGCATTCACATAAAGGTGGACTAGTTCTTTAGGGCTAACCATAATGTGCATACGTTGGCTTATGCAAACTCTATGCATGGTACGATTACATATAAATCGTATCTTCTAACCATAATGTTAACTTTTGATTGTCAAATTTCCGTATGTAACTCCGATCAGTTTCGTAGTTCCTCACGGAAATTTGGCAAACATATAAAAAAATAGTTTGTTTTTTATTTAATTTCATTTTGACTTTGAGATTCTGTATTTATTTACAAAAATTGTAAAAAAAAATAATTACACAAATATAGCAGTGCATAACGAAGAATAACTATGCATTCGTTCAGTTTTGACATTTTGCATAAGCTTGCATATGCCTATTATGGTTGGCTCTTTTCAAGTAGATAACGATGAGTGAGGTTGGTGTATACAATTCTTAATCTAGTTAAATTTATTGAGTCTTTTCTATTGACGAGATTTATTGAATACCACGGTCGAATATCAGTTTTAATTTCTCTTAACTTATTAGGTATATTTCTAATATTATTACTAATGTATTGATTAAGGTCTTTGTAATAGTTTTTAATAGCTAATGCAATTGGATGTGTTACATAAAGTTTTTGTAATATTTTGATTGCACTTAGAGAGTCAGTACATATTAAAAATTTGTGTATGTTGTTCAGTTACAATATTCTATTGCTTTGAGGATAGCATATACATAATTCAGCGGTATACATATTTTAGAATACTTTGCGATATGAAATTTTCTTCAACATTATTATGTTTAAATGCACCACCACTTTCGCAATCCTTAACTGATCCATCAGTGAAAAATTTTTAGAATGAGCTATATTTACTACTCAACAAACTATTAAATTCTGACTTATATTGTTGCATTGTTGTATTTTCTTTCTTATATTTAGATAAAGATAAATCGCTTTTAATATTTTTTGTTAGCTATGGTGGGGATAGTTGCAATTTAATGGAATCATATTGAGTGTAGTTGCATGGTATACATTATATTCTTTTAATTTATTTTTAAACCTAACATATGTAGGTTGATATTGTAAACTTTTATCCTTAAATTTGTTGTACAGATTTTCATTTAACATTTTTCCTAACATAGGGTGTGTTTCGAAAGATATTAATTTTTAATTTTTAATCATTTGTTTATCTCGTCTAAACTATCGACTGGGCTGGTTCGAAAAGCACCAGTATAGATACGAATTCCTGTATTATGTACAGAATTAAGTTTTTCAAAAGTTGTTTATTTGCTGTAGAATATATAAAACTACCATAATCTAGTACAGGCAATATAATAAGGTTGTGAAGACGAATTAGTAGTTTTCTATCTGAACCAAAGTTAGAGTTACTAAGTATTTTTAATATATTTTTTTTAGCTTTTTTAATTTAAATACGTAAATTAAAAAAAAAACTGAAAAAATAAACTTAAATTGTAAGTGGTCATATTTCAAATTTAAGTTGTACCATCCTTAAATCAATAAGCCTTATTGTGTAAAATATAAATTTAAAATTCCTTTTATTGAATTAAAAAATAACTATTACTGGTAAATCATATCTATATTTTATAGATATGATTTATAATGTATAATGTGGTTTTTCATGAATAGACATTGTTTTTTTTCCTCAGTGTTTATTTTATCTTAAAAGTTTCTTAAAGTCTAATAATTATTTGCTTAATTATTTGTTATTTTTATTTATTATTGTTACAAAAAAAAATATATCTAACTATCTAACAATTATTTTTTTTATTATTTATTATTACAAAAAAAAAGATTTTTTTTTTAAATTTACATATATGTTTTAAAATATAAAATTATTTATATATTTTAATTTTTTTTTTTAATATAGATTAATTTTTACTAAAAAATTGCACATATGTGTATATATAAAAAATTAAAGATTTTAAAGAAGGAATAGGGATTTAAGGAATGAGGATAAGATTTGTTTGTATATTATCCCTATTATATGTTTTTGAGTGGTCACGCTCCCTTTTCTATTTTATTGAAAAAAAAAATTAAAAAAAAATTTATTTAATTTAATTTTTTTTAATTAATATTAAAAGTTAATATTTTAATATATTTTTTATATATATTTTAATATAAGTGTCTTATATCTATGATTTAATTTTATGATATTGTTATTTAGATTTCTTAATGGTTAAATAATAAAATTAAGAATGGAGGTTATTTTTTTGTTTAATTTTTAATTAAATAATTATTTTCATTTATTATTATGAATTTCCGTGCTGTTCTTATGGATTCTTCTATATTTTTTATTTCCTTATTTTTGTCTCCTCTTTTAAAAATTGTTTCCTTATTTTCTTCTTTTTCAATATTAACATCAGTACTATCTAAATTCAGTTTTAGTTCATCCCTTTGAATTCTTCTTGATTAATATAATCATTAATATTTTCATTGATATATTCACGATTATTATCATTAATGTTATTATCTCCAATAATTTCATCTTCTACCAATATACTAAGTTTATTAATTTTCCTTCACAAGATCCTATATTAGAGTTAACATGATTTATTGAGCTAATTTCAATTTCATTGTTTTTATTAATTTCATTATTGTCCTGTATCTTTTATCATATTGTTACGTAATTCAGGGTCTACCCAATTATATTTATTTAAATTAATTATTGGCTCTTGTAAGGTTATTTTGCCTTCCGAAAGGAATGAGCTGGGCTCTTTTAGTTCACTCCGTCCTCGTTTCCCGAATCCATTGCTATTCTGGATTCGTAGGATTTAGTAGCTTCACAATATAAAATTGTATGTCCCTCTCGTGCACACCATTCACAAGGGGTTTTATCGAAACTACCATTTATACTATGAACTTGGGACTGGCTTGTTCCTTAGTTTGCGAATATATCATATCATAACGCATTCATCATATGTTCATGTCCACAAACTGATATTGACTGGGATTGCGACCTGCAATCTCTACTAAGGTGACCTTGTTCGCCACACTTAAAACGTTTAATATTAGTATTTATGGCTGTTGGCCCTTTAAATGGACTATTGTTGTTGCCATTATTGTTATTACGTGGATGGTTGTTATTGGCATTATTATTAGGGATGCGGTGATATTTAAGTAGCAGTGATTTTGTAACTGTTACTTAGTAGTAGCAGTCGCTGTCTGCTATTCTTATGATATAATCACAGTGAGTTATAATCACAGTGATTTTATTTTTAATTGAAATTTTTTTTTAAAGCTATCTGTTAGTTTAGATTTTCACAAACATTTAAATAACTGACTGTAAGTAACAGTGACCGACAAACAGTTGCTATAGCAATATGTTTTGCTCTCGCTTTGCTGTGATCCTGTGATTGTGATTTTTAGTTTATCGTGATTTATGTAACATTGTTCTTTTTCTTGTACCTTGTATTAAATAAATGAGAAATATACAATAATAATAATGAAAATATTAATATCCAATATGTTGGAAAATAGCTGAGAAAAAAAAACAATAATTGATTTAAATCACTGTTCTTCGTTCTTCATACTGATTGATTTATCTAACAAGATGTAAATATAGATAAATCATTCAGTATGAAGAACTGTGATTGAAATCACTGTGATTTTTCTTTTTCCCATCTCTAATTATTATTAGTATTATAATTATTATTATTTCTATTATTGTGTTGGTAGGTATTACCATTAAATATATTTTGGTTTCCATTGTTATATCTATTAGGGGTCTTATTATTATTATGAAAATTATTGTTATTATAATTATTTGTAAATGGTCTATTAACCTTTAACTATGTACGTGGGTGAGTATTACTTTACCTTGTATGTGACGTAAATTTTGCCTACATTTTGATTGTTAATATTAATTACAGAAAACTTTTTAGTATTTTAAGTTTTAAATTTTTTCGTGGGCATATAAAAATAAAATAAAAAGCATTATTTGTAATAATAGCCCTGTTTTTTTGTAGACGGGTATATTGTATTGCAAATTTTTTGCAAAAAAAACGATCCACTGAACATAGGAGGCGAAATTTGTTTGTTATTTCATACACAGTTGAATTTATCAGCTGATAATTTTTTTTAAAATCACATTAACTTTGAGTTTTATAAACGTAAAAAAAAAATTATTAAATGTCATTAAAAAATATAAAACTTGCTTTTTTTCTTTAATAAATTGCTATTTTAGGCTATGCCTTTTTTGTCCAATGTATATGAAATAAATGAAATGCAATGGAATATTGATAACAGAGCCATCTATATGTCATATTATTAACTATTTATCAATTACAATTCATTTGCGATATATAAATAACTACTGTAATTCTCATTTTTTTGCCAACACATTGTTGTTGTTTTCAATGTAAAATTTTGCAATACAACATACCCGTCTACAAAAAAACAGGGCTAATATGTCATTTATTTAAAAAAAAATATCTTTAATTCATCAGCCTTAAATAAATTTTTAGCGAAATTATTTCCGAGGAGGCAAAATTTACACCACGTACATAGTTAAAGGTTAAAATTATTGGTACTATTGTTGTTGCTGTTTCTATATCCGCTATTTAAATTATTGTTAATTGTATGGTTATCTCGGTTTCCTCTGAAATAATAATTATTATTGTTTCTGAAATTATTTCCATTGTTAAATCTATTTTTCACATTATGCGGTTGCTGTAATCCATTTTCATCAAGTTTATTCATCATACTTGTTAACAATGTTATCATTTGGTCATTTGCATTCATTTTATAACCTCCCGTTGAATTTGAAATTTTTCCAAAATTCCTTGTTTCATTCAAGTGTTGTCGCGCCGCTCCTATTGAGACTCGTAAATTTTCTGGGTTTTTAAATGATAAATATTGTTTTAAGTCTGCTGATCGCAGTCCTCCCAAAAATATTATCTTTGCTGTTATTTCCAACTCATTTATTAACGCTCTCCTTCGTTATGGTAGCGTTCATTTGCTCTATTACGGTATGCCGTTAATTTTTCCGAAATCCTTTCCCCAAAGAGTTCAACCGTTTCATTCTCGTATTGGTACATTCCCATCATTTCCGATGCTAATGTAGCCATATCTTTATTCTCAATAAAACGATTTCTAAAAATATCTTTGTATTGATTGAAATTTTCCACGTTAACTAAAAAGAGCGTTGGCTGCTCCTTTCAATTTACTTGTGATCAATATTCTAAGTAACATTCCTTTTTGTTCATCTCTCGTTAAATCATATGCTTATTTAGCAAACTCTAGAAAGTAATTTAATTAATTTTCAATATCCAATCTTACACCTAAAAATGTTGGAACTTGCACCAAGAACGTTGTAATGATTTTTTCCACTGGTAAAAGTGTTGGTTCTAAAAGATATGAATCATCATTAGTAAAATTTCCGCTATGTATTCCTGTTGATGTGGTAGTGCAATTAGTGGTGGAGGTGGAATACGGGTCGGATTTAATCATGGTCCCGGTTTATTTGCTGTTCTATTCATCATATTTGCTTTTGTAAAGTTAAATTTGGGCTCCTTTATTTGACTCATTTCGTTTAATTTTTTAAGATTTAAACTTCTTCTTTCAGTTTTTGTAAGTATCACTTTATTTCTCCTTACTTTCCTAGGTTTCTTTATTGGGCCAATTCTATTATATTTTACTCCGGATCTCAATATTCTAAAACTTTTTCTATTATTTTCCGACACTCTTTCTGCTTGAACTTGGTGGTCAAAATCAACAAAATAATTTCTGTTTGAGATTTCTAAATTTGCTCCGGTTCTGGATTTTCGATATTGGTTTTTGTAATTTCGTCCGAATTTTCGAATTTTGTACTTGAATTTAAAAATGTAAAGGTGGAAATTCTTTTTGCACATTTTAAAATAGATTGCGTTAAAGTTGGGGCAAAGCCGTATATAATATTATATACGGCTTTGGTTAAGAGTTTTGAATTTTGCGACATCAGTTTCCTTATTAAAAAATATTTTGTAACAACAATGTATATATGCTTTTTTTTACCTTGATATAGGGGTCATATTTTCATTACATTTCAGTAAAATATTATTTTAGGGGGCATTTTGTAAAAAAATTCTTAAAAATTATTGTTTGGGGATCGAAAAAATTTTATTTGTATTTTTCCTAAAAATTTAATTTTATTTAATTTAAATTTTACAGAGTGTGCACTCCAAATTCAACCTTGTGCAATTCAAATTGACATTTCAAATTGACATTTCAAATTGACCAAATGTCAATTCAAATTCACCTTTTTGCAATTCAAATTCAACATTTTATTTTGCAAATCAAATTTACCTTTTTGTAAATCAAATCCAACCTTTTGTAAATCAAATTCAACCAATAGTAAAAACTGTATCAAAAAGTTAAATTTATTGTTAAAATAATTATAAAAGGTCTAACAAACAGAAATTTGTTGTTTAATAATTTAAAATTAAATAATTTTAACAAATGTAATCAAATTCAAAATTAACAAAAATAATTAAACAACACATTTAGGTGCGTGCTTTAGTTGGACAAACAAGGCATACATTAGTATTTTTGCCACCATATTCGCCAATTATGAACCCCATTGAAGAAGTTTTTTCCAAAATAAAATGTTCGGCACGTAATATGTTAGCTGATCCTGCGAATTGTGTTCATTTCTGTTTATTTTTATTTATAATTATTTACAATGGTTCTACTGCAGCAGCCGAAGTTAATTGCCTACACATATGTGTATAATAATTGTTACAATCTGTCGAAGTAATAGTTGCAACTGAATGTACCAATTGATGAGTTATATCTGTTAAATGAACACAATTCGCAGGATCAGCTAACATATTACGTGCCGAACATTTTATTTTGGAAAAAACTTCTTCAATGGGGTTCATCATTGGCGAAATACTAATGTATGTCTTGTTTGTCCAACTAAAGCATGCACCTCTTGTGTCTTGTGTAGACTTACAAAATTAACCACGCTTCTTCAATATTAGCTTCTATTAATTTTTCAAATAGGTTTTGTAAAAATGCACAAAAAATATTTGAATTAACATTAGAGGAGCAATTATTTCTTTGAATACTATTCCATTATTGTTGATTGCCGCAATCAACGAAACATTGCGTCCTCTAACAGTTGGTACAATTACATGAGCCGGTGTATTAATTCTGGAACGTGCTTTTGTTCGCCGAATGTGGTTATTGAAATCAGATTCATCTATAACTATTATGTTTTCATTATTTTCCGGAGCATTTCGCGAAAAGTGCAATGAATAAATCTTTCGCTGTTCAATTACGCTTTGTGAATTTCGGCGATCAACTTGTAGAGTAGCGCATTTCAATGTGATTCTTAATCGCTTTAATCCATTCCTAATTGAACTTATACTTAATTCCATATGTTCACTTTCTAAAATCTTCTCACGAATTTTCTTTAAGGTAATACTTCTGTTTTCTTCAACTATTTGTTCTATTTTGCTTAATATTTCTGCAGTTATTTTGATATTTCTCTTGCCACCACGTTTTTTTTTCTACAAGAACACCACCATTTTTGTAGTATTCATTAACAATATATTTAGCAGAATTATTATTAATTGCAGCGATTTCTGCTGATTCACTAATTGATTTTCCAGCTTCAAAACTTTTTATTAATATATTTTTTTTATCTGCGCTGATACGCATGTATGCAGGTCGCCGATTATGTTGACCGGCAGGACTCCTGGAACTGTTTGTAGATGATCCTCATGATGTTATTTCCAATATTCGACGTAAATTCGTCGCACGCAGTGGAATGTTATCACTTGACCCAGAGGATGATGAATTTGTTGTAGTCATTTTAGTTCTTTACTCTTGAAGGTTTAGTTTAAAGTATTTTTGATTGAAAATTAAAATTTTCACGATAAAGAAAACAAAATCGCCTACCCAAATTATTACAAAGGGAAATTGATAAAAATTTTATAATTATTTTAACAATAAATTTAACTTTTTGATACTTTTGATTTGATACTGAATTTGATTTACAAAAGGTTGGATTTGATTTACAAAAAGGTAAATTTGATTTGCAAAAGGTTGAATTTGAATTGCAAAAAGGTGAATTTGAATTGACATTTGGTCAATATGAAATTTAAAGTGGTCAATTTGAATTGCACAAGGTTGAATTTGGAGTCCAAACCCTGTAATTTATATCAAAGAAATTCACTATAATTTTAAATAAAAAAAAAATCATATAATAAAATATTCATTTTTTATTTTTTCATTTATCTCCTAAAATTAGGCACCAACAAAAATTTTAATAAAATTAAAAATTTTAGTTATTTTTACAAAAAAATCGCGTTTTGTTTCATTATATCTGACGTAATCATGTAAAATATTTTAATTAATATCAATTTTATATTAAAAATTGACAAAATTATTGTAAATTTTAAATGAAAGAAACGTGCCTTTGCCCTGAAATCAAAAAAACGATATCGCTAAAAACGTATTATAAACGATGTAAAAAAGATGTTTGCAAACGATATGTCACTAACACATTCATTGTTTTCAAATAAAGATATATAATATGAAGTAACTGCATATATTTTTTTGCCTGCATCATAGCAGGCAAAAAAAACATAGAAAAATTTGTGTATAAACAAAATCATATTTTTTTTCATATGCCGTGTGTGGTTTTGTTCTTCATTTGAAAATAATATTTGGTTTGTGCGGTTCATACTATTTATTTTTATAAAAAAGTGATTTGGAAATTAAATTGATTAATTTAAAAAAAAAGGTAAATTTAATAGATTATTCATTTAAAAACATTTAAAATGAATAGGAAAAGTTACTATGAAGTGGCTAAAGAAATGAAAAATATTTGTGGTGGTGATCAACGAAGAAATATAAAATTTCACTTTTAAAGTTATTAACTAATATGATTTTTTTTTTCAGAATGTCGGAATTTAAACAATATTATGAACAATCTGAATCTGAAATTGAAACACAATTAATCGAAATCGAACAAACTGGTGGTAAGTTAACTTAAATTGTAAGTAGTACATTTCGTTAATACATATTTACGTTTTATAAAGTTGACTACTACGATTCGGAATTTTTTCAAGACTCTGACAATCAAAATTATAATGATTTTTTAAAAATAAACTCAAAAATCAAGCCAGTAACCAGTACACAAAAAAAATTTTTATATAAACCATATCAAAATTCAGCAGCAACTACAGTAACAGTTACAAAACCAACAAGTTTAATATCAAAACGAAATAATTCAATAGAAACTAACAGCATTTAAACTAACTCAACAATAGTACCGAATAATCCAAAACCATCAATTATAGAAACGCCACCAAAAACAGTGGTTCTAGCTGCAGCAACACTGAAGTCTTAATAAAGCAAGTTCTAAAAGAAGTCAAATACTTGAGAAGAGAAATTCAATATATGAAAATAAAAAATCAAGAAATAACACCACAGTTTATATTGGACATACCATGCAATTCTTCTGAAAATTTTTTAAAATTAGAAGCAGATTTGCATGAAGACAGCAAGATGCAGGCTGGATTGGTATGTAATTTTGTTCGCTTAAGTCCACAAATATATTTAAATTTTATTTAATATATTTATAGATAAAACTTTTAGATCATATAGGTGAAAATGCTGTTGATAAATTTGTAAGAGCCTCTCTGAGAGCTGTCATAACAGATGAAGCTGCAAATAGCTTTTCATGGTATGGGAGACATGGGAATATTGGCATTGAAAAGTTTTTAATAATAGATATTATAAAAGGTAAAATGTTTTCAGAAATAGAGGATTCTATTTCTTTTATTATATAATTTAATTAAAATATAAAAATTTTATTTCCTTTCCAGAAAGTGCAATAAAAAAATTCAATGCAACTAGATCACAAGAAATAGTTACAGTAATTAAAAAATGGTTTAAGTATGCCAAAGACAGACATATGGGCTTATTCTGACAGTCGTATTTTCTCTCGAACGACATTCTGACTTATTCTGACAGTCGTATTTTCTCTCTTGGTTTCCATTGTTATATCTATTAGGGGTCTTATTATTATTATGAAAATTATTGTTATTATAATTATTTGTAAATGGTCTATTAACCTTTAACTATGTACGTGGGTGAGTATTACTTTACCTTGCATGTGACGTAAATTTTGCCTACATTTTGATTGTTAATATTAATTACAGAAAACTTTTTAGTATTTTAAGTTTTAAATTTTTTCGTGGGCATATAAAAATAAAATAAAAAGCATTATTTGTAATAATAGCCCTGTTTTTTTGTAGACGGGTATATTGTATTGCAAAATTTTTGCAAAAAAAACGATCCACTGAACATAGGAGGCGAAATTTGTTTGTTATTTCATACACAGTTGAATTTATCAGCTGATAATTTTTTTTAAAATCACATTAACTTTGAGTTTTATAAACGTAAAAAAAAAATTATTAAATGTCATTAAAAAATATAAAACTTGCTTTTTTTCTTTAATAAATTGCTATTTTAGGCTATGCCTTTTTTGTCCAATGTATTTGAAATAAATGAAATGAAATGAAATGGAATATTGACAACAGAGCCATCTACATGTCATATTATTAACTATTTATCAATTACAATTCATTTGCGATATATAAATAACTACTGTAATTCTCATTTTTTTGCCAACAAATTTTTGTTGTTTTCAATGTAAAATTTTGCAATACAACATACCCGTCTACAAAAAAACAGGGCTAATATGTCATTTATTTAAAAAAAAATATCTTTAATTCATCAGCCTTAAATAAATTTTTAGCGAAATTATTTCCGAGGAGGCAAAATTTACACCATGTACATAGTTAAAGGTTAAAATTATTGATACTATTGTTGTTGCTGTTTCTATATCCGCTATTTAAATTATTGTTAATTTTATGGTTATCTCGGTTTCCTCTGAAATAATAATTATTATTGTTTCTAAAATTATTTCCATTGTTAAATCTATTTTTCACATTATGCGGTTGCTGTAATCCATTTTCATCAAGTTTATTCATCATACTTGTTAACAATGTTATCATTTGGTCATTTGCATTCATTTTATGACCTCCCGTTGAATTTGAAATTTTTCCAAAATTCCTTGTTTCATTCAAGTGTTGTCGCGCCGCTCCTATTGAGACTCGTAAATTTTCGGGGTTTTTAAATGATAAATATTGTTTTAAGTCTGCTGATCGCAGTCCTCCCAAAAATATTATCTTTGCTGTTATTTCCATCTCATTTATTAACGCTCTACCTTCGTTATGGTAGCGTTCATTTGCTCTATTACGGTATGCCGTTAATTTTTCCGAAATCCTTTCCCCATAGAGTTCAACCGTTTCATACCTAAAAAGAGCGTTGGCTGCTCCTTTCAATTTACTTGTGATCAATATTCTAAGTAACATTCCTTTTTGTTCATCTCTCGTTAAATCATATGCTTATTTAGCCAACTCTAGAAAGTAATTTAATTAATTTTCAATATCCAATCTTACACCTAAAAATGTTGGAACTTGCACCAAGAACGTTGTAATGATTTTTTCCACTGGTAAAAGTGTTGGTTCTAAAAGATATGAATCAGCATTAGTAAAATTTCCGCTATGTATTCCTGTTGATGTGGTAGTGCAATTAGTGGTGGAGGTGGAATACGGGTCGGATTTAATCATGGTCCCGGTTTATTTGCTGTTCTATTCATCATATTTGCTTTTGTAAAGTTAAATTTGGGCTCTTTTATTTGACTCATTTCGTTTAATTTTTTAAGATTTAAACTTCTTCTTTCAGTTTTTGTAAGTATCACTTTATTTCTCCTTACTTTCCTAGGTTTCTTTATTGGGCCAATTCTATTATATTTTACTCCGGATCTCAATATTCTAAAACTTTTTCTATTATTTTCCGACACTCTTTCTGCTTGAACTTGGTGGTCAAAATCAACAAAATAATTTCTGTTTGAGATTTCTAAATTTGCTCCGGTTCTGGATTTTCGATATTGGTTTTTGTAATTTCGTCCGAATTTTCGAATTTTGTACTTGAATTTAAAAATGTAAAGGTGGAAATTCTTTTTGCACATTTTAAAATAGATTGCGTTAAAGTTGGGGCAAAGCCGTATATAATATTATATACGGCTTTGGTTAAGAGTTTTGAATTTTGCGACATCAGTTTCCTTATTAAAAAATATTTTGTAACAACAATGTATATATGCTTTTTTTTACCTTGATATAGGGGTCATATTTTCATTACATTTCAGTAAAATATTATTTTAGGGGGCATTTTGTAAAAAAATTCTTAAAAATTATTGTTTGGGGATCGAAAAAATTTTATTTGTATTTTTCCTAAAAATTTAATTTTATTTAATTTAAATTTTACAGAGTGTGCACTCCAAATTCAACCTTGTGCAATTCAAATTGACATTTCAAATTGACATTTCAAATTGACCAAATGTCAATTCAAATTCACCTTTTTGCAATTCAAATTCAACATTTTATTTTGCAAATCAAATTTACCTTTTTGTAAATCAAATCCAACCTTTTGTAAATCAAATTCAACCAATAGTAAAAACTGTATCAAAAAGTTAAATTTATTGTTAAAATAATTATAAAAGGTCTAACAAACAGAAATTTGTTGTTTAATAATTTAAAATTAAATAATTTTAACAAATGTAATCAAATTCAAAATTAACAAAAATAATTAAACAACACATTTAGGTGCGTGCTTTAGTTGGACAAACAAGGCATACATTAGTATTTTTGCCACCATATTCGCCAATTATGAACCCCATTGAAGAAGTTTTTTCCAAAATAAAATGTTCGGCACGTAATATGTTAGCTGATCCTGCGAATTGTGTTCATTTCTGTTTATTTTTATTTATAATTATTTACAATGGTTCTACTGCAGCAGCCGAAGTTAATTGCCTACACATATGTGTATAATAATTGTTACAATCTGTCGAAGTAATAGTTGCAACTGAATGTACCAATTGATGAGTTATATCTGTTAAATGAACACAATTCGCAGGATCAGCTAACATATTACGTGCCGAACATTTTATTTTGGAAAAAACTTCTTCAATGGGGTTCATCATTGGCGAAATACTAATGTATGTCTTGTTTGTCCAACTAAAGCATGCACCTCTTGTGTCTTGTGTAGACTTACAAAATTAACCACGCTTCTTCAATATTAGCTTCTATTAATTTTTCAAATAGGTTTTGTAAAAATGCACAAAAAATATTTGAATTAACATTAGAGGAGCAATTATTTCTTTGAATACTATTCCATTATTGTTGATTGCCGCAATCAACGAAACATTGCGTCCTCTAACAGTTGGTACAATTACATGAGCCGGTGTATTAATTCTGGAACGTGCTTTTGTTCGCCGAATGTGGTTATTGAAATCAGATTCATCTATAACTATTATGTTTTCATTATTTTCCGGAGCATTTCGCGAAAAGTGCAATGAATAAATCTTTCGCTGTTCAATTACGCTTTGTGAATTTCGGCGATCAACTTGTAGAGTAGCGCATTTCAATGTGATTCTTAATCGCTTTAATCCATTCCTAATTGAACTTATACTTAATTCCATATGTTCACTTTCTAAAATCTTCTCACGAATTTTCTTTAAGGTAATACTTCTGTTTTCTTCAACTATTTGTTCTATTTTGCTTAATATTTCTGCAGTTATTTTGATATTTCTCTTGCCACCACGTTTTTTTTTCTACAAGAACACCACCATTTTTGTAGTATTCATTAACAATATATTTAGCAGAATTATTATTAATTGCAGCGATTTCTGCTGATTCACTAATTGATTTTCCAGCTTCAAAACTTTTTATTAATATATTTTTTTTATCTGCGCTGATACGCATGTATGCAGGTCGCCGATTATGTTGACCGGCAGGACTCCTGGAACTGTTTGTAGATGATCCTCATGATGTTATTTCCAATATTCGACGTAAATTCGTCGCACGCAGTGGAATGTTATCACTTGACCCAGAGGATGATGAATTTGTTGTAGTCATTTTAGTTCTTTACTCTTGAAGGTTTAGTTTAAAGTATTTTTGATTGAAAATTAAAATTTTCACGATAAAGAAAACAAAATCGCCTACCCAAATTATTACAAAGGGAAATTGATAAAAATTTTATAATTATTTTAACAATAAATTTAACTTTTTGATACTTTTGATTTGATACTGAATTTGATTTACAAAAGGTTGGATTTGATTTACAAAAAGGTAAATTTGATTTGCAAAAGGTTGAATTTGAATTGCAAAAAGGTGAATTTGAATTGACATTTGGTCAATATGAAATTTAAAGTGGTCAATTTGAATTGCACAAGGTTGAATTTGGAGTCCAAACCCTGTAATTTATATCAAAGAAATTCACTATAATTTTAAATAAAAAAAAAATCATATAATAAAATATTCATTTTTTATTTTTTCATTTATCTCCTAAAATTAGGCACCAACAAAAATTTTAATAAAATTAAAAATTTTAGTTATTTTTACAAAAAAATCGCGTTTTGTTTCATTATATCTGACGTAATCATGTAAAATATTTTAATTAATATCAATTTTATATTAAAAATTGACAAAATTATTGTAAATTTTAAATGAAAGAAACGTGCCTTTGCCCTGAAATCAAAAAAACGATATCGCTAAAAACGTATTATAAACGATGTAAAAAAGATGTTTGCAAACGATATGTCACTAACACATTCATTGTTTTCAAATAAAGATATATAATATGAAGTAACTGCATATATTTTTTTGCCTGCATCATAGCAGGCAAAAAAAACATAGAAAAATTTGTGTATAAACAAAATCATATTTTTTTTCATATGCCGTGTGTGGTTTTGTTCTTCATTTGAAAATAATATTTGGTTTGTGCGGTTCATACTATTTATTTTTATAAAAAAGTGATTTGGAAATTAAATTGATTAATTTAAAAAAAAAGGTAAATTTAATAGATTATTCATTTAAAAACATTTAAAATGAATAGGAAAAGTTACTATGAAGTGGCTAAAGAAATGAAAAATATTTGTGGTGGTGATCAACGAAGAAATATAAAATTTCACTTTTAAAGTTATTAACTAATATGATTTTTTTTTTTCAGAATGTCGGAATTTAAACAATATTATGAACAATCTGAATCTGAAATTGAAACACAATTAATCGAAATCGAACAAACTGGTGGTAAGTTAACTTAAATTGTAAGTAGTACATTTCGTTAATACATATTTACGTTTTATAAAGTTGACTACTACGATTCGGAATTTTTTCAAGACTCTGACAATCAAAATTATAATGATTTTTTAAAAATAAACTCAAAAATCAAGCCAGTAACCAGTACACAAAAAAAATTTTTATATAAACCATATCAAAATTCAGCAGCAACTACAGTAACAGTTACAAAACCAACAAGTTTAATATCAAAACGAAATAATTCAATAGAAACTAACAGCATTTAAACTAACTCAACAATAGTACCGAATAATCCAAAACCATCAATTATAGAAACGCCACCAAAAACAGTGGTTCTAGCTGCAGCAACACTGAAGTCTTAATAAAGCAAGTTCTAAAAGAAGTCAAATACTTGAGAAGAGAAATTCAATATATGAAAATAAAAAATCAAGAAATAACACCACAGTTTATATTGGACATACCATGCAATTCTTCTGAAAATTTTTTAAAATTAGAAGCAGATTTGCATGAAGACAGCAAGATGCAGGCTGGATTGGTATGTAATTTTGTTCGCTTAAGTCCACAAATATATTTAAATTTTATTTAATATATTTATAGATAAAACTTTTAGATCATATAGGTGAAAATGCTGTTGATAAATTTGTAAGAGCCTCTCTGAGAGCTGTCATAACAGATGAAGCTGCAAATAGCTTTTCATGGTATGGGAGACATGGGAATATTGGCATTGAAAAGTTTTTAATAATAGATATTATAAAAGGTAAAATGTTTTCAGAAATAGAGGATTCTATTTCTTTTATTATATAATTTAATTAAAATATAAAAATTTTATTTCCTTTCCAGAAAGTGCAATAAAAAAATTCAATGCAACTAGATCACAAGAAATAGTTACAGTAATTAAAAAATGGTTTAAGTATGCCAAAGACAGACATATGGGCTTATTCTGACAGTCGTATTTTCTCTCGAACGACATTCTGACTTATTCTGACAGTCGTATTTTCTCTCTTGGTTTCCATTGTTATATCTATTAGGGGTCTTATTATTATTATGAAAATTATTGTTATTATAATTATTTGTAAATGGTCTATTAACCTTTAACTATGTACGTGGGTGAGTATTACTTTACCTTGCGTGTGACGTAAATTTTGCCTACATTTTGATTGTTAATATTAATTACAGAAAACTTTTTAGTATTTTAAGTTTTAAATTTTTTCGTGGGCATATAAAAATAAAATAAAAAGCATTATTTGTAATAATAGCCCTGTTTTTTTGTAGACGGGTATATTGTATTGCAAAATTTTTGCAAAAAAAACGATCCACTGAACATAGGAGGCGAAATTTGTTTGTTATTTCATACACAGTTGAATTTATCAGCTGATAATTTTTTTTAAAATCACATTAACTTTGAGTTTTATAAACGTAAAAAAAAAATTATTAAATGTCATTAAAAAATATAAAACTTGCTTTTTTTCTTTAATAAATTGCTATTTTAGGCTATGCCTTTTTTGTCCAATGTATTTGAAATAAATGAAATGAAATGAAATGGAATATTGACAACAGAGCCATCTACATGTCATATTATTAACTATTTATCAATTACAATTCATTTGCGATATATAAATAACTACTGTAATTCTCATTTTTTTGCCAACAAATTTTTGTTGTTTTCAATGTAAAATTTTGCAATACAACATACCCGTCTACAAAAAAACAGGGCTAATATGTCATTTATTTAAAAAAAAATATCTTTAATTCATCAGCCTTAAATAAATTTTTAGCGAAATTATTTCCGAGGAGGCAAAATTTACACCATGTACATAGTTAAAGGTTAAAATTATTGATACTATTGTTGTTGCTGTTTCTATATCCGCTATTTAAATTATTGTTAATTTTATGGTTATCTCGGTTTCCTCTGAAATAATAATTATTATTGTTTCTAAAATTATTTCCATTGTTAAATCTATTTTTCACATTATGCGGTTGCTGTAATCCATTTTCATCAAGTTTATTCATCATACTTGTTAACAATGTTATCATTTGGTCATTTGCATTCATTTTATGACCTCCCGTTGAATTTGAAATTTTTCCAAAATTCCTTGTTTCATTCAAGTGTTGTCGCGCCGCTCCTATTGAGACTCGTAAATTTTCGGGGTTTTTAAATGATAAATATTGTTTTAAGTCTGCTGATCGCAGTCCTCCCAAAAATATTATCTTTGCTGTTATTTCCATCTCATTTATTAACGCTCTACCTTCGTTATGGTAGCGTTCATTTGCTCTATTACGGTATGCCGTTAATTTTTCCGAAATCCTTTCCCCATAGAGTTCAACCGTTTCATACCTAAAAAGAGCGTTGGCTGCTCCTTTCAATTTACTTGTGATCAATATTCTAAGTAACATTCCTTTTTGTTCATCTCTCGTTAAATCATATGCTTATTTAGCCAACTCTAGAAAGTAATTTAATTAATTTTCAATATCCAATCTTACACCTAAAAATGTTGGAACTTGCACCAAGAACGTTGTAATGATTTTTTCCACTGGTAAAAGTGTTGGTTCTAAAAGATATGAATCAGCATTAGTAAAATTTCCGCTATGTATTCCTGTTGATGTGGTAGTGCAATTAGTGGTGGAGGTGGAATACGGGTCGGATTTAATCATGGTCCCGGTTTATTTGCTGTTCTATTCATCATATTTGCTTTTGTAAAGTTAAATTTGGGCTCTTTTATTTGACTCATTTCGTTTAATTTTTTAAGATTTAAACTTCTTCTTTCAGTTTTTGTAAGTATCACTTTATTTCTCCTTACTTTCCTAGGTTTCTTTATTGGGCCAATTCTATTATATTTTACTCCGGATCTCAATATTCTAAAACTTTTTCTATTATTTTCCGACACTCTTTCTCCTTGAACTTGGTGTACAAAATCAGCAAAATAATTTCTGTTTGAGATTTCTAAATTTGCTCCGGTTCTGGATTTTCGATATTGGTTTTTGTAATTTCGTCCGAATTTTCGAATTTTGTACTTGAATTTAAAAATGTAAAGGTGGAAATTCTTTTTGCACATTTTAAAATAGATTGCGTTAAAGTTGGAGCAAAGCCGTATATAATATTATATACGGCTTTGGTTAAGAGTTTTGAATTTTGCGACATCAGTTTCTTTATTAAAAAATATTTTGTAACAACAATGTATATATGCTTTTTTTTACCTTGATATAGGGGTCATATTTTCATTACATTTCAGTAAAATATTATTTTAGGGGGCATTTTGTAAAAAAATTCTTAAAAATTTTTGTTTGGGGATCGAAAAAATTTTATTTGTATTTTTTCTAAAAATTTAATTTTATTTAATTTAAATTTTACAGAGTGTGCACTCCAAATTCAACCTTGTGCAATTCAAATTGACATTTCAAATTGACATTTCAAATTGACCAAATGTCAATTCAAATTCACCTTTTTGCAATTCAAATTCAACATGTTATTTTGCAAATCAAATTTACCTTTTTGTAAATCAAATCCAACCTTTTGTAAATCAAATTCAACCAATAGTAAAAACTGTATCAAAAAGTTAAATTTATTGTTAAAATAATTATAAAAGGTCTAACAAACAGAAATTTGTTGTTTAATAATTTAAAATTAAATAATTTTAACAAATGTAATCAAATTCAAAATTAACAAAAATAATTAAACAACACATTTAGGTGCGTGCTTTAGTTGGACAAACAAGGCATACATTAGTATTTTTGCCACCATATTCGCCAATTATGAACCCCATTGAAGAAGTTTTTTCCAAAATAAAATGTTCGGCACGTAATATGTTAGCTGATCCTGCGAATTTTGTTTATTTTTATTTATAATTATTTACAATGGTTCTCCTGCAGCAGCCGAAGTTAATTGCCTACACATATGTGTATAATAATTGTTACAATCTGTCGGAGTAATAGTTGCTGAATGTACCAATTGATAAGTTATATCTGTTAAATGAACACAATTCGCAGGATCAGCTAACATATTACGTGCCGAACATTTTATTTTGGAAAAAACTTCTTCAATGGGGTTCATCATTGGCGAAATACTAATGTATGTCTTGTTTGTCGAACTAAAGCATGTACCTCTTGTGTCTTGTGTAGACTTACAAAATTAACCACGCTTCTTCAATATTAGCTTCTATTAATTTTTCAAATAGGTTTTGTAAAAATGCACAAAAAATATTTGAATTAACATTAGAGGAGCAATTTTTTAAATAGTAAAATACATTAAGTTTCAATTACTTCTGTTTCGCATCACAAAAACGCATCACAAAACTAACGCTAGACCAAAATTTCTAGTACTAGAACTCCTTGGACCACGAGGATCTCCTCCTAAGTTTTGCCAGCTATTCTCAGCCTGTGGGGCGTGAGTCGACCAGTGATCCAAACGGCAATCAATAACCAACATGATGATACTTCCACAAAAATTTTCCCACAAGAAAATTTGTGACAAATTTTACGAAGTATCACCATAAGTAAGAGGAGAAGAAAGAAACAGAAATCCATCGTGATCCATCCTGAGGAATTATTGAAAGAATCAGCCACTCATGTTACAAAAAAAAAAAAAAAACCAAAAAAATACGAAGCGATCAGCAACCCAACGCAGTAACCACTCTCTATAAAAATAATAAAAAAAATCTTGGAATTTTCAAAAAAAAAAAAAAACTAAAATTCCAAATAAATGATAATAAATAAAAACACAACGAATTTTTTTGTTTATAAGTAATGTACAACTTTAATTAAATTTCTTGTTGTTATGTGGTGAAAAAAAATTAATATATATATAAAGATGTGTAACGATTCCAAATTAAAAAAAAAAAAAAAAACTTATTTTTATAATATTTTTTTAATTAATTAAATTTTTTCCGACTCCCCAAAACAATAAATTTTTTCCAAAAAAAATTCAAATTCGAAAAACTATTGTTTCACGCGATCTCTTGACCTACAATCAATTCCGATCACGCGATCTCTTGATTTCCAGAATCAAAACATGGCCCACAAGGGCAACCAAGATTGTCTATTGCTTTGATCCGAAAATCAAGAGACCGCAGCGCTGACGGGAAGTTCGAATTACTACTAACATGTGGGTAGCCATCTACCTCCGCGCCTGTCTAACGACTGACATCTGAGATATGACAAGTCGGCATACAACTAACATCAAGATGGACGCAGACGTAAACAATTAAATAGGTAATTTTTTAATTATTTTCTTTTAATAATTTTTAATTTCTTTTTAGGAATTAATTATTATACAAAAAAAAAAACACGGAGTCACAAGATTTAGAAAAAAACGAGCTAGAAGAAGAAAGAAAAAACAAAATGAAAAGAAAATATTGGGTCAATCCTTTGAAAAGAAAATATTGGGTCAATCCTTTGAAAAGAAAATATTGGGTCAATCCTTTTTTAGCAAAGCGTAAACGCTTTGATATAGAAGACCATAATTAAAAGATGTACTGTGGGGTAAACAGAAGGATTTCAAAAATTTTATTGAATATGGTAAATATAACTATTGCACATAACACCTTTTCAAAATGCTTTAACGAAAGAAATACTTTTTTAGATAAATCCAACAATAGAAAAACGATATTCTGTTTATTCAAGAGTACGCCTGGCAATAACATTAAGATTTATCGCCACAGGTGACTCATACAGATCATTAGAATTTTTATCAAGAATTTCAAGATCAACCATACCTTGTTTTGTACCTGAAGTACTAGAAGCAATTTTTCATTGCTTAAAACCAGTATATAAATTAATAAAAAACAATTAGGGTTGTGTTTTTATAAATACTATTTTAAAATCTTTTTATATTAAATTTATTATTATTTTAATTAAATATTACTAATACTATTAGTCAAGTTTTAGAGTGCATTAATTTTAAATATAATTAATATAATATTGCTAAAAATCATCTATTGATAAATCAGCATTTACTATTGCTTCCATTAATTTGTTAGTTGTGGAATTTTTGTTTTTAATTGGTGTTGAACTTGAAAATGAAAATGTATTTGGTGAATTTGAATTTTTTATATTTACATAGCCTAAAATTTTAAAACTATTCGGTTGAACAATTTCATTTCTTAAAATTTGGACATTTTTATTTGTATTGTTTTCAAGCAACACACGTTCCACATGGTTTGAAACAACAGATTGTATTTCCTGCA
Source organism: Empis stercorea (assembly GCA_949752835.1). Lineage (NCBI taxonomy): Eukaryota > Metazoa > Arthropoda > Insecta > Diptera > Empididae > Empis > Empis stercorea. The sequence continues at coordinate 67,236,936 of OX457085.1, forward strand.
TTGCTTGGCATAGATTTAGAGGTGATAATTTTTGAACTGCATTTCAATACTTTTCCCAATAGTCAAACATTCATCATTTTCTTCTTCGTCAGTAGATTTAAATAAATTTTGCAGCGCTTCATCATATTTATTTTTTATAATATTTATTGGTTGGTTCTTTTTCTTATTATTTTTTGATGAAAATTATTGCGATGAAGTAGAATAGTTTGCTGATAAATTGTTTGGTGTATTGTGCTGAATTGATGAGAATGAACTTTTAGTAGTTAAATCAAAAATCTCTTCATAATTGTCATTATATTGGATGTTATCATCAAATTCATAATTTGAATTGGCATTTTCATCAAGATAAATTTCTTTATAATTTTATTTGCAATATTAAATGATATTTAAAAAATTTTTTTTTTTTAGTTTTCAAATACTATTGATGAATGGATTAAAATTTATAAAGACTTTGAAAAATTCTGGCATTTTCCAATTATTCCTATCCAATTATTACAACTATAAAGGGTTTCACAGCATTGTACTTTTTGCGCTTGTGAACGCTCATTGTAAATTTATTTTTATTGATGCTGGATGCAACGGACGAGCACACGACAGTGCAGTGTACAAAAAACGTACCTTAATAAAAAATTGCAATTAAAAATTCCATTGCCAAGTGAACTTAAAGGACAACATATATAAACAACGTATTATTTTATTGGAGATGATGCATTCCATTAACAAAAAACTTAATGAAACCATTTTCTCGAAATATAAAATTAACACCAGTAAAACAAATTCTTAATTACCGCTTATGCCGGGCGCGGATGACAGTTGAATGTGCATTTGGTATAGGCTGGCAAATCGATTCAGAATTTTTCACAGACCAATAGAAGTAAAGCCAGAGACCACTGACTAGTTCATCAAAGCATCATGTGTGCTACATAATTATTTAACAAAAGGAAAAACTGTTGTGACTACTGATGATTTAGAATCAGAAGAATTACCAGATAAATTCAGTCCAATTAACCGACAAGAAGGTGATTCGTACAAGTTCGCTTGTAGAATAAGAGATAACATATCTGAAAATTGTATAAAGGAAGGAAATGTGGATTTTCAATGGGAAAAAATAAAATAAAAATAAAATTAATATAAAATAAATAAATACGCGTTGTATATACAAATATTATAGAATTTAAATAATTGATACTAACTTTACTAAAACTTAAAACACCTCACAAATTCGATTATAGATATATATTGTTGTATATGGTACAAGAAAATGGTCAAATTCAACTGTTTTCACTTTCCCTTTTATGAATTCACACTTCCAGTATATATGTCGGTATGTCGGTATGGATCTCCTCACCTGGCCATAACTCTTAAACGGCTTGACCGATTGAGCTCAAATTTGGAAGTTGAGCTCGTGTCATCAATGGCTTGGTACCATGTAAATTTGGCCATAACTCTTAAACGGCTTGACCGATTGAGCTCAAATTTGGAAGTTGAGCTCGTGTCATCAATAGCTTGGTACCTTTTTAATTAGGGGGACGGGGGCGCGGAGGGCCGTCTAATTTTTGAATGTACCAAAAAAAACCATGTGGGATATCAAATTAAAGGTCTTGACGAGTACATCTCATTGGACGGTGGTCCGGGGGCGCCGTGGGTCATGACGGGCCCAAATCGGGGCAATGTGGGGCCCCATAATACAAAAAATCATGTGGGGTATCAAATGAAAGGTCTTGACGAGTACATCTCATTGAGCGGTAGTCGGGGGCCGATGAGGGTCATGCCGGGGGCCAAAACGGGGGCCATGTTGGACCCCATATTACAAAAAAAGTTTGTATGTGTACATTTCAGTGTACATCTCAATGTGGTGTATTTATTGGGGCGCCGTGTGTCATGTAGGGCTAAAACGGGGGTAATGTTGGGCCCCATCTTACAAAAACCATGTGGGGTATCAAATGAAAGGTCTTCAACAGTACATCTCAATGAGTAGTAACCCGGAGGGTGTCGTGAGTCATCTCGGGCCCAAAACGGGGGCAATGTGGGGCCCCATCATACAAAAGATCATGTGCGGAATCAAATGAAAGGTCTTGAAGAGTACATCTCGATGAAGGTAGTCCGTGGGGCACATTCTATTATACGGGGGCCCAAATGTGGGTCATGTGGGCTCATTATACAAAAATCATGTGGGGTATTAAATGAAATATTTAAATGAGCGTGGTCCATAAAGGCACACTGGGTTACACGAGGTTCCAAAAGGGGGTCATGTGGGTCTTAAATCATAAAAATATCGTGTAGGGTATCAAATGAAAGGTCGTGCAGAGTACATCTCGTTTCGTAGTGCGTGGGTCAAGTGGGTCCAAAATCTGTTCCGAGAGGTACTCTGGGTCTTGTGGGGCCCATAATGCAAAAAGACATGAGCAGTCCGTGGAGCTTCATAATTCATGTTAGGGCCCAAAACCTGTGTCATGTGGGGGCCCATCATAAAAAAATCAGGTGGGGCATCAAATAAAAAGTCTTGAAGCGTAGTCCTAGCAGTACCCTGGGTCATGTGGAGCCGATTATACAAAAAATATCAGCCACATGTGGAATTCCAAATCGTGGGCCATGAGTAGCCCAAAAAAACATTCCCAAGTTGTCAAAGTATTTAAATATTTTTAGTCGGTTAAATGAATAAATATTTTTTAATTTTACTTTCCCTTTTATGAATTCACACTTCCAATATATATATATATATATATGTCGGTATATGTCGGTATCTCCTCACCTAGCCATAACTCTTAAACGGTTTGACCGATTGAGCTCAAATTTGGAAGTTGAGCTCGTGCCATCAAAGGCTTGGTACCCTAGAAATTTGGGACCTTTTTGATGAGGGGGAAGGGGGCGCGGAGGGCCGTTTATTTTTTGAATGTACCAAAAAAACCATGTGGGGTATCAAATGAAAGGTCTTGACGAGTACATCTCATTGAGCGGTAGTCCTGGGGGCGCCGTGGGTGATGTCGGGCCCAAATCGGGGCAATGTTGGGCCCTATAATACAAAAAATCATGTGGGGTATTAAATGAAAGGTCTTGACGAGTACATCTCATTGAGCGGTAGTCCGGGGGGCGCCGTGGGTCATGTCGGGCCCAAATCGGGGCAATGTTGGGCCCTATAATACAAAAAATCATGTGGGGTATCAAATGAAAGGTCTTGACGACTACATCTCATTGAGTGGTAGCCTGGGGGGCTCTGTGGATCATGTCGGGCCCAAAACGGGGGTAATGTTGGGGCCCATCATACAAAAATCATGTGGGGTCACAAATGAAAGGTCTTGAAGAGTACATCTGAAGGGGGGTAGTCGGGGGGCGACGTGGGTCATGTCGGGGCCCAAAACGGGGGCCATGTTGGACCCCATATTACAAAACATCATGAGGGGTATCAACGGGGCGCCGTGTGTCATGTAGGGGCTAAAATGGGGGCAATATTGGTCTCCATCATACAAAAATCATGTGGGGTATCAAATGAAAGGCCTTCAACAGTACATCTCAATGGATAGTAACCCGGAGGGCACTGTGAGTCATCTCGGGCCCAAAACGGGGGCAATGTGGGGCCCCATAATACAAAAAATCATGTGGTGAATCAAATGAAAGGTATTGAAGAGTACATCTGGTTGAGTACTCCGAGAGGTACTCTGGGACTTGTGGGCCCATAATGCAAAAAGACATGAGAGGTATCAAATAAAGGGTATTGAAGAATACATCTCGTTGCGCAGTCCGTGGGGCTTCGTAATTCATATTAGGGCCCAAAACCTGTGTCGTGTGGGGGCCATCATAAAAAATCAGGCGGGGCATCAAATTAAAGGTCTTGAAGAGTAGTCAGAGCAGTACCCTGGGTCATGTGGAGCCAATTATACAAAAACACATCGGCACATGTGGAATTCCAAATCGTGGGCCATGAGGAGCTCAAACAAATCATTCCCAAGTTGTCAAAGTATTTAAATATTTTTAGCCGGTCAAATGAATAAATATTTGACCGACTAAAAAGTGTAAAATAAAAAATATAAATAAAAAAATGTTTTTTAAAAATACTTTCCCTTAAAGAAAAATTCAACTAAAAAGTAATAAACAAGCAAATAATACCACATAAATGTACTTTCCCATTGAGTTTGAGCAACTATCAGAAATAGTAAGGGAAAGTAGACCTTATCAGAATTAATGCCATTTATAACGAGGTCTACTTACCCTTACTATTGCTGATAGTTGCTCAAACTCAACGGGAAAGTACATTGAAGTGGTATTATTTGCTTGTTTATTACTTTTTAGTTGAATTTTTCTTTAAGGGAAAGTATTTTTAAAAAACATTTTTTTACCAGTGGGCATATTATTGTTGTTATATTATTTAAAAAAATATTTACCATTGGTTCTGATGGTGCATTCGATGAACTTTTCCGAAGACAAATTACTTCATCTAAAAAAGTCATCTCATCAAAATAAAATAAATTTGGTTCCAAAATATTTCCTGCAGAACCTGATTTTTTTCTGCACTCAATCTTTTTTTTATTCAGTCACAAATGTAGACCGAAGTGATTTCATTTTTTTTTTTGCGCATTCAACACTTATATTCAACTGCTCTGCAATACTCTCCCATCCTTTTCTTTTACAATCAATTATTTTTTACCATTGGGCATATTATTAATTACAATCTGGCCAATCAATTAAAGATACCTTCCAAATTGCTTCATTTTCTCGGTACAAATTGATTATTTTTATTATTTCTTCCTTGGAAAAAGTTTTTTGCTCCATATTTTAGGTTCTAAAAAAAAATGGCACAAATATTTATATTAATTTATATAATTAGTCCAGGTTTACATTCAATATAGTTTGTAAAATTTAACAAAACTTTTTTGTTGGCTTACCCGCGAAAGTATAAAATTATATTATATGTATTTTATACTATCCGCGTAAGCAGACAAAAAAGTTTTGTTAAATTTTATAAACTATATTGAATGTGATTTTATTTATGTATTTAGTTATATAAAACTTTAAAAACAAAACTTACCTTTTTATCAAGCAGCCTTTTCAAAATTATCCAAAATGTTGCAAAATAATATAACAAAATTTAGTTTTTATCAAAAATCGCCATTTACAAATTAACAAATGTCAAAAAATGTCAAAAATTTCTGAAAAGTTGTCTGTACCGGGATTTAGCTATTCTTGGGAGTTACTCCCATTTAAATTTCTTCTCCCAAACTGAAACTCCCTAGTCGAGAAAAAACGATTTTGCTAAAAATGGGAGAAAAGTTGTTTCGAAAGTAAATTTCGAAACTTGAAAGACAGAATTTGACAACTAAAAGAATAAAATAAAGTTAATGAAAAAGTGTAAAGCAAGCAAAAGGATTTTTTTTTTAATTGAAGCTTCTAATAATTTTGAAATGAATTTTTTTTTAATTGAAGCTTCTAATAATTTTGAAAATAAACATCGAATGCGAATTATACGCCGACGATTATTAAGGGATGAATTTGATCCATTTGATATTGCAGAATCGAGGTAAAACAATAAACAAAATGTTAGTTATTTAACTTCTATAACAATTTTGTTTTCAGATTCATCGAGATGCTTAGATTACCCATTGGAAGAGCAATTGCTATTATTGACGAAATTATCCTCATATGGTAGTAAGAAATAGAAGCGATGCAATTCCTGCGAAACTGAAAGTAATTTCTTAAATACTTTGGTTTATTTTATTTATGCCTTGGTTTATGTCATATATATTGGCAGCATTACATTTTTACGCTAGTGGCTCCTACCAAAGAAGAGATGGGCAAGATTTTTTACATGCAAAGAGCCAAACGTTTAATGTTGATATCACAATCAATCAACGAAGTGTCGGAAATATTTTCTTCCCAATTGGCTAGAAAATATATAAATTTTCCAAAAACAAGTATGTACTGAAATTCTGAATACTAAGCAAGGGTATGTAGTTTTTGCACTTTATATATACATATATCCAAATATAAAATTGTTGTTTTTGTTAGGTTTTTAGATTTTCATAGAAAGGAAATGTTTTTTCCTAATATAATTGGATGTATCGACTGTGGTCATGTTCCTTTGATGGCATTACGGAAAAACATAGAACAAGATTAAGTAAACCGGAAAGGAACTCATTCCAAAAATGTCCAATATGTACTACTAAAACCAATTTTATTAAAAGTTGTGAATTATAATTTTTCTTATTGTTTTCAGATTTGTGATGCAAATCTAAAAATGCTAAATGTATTTGCAAGATTTTCTGGAGCAACACATGATGCATATATATGTTCTATCAGTCAAATTAGAATACGACTAAAAAAAAATATGATGAGGGGTTCCGCTCATTTTGGTTACTGGGTGACTCTGGATATCCATTAGAACCATGGTTAATGACACCATATAGACCATATAATACACAAATGGAAACTATTTATAACAGTTGTCATGCGATTAAGAGGAATTCAACAGCCATTGGACTGTTAAAATCTAGATTTAGGTAAAAAACACTTAATTTTTAATTTTGTTTAAAAAACTTAAACTCTACATATAATAAAACTGAATCGTTGAAAATCTACAGATGCTGCTCAAATGAAAAGCCGCTTCGATATTAGCCTGCAGCGGCAGGTTCTATTATTGCATTGTCTTGCACAATATCCTTACTGATATGAAATTCCCTATATTTGCTGAAAATGAAGATCGTATAAATTTGCAAATACAATTGGAACGACAGTTTCAAAATAATAACGGTGGAGATGGAGATGATATGGCAACTACTTTAAATATTTTAAATTTTGGAAAAATAACAAGAAATAGATTAGCAAATATAGTCATAAAATATAATTGATACTCATATGTAAATTAAAGTTTGTTTTTATTGGTAAGAAAGTAACATTTGATATTCAGTTATTTCTAAAAAATAATTTACATTTAAAAAAAAAAACAAAAAAAAAATAACAATTTAACAAAATATAACGTATTACATATTAACAAAAATATCTCTTCAATGTTCAATACTTTCTTTTATTACTTTTCTAGTTTCAGTCTGCTCATTCACTATTATTGTGTCTTTATTTGTTCTTTTATTAATTGTTCCAATAATTCATTTGTTTTTTCAGCCTGAATTTTTGCTTCCATCAATGAATTTCTTGCTGGAGTGTGAAATACGTTAATTTTTCTTTTCAGCTGAGAATAAATAATATAATATATAGTGAATTAAATTTAATATAACAAATTATTTGCAAAAAATACTTTATTTGTATTATTATATTGAATATCCCCTAAAATTTCTATTTCATTTTCCAACAGATGTTCTTCAATGGGTATATCTGGCTCTTCAATTGAAACAGTCTAAAAAACACAGTTAATTACATATGTTCATAATAATTATTAATATGAAATTATTACTTCTCCAATATCTCAATATTCCATAGTGACATTATCACCAACAAAATAATCTTTGTCTATAATTTCATATATAATCTCTGAATCTGTCAATTTATCAGGTAAATCAGAAATGGAACCTCCACCAGTTCCGTGTTGGTTTTAGTTATACCTCTAATTTTACATTTCAAATTTTTTTTAAATCGAGCCAACACTGCAGACGAAATGACGAAGTGTCGGAAATAATTATGTTATTTATTTATTTATGTTTAGCTCAAACAATTACATACTTATATTAAAATTAAATATACAATTTTCTCAAATAGATTCTAATTAAATATTAATTTTAATTTATTCTAAGACAAACTAGAATATAGTCATTATTTAAAGTTTAATATATAATATAAGTAAAATTAAAATTATGATTTTATATATAAAAAATTAATGAAAACAACTATACAAATTTAAAATTAAAAGGATGGGAGAGAGAGAGTATTGCAGAGCAGATAGCTATGGCATTAGTGGAAGTAAGTTTTTCTTAATTTTATCCTTAGTATCAGAAAAGTCAATATGACCTTTATAGTTGTTAACCGCCATGAACATTCTATTGATAGGTTCAAATTTCCCATAATAAGTGCGGTGAGATATTACCCTAAAAATATTTTCAGATGTAAACCGAGTACTATGGTTAAGATTTGAATATATTTGGTTTTTTAAAAAACTCTGAATCAATTTGGCTATTGTAAACCTGGGCAATAAATAACATATCCGCAATAGTTCTCCGTGATTCTAACGTTTTTAATTGTAAGAGAATTAATCTACTCCTATAGGGAGGTAAAATTAATGGGTTTGACCAATTTAGATGTCTTAAAGCATATCTAAGAAATTTTTTCTGAACTGACTCAAATCTCTTAATGTCATCTTGATAGTACGGTGACCAAACTTGGCAAGCATATTCAAGGTTGGGCCTAACAAGAGATGTAAATAAGGATTTAAGTATATATGGATCCTCAAATTCTTTGGACCATCTCTTGAAGAAACCCAACTTTGAATTCGCTTTGCAAATTATGTTATCAAAATGAAATTTGAATGTCATTTTCTCATCAAAACACCCCTAGATCCTTAAATTGACTAACTCTATTAATTGGTTTATTATCAAAAGAATAGTTTTCAATTATTGGTGTAGTGCGCCGAGTGTAGCTAATTAAAGCACATTTGCCTATATTTAAGGATAAATTATTATTATCACACCAATTTTTAAAGGAATCTAGGTCTTCCTGCAGTGTAATTACATTATTTTGCGAAGAGATTTTATTATAAATCTTCATATCATCAGCATAGATGCTCAGTTTACTATTCTTAATGATAGAAGAAACATCATTAATAGAGAAAATGAATATAAATGGGCCCAAGTGACTGCCCTGTGGGACACCAGAGTTGGCAAAATATGGATCTGAAATAGCAGATCGAAATATTACGCAATATTTTCTATTTTCTAAATATGAAGCAAACCATTTAATCAACAAACCAGGAAAACCTAATTTTTTCAATTTAAAGTAAATTACACTGTGAGGTAAGAGATCAAAAGCTTTACTTAGGTCAGTATAAATGACATCAGTTTGAAAGCCCGCCTCCATGGCATTTATGTAGAAAGAAGAAACTTCTACTAAATTGTTTACAGTGGATCTATTTTTCATAAACCCATGCTGGTTAGATATTAATAACCCTGAGCACAAACTATAAATCGAGTCATAAATCATTCATTCAAATAATTTAGGTATGCTACAGAGTTTAGCAATCGGCCTGTAGTTATTTATATTGTTTTTTGACTCTTTTTTATGAACTGGGATTATGTAAGTTTTCCAAAAGTCTGGAAATCGTCCACTAATTAAAGAGTTATTAAATAAAGTACTCAAAGGAGCAGCTAGCGATTCTGCACAATTTTTAAGAATAATTTCAGAAACATTGTCCGGCCCAGCAGATGTATTATGTTTTAATCCAACCAGGTATTGTTTTACCTGTAAGTCTGTAAAACTAATTGAAGTTAAAGGCAACTCCGGGCAGCTATGCATATGGTGAAATTTTGTTTCATCTAAATGGAAAGTGGTAGGCGAGTAAGAGCTAGCAAAGAAGTCTTTAAAGTGGTTAGCAATCACCTTTAGATCATTACTAGTTTCTCCATTGAAAGTCATGAAATTAGGAAATTGATCCGATTTTCTTTTGGAATTGACAAATTTCCAAAACATTTTAGGATTTGTTTTTAATTGAATAGCCATATCGTTAAGATAATTAGTATAATTGCTATCTAAAATACATTTTTAAACGAATTAAATAATTCTACAAACTCAGGATAAAGTTCGTTAGTTTTAAATTTTAAAAAATTATTCCAGGCCCTATTTTTTTTATTTCTCAACTTCCTTAAGTCCTGATTAAACCTAGTCGGACTTGAACAGAAGCCTCTGTCACGTACGGAAGGTATGTACATGTTAAATCCATGTAGTATAATTTCATAAAATTAGCTAACTGCTTCGTCAATATGAGGATTAGATAGTTTTATATCAAAATCAATTGATAAGAAGAAAGTATTTAAGACATTGAAGTTCGCCTTTAGAAAGTTACATCGGTAAGATATAATTGGCGAAGAATCAGTAGGGCTATTACAACAGTAAGAGAAACTAATTGGTGGATGGTAATTGTCAATATTTACCAATGGTAAGATATTACGATTGTCAGTCAAATTGGTCCAATCAGAAGTGAAAAATAGATCCAGCTGCTTACCCATATGGTTTTTACAATTTAAGCCTGTTGAAGAAAATTAAAATTCTGCCCATCAATTAGTGTATATTCAGAACTAGTCACAACATTACTAGGAATAAGAAAACATTCATCTTCATGTGATGACCTTAAGTGGCATTTTAAAGCGAGTTAACTCATATATGAGTTATTGCAAAATCATTTCGTGGCAAGTGTCGGCAGAAATGTGATTTTACCAGAAGTTGTAATTACAGAGGAAACTGCTGAAAATATTCCAGTCATCGACAACACCAACATAACTAGGTCAGAGGCAAGGAGAGAAGCTGAAAGAATTCGGGACAGTATACGAAATAGTCTAGTATAAGTTAGTTAGGTAGTACAGTTTAAAAAAAAATGTAATTTGATTTTGAAAAAAAATTATATTAAAAAATATATAAATATAAAATAAAGATTTTGAATTATTTTTATTTCTATAAAAATTAATAAAGATTTTTATTTATCACATATAAAAAAAAAACATATCTCAGTTTATCATATCACGTTAGTTCAAATAACATTGAATCTATATATAAATTATCACATTGGTGTGAATACAATACATTTTTAATATCACAATTGATTTATAATATCACACAATAATCAAATTGATTTCATTACATCAAATTAATTATTAACATTTAAAATAAAAGAACATTATATTCTACAAACACTTAAAACTATTTATAAATAAAAATAAAAAATTACACCATTCGTTGGTTAAAAAAAAATATAAACCATTCGTTGGTTTCAAATACAAAAAAAAACCATTCATTGGTTACAAAATTAGAATAAAAAAAAAAATAAAAAAATAGCACCATTCGTTGGCAAAATAAATCAATAACTAAAAACTATAAAAAAAATAAAACAAGCACCATTCGTTGGCAAAATAAATCAATAACTAAAAACTATAAAAAAAATAAAAAAAGCACCATTCGTTGGCAAAATAAATCAATAACTAAAAACTATAAAAAAAAAATAAAAAAAGCACCATTCGTTGGCAAAATAAATCAATAACTAAAAACTATAAAAAAAAATAAAAAAAAATTAATCTAAACTTAGTTTTCTCAAATTAATTTCATTAATTTGTTGCATTATGTGCAGTTCTTTATGTTTTAGTTTAAGTTCTTGTTTTTTAATAATTATTTCTTCTTCTCTGATCTTTAAACTACTATCAACATATTTTTCTATGTTTTCTTTTATAGAGTTTAAGGTAGTGAGAAAATCATTATTAAATTTTTTTTGGCAATCATAAGCATCATCATTTTTGTTGTTGTTTGGATAACTTTTTTCGTGGTCTATTTCCAGACACTCCAGCGGCTCTTCTAGTTGTTTCATACATAGATGTTGATTCCTGTGATGTCGATGGTACTAGTACTTCTATATGTGAGCTAGTTGATGGCACATCTAAATGGATATCTTCCGTCTCCATTTCTTCTATATATTCTTCGTCCAAAAACTCAATTTCGATGGTTGGTGTTTCCACTATGTTTGAAGCTATATTTATATATAATATAAATAGATAAATTTTATGGACTGTAATTTTATATATATATATATATATATATATATTGTGATATTAAAAATGTATTGTATTTTTTCTATATATATATATATATATATATACACTACATAAAAAAAAAACATACAGCAAACTTTTTTTAATTTTAGTTCATATATTTTTCTTAAATGATTTTTTAGAAATTTAATTTTTTTACATTAATTAACAATTTTAAAGAGAATATGTTTTATTAATTAATGTAAAAAAATTAAATTTCTAAAAAATCATTTAAGAAAAATATATGAACTAAAATTAAAAAAAGTTTGCTTTATGTATATCTAGATTTATATAAAAAATTACATTTACATAAGATATATCTATCTATATATATATAAATATATATATTTATATATATATATATATATTTATATTTTTAAAATTACATTTAAAATGTAATATATATTTACCTCCTTTACATTTGTTACGCCACTTACAGCAGCTTCTAAACCGCAAATATCTGCAATTTGCTCTTCCGCTAACTCATAATATGCAACACCTATTTTGCTGTTGCATAAAATGACAGTTCTGATGAGTTATCTCATGTCATTTTTTAAAAGTGGAATGTCACGAAATGGAACACGAGTTAACTCATATATGAGTTAACTCGCTTTAAAATGCCACTTCTGGTAAATTAAAATCCCCACATACTATTATTTCATCACAAGAATTCATTAAGGATGAAATATATTCAATAGCATGACAAAGTTCTGAATATATTTCTAAAATAGAATTAGGTGGAATGTAACAACAAATAAAGAAAATAGATTTAGAGGTAAGTTCTACTTTAATTGCAACAATCTCTAATCTATGAAATTCCGAAAGGACTATGTGTATGTCACTAGTCTTAAAAATATTTTTAATAGCGATCATCACACCACCACCTTTAGGAATAATCTCATTAATGATAACTGTATTATGATATCTGTCTTTTCTGTATACTGAAAATGATTCATCAAATAACTCCAAAGAATTAATACCAGGGTGTAACCAAGTTTCAGTTAGAGCATAAATATCAAAATATAAAATTTTAGAATTTAAAAATACTTTCGAAGTTTTAGTACTTAAACCTCTTACGTTTTGGTAGTAAAATTTTTGATTATTAAGCTTGTTGGATATACAGCTATCAGGATTAATTAGTATTAAGTTATTAGGAGCACGACTTGAAATACTTAAAATCAGTCTCTCTGGCTCTTTGTAGCTCTCTCGTCTCTTATTACTAATGTGACTACGATAAGCTTTCAAATCAGCCATAATCTCATTCAAAGAAAATCCAAGATCTTCATGATATCTAATAAATAACTGATTGAGCTCTTTATAGTCTGATGGAACTCCATCTTGCTTTAGCAAAACTTTATTATTTGTTTTGGTTTTGCCAAGGACGCAAGTTGTAGTGGGTTTATCATATAAATATGCTAAAAAAAGCCTTACATTATCATAAATTCTATGATCTCGAAAACGGCCCATAGCATATAGATTATCACAACTCTCCACAGAATTAATTGTCAACCTAACAGTGGGAGGGATTAGTGGATTTACGAAATTAGGAGATGAGTTAGGAGCAACATTATTTTGAGTAGAATTGCTGCTGTTTGTAGCAAGAGGAATATCAGATAAAGTGTTATCCGGTATTGATTGACTATTAGTAGTAGAATTATTGTTAGTGGAAATTTTAGTATTTAGCCCATAAGGTGGATCTATAATTTTATTATTAATATTTACATTGTTGTTATGTTTCTTATTATTCTTATTAATTGTACCTTTCCTATTTTTCTGATTATTATTATTATTACCATTATTATTATTATTATTAACAATATTATTAATATTATTATTATTATTTTTGTTTTTAACATTATTATTATTCTTATTATTGGACCTACTATTTTTAGAAAAAATTTTTTGTTTGTTTTTTACTCTATTTTTATTTTTATTTTTATTTCTATTTTTATTACTAACTATACTATTGTTATTGCAATTACTAGGTGATTTTATCTTCGTTACCCAAGCAGAGGCTGTTGCTTTGATGCTCTGCCATAATTTTCCATTATCCAGTATCGGTGCAGTGTAGTATGTACTGGAACGTCAATTTTGAAACTAGAAAATTTTAGTTTGGAGTCATTTAAATAAGGCGGTGTAACGCATTTACAATTAACTTCAGCTATTCCAAATTTGGATACAATGAGGTTCTTTAACGATGTTGCGTCAAAAGTGGCAGGTAATACTTAGAACATAGAACATCGCTTAGTAGTATTATTTGAACTAATCACTACTGATTCGTCTCCATTGATAATAATATTATTATTATCAGTATTGTTATTATTATTATTAACATTATCAATATTATTATTATTATTATTACTATTATTGATTTCGTCGAAGATTAATTTTTGATTTCTTTCATGAGAAATCGGATTATCAAAAAAATTTCATTATGCGTACCTGATTTAAAGTTAGGTGAACAACTCAAAAATTTTAATTCCTCTAAAATATCATTGAGAGTTAACTTTGATGTAGCAAATTCATCATGATAGTCATCCCAACGAGACCTGATATCCTCTATTCTATACAGTTATTATCCCTTAGAATCGTCAATTGATTAAATAAAGAACTGAAATTTTCTAAGTTTTGGTATTGAGTTTTATCAATCAATGACTGGACGTTTTGGGAATCACTCTCGAATGAAATTTTTAACTTTTTTATTGAAGAGTGCAAAGAGGCCAATTGAAAGTTCAATTTATCAGTTGCAGAGTCGTAATTTTTTTGGCCAAAAGCTTTGGCAGAATCAATAGTAGCAAGTAATTTTAGACAATTATTTGATACCAGACTCCAGTTGTCAACTTGTACATCACACTTAAATCATCCATATGTTGTTGAATATCTGTAAATTTTTCAGCGCATTTTTTTCATTATTATGAACCGACTCTTTAATGTAATCAATTGAATTAGTAATTGATTTTAAACAATCATAGTTAGTTTTATTAGCTAGCATAACATGGGAAAGTTTAATGGTTTGTCATTCACTGCAATAAAAACTAAAGAATTTGTTATATTCTCTCCAATATTTTAATGCTGGCCGCGAAATGCCAATACACTGCATGTGATAAAAGTTAGAACAAATTCCACTGCAGGACATTAGCTCATGTAATGAAGAACAATCTTCAATTAAGCAATTAACACTATTACATTTATTCATTGCAAAAATTCAAAATAGGAATTATTTGATACAAAACTAAATAGTTATACAATATAGTCACAATAATTCCAGGTAAATGCACTTTAATATAATAATGTTTATGTAGTAATACAAACGAAGCAGAATTTAATTACACAATATAAATTTTTATTTATTTTGTATAGTATTTAGGTGAAAAAATCCAAGGTAAATGCACTATACGAAAAGTTATTTGTTATTATACAGTAATATGCACAGTGGTTTAATATTTCACAACAAAATATTTTAATTATAATTGATTTCAAACATAAACAAAATTTACAAATTTAGAAGTTATAAATTAAAATTGCAAAATCAATAAATTTGATAATTAATTATAACATACAAGAACAAAAGCGCGGAGCAATTAAAAACACAACCGTAAGCTTTGAAAGTTAATTACAATATCGTTATTGTTGCAATTATAAATTATAATTAGAAAATATAAGAATTTACTTTTTTCCATTGCTGAAATGCTTTTATAATGTTTTTTCATCAATTCAATTATTAATTCTTTTTGATTTTCATTTACTTTGGGAGCCTCAGAAAAAAATTAATTGAGAAATTTATTATTTTTTAAAAAAACATTATCATACTATACAATACTTACCATTATAACAATATTAATAATAAATAAAAAACTCTAAAGAAAAAATACTTTAATGCTCCAAACACAATTGACACAATTGACAATGAATTGACACAATTGGCAATGAATTACCCACTCCCAAAATTTCTTGACAAGAAAAACATTGACAAATGTTAGCAAAATCGTTGGCAATGAATTACTCTCCTCCCAAAATTTGATTAGCTAAATCCCGGTACTGGATAGAAATCGTGATTTTTCCGTCGTGACAGAAATTCTGTCTGGTTTACACTCATAAAAATATTCATATTTTACAAACAAGTTGATTTTTATCACGTTGTTGGATAGGATAATACACTGTCTATAAGTGACATACTCTTGTTCCACAGTCCCTTTTACAGTTTTTCATTAATTGGGCTTTACGCTAACAATAATACAAAAGCATTTTGAGAAAATTTTGATTGTTAAAATCCAAAGTATTTTTCATAATAATTGCATCATTTGATATGTTCCGACATATTTTTAAAAAGTTCTTTTTTTTGTGTGTGAAATTTATTATAATTTATTATTTTTCGGCCTTTTTATTAAATAAAAAGGGCGACAAATAATAAATTATAATAAATTTAAAGTGAAAATAGTGAAAAAATAATAACTAAAATAATAATATCAATCACTTAATAATAAGTGAAAATTTAAAGTGAATTTAGAATGTAACTGTTCGCATAAATTTATTTTACTTTATTTTTAGGATACATTTTAAAAATTATATACATATTATATTACTACTAATAAAATTATTTAATAATGTAATTTATTAATTAAAATACAATTTATTAAGTTGTAAAAATAAAATACAATTTATGTAAATATATTTGTTTTTTTTTGTTTTTAATTTTTATATATTTTTTATAAAAATATTTGTTTTTGCGAATAGTGTTAGGCCCAAACGATACTCATATTAATAATCAGTCTAAGTTAAACCATAACAATAATGATATAAATACTACACACATTTGTTGAAAACTAAATTGTTTAACACTTACATAAAATAAATTAATATTATATTATTTTTAATTTATTTTATACAAGTATAAAGTAGCGTTCCCATTGAAAATTTTTAGTTTTTTGTTTTACAGGATTGTATGAAAAAACAACTGTGATGGCACAAAAATTCTTGCCGTCAAGTTTTTTTTTCATACAACCCTGTAAAACTAAAAACTAAAAATTTTCAATGGGAACCCACAGTTAAACAACTTAGTTTTCAACAAATGTGTGTATTATTTATTTCATTATATGAGTATTAAATTATTGCCCCTGTAAAATGAAGAAGGTTGGAGGTACGTGAACGTGTCTCATTTTTGTATACAAGGTGTAGAATAGTATTATTAAGAAACTTATTTTTCATTTTTTAGGTTTTAAAAAAAAAAAAAATCCCTTACAAGTATGGTAACGCTTTTCTGTTCGTCCGTCTGTCCGATGTAAACAATAAAAATCAGTTATTTCACATAGTTACTGTTCACACAAGTTCATGATAGACCACTAGAAAACTTGATTTATTGAGAACCAGATGTAATTGATATAATTTTAAAATTCGACCGGTAGACGGCGCTATGCACATTTTCCCAAAACAGCTTTTTCCGAATAAAAATGTAATTTTATATAGTAAATGTGCACCAAAAATGAAGTTTGCCTTGGAACGCCTTGGAAAGGTATTTAAGAAAGGAATACGATGTCAGTAACCATATTTCAAATTTATACCGATAGAGGCGCTAAATGGTAAAACATATAAAATGTTTATTTTTAAAATGTGATTTCCAATAGTCAATAAGCACCTAAAATTAAGTTTAATACCGCATATGAAAGGTAGTAAGTAGTAGTATGAAATCACAGTTGTTATAATTTCAGTTTCTGCTACTAGAGGGCGTTACATATAATTATAATGTTTTTTAAAAATTAGATTTAACTTAGTGAATCTTTACCAAAAATGAAGGGAAAGCAAGCGCAGAAAAGCTAATCTAAACAAATCGGACAATCCCATAGTCTGATTTTTTGCCGCTAGAGGGCAGTAAAATACAAGTAAAAACTTGTAATTTAATATAGTAAATGTGCACCAAAAATAAAGTGTGTCTACTCGTTGGAAAGGTAATTAAAAGTAGAACGATGCCAGTAACCGTATTTCAAATTTCTACGGATAGAGGCGCTGAATAATAAAATATATAAGATATTAATTTTTAAAATGCGATTTCCAATAGTCAATAAACCCCAAAAATTAGGTTTAACATCGCATATGAAAGGTAGTAAGTAGTAGTATAAAATCACAGTTGTTATAATTTTAGTTTCTGCCACTAGAGGGTGCAATATAATACTCAAAATATTCATTTACAGTAGATAATTTAAAAAAAGCCCATGATTAAAAAACTACTGATCAGTAGTTCGGCTGCGCGGCATTTTTTAATATAGTACCTCGCAGACTGGTTATAGCTAATTTAATTAAAACACCTCCTCCTCTAATTAAATTTAAATTTTTAGTGATTTCAGAAGGTTTGAATCTAGTATACCTTGCTTAGAAGTTACAAGGTCGTGTCAAAAATCTGGCCGATTATTAGAGCCCTTTTAATTTTTAAAAATTGAATTTTCATGCAACATGTATTATTTTTGAAAATATAGAAATTCCAATTCAAATAACATAAAGGGGGTTAATAGGATGGTACTAGTTTTCTTCGCACAAGCTGTTAAATTTTATTACTATAAAACTATTTTTTTTAATTAGGCCCCGCGGAAGGTACGAAGCATGTTTCTTAAATATACCCCTCCTCCGTCTAAAAAGGGCACTGATTTTAATTTTTTTATATATTTTTTAAGTATATATTTATACATATATATTTTTTTTTTAATTAATAAAAATGCAAAGTTTTTTGCGAAGTTTTACATGATTAAGTCATGTAAAACTTCGCAAAAAACGAATATTTTGCATATTTTTAGGTGCTATATAAATGGAATATTGGATATTATTTCATATCACATTATGCTCAATTAAAACAAAATAAGAGAAAACTTGAATGATAAGTTTATATATATTTTCCTGGAATAATAAGCTTGGAAGGAAAAAAAATTTGTAAAATCGAACAGGGACACATTTTTTACCTATATTTACCACATAATATTCGTTTCTAAAAAATACTATATGGCAATACCCCGTGGTTTAGAATAGCTCATAGTTTTACATGAGGCGATTTTGAGGAAATATGCTTTTGACGAACCCGGGGTTTGTTTTTTATATTTTTTTTTAAAACCTTTTTAAAGTATATGCATAATTTTTTGTATAAAAACCCCCTTTACCTCGTCATATATTTATATGACATTTTTTGTTTTTTTACCTCGTATTATTGGAAGATCAGATTTTTGTTGCATACAGTTTATTAATTGAATTTCTTGTCACGATTAACAGGATTTTATTTTATTTAAATTCAACAAAATTTATTATCTTCTACATCAAAATTAATAATTATCTTCTCATAGATAAAAAATATAATTAAATTTTCAAAAATTCAACTTAAAATATATATAAGTGTACAACTGTATATATATGTAGTATATGTATGCCAAACACAATAAATAGAATGGATTTTTGCTAATTTATACACAAAAAATATTATTACAATAATTATTATACAAATGTCATTTAATAAAGTCACGTAATTATAGCATAATTTACAAGGTAGTTACTATGATATATGTATATGTATGTATTACACAACAGCTTTATTTTAAAAGGATAACATAACATGCAAATTGAATAGTAATTATTAATAATATCAACACTACTACACCTATATACTAAAAAAAATAATCCAGACTATAAATTCTAACTAAATATAACACGACGAGATCAGTTTTCTTTACTGTTGTTGATTAAGTATTAATCACCAACTCTGAATTTTAGTTTCTAGTTAAAACATATAGTAATATAAGATACTAAATTGGAATCAAATAAATATTTAAATTTAATTTTATAATTATTTTCCCAAGAATATAATTCACTAATTATTTTGTAAAGTATTTAATTTCAACTTTTCCGTTTATAATGCTGACTTTGCGTGTAGCATCTTTATGGGAAAATAATATTTCTTAAATTCTCACTTTTGTTCCCAAAATTCTAAGTTTAGTAAAATGATTATAATTATGTTTAAGTCAGTTCGTTTTCGGCTTTTAACAACATAATATAATTTATAATTTGTAAACCTAATAATAATTTGTTAAAATAATAATTTGATTAATTATACAATTAAGAATAATAATTTGTAATAATTAAAATAGAAGAAATAAATCAATGTAATAATAATTATTATTAAATAAAAATAAAGTTTATAATTATAAAAATTAAACCGGAGTTTTACAGTTAACTATATAGAACAAAATATAGCTAGGTATAAAGATAGGGAAATATCTTTTTTTACCGCTATCAGTTGGTACTAATTTATTTGTTTTGTCGGCATATTAATACCTAAGATTAAGTAAACAGGATAGGCAATAAGATATAAATGCCCCTACAAACTAAATAATAAAAATTTAAAGCTCGTTGTCAAAAATATTTTTCCGCTGTCAAAAATATTTTTCATGAGAGCTTTCGTTTATAGCTTTTACAAATGGTAGAAAAGTGTAATAAAAAGTAATTATTTTATTATTTTTATAAGTGAAAAAGTGTGTAAAGTGATAAAAAAAAGTGTTATTTATTAAAGTGGTGTATAAATAACTATATAAACATGACTTATTGTATTGTGGGAAGGTGTAAATATAATTTGTATAACAAATTAAGTGAATATGAAAAGGTTGCGTTTTTCAGGTAATTATAGTAAATATTATAAGTTAAGCATTATATTTGATTGGTGAATTTAATTTTTAAAATCATTTTTTTTAAATCTAAATTAAAAAAAAATTATAGTTTATTCAGAATAAGGTGTAAAAATGAATTTATATTTGAAATAAAAATAGCGCCAATATTTCAAAAGAGCTTTATTAAAGTGACAGAGTTGTAGTCAGGAAAATGTGATGATAAGAAAAAGAAAATACTATTTTTTATGATATTATTTTATATATACATATTTTAGTTTTCCTAAAGATGGGGATATGAGAGAAAAGTGGTTTTTTGCAGTGAATGTTATTCCTGAGGACCATCGTATCAATGATAGAGTGTGTGCATTGCATTTTTTGCCACAAAATTTCAAAAATGCATATAAATGTAAAAGGCTTAATAGCACTGCAATTCCTTCTCAACATTTGGTAAGTTTACTGTTTTTAAATTTTATGAGAAGAAAATATTAACATATTTTAAATTGTTTTTAGGAAATCGATTAGGAAACGATTAGGAAATATATTTCAATTTTATTTTATTCTAATTACTTTCTTATCTTATTTCTATTAAGTATATAATTTAATAAGCCTTATATGCTTATTCTCTTTATTTTTCTTATTCTTTTCCTAATTCTCTTTCTTATTCTTTGTCTTATTTTATTGCATTCGTATTTTATTTCTATTATTTTCTTATTCTTTTACCTCTATTTTTATCAAAACTTACGAAAATATAGGAAGAAAAAGAAAATGTATTATCTAATGTAGATAATAAAGATATACCGACTATTTCGCAAGATAGATCGGTTCTACACGAAATCATTAACGTAAATGATGTAAAAATTGTACCATCACCTACAAAAAAAAGGCCGGCACCCGAGATTGAGTCACATGACTTAAAATCTAAAGTTTCTCGTGAAAGAGATCCGAGAGAGGGCAATGCCCCAAAATGTTACAAAGTTGGTGTAAAAGATGCAATGATTTCTGATGACGAAATTATAACATCTCCAACAACAAAAATCAAAAAAATTCAGTTACTGCGAAAATTATTGCATAAACGCAATAAAAAAATCAATTCATTGCAGCAAAAGGTCGTACGACAGTCAAAAAAAATTAATTCGTTGACGTCTATGTTAAAAGATTTAGAAAATAAAATTTTTATAAATTTTGAAGATTCAAATCTTTTAAATAGCATTGGGAATTTAAATGCGCAGCTATTCCAAAGACAGTACTTAAAATGCAGGCAATATTCTCCTGAATTAAGTAAAAAGGCAATATTCTCCTGACTTAAGAGCTTTTGCACTAAATTTAAATTTTTTGTCTCCAAAAGCGTATGAATATGTAAGAAGCACATTTCATTGTAGTCTTCCTCATATAAGAAGAACGTTGAGTACATGGTAAAAATGTTTCGATTGCGAGCCAGGCTTTACATCTGAGGCATTTGAAAGCATTACTACCAATGTTGAAAATGCTAGAATTTTGGGTGAAAAATTAATTATTAATTTAGTGTTCTACGAAATGGCTATTCGAAAGCAACAGGAATGGAATGGCAATAAATTAGTTGGCTGTGTAGACATTGGAGACGGAGGCCAAAGCGACACTATGGCTAATCAAATGCTAGTTTTTATGGCTGTGTGTGTGAATCGGAGCTGGAAAATACCATTAGGTTATTTTCCAATAGCTTCGTTAAATAGTGCTCAAAAACAAAATATGGTCATTCTATGCATTGAAAATATATTAGCTACTGGAGCAGAATTGGTGGGTGTCACGTTTGATGGTACATCAACAAATTTAAATACAATTCAACTCTTAGGCTGTAATATTTTAAATATTGAAAGCCAACCAGAATTTGTATTAAATGACAAAAAAATTTTAGTAATTCCCGATCCGGTGCACATGCTAAAATTAATTCGTAATACGTTTGGTGATATCAAAATATTAAAAAATGAATCCAATCAAATAATTAATTGGAAATATATTGTAAATCTGTTGGATTTACAAGATAAAGAGCAACTTCATGCTGGAAATAAGTAATATAAAATATTGAAAACTAAATAAATATTAATTTATAATTTTTGTAGATTACGCAGCGCACATGTGTATTACCAAAACCAAAAAATGAAGGTTAAATTAGCTGTACAGTTGTTAAGCAAATCAGTTGCTGATGCACTAGATTTCTGTCGTAATATTTTAAAATTGCCACAGTTTTAAGACAGTGGACCTACAGCTAATTTTATTCGAATTATGAATAATACCTTCGATGTCTTCAATTCGCGTAAATATGGTGGTTTTGGATTTAAAGAATCCATTTCGGAAGGAAATTATAGTAATTTAATGAATTTTGTTGATATAACAATAATTTAATTAAAAAATTTGAAAACCGATGATAATATAATGATGATAGAGCATAGAAGAAAGACAGGATTTGTTGGACTTATAACTGCTCTTAAGACAATTAAACCACTATATGAAAGGTAAAATATACAATAATGTTAGTAACTCGATATTATTCATATCCATTACAGATTTGTTGTAACAGGTATATTAAAATGTATACCTTTCTATAAATTAAACCAAGATCATATTGAGCTATTTTTTGGTTCAGTAAGAACTAATCTTGGTTATAATAATAATCCTACTATTCGCCAATTTCAAAGTACGTTATTAAAATATTTAATATTTAATTAAAGTAAAAATATTAATTATTTACAGGTATATACAAACGGCTTTTGGTTAGATGCCAATTAAGGGATGGTGGAATTGGTAATTGCATGCCATTAGAAAACATAAAAATATTACAATTTACAAGCAATAATGCATGCAATACTCTAAACAGCACAACACCACGAGCTGCAATGATACAAGAGTTCCAAAATATTGAAATTGATAATGATTTTTTAGAAACATGTAGCGATTTTTTTATACCACAATAATCGGATTACTGTTCGAAAATTGTGGAATACAGTAGTGGCTTTGTAACTAAAAAACTTAAAAATAAAATATTTTGCGAACAATGTATATCAGTTTTAGAAGGAGAATATGATACGCAGTCATTAGTAGCGTATAAAAATAAGGGATTCTTGCATACTGCTTCAAAAGATGTGATATTAATTTGTAATACTGTTGAAAAAATTTTGCGATACTTTCAACATTTATTAGAAGCAACAAATAGTACTGTTTTATGTGATAAATATTTTCAAAAAATTAAAATTGAAACTCAGCAATTATTAATTGACAAAAATTTATTTCACACACAATATCGTCATATGTTTGAAAATAATCACTATTCGCTACTGACAAAATCAATAATTGAAATTTATCTTAATACTAGTTACCATTTTATAGCGAAAAAAAAATCTGAGAAGGTATCAATTAGAAATAAATTTCAAAAAATAATTTTATTTTTGGGCATGTAAAAATTTTCGAAACGTACATAAAAAATTCATATTTCTTGAGCACTAAGAGCACTATGCCTAATGGGGAGAGCTCTATAAAAAAAAACGCATTGATAGGTTTACCTCAAAGGTGATGTGGAAACAGCCTCATATTCCAGAATAAAAATAACAATTTATAACCGATCTCTAAAACAAAGTTTTAATTATTTAAAAATACAAAAGGTACTAATTTGGTAAAATTAAACTAACAAAATACAATAAACATTGTAAATACAATAAACATTGTACACAATAAACGTAAACATTTAATTTAAACATTTATTTATTTTTTATATAATGAAGAAAAATTAATTCATATTCAATAGATTTTTAAATAACAAAATTAAAAAGAGCTTTTTTTAAAAAAAGAGCTTTTTTGCTTCGGGCTGCATTTCTGAAGCCGTCAGATAAAAAAAATTTCTCGTTCGCCCGCCTCAATTTTTTTGACGGAATTTTATATCTTATTGCATATCCTGGTTTTATAATCTAAGAATAATACACGCGGTTTCCATACTAAATTAAAATAACAAAATCTCTATACCATGTGTTTTTGAAACTTTTTACATATACATATGTATAATATGTACCACTAAATTTATTTTCAGATTTATTTTATTATGATTTAATTAAATAGTAAATTAAATTTTAATTGTTGTTATATAATTTTCTCAATGTATATGAAAAGGAAAGGAAGGAAAGATACTTAGTGTATAGTTACTTTGATTAAATTAACTGGTTTATTATTTTGTGACATAATATTTTGTCTTATTATAATTATAGGAAATTATTTTAGGGCATAATTTCGTGTCTCTTGAGCATATTTTATGATTATTGTATTATTTTACATGTTTTTATATCTTTAAGAATACAGACATTTATTTTAACTTTAATGTATTACATATTATTTTGTAAAGTTTTTATCAGTATAAAAAGAAATATAAGTTTCAAAGTTTTAAGTAGTTATTACATAATTTTGTCTTCAATTTTTTTAATCAAAAACAAAATAAGAAATTAAACGTTTTTCTATGTTATACCAAACTATTGGAAATAATTATGTAACTGCTCTCAACGGCATAATGCAATCAACAATTTTCATTATAACATATAATACATAATAGTATTATATCACTAGAGATTAATAAGATTTTATAGTATTATAGAGCTAGCTATTTTATTCCAAAACATTTCTAACATAATGTATGATATACATGTATTTTCTATTTTATCTTATATATATATAAGCTAATCTTTAGAGTTTATATAGGTATATAATAAATAAATACTCATTATTTGTTATCTTTTCTTTATGTAGTTCTGTATATACATAATAATTGTGTTCCATTTATCTAAAATTTGCACTTCGGAGTACTCCTTCGTCAGTATTTTTTGTGTATTTAATATAATTTATTTGTACACAAACCTATTAACATGACATTAATTCAAATAAAATAAATAGTTTGTACTTTGGCTAATGTATCAAAATTATAATAATACTAAAATATAATTTTGAATATAAATAATTATAATATTTCCGCTACAAGATTGTTTTAATAAAATTAATATCGTAATGAAAGTTAAAACTTGATATTAAAAAAAATTCTTACTCTATCATAAATAAAATATTTATTTAAGTCCCCCATTTATTTAAAACGATTCATGTAGTCTCTTGCGGAAATTTTTTCCTTATCTACTCTTCATATTTGTTACTTATACACCTAGTCATATAGACAGAGGAGTAGATAAAAATGTTCAGAACTGCTGAGTAAAAATTAAATGAAACGCTAGTAATATTTTATGAAACTTTGATGAAATTATAATTAGTTTGGATGTAATCATAAATTCGATAGTATGTGAAAACAAATTCCTTGGCGAATTTATTGAATCGAATGAATTTGGGATTGAATTGTGGTACTTTTATTAAATTCTCTCAAAGTTTTACAAAATATTTTAACTGTTGTATTAAGATGAAAAACTGTTGTATTAAGATGAAAAAAAAATAATTTAATTTTTACGCCACCCTAGAGTATATATTATATAGAAACCTCATGGTAAAAATTTTCTGTTTCAATCTATAGAGGGCACTTCAAAAAATAGTATGGGCACATAAAAGATATAGGGATTAAATATGCCTTATCTATAACTAAACCATTTTTGATTATCAGATAAAAATAACTTTTAGGTTGTCATTCTGATATCAGCCTTGTCTATTTTTTGAATTTGTTTTTTTTGTTAATGGTTTTATGCGTCATATTTGTTTCGAGTTTCGTTTGTAGTTGTTGGAATATCGTAATCTTATCAATTATAATATTTTGGTTTATTGGGTATTGATGAGCAACTGTCAACACTAATAATTTTTTTTTTATTGTATTTTTTTTTATGACTGCATTTTTATCTCGATTAAATTTTTCTTCTTGATATAGCTGTTGTAGAGTAAAGATAAAGTTTCAGTTAAATATTAAATTAATCTTTTATAATTAAAATTCTTTTATTATATA
Source organism: Empis stercorea (assembly GCA_949752835.1). NCBI lineage: Eukaryota > Metazoa > Arthropoda > Insecta > Diptera > Empididae > Empis > Empis stercorea. The sequence continues at coordinate 67,263,236 of OX457085.1, forward strand.
AATTATATACTATATGCAGTATTTTATTCATCGTTAATTATTTTGTTCTACATTTGCAGTATTTTATTCATCGTTAATTATTTTGTTCTACATTTTTGAATCTAATTTATTCTACATATCCATTTATAATTTCATCAGGTTATGGGCCCAGATCCATTAGTATTCAGAGATGGAAGAAATTAAAATAATTAATATAAAAAAATATGGTTTTGAGGTTTGGTGCTTTCAAGTCAGAACATTATTAGAAAGTATTAATGCATGGAAAATTGTGGATGGAAGTGAGGTTAGATCTAGTAATGATGAAGCGGTTAAAAAGGATTTTGACTTGAGATCTATTAAAGCTAAAAGGATCTTAGTTTCTTCATTGGAACCTAGTGAACTAAGACATATTTTGAATTGTGATACACCAAAAAAAATTTACGGTAAATTATGTTCATTATATCAGCAAAAAGATGAAGCACATTTACAGTTTTTAATGCAGAAATTTTTCAAGTTGGAATTTTCAAGTAGTGTAGCGGAATTTTTGGCAAGTATTGAAACATTATTGGCACAAATCAAAGCACAAGGTGAAAGTCGATTTATCAGATAAATCGATTTATCAGATAAATTTATTTTTGATTCAGGATCATCAAATCATATGGTAAATGAAAAATGGTTTGATTTTATGAATAGTATTAAAGAATTGGAACAGCCGGTAAAGATAAATATTGCTAAAAAAGGTGAACATTTAATTTGTAAAAAAGAAGGGAATTTGTTAATAAATACTGAAGCTGGTCCTATATATTTGAATAATGTTTGAATGGTGCCTGGTTTGGAAAAGAATTTAATTTCAATTAAAGAGATAACGAGAAAGAAGTATAATGTAAATTTTTATGGTGAAACTGTGGAAATAAAAAATGATGTAACTAAACAAATTTTTAAAATTAATAAGTCGAATACTTTTGAAATTTTAGCAACACCAGCTAAAGATGAATTACATAGAAAATATGGTCACAGTTGTCATTATAAAAATAAAGATGTTTGTGAAATATGTTTAATGGGTAAAATGACAAAAGCTCCATTTAAAGGTACAAGAAAAAGAGCACTGCGATGTGGAGAAAAGGTACATAGTGATTTAGTTGGGCCAATAAATATTTTAAGTCATGATGGTAAAAAATACTTCGTGACATTCATAGACGATTATTCACATTTTGCAATTGTTTATACTTTACGTAATAAAAATGAAGTGTTTCAGGCCTTTAGAGATTATGCTGAGAAAATGTATAATAGATTTGATCGAAGAATTGAAGTTTTGAGAATTGATGGTGGTAAAGAGTATGACAATAATGAATTTTTAAATTATTGCTCAAGAAATGGTATATCTATTGAAAAAACCATACGATATTCACCACAGCTTAATGGAGTGGCTGAAAGGTTTAATAGAACTGTTGTAAATAGTTCGAGATGTGAACTACTAGATTCTAATCTACCTAAATATTTATGGAATGAGGCAGTTCAACGCAGCATGTATACAATGAATCGATGTCCGACAGCTGCATTAGAAAAAGGTAAAATACCGGCAGAATTATGGTATGGTGAAAAACCAGATTTAAATATATTACATCCTTTTGTAATTGAATGTTATGTTAATATTCCAAAACAACTCCACAAAGGTAAATTTGAGCCACGTTCAGTAAAAATGAAATTGGTTGGTTATATTGTGAACGGTTTCAGATTTTATGACACAAATAACCACAAAGTAATTAATAGCCGAGATGTTCAATTTTTAAATTATAATAAAGTAAAAATTGATTTGAGGCAAAACGATGAAGAAATAATCCAGGAAGATAATGATAATGAAGAAACGTCAGAATATGAATCTACTGAAGAGGTAATTGAAGATAATAATTTAAATAAAAAAGTTTCAGAAAATGTTAAAGAGGACAAAGTTTCAAGAGCAAGAAAATTACCACAATATTTAAAAGATTATGAACTAGCTGATTCTGCAATGTGTGCTTATTCAACTACGTTATGTGATGTTCCTAATACTTTTGAAGAAGCTTATAAAAAAGAAGATTGGCGAAAAGCAATTGAAGAAGAAGCAGCAGTGATTGGTGAAAAACAAACATGGACAGTTGTAGACGACAAAGGTCAAGACAGAATTGATGCAATATGGGTTTTTAGTGTAAAGAATGATATGAAAGGTAATATACGTAAAAAGGCTAGATTGGTTGCAAGAGGTTGCAAACAAAGTCCAGGAACTTTTGAGAATATTTATGCACCGGTGGCTAATAGTGTAACAGTTCGAGCTTTCATTTCAATGGCTTTACATTATAATTATAAAATTCATCAATTAGATGTCAAATGTGCTTTTTTAAATGGTAAAATACAAGAAGATATATTTATGACTGTGCCTCCACCATTTGATGGTGAATTATGTAAATTAAATAGATCACTATATGGATTGAAACAAAGTGCTTTATGTTGGAATAGTGAATTCAATAAAAAATTACAGGATTATGGTTTCATAAGATCAGAAAATGACTATTGCTTATATAAAATGAATAATATTTACTTACTTGTGTATGTTGATGACATAATTATATGTGGAGATAATGAAAATGAAATTAAAAATATTAAAATTTATTTAAAAGCACAATTTGAAATCAAAGATATGGGTGAACTTAATGAATTTCTTGGTGTACAGATAATAAGACTTGAAAATGGTAATTTAAAGTTAATACAGACTGGTAATATAATAAATTTGGTAAATCGTTTCGGATTTGAAAATTCTAATTTTAAAAATACACCGATGGAAGTTAACTGGAATAATAAAGATGCAGATAAATCCGATTGTTGTGATAGTGACTGGGATCAAAGAAAATATCGTCAAGCTATTGGTGGTTTGTTATATTTAAGTATTTGGACAAGACCAGATATTTGTTATGCAGTGAACACATTATCAAGATATCAAGAAAAATTTAACAGTGTACATGTCAATGCAATTAAAAGAATTTTTCGATATCTTAACGCAACTAAATATTATGGATTGATATTCAAGAAATCAAAACAAAACTTATCTATACATGGTTATACGGATGCAAGTTGGGGTGAATTAGAAGACAGAAAAAGTACAACAGGTTATTGTTTTAAATCTCATGAAAATTTACTGTCTTGGAAGACAACATAACAGAAAACAATAAGTTTATCGTCTACAGAAGCAGAATATATTGCTTTAAGTACGGCTGCTCAAGAAGGTATATGGTTAAAAAGGTTAATGTGTGAATTTCAAATTTCAAGTAGTAGTGAATCGCTTATTATATATATTGATAATCAAGGAGCAAAATATATTGCTGAACAATTAGAAACAAGAAGATCAAAACATATCGAACTAAAATATCATTTTATTCGTCATCAAGTTCTACAGGATAACATAAAGCTAAAATATTTAGAATCAAATAATCAGATAGCAGATATATTTTAAATGCATCATTTTTTTAAATGCATCATTAGCTAATATTAAATTTTGTTATTTTAGAGATTTGCTCAACATTGGATTATAATTAATAATAAGATTATGGAGGAGTGTTGGAATATCGTAATCTTATCAATTATAATATTTTGGTTTATTGGATATTGATGAGCAACTGTCAACACTAATAATTTTTTTTTATGACTGCATTTTTATCTCGATTAAATTTTTCTTCTTGATATAGCTGTTGTAGAGTAAAGATAAAGTTTCAGTTAAATATTAAATTAATCTTTTATAATTAAAATTCTTTTATTATATAAATTATATACTATATGAATTTAACTTTGATAGTTATATAAATAAAAGAATTATTAATAGATCAAGTTGCAGTATTTTATTCATCGTTAATTATTTTGTTCTACATTTTTGAATCTAATTTATTCTACATATCCATTTATAATTTCATCAGTAGTATTGTCAAAGCCTTATATAATATATTATATACGGCTTTGGTATTGTGTAGCAATGCATATTTATAAATCAGGGATGACATTTGGAAATTTTCTAAAGTACTAAAAAAAGTACTTTTTGAGGAGCCAGAGTAACTTATTAATAAAAATTAACAATAGAAAAAACAATAGTTATTATATGTAGCGTTATTATTATATTGAGTTGGGATTGGATTGAAAGGGGTTGAAATGGTATTACCGTTAAATAAAAAAATACAAATTAAATTCACATCGTTCCCACGATTCGATTGAGTTGACAGTTTTGACAAAATTATATGACATTTATAATAAAAAATTTACAAATCATTCATAAAATTTACGCCTTTCCTTTTAAAATGGGTGAGGGCTATGTCTGAAAAAAATATATCCAAACTGATTCTGAATTCTGAATCCAAACTGATTATCTGTTTGTATTTTTTCGTTTTTTAAAATATTTTGGTTTTCTGGTGACATAGTCTGGTAATTTTTAAAGAATTATATTTGGCATACTGGCATGTCCAGTAGATTTTTTAAGATACTAAAGGGTGTTCAAAATTGAGGTATCATTTTAATTTTAATAAAAAAAGACTTTTTTTTTAAATATTAAATATATTTTTATTTTAATTTATTACAAATAGGTTCCGGTTAATAATGAAAAATTATGTCGGCCAAGTGACCCCCCCCCCCTACTGGATCGGCAGGCTCCCAATCTTTTACCAAAATTCTGAATCACGTTGTTCAATAAACTGTTGTCAATGGTTGAAATCTGCTCGATAATCTTGTTTTTAAGCTCTTGATTTGTTGTGGGATTATTGCTGTACACTTTCGATTTCACAAAACCCCACAAAAAAAAATCCAACGGTGTCAAATCGCACGATCTTGGTGGCCAATTCACTCCTCCTCTACGAGAAATAATGCGATCTTCGAACTTTTCCTTATAAAAATCCATTGTTTCTCTTGCTGTGTGTCAAGTGGCACCGGCCTGTTGAAACCACATATTCTCTACGTCCAAATCATCACTTTCCCGCCACAAAAAGCTTCGGATCATCTCCCTGTAGCGATTTCCATTGACCGTAATCGCAATTGTGTTCCATTTATCTAAAATTTGCACTTCGGAGTACTCCTTCCTCAGTATTTTTTGTGTATTTAATATAATTTATTTGTACACAAACCTATTAACATGACATTAATTCAAATAAAATAAATAGTTTGTTCTTTGGCTAATGTATCAAAATTATAATAATACTAAAATATAATTTTGAATATAAATAATTATAATATTTCCGCTATAAGATTGTTTTAATAAAAGTAATATCGTAATGAAAGTTAAAACTTGATATTAAAAAAAATTCTTACTCTATCATAAATAAAATATTTATTTAAGTCCCCCATTTATTTAAAACGATTCATGTAGTCTCTTGCGGAAATTTTTTCCTTATCTACTCTTCATATTTGTTACTTATACGCCTAGTCATATAGACAGAGGAGTAGATAAAAATGTTCAGAACTGCTGAGTAAAAATTAAATGAAACGCTAGTAATATTTTATGAAACTTTGATGAAATTATAATTAGTTTGGATGTAATCATAAATTCGATAGTATGTGAAAACAAATTCCTTGGAGAATTTATTGAATCAAATGAATTTGGGATTGAATTGTGGTACTTTTATTAAATTCTCTCAAAGTTTTACAAAATATTTTAACTGTTGTATTAAGATGAAAAACTGTTGTATTAAGATGAAAAAAAAAATAATTTAATTTTTACGCCACCCTAGAGTATATATTATATAGAAACCTCATGGTAAAAATTTTCTGTTTCAATCTATAGAGGGCACTTCAAAATGAGGTAAGTGCCTTTCGATTTAATATAAAATTACCCCCACCTTATTTAAGTGGGTGAGGGGGCTTATGTATGAAAAAGCTACACACCTTGAGCGGGGAAATGAATTGAAAAAATGAGAAACTATGTTCTTAAATATACTATGTTACACATTCTGCATAAAAATCAGCCTCGTACCTTTACCCCCCTGGATTTTACAGGTGAAAGAATTTGTATGGGACTACTAAAATTGAATTTTTGGTATTTAAAATGACTATAAAATAAGCCGCATTTCATATAGGGCCTTATATCTTGTAGGTTTGGTATAATAGATTGGTATCTTTCGAAACCATTCAAAATTTGTACCCCTTTCCCTTTTATTATGGGTGAGGGGGTAATTTTATGAAAGAGGCTGCAGCAGCTCATCGGGGGACTGGATTGAAAAAATGAGAAATTATTTTCTTCAAAATACTATCTTACAACTTGTGCCAAAAATTTATTTCCCTACCTGCAACCCCCTCTAAGCTACATCACTTAGAAATGTTACATTTCGAAATTTATTATATAGTTTATGAAAATTGAATATTTGGAACTTAAAATGACTATAAAATAAGCAGCATTTCAGATAGAGTCTTATATCTTGTAAGTTAGGTATAATACGTTGGTATCTTTCGAAACCATTCAAAAATTTTACACGTTTCCCTTTTATTATGGGTGAGGGGGTAATTTTATGAAGGAGGCTGCAGCACCTCAGCGGGGGACTGGATTAAAAAAATGAGAAATTATTTTCTTAAAAATACTATCTTACAACTTGTGCCAAAAATTTATTTCCCTACCTTTTCAAAATTTATTATATAGTTTATGAAAATTGAATATTTTCCCTTTTCATATGGGTGAGGGGGTATATCTATTAAACAGGCTACTACACCTCGGCGGGGGACTGGATTGAAAAAAGAGCAAATAGTTTTCTCAAAAATACACACCTACACCTTCTATACAAAATTGAGACACGTACCTTCAACCCTCTTCATTTTACAGGGGCATAAAGTTCGAAATTTATAGAATAAAAACATTTCGAGTATTTAGTATAAATATAGTATTACAAATTCGAGTCCTTATTTATAAAAACTTGATTGTAATTTTAAATTGTACAGCTTTGGGAGTTTTGTAAAAATCATAATTTTTATTTAAATCTTCGTTTTCACTAAATCCTAGGTGGATCAAAAGGGTATATGAAGCACTCTTCCAACTTGGCAGCTTTTTTAATTCTGTTTGTAATAAGCAATAAAATCATCATAACAAATGCTTGTTATTTATTGCACAACTCAATTCAAAATCACATATATAGTATTACGCAAAAAATATATTTAAACAAGAAAAAAAATGCCAAGTTGGAAAAGTGCTTCATATACCCTTTTGATCTACCTAGGATTTAGTGAAAACGAAGATTTAAATAAAAATTATGATTTTTACAAAACTCCCAATGTGGAACAATTTAAAATTACAATCAAGTTTTTATAAATAAGTACTCGAATTTGTAATACTATATGTGTATGTAATATACATGTTTTTATTCTATAAATTTCGAAATTTTTGAGAAAATGAAGAGGGTTGAAGGTACGTGTCTCAATTTTGTATACAAGGTGTAGGTGTGTATTTTTAAGAAAATAATTTCTCATTTTTTCAATCCAGTCCCTCGCCGATGTGTTGCAGCCTGTAATAAAATTTGTATAGATATGCCCCCTCACTCATATGAAAAGGGAAACGGGTGAAAATTTTGAATGATTTCGAAAGACACCAACCTATTATATCGAACTTACAAGATATAAGACCCTATCTGAAATGTGGCTTATTTTATAGTCATTTTAAGTTCCAAATATTCAATTTTCAAAAACTATATAATAAATTTTGAAATGTAACATTTCAAGTGATGTAACTTAGAGGGGGTTGCAGGTAGGGAAATAAATTTTTCGCACAAGATGTACAATAGTATATTTAAGAAATTAATTTCTCATTTTTTCTATCCAGTCCCCCACTGAGGTGCTGCAGCCTCTTTCATAAACTGACCTGAATTTCGCTTACCTTCACTTACCTGAATTTCGATTTCAGTTCTTTCGATGTAGATGGATCGTTTTCAATATAAATATTTCCTAAAATAGTAGATGTAATCGGGGTACAAGCCTCTTTCTCTGCGAGCCCAATTTCAAATAGCTCAGTATATTCTGAATACTGTTGCACGTTAGCTGACTGTGATTGCGAAAGTACTGCTTCATTTCTGCTTAATAAAAAGTGTCGGAGCCGATTTTTAAATTCCAACGCAGTTGAATGATCATGTAGTCCTCCAATCGATCGAATGATCAAAAAAAAAATTCCAGCACGTCCTGGTTCAGACGACATGTTAAGATGTACTTAGTTTTGTATTTTTCTTGTAGGTAATCGAAAAGCAAGCTAAAGGCATTCGAATTTGCCACAAATCCTATTTGAAATGGAAGAATATTTTTACTAAACTTACTTCCAACTTGAATATTATTATTAGGCTCTTCATGTCTTCTAATATTTGATCTGGGACAATTTTAGAGAGACCATACGCCTTCATTCGGTCGCGAGAATCAGTTTCGGGAACTCTTAAAAAACATCAAACCAATCGTTCACCTGAAAAAAAAAATAAAATAAAATAGTTATTGTCATAATTAAATAATTATTTGCATAATTATAATAACAAAAAATAACAAATATTACATTTTTCAATATTTCAGCACATTCCTTCCAATGATCGCTTCGGTAAATTCCTAAGATTCCTATTCTGGCAATTGCACAGGATATTGTATTGGAAAAAAGTTTAGTAGAAAAGTTTAGAAGTTTTTGTCGACGAGCCTTTTGCACCAAAAGAAGTTGGCTACTTAACTTATGGGCTATATTGAGATCACTCGCTGATGTTTTTGGTAAAAGTTCAACCAGAGGCTGTTTTGTAATATGCTTTTTATTAATTACAAAACCGGAATCCAGGAAGTGATTTCTAATCAACTTTATTAAATATGTGGTGCCACTGCGAATACAAATACTTTTTGTTCATTATTTAGATAAAAATATGGCATTTCTGTTGTAATCCCTGCCAGGCCATCTTCGCTGCGTGGATTCGCCTGAAAATATGATATAAAAAAAGATTTATATTTAATTAAATAGTGTAAGTATATAAATAAAATAAATGTTTAATTATCTTACCAGGCAAAGGGTAAATATTTTTTTAATAAAAATCTGTTAGCTCTTTCACCAGTAGCATGCAAGGATATAGCTTTGGCTATATCATTTCCACTCCATCGAGAAATATTTTTCGAAGGATTCTGAAGCTTTCGAATTTGTCGAGCTGTAAATATTTTTTTAAGCTTTGTTTGCTCTGTCAACAAAAGAGAATTTTCCTTTTTTAAGCTATTATTTTCTATATAATTTTTTTTATGCTGGCTGAATCTGAAAAATAGAATGAGTATAAACATACATTTTAAAAAATAAATAAAAAGAAGTATTACAATGTTTTCAACTGCGCTTTATCATCGCTGACATCAAAGTCTTTAACATTTGGATCAATATTCTCTATCTCTGCAAATTTTCCTTCTTCACTACAATTTAAAATAATAGTAATATGTTCAAAATCAGTAACGATAAGTTTTTTTATTTCTTCCAGCAATTCTGCTTTCACGTTTCTTAAATTTTTCAATTTCAGCATTTTTATTTGGCAAATTCTGATTTGGAATAGCTTCTTCCTTCAATTTTCGAACTGTTGTTGGATGATAATTTAAAAGCTCACGTTTTAAATTGCTCACAAAATCGTTTTCTTGAAAATGTTTGTTACAAATTAGAGCATTTCCCACTTTAAATTTATCAATTTTAATATTTGCAATTTTCTTTAGTTTTTTGTTATTGTTATTATTACACCCAAACACAGTGCATTGAACCATTTTAATTTCGAATAATTATTGAATACTGAGTAAATTCTGATTAATCTTTGCAGCAAATTATAGAATGGAACAATATCCTGTGCAATTACCAGAATAGGAAAGAATGTGTGTTTTTGGCACCAGCCCGCGTTTTTCCAAATGACAGCGAATGACGTTTTATAATAATATGCGCGTGAGCATATGTTACTACTTATAATATATCATGGAGCAAGCTAATCAACTAGCAAAACAAATGTTTGTATATCTTTAATAATCATATTTAAAATTAAATTATCGATATTTTTTTGCTGCGTTACATTTTTTTTCCATGACATTTTTTTCTTACTGATTTCCTATGTTATTGGAATGGTTTTCTAACTTAAGTTTTTTCTAAGTTTTTTCTAAAAAATAATTACATATTTTTATTTCACTTTTAATTTTAAATAATATAATTAAAATAATTTCCACCATTGAGAAAAACAATCCACAGTATTTTGTGCCATTTTATAGGAGTTATTATTAGTTTTCTATGCGATGTTAGAAGGTATTTCTAAAAAAAATGTATTAATAAGTTTTTAAACAGCGATATATTTGATAAATAATACTTTTAAATAATAATTACAAAAAAAATTTGGACAAAAATTGCACAGCCTTTCATACTACTATTAGTTAATTACTACTAAAATATTAAAATTAATTATTAATTAATCAAATTAATATAAATTTATGAAAAATTAAATAATTATAAAAAACAAATCATATTTTATACAGTAGCTGGTCATAAAAATTACGGCAGTCTTCTGGAATAACCAGTTTTGCAGATGATGCCATTTTTGTGAAGTTATAGGAATTTTATTTTTGTTTAGCGCAGGAAATTGAAAATTCGCATTGATAATCTTTGGTCTAATTGGTAAATTTTTCCAATTATCATCATAGTTTAATTTATATTTTATTTATCTGCTTTCATACTTGAGTAACCTTATATTTGTGACTGTTCGGTCGCCAGCCCGTTTCCCAGGACGAATGGAATATAGACCATATCCTTTGTGTAAATATACCATAGCATTTGTGTTTCCCAGGACGAGTGGAATGTAGGCCATATTCTTTGTGTTTTTAATTTTCGTTTCAATTACACTATGCACCGAGTCACAATCATTTTGGGTTATATGCTTTTTCAAGAATTTTTGGAGTTATAATTATATCATGCTTTGCACAAAAATGAAGTAAACCATTTTGGTATGTGCAACCATCAGAATATATTATTATAGGCTTTCGATTTAACAAGCAATATTTATTTATTTATTTACCAAACAAGGTACATTACATTACATTACATTAACAAATAACATAAAAATAAAATTAAAATTGTATATCTTAGTTATAGTTACTAAGTGTAACAGTGCCTTATAAGACACTGTTACACTTTTTTTTATATTACATTATTTATGTTAATTATATATTTGTTTATCTATTTAATCAATTTAAAATTACAAATTTAAAATCAAAGCTTAAAACTGCATGACTTAAAAATGTTTTTAACTTTTTGTTAAAATATATTTAGGATTTAGAAAAAGTAAGGAGGAAATGAATAGGAAATTTTAATTTAGAATTGAACAAAGACTGTTTTTACATGTATATTTGGAGATGGTAGGTGTAAAGTGATTTGAATACTGATTGAAAAGCATACAACATCTATTTATGGGTTCATTCATCGCATATTCAGTGCGATGCTTATATTCCTTTAGAAGTTTTGTATGCCTTGTTTGCCTGGTATCATTATTATACACGATTCTGCTACATATGTAATCAGCAGTAATTTTTTGTTCAGGACATCAAGTGTGAAACAAGTTGCTAGTAAAGTCCTTCTTGAAGATAGGGAAATAAGATTTATTAGTTTGAGCCTAATTGTATAGTTTGGTAAATTTGGTAAGTAGATCTCTCCGTGCAAATAGAAGAAATTGTTTCTGCACTGACTCAATTTTGTTGCTGTGAATTTGAAATACAGGATTCCATATTATACACCCATATTCTAAAATGGGGCGTACCAAGGAGCAATATAAGGATTTAGTCACCCAGATGAAACAAAGTAATTTATATGCTTTGCCAATAATTCTATCGTAATGGAGGTCAAAACATAATTTGTTGTCCAATAGAATACCAAGATCGTTTATTTTATAAACTCTGTCAAGTAAAGTATCATTAAGGGAATAGTTAAAATTGATAGTTGTCCGCTTTCTAGAGAAACTAATTACGTGGCACTTCTTTGTATTAAGGTGTAGCTTATTGCGAGAGCACCAGTCGTCTAGTGCACGAAGTTTAGCTTGAAGCAATGTGGCATCAGATGCGGAGGATATGAGGTGGTAAATTTTCAGGTCATCTGCATACAGTAGATGTGGGATGTCTGCTAAAACCTCAGATATGTCAGCAATGAAGATATTGAAAAGAAGTGGACCTAGATGACTGCCTTGAGGTACACCTGAAGTAACCTGAATCTCCTCAGACAATAGTCCCTGGAATTTAGCTTATTGAATCCTATTAATAAGGTAAGATTTAATCCAATCTAATAATGTGCCTGTGATACCAATTTTTTCCAATTTGGATATCAGGGTAGGGTGGTCTACTCGGTCAAATGCCTTACTGAAGTCAGTATATACTGCATCAATTTGATAGCCTTTTTCCATATTACACAGGACATCCGAGACAAGGATAGTTAGATTGGTAGTAGTGGAACGTCCTTTCCTGAAACCGTGTTGTTGATTGTTAAGGATTGGATCAATTAACGTAGTTAATTTATCGCAGACAATTTTTTCAAAGAGCTTAGGTATAGATGATAGAATGGCGATTCCTCTGTAGTTCTCTACATTTCTTTTATCACCACTTTTATGGATAGGCGTAATAAATGAAGACTTCCAGGAAGCTGGAAAAAGGCAAAGAGAAAGTGATTTGTTAAAAATTTGCTGAAGCGGAAATGCTAGGACTTCTGAACACTGAGACAAAAACATAGGAGGAATAGTATCAGGACCACGGCCTTTGGTTACATCCAGACTGTTCAGGGCATGAATAATGTCTTCTGTAGATATGAATATATTATCAGCAAGAATTGGAATTGGATTAGGATTATTTTCAGGTGTGTTTGTTATAACAGTTTGAGGAGTTTGGGGATAGAAAACTTCACGGAAATGATCAGAGAAAAACCCGCATATTTCACGTGGACAAGACGATTCGTTATTCTTTCTAAACATAGAAATAGGGTATCCTGAGCTTTTTCGTTTCATATTAACGAATTCAAAGAATTTTTTTGGGTCTTTGACTATGTTTTCACCTACTTTGTTAACGTAGGCGTCGTATGCTGCGCGTGATTCTTTAGAAAATTCCGTAGCCAATTTTTCATATTCTGTTAAAATTTCTTCATCATTAGTGCCAACTTTGATTACTGTATACAATTTGTTTCTCCGATTACGCATGGATCTTAGTTCAGTATTTAACCACGGTTCTGATAATTTGGCTTTTTTGATAATTTTAGGGACATATTTGCCAACAGTCGTCATAAAAAGATGAAACCAGGATATCGATATCCGTATTTGGTAAAATATTGGACCAGTCAATATGTGGTGCCACTGCGAATACAAATACTTTTTGTTCATTATTTAGATAAAAATATGGCATTTCTGTTGTAATCCCTGCCAGGCCATCTTCGCTGCGTGGATTCGCCTGAAAATATGATATAAAAAAAGATTTATATTTAATTAAATAGTGTAAGTATATAAATAAAATAAATGTTTAATTATCTTACCAGGCAAAGGGTAAATATTTTTTTAATAAAAATCTGTTAGCTCTTTCACCAGTAGCATGCAAGGATATAGCTTTGGCTATATCATTTCCACTCCATCGAGAAATATTTTTCGAAGGATTCTGAAGCTTTCGAATTTGTCGAGCTGTAAATATTTTTTTAAGCTTTGTTTGCTCTGTCAACAAAAGAGAATTTTCCTTTTTTAAGCTATTATTTTCTATATAATTTTTTTTATGCTGGCTGAATCTGAAAAATAGAATGAGTATAAACATACATTTTAAAAAATAAATAAAAAGAAGTATTACAATGTTTTCAACTGCGCTTTATCATCGCTGACATCAAAGTCTTTAACATTTGGATCAATATTCTCTATCTCTGCAAATTTTCCTTCTTCACTACAATTTAAAATAATAGTAATATGTTCAAAATCAGTAACGATAAGTTTTTTTATTTCTTCCAGCAATTCTGCTTTCACGTTTCTTAAATTTTTCAATTTCAGCATTTTTATTTGGCAAATTCTGATTTGGAATAGCTTCTTCCTTCAATTTTCGAACTGTTGTTGGATGATAATTTAAAAGCTCACGTTTTAAATTGCTCACAAAATCGTTTTCTTGAAAATGTTTGTTACAAATTCGAGCATTTCCCACTTTAAATTTATCAATTTTAATATTTGCAATTTTCTTTAGTTTTTTGTTATTGTTATTATTACACCCAAACACAGTGCATTGAACCATTTTAATTTCGAATAATTATTGAATACTGAGTAAATTCTGATTAATCTTTGCAGCAAATTATAGAATGGAACAATATCCTGTGCAATTACCAGAATAGGAAAGAATGTGTGTTTTTGTCACCAGCCCGCGTTTTTCCAAATGACAGCGAATGACGTTTTATAATAATATGCGCGTGAGCATATGTTACTACTTATAATATATCATGGAGCAAGCTAATCAACTAGCAAAACAAATGTTTGTATATCTTTAATAATCATATTTAAAATTAAATTATCGATATTTTTTTGCTGCGTTACATTTTTTTTCCATGACATTTTTTTCTTACTGATTTCCTATGTTATTGGAATGGTTTTCTAACAAGTTTTTTCTAAAAAATAATTACATATTTTTATTTCACTTTTAATTTTAAATAATATAATTAAAATAATTTCCACCATTGAGAAAAACAATCCACAGTATTTTGTGCCATTTTATAGGAGTTATTATTAGTTTTCTATGCGATGTTAGAAGGTATTTCTAAAAAAAATGTATTAATAAGTTTTTAAACAGCGATATATTTGATAAATAATACTTTTAAATAATAATTACAAAAAAAATTTGGACAAAAATTGCACAGCCTTTCATACTACTATTAGTTAATTACTACTAAAATATTAAAATTAATTATTAATTAATCAAATTAATATAAATTTATGAAAAATTAAATAATTATAAAAAACAAATCATATTTTATACAGTAGCTGGTCATAAAAATTACGGCAGTCTTCTGGAATAACCAGTTTTGCAGATGATGCCATTTTTGTGAAGTTATAGGAATTTTATTTTTGTTTAGCGCAGGAAATTGAAAATTCGCATTGATAATCTTTGGTCTAATTGGTAAATTTTTCCAATTATCATCATAGTTTAATTTATATTTTATTTATCTGCTTTCATACTTGAGTAACCTTATATTTGTGACTGTTCGGTCGCCAGCCCGTTTCCCAGGACGAATGGAATATAGACCATATCCTTTGTGTAAATATACCATAGCATTTGTGTTTCCCAGGACGAGTGGAATGTAGGCCATATTCTTTGTGTTTTTAATTTTCGTTTCAATTACACTATGCACCGAGTCACAATCATTTTGGGTTATATGCTTTTTCAAGAATTTTTGGAGTTATAATTATATCATGCTTTGCACAAAAATGAAGTAAACCATTTTGGTATGTGCAACCATCAGAATATATTATTATAGGCTTTCGATTTAACAAGCAATATTTATTTATTTATTTACCAAACAAGGTACATTACATTACATTACATTAACAAATAACATAAAAATAAAATTAAAATTGTATATCTTAGTTATAGTTACTAAGTGTAACAGTGCCTTATAAGACACTGTTACACTTTTTTTTATATTACATTATTTATGTTAATTATATATTTGTTTATCTATTTAATCAATTTAAAATTACAAATTTAAAATCAAAGCTTAAAACTGCATGACTTAAAAATGTTTTTAACTTTTTGTTAAAATATATTTAGGATTTAGAAAAAGTAAGGAGGAAATGAATAGGAAATTTTAATTTAGAATTGAACAAAGACTGTTTTTACATGTATATTTGGAGATGGTAGGTGTAAAGTGATTTGAATACTGATTGAAAAGCATACAACATCTATTTATGGGTTCATTCATCGCATATTCAGTGCGATGCTTATATTCCTTTAGAAGTTTTGTATGCCTTGTTTGCCTGGTATCATTATTATACACGATTCTGCTACATATGTAATCAGCAGTAATTTTTTGTTCAGGACATCAAGTGTGAAACAAGTTGCTAGTAAAGTCCTTCTTGAAGATAGGGAAATAAGATTTATTAGTTTGAGCCTAATTGTATAGTTTGGTAAATTTGGTAAGTAGATCTCTCCGTGCAAATAGAAGAAATTGTTTCTGCACTGACTCAATTTTGTTGCTGTGAATTTGAAATACAGGATTCCATATTATACACCCATATTCTAAAATGGGGCGTACCAAGGAGCAATATAAGGATTTAGTCACCCAGATGAAACAAAGTAATTTATATGCTTTGCCAATAATTCTATCGTAATGGAGGTCAAAACATAATTTGTTGTCCAATAGAATACCAAGATCGTTTATTTTATAAACTCTGTCAAGTAAAGTATCATTAAGGGAATAGTTAAAATTAATAGTTGTCCGCTTTCTAGAGAAACTAATTACGTGGCACTTCTTTGTATTAAGGTGTAGCTTATTGCGAGAGCACCAGTCGTCTAGTGCACGAAGTTTAGCTTGAAGCAATGTGGCATCAGATGCGGAGGATATGAGGTGGTAAATTTTCAGGTCATCTGCATACAGTAGATGTGGGATGTCTGCTAAAACCTCAGATATGTCAGCAATGAAGATATTGAAAAGAAGTGGACCTAGATGACTGCCTTGAGGTACACCTGAAGTAACCTGAATCTCCTCAGACAATAGTCCCTGGAATTTAGCTTATTGAATCCTATTAATAAGGTAAGATTTAATCCAATCTAATAATGTGCCTGTGATACCAATTTTTTCCAATTTGGATATCAGGGTAGGGTGGTCTACTCGGTCAAATGCCTTACTGAAGTCAGTATATACTGCATCAATTTGATAGCCTTTTTCCATATTACACAGGACATCCGAGACAAGGATAGTTAGATTGGTAGTAGTGGAACGTCCTTTCCTGAAACCGTGTTGTTGATTGTTAAGGATTGGATCAATTAACGTAGTTAATTTATCGCAGACAATTTTTTCAAAGAGCTTAGGTATAGATGATAGAATGGCGATTCCTCTGTAGTTCTCTACATTTCTTTTATCACCACTTTTATGGATAGGCGTAATAAATGAAGACTTCCAGGAAGCTGGAAAAAGGCAAAGAGAAAGTGATTTGTTAAAAATTTGCTGAAGCGGAAATGCTAGGACTTCTGAACACTGAGACAAAAACATAGGAGGAATAGTATCAGGACCACGGCCTTTGGTTACATCCAGACTGTTCAGGGCATGAATAATGTCTTCTGTAGATATGAATATATTATCAGCAAGAATTGGAATTGGATTAGGATTATTTTCAGGTGTGTTTGTTATAACAGTTTGAGGAGTTTGGGGATAGAAAACTTCACGGAAATTATCAGAGAAAAACCCGCATATTTCACGTGGACAAGACGATTCGTTATTCTTTCTAAACATAGAAATAGGGTATCCTGAGCTTTTTCGTTTCATATTAACGAATTCAAAGAATTTTTTTTGGGTCTTTGACTATGTTTTCACCTACTTTGTTAACGTAGGCGTCGTATGCTGCGCGTGATTCTTTAGAAAATTCCGTAGCCAATTTTTCATATTCTGTTAAAATTTCTTCATCATTAGTGCCAACCTTGATTACTGTATACAATTTGTTTCTCCGATTACGCATGGATCTTACTTCAGTATTTAACCACGGTTCTGATAATTTGGCTTTTTTGATAATTTTAGGGACATATTTGCCAACAGTCGTCATAAAAAGATGAAACCAGGATATCGATATCCGTATTTGGTAAAATATTGGACCAGTCAATATGTGGTGCCACTGCGAATACAAATACTTTTTGTTCATTATTTAGATAAAAATATGGCATTTCTGTTGTAATCCCTGCCAGGCCATCTTCGCTGCGTGGATTCGCCTGAAAATATGATATAAAAAAAGATTTATATTTAATTAAATAGTGTAAGTATATAAATAAAATAAATGTTTAATTATCTTACCAGGCAAAGGGTAAATATTTTTTTAATAAAAATCTGTTAGCTCTTTCACCAGTAGCATGCAAGGATATAGCTTTGGCTATATCATTTCCACTCCATCGAGAAATATTTTTCGAAGGATTCTGAAGCTTTCGAATTTGTCGAGC
Source organism: Empis stercorea (assembly GCA_949752835.1). Classification (NCBI taxonomy): domain Eukaryota; kingdom Metazoa; phylum Arthropoda; class Insecta; order Diptera; family Empididae; genus Empis; species Empis stercorea. Next base: position 67,281,353 of record OX457085.1, read on the forward strand.
TGTAAATATTTTTTTAAGCTTTGTTTGCTCTGTCAACAAAAGAGAATTTTCCTTTTTTAAGCTATTATTTTCTATATAATTTTTTTTATGCTGGCTGAATCTGAAAAATAGAATGAGTATAAACATACATTTTAAAAAATAAATAAAAAGAAGTATTACAATGTTTTCAACTGCGCTTTATCATCGCTGACATCAAAGTCTTTAACATTTGGATCAATATTCTCTATCTCTGCAAATTTTCCTTCTTCACTACAATTTAAAATAATAGTAATATGTTCAAAATCAGTAACGATAAGTTTTTTTATTTCTTCCAGCAATTCTGCTTTCACGTTTCTTAAATTTTTCAATTTCAGCATTTTTATTTGGCAAATTCTGATTTGGAATAGCTTCTTCCTTCAATTTTCGAACTGTTGTTGGATGTAGGGTTACCAGTTGAAACTTCAAAGAATACCGGACAAAATTTAAAAATAAAAACAAAATCTTATAAACATTTCTATTTTATTTTACATACATTTTTATTTGTCATTTTTGGTTCTTTTTATATTTTTCATTCTGCGATGTAGCTTTTAGCAGTTTTTTATTTTTAGAAAATATTTCTCTTACATTTTGGCATGTATAAGGAATATTAAAGAAGATACAAAGTTCGCTTTTAACTAAATTCAAAGACATTCGGTTACGTTCGTTGGTCCATAGATTGCCCATCACACTAAAAATCCTTTCAACATTCGCATTCGAAACTGGAATCGAAAATACGAACTGAGCTATTTTCAATAAATTTGGTGCAGACTCTTTTTGAAAGAAATAATTCCACTTTTCAAGAGAAGATGTTCCTTCAAGTGTCTCAATTACCGAATTCAATGCACATATTTCGGCGTGTAAACAGTCTGGTGGAACTTCATCCTTCAATGGCGACAACATCCAAATTTTCAAAATTTCATCCAGACTTATAGACTTTTTACCGTCTGCGAGGCTCATAGCTTGAAAGTGCATATAAGGAGAATTCTGGAAATCAAACCATTTTTCCAAATAGTTTAATGCTCTAGCATATACATTTAAAGCCTCTTTTTTGAATTTATTCACCTGGCAAGGATCTAAATAATTTTTCATCATGGCAAATTTTACTTTCATGCCAAAAAATTCGGTGTCCATGTTATTTTTCAACGACTCTCGAAATTTTACCAATATTAAATAAAGATCACATGCCAGAGTTGTACGAGTTTCTAGAATTAGTAAAATTTTTTGAAATGAAGACATAAATGAGTGTACGAAATAGATATAAATTTCGGAAATTGTTGGTTGATCCAATGGCGACATTTCATTTTCTTGATCAGATATCATTGTCCATATTGGTCTTGGACATTCGTCTTCACCTAAAGCTAAAAAATAATATTTGAGTGGCTGCCAGCTTAGTAACAAGCGATCAACTGCTTTAAATAATGATAGCCATCTAGTAGGACTATGTCGAACTACTTCATGAAATTCTGATTCGTAAAAATCATAACACTCTTTTAAATTTTCTCGTTTTTTAGCTGAATTAGAAAACTCAGCAAACACTTTCAATATAATGTTTTCAACGTCGAAGGATAATAATTTCAAAGCATTTTTAGCACAATTATGAATAATATGATCATTACAATGAGCTGCAATAATGGTTTTATTTTCTTCATTTACTAATTTTTGAAAAACCGAATTGTTTACTCCGTAATTCACACTAGCGTTATCAGCTCCATATGCAGTAACATTGTTCCAACTTAGTCCGTTCTCATTTAATACTCGACAGAGCTGATTTTTAATTGATCTAGAATCTTCGAAAGCATCTTCATAAAAATCTAATATTTTAAAACTCAATCCATTCTGTAGGGAATAAAATTGAATTGCTACAGGAAATAGCTTACGATTAGCTTTGTTCGACGCGTCAGTAGCAATAGAAAACGGTACGTTGTTTTTCAAATCTTCTATGACAAGTTCCATTGAAAAAGGGTACAAAACATTTTGTACAACTGCCGAAGCTTTTGTACGTCCAGCTGTAACATTTTTAGCTATTTGAGAATCAGAAAATGATTGTTTTATAATGTTAATTCCGCATTCCTGAGCCAAGTATGATAAATGGTGTTTTACACCATGATAAATATGCACCAATTCAGCAATAGCTACTGCATCGTTTTGGGAATTATCTTTCGATGCAAAGAAAGATGTTAATCTTTGTGAAGAAGTTGCAACAGTTTCAGCTTCAATGTGTTTTTTTGAGGCTGCGTGTTGGGTTAGGGCTTTAATGCCATCATACATAACAGTAAACGTTACATTACACAGTTTGCATCTTGCTTTGCTGTTGGATTTTTCATTTCCAACATAGCCTTCGGTGACCCAATTATATTTTTTTTGCCAATCTGCATTGTAATTGCATTTCCTTCTCTTTGTTGTTGAACCTACTTCTACCTCACTCATTTCTTAGCTAGAATTACTTTAAATTAATTTAAAATTATTTGGATATTAAAGTTATACAGACCTAGTTGAGTATTATAAAAAAACAAATTTAATATTTAATTTTTCACTTTAATTCAAACTCTTAATACTTTTAAATTTATTATTTAATTTATCACTTTACCACCAGCAGAAAACTTTAAATAATACTTTAATATTTTGCATTTCGTATTGAACTAAAATAAAATTTTTCATAGCCTACTACGATAAAAAAAAATTTAAATTTTACCATTTAAAATTTAAATTTTACCATCAATGACCGTTTACTTGTCCTTCAAAACTTTCAGCGACAAAAAAAAATAAAAAAATACGAATAATTCAAATTTGAAGATTGTGAAATAAGCGTCGGGGAATACCGGACAAATGTACGTCCGGTCTTTCTAAATTTTTCCCACCGAACAAGTAGTTGAATTAACGGACTGTCCGGTTCAAAACCGGATACCTGGCAACTCTAGTTGGATGATAATTTAAAAGCTCACGTTTTAAATTGCTCACAAAATCGTTTTCTTGAAAATGTTTGTTACAAATTCGAGCATTTCCCACTTTAAATTTATCAATTCTATAGCATTTTACTACCCACAATTTACATATATTTTCATTTTTAGGAAATCTATAAAAATGATTCTTTTAATATTTGCAATTTTCTTTAGTTTTTTGTTATTGTTATTATTACACCCAAACACAGTGCATTGAACCATTTTAATTTCGAATAATTATTGAATACTGAGTAAATTCTGATTAATCTTTGCAGCAAATTATAGAATGGAACAATATCCTGTGCAATTACCAGAATAGGAAAGAATGTGTGTTTTTGTCACCAGCCCGCGTTTTTCCAAATGACAGCGAATGACGTTTTATAATAATATGCGCGTGAGCATATGTTACTACTTATAATATATCATGGAGCAAGCTAATCAACTAGCAAAACAAATGTTTGTATATCTTTAATAATCATATTTAAAATTAAATTATCGATATTTTTTTGCTGCGTTACATTTTTTTTCCATGACATTTTTTTCTTACTGATTTCCTATGTTATTGGAATGGTTTTCTAACAAGTTTTTTCTAAAAAATAATTACATATTTTTATTTCACTTTTAATTTTAAATAATATAATTAAAATAATTTCCACCATTGAGAAAAACAATCCACAGTATTTTGTGCCATTTTATAGGAGTTATTATTAGTTTTCTATGCGATGTTAGAAGGTATTTCTAAAAAAAATGTATTAATAAGTTTTTAAACAGCGATATATTTGATAAATAATACTTTTAAATAATAATTACAAAAAAAATTTGGACAAAAATTGCACAGCCTTTCATACTACTATTAGTTAATTACTACTAAAATATTAAAATTAATTATTAATTAATCAAATTAATATAAATTTATGAAAAATTAAATAATTATAAAAAACAAATCATATTTTATACAGTAGCTGGTCATAAAAATTACGGCAGTCTTCTGGAATAACCAGTTTTGCAGATGATGCCATTTTTGTGAAGTTATAGGAATTTTATTTTTGTTTAGCGCAGGAAATTGAAAATTCGCATTGATAATCTTTGGTCTAATTGGTAAATTTTTCCAATTATCATCATAGTTTAATTTATATTTTATTTATCTGCTTTCATACTTGAGTAACCTTATATTTGTGACTGTTCGGTCGCCAGCCCGTTTCCCAGGACGAATGGAATATAGACCATATCCTTTGTGTAAATATACCATAGCATTTGTGTTTCCCAGGACGAGTGGAATGTAGGCCATATTCTTTGTGTTTTTAATTTTCGTTTCAATTACACTATGCACCGAGTCACAATCATTTTGGGTTATATGCTTTTTCAAGAATTTTTGGAGTTATAATTATATCATGCTTTGCACAAAAATGAAGTAAACCATTTTGGTATGTGCAACCATCAGAATATATTATTATAGGCTTTCGATTTAACAAGCAATATTTATTTATTTATTTACCAAACAAGGTACATTACATTACATTACATTAACAAATAACATAAAAATAAAATTAAAATTGTATATCTTAGTTATAGTTACTAAGTGTAACAGTGCCTTATAAGACACTGTTACACTTTTTTTTATATTACATTATTTATGTTAATTATATATTTGTTTATCTATTTAATCAATTTAAAATTACAAATTTAAAATCAAAGCTTAAAACTGCATGACTTAAAAATGTTTTTAACTTTTTGTTAAAATATATTTAGGATTTAGAAAAAGTAAGGAGGAAATGAATAGGAAATTTTAATTTAGAATTGAACAAAGACTGTTTTTACATGTATATTTGGAGATGGTAGGTGTAAAGTGATTTGAATACTGATTGAAAAGCATACAACATCTATTTATGGGTTCATTCATCGCATATTCAGTGCGATGCTTATATTCCTTTAGAAGTTTTGTATGCCTTGTTTGCCTGGTATCATTATTATACACGATTCTGCTACATATGTAATCAGCAGTAATTTTTTGTTCAGGACATCAAGTGTGAAACAAGTTGCTAGTAAAGTCCTTCTTGAAGATAGGGAAATAAGATTTATTAGTTTGAGCCTAATTGTATAGTTTGGTAAATTTGGTAAGTAGATCTCTCCGTGCAAATAGAAGAAATTGTTTCTGCACTGACTCAATTTTGTTGCTGTGAATTTGAAATACAGGATTCCATATTATACACCCATATTCTAAAATGGGGCGTACCAAGGAGCAATATAAGGATTTAGTCACCCAGATGAAACAAAGTAATTTATATGCTTTGCCAATAATTCTATCGTAATGGAGGTCAAAACATAATTTGTTGTCCAATAGAATACCAAGATCGTTTATTTTATAAACTCTGTCAAGTAAAGTATCATTAAGGGAATAGTTAAAATTGATAGTTGTCCGCTTTCTAGAGAAACTAATTACGTGGCACTTCTTTGTATTAAGGTGTAGCTTATTGCGAGAGCACCAGTCGTCTAGTGCACGAAGTTTAGCTTGAAGCAATGTGGCATCAGATGCGGAGGATATGAGGTGGTAAATTTTCAGGTCATCTGCATACAGTAGATGTGGGATGTCTGCTAAAACCTCAGATATGTCAGCAATGAAGATATTGAAAAGAAGTGGACCTAGATGACTGCCTTGAGGTACACCTGAAGTAACCTGAATCTCCTCAGACAATAGTCCCTGGAATTTAGCTTATTGAATCCTATTAATAAGGTAAGATTTAATCCAATCTAATAATGTGCCTGTGATACCAATTTTTTCCAATTTGGATATCAGGGTAGGGTGGTCTACTCGGTCAAATGCCTTACTGAAGTCAGTATATACTGCATCAATTTGATAGCCTTTTTCCATATTACACAGGACATCCGAGACAAGGATAGTTAGATTGGTAGTAGTGGAACGTCCTTTCCTGAAACCGTGTTGTTGATTGTTAAGGATTGGATCAATTAACGTAGTTAATTTATCGCAGACAATTTTTTCAAAGAGCTTAGGTATAGATGATAGAATGGCGATTCCTCTGTAGTTCTCTACATTTCTTTTATCACCACTTTTATGGATAGGCGTAATAAATGAAGACTTCCAGGAAGCTGGAAAAAGGCAAAGAGAAAGTGATTTGTTAAAAATTTGCTGAAGCGGAAATGCTAGGACTTCTGAACACTGAGACAAAAACATAGGAGGAATAGTATCAGGACCACGGCCTTTGGTTACATCCAGACTGTTCAGGGCATGAATAATGTCTTCTGTAGATATGAATATATTATCAGCAAGAATTGGAATTGGATTAGGATTATTTTCAGGTGTGTTTGTTATAACAGTTTGAGGAGTTTGGGGATAGAAAACTTCACGGAAATGATCAGAGAAAAACCCGCATATTTCACGTGGACAAGACGATTCGTTATTCTTTCTAAACATAGAAATAGGGTATCCTGAGCTTTTTCGTTTCATATTAACGAATTCAAAGAATTTTTTTGGGTCTTTGACTATGTTTTCACCTACTTTGTTAACGTAGGCGTCGTATGCTGCGCGTGATTCTTTAGAAAATTCCGTAGCCAATTTTTCATATTCTGTTAAAATTTCTTCATCATTAGTGCCAACTTTGATTACTGTATACAATTTGTTTCTCCGATTACGCATGGATCTTAGTTCAGTATTTAACCACGGTTCTGATAATTTGGCTTTTTTGATAATTTTAGGGACATATTTGCCAACAGTCGTCATAAAAAGATGAAACCAGGATATCGATATCCGTATTTGGTAAAATATTGGACCAGTCAATATGTGGTGCCACTGCGAATACAAATACTTTTTGTTCATTATTTAGATAAAAATATGGCATTTCTGTTGTAATCCCTGCCAGGCCATCTTCGCTGCGTGGATTCGCCTGAAAATATGATATAAAAAAAGATTTATATTTAATTAAATAGTGTAAGTATATAAATAAAATAAATGTTTAATTATCTTACCAGGCAAAGGGTAAATATTTTTTTAATAAAAATCTGTTAGCTCTTTCACCAGTAGCATGCAAGGATATAGCTTTGGCTATATCATTTCCACTCCATCGAGAAATATTTTTCGAAGGATTCTGAAGCTTTCGAATTTGTCGAGCTGTAAATATTTTTTTAAGCTTTGTTTGCTCTGTCAACAAAAGAGAATTTTCCTTTTTTAAGCTATTATTTTCTATATAATTTTTTTTATGCTGGCTGAATCTGAAAAATAGAATGAGTATAAACATACATTTTAAAAAATAAATAAAAAGAAGTATTAGGGGAGAGTGGGGACACTTCGGACACCGGGATACTTCGGACAACTCAAATTTCTTACAAACTAAGCGCCAAAAAAATTTTAAAAAATAATTGACAATTGAAATTTCCAATTACACACTTTCCATAAAAGAATTGACAGCTAAGTCAGTCTTGCGTAAACTGTGAGAAGGAAAAGGTGTTTTGCAGGACTGAAAGTAAATTTTTTTGTTGTTTTTAAAGTGAATTTATGAGTAAAATGTTATTATAAAAAAATAAGTTCTTCTCTTAATAATAATAGTTAAATATTAAATAATTTATACACAAGTGAAAATTTAGTGCCTTTTTATCTGTGTGTTTTTTTTAAATAAAAATATTAAATTTTGACCCACTTGGGATAGTTCGGACGATTTTTTTGGGGATAGATCGGACATGTCCGAAGTATCCCCTATTTCCATTATTATTTTTTGATATTTTTTTATTTTAATAAATATAGAATGCCGCGTACGTACATCAGAAAATCTCAAAAGCAAAGAGTCAGTGAAGAGCAAATTAGAAAAGTAAGTTTTACTTAATTCGAATATCTTGAAAATCACTAACAATATTATTACTATCAGGTTATTGCATCTACTGGGAAAAAACAGGTTGGTAGACTTGTGTCGGCTGAAAGAGGTGAGCTTGTTACATTCATAGGTATTGTAAATGCAATAGGAAACACAATTCCACCAATATTCGTGTTCCCGCGTGTTAAATTCAAAAATAGTTTTATGAATGGTTCTCCTGTTGGAAGTATCGGTTTGGCACACAAATCCGGTTGGATGGTAGCAGAACTATTTATCGATTTATTAAAACATATCAAAAAACATACTAATTGCGACCAGAACAACAAAATTTTAATTATAATGGATAATCACAGAAGTCATGTTTCATTAGAAGGGATTTTATATGCACGAGAAAATGGAATTATATTATTATCATTTCCTCCACATTGCTCCCATAAAATGCAACCACTTGATGTTGCTGTTTATGGACCTTTTATAACTTTTTTAAAAGTTGCCCAAAATGATTTTATGTCCAATAATAATGGGAAGGCTATTACAATTTATGACATTCCAAATATAGCAAAAGTGGCATATGAAAAAGCATTTATAATGAGTAATATTATTGCTGGTTTTAAGAAACCTGGTATTTGGCCCTTAAATACTTTGGCTTTCAGTGATGATGATTTTGCTGCCTCTTATGTGTCTGATCGCCCCGAACATATAACTGGAGATGTCTCTACTATTATAACTGGAGAACATATAACTGGAGATGTCTCTACCGACCAACTTCCGTGTTCAGAACAAAATATAGTTTGTGATTATCCGGTTTTAAATAATTCACCATCAATTGGAAGTAATCCAGCAGTAATTGACATATTATCTTTAGGTAGTATTTCCTGCATATAGTTATTTATTTATTAATTTATTAATCATCTTATAGAAACTGTAGCTGTAGGCTGTACACAATTTCCAGACAGTGTTACTATCTTAGAACAAATCAAACCTTATCCAAAATTACCAGGTCGAAAAAATAAAACAAAAAGGGAGCGAGGAAAAAGTAGAATATATACGGATACTCCTGAGAAAGATAAAATATTAAATCAAACATTAGACAAACAAAAAAAGATGAGATTTAAAATTCAAAAGTCGAAGAAGTCCGGTATAGGTGAAACTGAGAAATTAAAGAAAATTATACGTAAAAAATCGAAACTAAAAACAGCTCAGGTAAGATATTAAAGTGATTTTGAAACTGTCCATAACTATGTTTAGATTATTAAATACTTTTTATAGCATCAATTTGGATCATCTGATGATTTACCTGAAGATCACGAACAATGTGGAGATCAAACGCAAGATTATTTATTAGATGATGATGTAGTTAACAAAGGAGACTTTATTCTAGTCAAATTTGTCCAAAAAAATAATAATGTTTTCTATGTTGGTTTGGTCGATGATGTTATCAGCCAACAAGATTTCGACATATTATTTTTAAGACAAAAAGAGAACGGCAAATACGTTTTTCCTCTAATAAAGGATAAATCACAAATTACCAGAAGTGATATAACACTGTTATTACCTTTACCAGTAAAACTTCCTGGCAGCACAAGAATGGCCCAGCAATATCAATTTAAAACCGACTTATCGACGTACAATATGCGGTGATTTTTTATTAATAAGTATTATTTTATTATTAATTAAGATTTAAGAGACACTCAGAATAAGAGTTTATTTATGTTTATTTTATTTTATTTTATAAATTAGTTGTTTTTTACTTATTTAATAAAATATGGACCATATATTTCAACCCCGTATTATAAAATAAATGTTTTCATTGATTTTAGTGCATGTCCGATGTAACCCCGTGTAAAAATCGAAATTGTCCGGAGTATCCCAGATTTGTGGATAAACCGGACAAAAAAAGTACCAAGGCACTTTAATTTACCAGCAAAAACCAGCCAGTACTAAAACCAATTTCTTATTTTCTTTTAATAGCCAATAGATGTAGCTATACTTAAAAAAAAGAACGTTTGAAAGTATGCAGTAGTTCAGCAAATATTGAGCAAAAAGCAAAAATCGTCCGAAGTATCCCCACTCTCCCCTACAATGTTTTCAACTGCGCTTTATCATCGCTAACATCAAAGTCTTTAACATTTGGATCAATATTCTCTATCTCTGCAAATTTTCCTTCTTCACTACAATTTAAAATAATAGTAATATGTTCAAAATCAGTAACGATAAGTTTTTTTATTTCTTCCAGCAATTCTGCTTTCACGTTTCTTAAATTTTTCAATTTCAGCATTTTTATTTGGCAAATTCTGATTTGGAATAGCTTCTTCCTTCAATTTTCGAACTGTTGTTGGATGATAATTTAAAAGCTCACGTTTTAAATTGCTCACAAAATCGTTTTCTTGAAAATGTTTGTTACAAATTCGAGCATTTCCCACTTTAAATTTATCAATTCTATAGCATTTTACTACCCACAATTTACATATATTTTCATTTTTAGGAAATCTATAAAAATGATTCTTTTAATATTTGCAATTTTCTTTAGTTTTTTGTTATTGTTATTATTACACCCAAACACAGTGCATTGAACCATTTTAATTTCGAATAATTATTGAATACTGAGTAAATTCTGATTAATCTTTGCAGCAAATTATAGAATGGAACAATATCCTGTGCAATTACCAGAATAGGAAAGAATGTGTGTTTTTGGCACCAGCCCGCGTTTTTCCAAATGACAGCGAATGACGTTTTATAATAATATGCGCGTGAGCATATGTTACTACTTATAATATATCATGGAGCAAGCTAATCAACTAGCAAAACAAATGTTTGTATATCTTTAATAATCATATTTAAAATTAAATTATCGATATTTTTTTGCTGCGTTACATTTTTTTTCCATGACATTTTTTTCTTACTGATTTCCTATGTTATTGGAATGGTTTTCTAACTTAAGTTTTTTCTAAGTTTTTTCTAAAAAATAATTACATATTTTTATTTCACTTTTAATTTTAAATAATATAATTAAAATAATTTCCACCATTGAGAAAAACAATCCACAGTATTTTGTGCCATTTTATAGGAGTTATTATTAGTTTTCTATGCGATGTTAGAAGGTATTTCTAAAAAAAATGTATTAATAAGTTTTTAAACAGCGATATATTTGATAAATAATACTTTTAAATAATAATTACAAAAAAAATTTGGACAAAAATTGCACAGCCTTTCATACTACTATTAGTTAATTACTACTAAAATATTAAAATTAATTATTAATTAATCAAATTAATATAAATTTATGAAAAATTAAATAATTATAAAAAACAAATCATATTTTATACAGTAGCTGGTCATAAAAATTACGGCAGTCTTCTGGAATAACCAGTTTTGCAGATGATGCCATTTTTGTGAAGTTATAGGAATTTTATTTTTGTTTAGCGCAGGAAATTGAAAATTCGCATTGATAATCTTTGGTCTAATTGGTAAATTTTTCCAATTATCATCATAGTTTAATTTATATTTTATTTATCTGCTTTCATACTTGAGTAACCTTATATTTGTGACTGTTCGGTCGCCAGCCCGTTTCCCAGGACGAATGGAATATAGACCATATCCTTTGTGTAAATATACCATAGCATTTGTGTTTCCCAGGACGAGTGGAATGTAGGCCATATTCTTTGTGTTTTTAATTTTCGTTTCAATTACACTATGCACCGAGTCACAATCATTTTGGGTTATATGCTTTTTCAAGAATTTTTGGAGTTATAATTATATCATGCTTTGCACAAAAATGAAGTAAACCATTTTGGTATGTGCAACCATCAGAATATATTATTATAGGCTTTCGATTTAACAAGCAATATTTATTTATTTATTTACCAAACAAGGTACATTACATTACATTACATTAACAAATAACATAAAAATAAAATTAAAATTGTATATCTTAGTTATAGTTACTAAGTGTAACAGTGCCTTATAAGACACTGTTACACTTTTTTTTATATTACATTATTTATGTTAATTATATATTTGTTTATCTATTTAATCAATTTAAAATTACAAATTTAAAATCAAAGCTTAAAACTGCATGACTTAAAAATGTTTTTAACTTTTTGTTAAAATATATTTAGGATTTAGAAAAAGTAAGGAGGAAATGAATAGGAAATTTTAATTTAGAATTGAACAAAGACTGTTTTTACATGTATATTTGGAGATGGTAGGTGTAAAGTGATTTGAATACTGATTGAAAAGCATACAACATCTATTTATGGGTTCATTCATCGCATATTCAGTGCGATGCTTATATTCCTTTAGAAGTTTTGTATGCCTTGTTTGCCTGGTATCATTATTATACACGATTCTGCTACATATGTAATCAGCAGTAATTTTTTGTTCAGGACATCAAGTGTGAAACAAGTTGCTAGTAAAGTCCTTCTTGAAGATAGGGAAATAAGATTTATTAGTTTGAGCCTAATTGTATAGTTTGGTAAATTTGGTAAGTAGATCTCTCCGTGCAAATAGAAGAAATTGTTTCTGCACTGACTCAATTTTGTTGCTGTGAATTTGAAATACAGGATTCCATATTATACACCCATATTCTAAAATGGGGCGTACCAAGGAGCAATATAAGGATTTAGTCACCCAGATGAAACAAAGTAATTTATATGCTTTGCCAATAATTCTATCGTAATGGAGGTCAAAACATAATTTGTTGTCCAATAGAATACCAAGATCGTTTATTTTATAAACTCTGTCAAGTAAAGTATCATTAAGGGAATAGTTAAAATTGATAGTTGTCCGCTTTCTAGAGAAACTAATTACGTGGCACTTCTTTGTATTAAGGTGTAGCTTATTGCGAGAGCACCAGTCGTCTAGTGCACGAAGTTTAGCTTGAAGCAATGTGGCATCAGATGCGGAGGATATGAGGTGGTAAATTTTCAGGTCATCTGCATACAGTAGATGTGGGATGTCTGCTAAAACCTCAGATATGTCAGCAATGAAGATATTGAAAAGAAGTGGACCTAGATGACTGCCTTGAGGTACACCTGAAGTAACCTGAATCTCCTCAGACAATAGTCCCTGGAATTTAGCTTATTGAATCCTATTAATAAGGTAAGATTTAATCCAATCTAATAATGTGCCTGTGATACCAATTTTTTCCAATTTGGATATCAGGGTAGGGTGGTCTACTCGGTCAAATGCCTTACTGAAGTCAGTATATACTGCATCAATTTGATAGCCTTTTTCCATATTACACAGGACATCCGAGACAAGGATAGTTAGATTGGTAGTAGTGGAACGTCCTTTCCTGAAACCGTGTTGTTGATTGTTAAGGATTGGATCAATTAACGTAGTTAATTTATCGCAGACAATTTTTTCAAAGAGCTTAGGTATAGATGATAGAATGGCGATTCCTCTGTAGTTCTCTACATTTCTTTTATCACCACTTTTATGGATAGGCGTAATAAATGAAGACTTCCAGGAAGCTGGAAAAAGGCAAAGAGAAAGTGATTTGTTAAAAATTTGCTGAAGCGGAAATGCTAGGACTTCTGAACACTGAGACAAAAACATAGGAGGAATAGTATCAGGACCACAGCCTTTGGTTACATCCAGACTGTTCAGGGCATGAATAATGTCTTCTGTAGATATGAATATATTATCAGCAAGAATTGGAATTGGATTAGGATTATTTTCAGGTGTGTTTGTTATAACAGTTTGAGGAGTTTGGGGATAGAAAACTTCACGGAAATGATCAGAGAAAAACCCGCATATTTCACGTGGACAAGACGATTCGTTATTCTTTCTAAACATAGAAATAGGGTATCCTGAGCTTTTTCGTTTCATATTAACGAATTCAAAGAATTTTTTTGGGTCTTTGACTATGTTTTCACCTACTTTGTTAACGTAGGCGTCGTATGCTGCGCGTGATTCTTTAGAAAATTCCGTAGCCAATTTTTCATATTCTGTTAAAATTTCTTCATCATTAGTGCCAACTTTGATTACTGTATACAATTTGTTTCTCCGATTACGCATGGATCTTAGTTCAGTATTTAACCACGGTTCTGATAATTTGGCTTTTTTGATAATTTTAGGGACATATTTGCCAACAGTCGTCATAAAAAGATGAAACCAGGATATCGATATCCGTATTTGGTAAAATATTGGACCAGTCAATTAAGGACAAATCATTAATAATGCAATCATAATTTGCATTTTTGAAATCATATACAATTAAATTATTGTACGAGTTTGAAAAATTAGTAATAGTTAGAGGTAGATCAAGTGAGATGGCAGAATGGTGGATAGAATTTGAAAAAAGATTCGCTGTTAGGAGAAGAAACGACAGCTTCGTCATAGGCATTTGAAAAAATTAAATCTAACCATTTACCATTAGAATTCGGATTCAGAACTACCTGTTGTAAGTCATTACTATAAAATGTATCTATTAACGTGAAGTCAATTTCGTCAGATAGATTAGAAGGTAGTAGACCATTGTCAGATTCGTCCAATATAAAAGATAAATTGGGCCGATTAAAGTCACCAAAGAAGAATATGTTATCATCTACGCTTAATGTGCTATTTACAGATTGAAATATATCGCAAATTTCTTGATATTTTGATATATCTGAGTTGGGTGGTATGGGATATCAACGTAATCTCGAAAAAAAAAATCTTGAATCGACTATTAATTTTGAAAAAATAAATCTTGAAAAAAAAATCTTGAAAATAGAAAATCTTGAAAAAAAAATCTGGAATTTTATCTTTTTTTAATTAGAAATCTTGAAAAAAATCTTGAATTTTTACCCTACTCTCTGCCGTACCCAGGACCAACGACGAGGACGTGGTGGGATTTGGTCCCATTTTTTTATGTTTTTTTTATTTTTTACATTTTTTTTTATTTTTTATGGTTTTTGTAAATAACAAAATTAAAAATTATAAAAAAAAATTTACTTCAACTTTTTTATTTAGAAATTGTAAAAAAAAAATTAAATTATAAAAATTCAGTGAATATTATTTTTATTTAGAAATACAAAGTGTAAAAAAAATTAAGCCAAAGATACGTTATATGCAATTCCCGACAGATATTCCAATTTTGGTGTGTTATTTCGGTTTTCCAGCAACATTTTTATGCGGGCCTCCTTTTGAACATATATTGGCTTTTTAGGTTGTTGATAGCCACATTTAATTTGGGCTATTCTAGTTTTTACCACAACACATTCTTTACCAAGTTCTGAAATTAGCTTATACAGCCCGGAATTAGGCCGGCCAATTAATATACCAAGCGGTCTATGCCAAGCCTCTAAATAATTTTGAGTACGTGGTAAATTATTAGCGATTGCATCCGCTACTGACCAAAATTTTGGTTCATATTTTGGACGTGGACTACTGCTATTTGATTTTTTTTTTCTTACCAGTTACATAATTTTCTTTAAACCAGTTTCCAATTTTTTTTCCATCTCTGTCGAAAGAACCGTATAATTCTAAAAATTACGGTTCAATATCTTCCGGTGGGACAAAGGCAAGGCTCATCAACATTCGCATTTTAATTCTTCGTCAGTACCGTACCTACGCGATAATCCTTGTTTTTGAATTTGTCGCCAAATGATTTGGCCTAAATGAAATAGGCAACCTTTATAATTACAAATAGGGAAAAATTCTCTTGCTGCATTACTAATACCTTTCTCAAAATCTGAAATTATACGTCCAGGTTTCAAATCAACATTATTATTGGCAGCAATGTGCAATATTTCATAGAAAATCTCATTGTATAATGCCTTGCTTTTACTTGTCATAAGGCAAAATATTAAAGGAACTATTTCCGAATTAATTTTTCCATGGATAACAAAAAGTTGGTAAAAACCATCCATCAACCAGACGTTTGTTTCAGCAAGTAATTTCAGGCTTGAAATGGTTCCTAAAACAATAATATGGTCATTACCAATACTTTTTTCCGACAAAACAAATAACTCTCCTTCAATAAATTTAATATTATTAGGAATATCTACACATTCAAGAGTCTGTGGCTCTTTAAAAATGTTTTTATTTCTACATCTTTTAATTTTAGATTTTTGTGCCAATTTATTTGGAAGTTGCACTCGAGAATTAGCTTCGCAATTAACAATGCTGTCTCTTATGATTTGTGAAGGAGCTACTTCTAGATATTGAGCACGTTCTTTAATAAAAGCATTAGCTTTATAAATATTTGTTTTATATGCAAGAGGTGCATGACTATGCTCTGATGGTCCCTTCCTTATTTTATGTTTATCATTTTCATTCAAAATCGTTGTTACCCGACTTTTGCATAATAATGATTTATTGTTTTCGCATATCCACCTGAATATACCATCACGTTTACTTTCCAAGTGGTAAACAAATCCATTTATAACCAATTTGTCATTACCTTTATTTGATTTTACAGTTTGAATTTCCATTTTTTATATTAAATATACGACACCAATCATATTTGTAATTGTGAATACTAACTACACAAATCTATAATTCGAATGAAAGAAGCTCAAATGAAAAATATTAAAGTGAAACTCAAATTAACGGGATATTAAGCGTATTGCGTGATGTTTTAAAAGTGAGAGCCAATACAAATTAACGGTTCTGGGTATTGTGTCATTTTTAAAATCTTGAATGTTTTCGCACAAAATGTATACTTTTTAATTCGCGGCGAATTAAAAAGTACATTTTGTGCGAAAACATTCAAGATTTTAAAATTCAAGATTTTTTTTTTCAATATTTTTTTTTTCAAGATTTTTTTTTCCAAGATTTTTTTTCAAGATTTTTTTTTCAAGATTTTTTTTTTCAAGATTTCAACCCCAACCCGGGTGGTATATATACCGCACCAAGATAAACATTTTTACTTTTTAGACGTAATCTGATAACTTTGTGCTCAAATGACATCGAGGGGTTTGTGATTATTTTATCACTTAAAAACGAATTGCGAACAGCAATCAGGACACCACCACCTCTAGATAGACCAGTATAGCCATAGTCCCTGTCATTTCTGTAAATTGTCCAATTACTGTCCATGATTTCTTCATTAATATAAGTGTCATTAAGCCAGGTTTCTGTGATAATAAGAACGGCGTATAGTGTGGATTTGGCATCGATAAAAAGATATTTAATTTTTCCTCTTATACCACCGCAATTGTGATATAAAATTTTTAAGTTTTGTGGTGACTTTATGGGATTAAAAGAAGGGGATATAGTAAGCTTTTTTTCTGATTGTATTTTTTCTGGGATGGGACGAAAAAACTTATCCTGCTCCTCTCTGGCTCTTTGGATTTGAATAAGATGCTTTGAATCTAAATGTGATGCAAAAGTTGTGAGATCTTTGTCAATTTGTTGAGTGGAGAACCCTAAATGAGCATGGAAACGATAATATAGAGAGCGTAGTGCGACTAGATCTGTTGGGTACCCTTCTTGTTGTATAGAAACCAAAGTACTTGTTTTTGTTCTGCCATCTACACATATATCTTGTGGTTGATTGTGTAAGTAAGCCAGATATATGCGAACATCTTCAAATATTCTGCGTTCCCTAAGTCGTCCTAATAAGTATCGATTTTCCGAGTTAATGGAGTGTTTAACTTTTGGAGGTTCGAGTGGATCGAGAAATGTTGGTCTAATATTAGTTAACATGGTAGAAGTAGGAGAATTGGGGCGGTAGAAAATAGACTCTAGTGGTAGATGGATAGTGTTAGGAGGGAAAGGATGGTTACCTTCATATTTGTCATTGATGTTAGTAGGAAGATGATTATTATACAATTGATCGCACTGCGTGTAAGACCAATACATTGAGGGTGATTTTCTGGCAGATACCATTACAGGTAATTAGAATAGTATCAATCGAAGAGCGTTGAGTACTGCTGCACTTAATCATTATGAGCAAAACAAATAAAAATTGTATAATGAAGTTCAATGGCTTAATAAGCAGTTCAAAAAATATGTAAATAACAAATCTAGGTTAACGAATTGTTCAATTATAAATTATGTATATAAAAAATTATGTTGCTAGTAATAATATTTATTATTATGGGTGTGTGAATTGGTTAAAAATTGGTTAAAAATTGGTTAAAAATTAAAATTATGACAGTAAAATTAAAATTTTTGAAAGTTTTATTCACCACAAGAAGGCGCCGAAATTTTATCTGCTCTGGACCTAGTATAAATTTTGACACTTTAGTTAAATTTTTGATTGAAATAAATTAATTTAAATTCATTTATTTTTGAAAAAAAATAAATTTTTGATTGAAATTTAAATTGATTTGTACCAAAAATTTGTATCAAAAAAAATTATTTTTTTTTGAATTTTCTTTTGAAAATCAAATAAATAGTTAATAAAATAATAAATTTAAAAATAAAAACAATATTATATTATTATTAAAAATTTATTTTTGTTAAAATTAGCAAAATTAATGGGAAATATATTTTAAATACTCTATTCATATTGAATTTTCCTTAGAATTTAATTATGTAAAATTTTTACCAATTCACACAGTTAAAATTTTTAAAAACACCCCACAGTTAAATTTTTTTCAACCTCGTGGGGATTTTTTTTTAACCAAATTATTTTTAACACTTTGACACACGCCCTATGATTTAAAAATAATTTTTTTATTAAAAATTTAAAAATTTTTTGCTAAGTGCCAATTTTATTAATTAAAGTTAGTTTGTTTTTGGTTTTTTTTTGTGTTTTTTACTGAATTACACAATTTGTATATATATATATCTATATATATTTATATATGTATCTATATTAATAAACACAGTTATTGTTTTTAACAAAAAAAATTTGATGAGTCAGGTAAATGATTATAATAAATTTTAATTAGAGCAATTACTTAATTACGCAAATCAATTAAAAATTTTAAAATTAATAAATTTATATATATTTTGTTGAAACTTGCGGAGTAAAGGAATACACGTCCGAACTGTTTGACTGTTGAATATATATAATATATTTCCATATATATAATGAACAAGGCAAGACACAAATGTTGATGCCATAAGTTTTGTATCCACTTCTGTGAACCAATAGCAGGTTGCATTTATGTGCCTTGTGGTCATAAATAGTAAATTTTGTTTTATAGTACACAGAGCTAACTAGCAAGTATGGACAAATTTTTACAGCTTGTAAATCAATTGTTAAAATAATGTATAATCCCTTATTTGCCAATTCTGTGTCCATTCGCATTTCAGTTCGAGCTCTGTTTTTTGCATTCTGGTGATCATTATATATTTCAGGTGATACAGTCCCTACCTTAAATTGGTAAAGAGCTGCCAAGCTATCAAAAACAGGTTCCAAAAAAAGCTTAGATGTATTTTTTCTATTATTTAGATGGAAGCTTAGGAACATCATCTAAAAATTTATCAAGAAACTCACTTCAAACAACTGATCTTGGATGTATAATAATGTTTTTTGAATTTTCTTTGCAATCGTTCATATTCAGTTTGCTACATTTCACCCAATTTTGGACGGTCCACACACCAAAATCTAAAGTATTCAAAAACATTTTTTGACAAACTTGTTTCTTTCCACAATTTGTTGGAAGGGAAAAAGTTAGACTGTTTTGTCTTCTAGAATCAGATTGAGTTTCCTTTCTTTTCGTCGGAACTGATGAAACCTGTCCACAAACAAATACTTCTTGTTGATGCCTGCCAGTCCATGATACTCCCAAAGGTTTTTAAACATTTCATTTCTCTCTTCGTCTAATATAGAATAGCAGTTTCGATTTTTAGCTTTTTTACATAATACTGAATTACACGGTGGTTTCATTTTTCTTGAGTTTCTAATTTCATTGTGTTTCACAATTCCATTTTTCCTTGCATAACCTTCACCCTTCATTCTTAAAGACTGGTTAGCTTTTAGTTTCCATTTCTTCGTATCAGGACTTCCATTTCTCTTACGTGTTCATGCTCTTCAGCTATGGCAGTTTCAATACAATTCGATTCCAATATTATATTATTTACCAGTTCATTAGAGTCAGAGTTTGTTCTAACTATAATTTCACTTTCTAGCTTAGTGTTTAAAATATTAACAGTCTCAATATTGTTGGGTTCTGTAGATTAAAAAAAAGTTAATAAAATTGTGATACAATGAATGAACTAAATTTATATCAGTCACTTTTTAGATGTCGTGGGGTACACCCCATCTACGTGTGATTTATAAATATTAATCAAATACGAAAAGTTAATTTTTTGTTTTTTTTTTTAATTTCACTAAATTAAATAATTAGACTAATTTTTAAATTAAATACACTGTATTGCTTAAAAATCGATATTAATTCTTTTATCCGGTATTATCACTGATAATTTTAAATAAAATGCCAACATTGTGCAAATGTAATAAAGATGTAAGAAGAAATGAACATAGTGTTCAGTGTTCTGAATGCAAGAAACTCTTTCATATGCAATGTGCAAATTTATCACATAGTGAATTGCAATTCATGAAAGATAATAGGGTATTACACAAATGTGAAGTTTGTATGAAAAAAAGAAGAAATTCTTTTTTGCATTCACCACCATCAACAAATTTAAATATTGATAAGACTCATGTTATTGGAAAATCAAACAATAGCTTAAATTCAAACAATATGTCATCTGGTTCTGCTATTGTCACCAATCCCACCAAAACTCTTTCGATCACTAATAAAGAAACATCGAGTTTCTCTTCGAATTCGAATTCTGATAAAGATGTGACTCTTCAAGTTCTCTATGAAGAGATAGTTAAACTTCAAAAATTTAATGAAAATGCAATCTCTATGATTTCTTCGCTACAAGAGGATAAGATTAAAATGTAAAATCAAATTGATGCGCTACAAAGTAAGTTAAACTTTTTACAAAACAAAAAAAGAGAAAAGTGTATTGATATTGTGCGTTGAAAGTTCTCTTTGCTGGGCTAAATTTAAACATCAACAAAGAGCTAATAGATAATTGTTTTGTTGGTACAATTAGTACTAAATCAACTAAAACTAATACTAATACGCTTGAAAGCTCTTATGCCTCTGCTGTCAGTGATACATCTCGAATTATTTGTTTAAAGTTTGTTTCATTACACACTAAAAATATGATCATGAAAAGTAAATCAAAACAAGTTTCTCAGCTTAATACGGATCTATTTGATAATGTTGCTGTGAAAAAGAATATTTATATTAATTCTTGTTATTCAGATATGACAAGAAAACTTCTTGTTGATGCACGAATGAAAAAACGTCAACTACATTATAAATTTCTTTGGGTTAAGAACGATGTTATTTACATGAAAAAAAAGGAAAATGAGTTAGTTGTGGTGATAAGTTCTATTGAAGATTTAAATAATTTATCTAATTAATAATTTTATTACTTTATTAATTTTTATTGTATTTTTTTATGATGGTAAATAATATTAATGTTGATTTATTAGATAATTTGAACTATTTTCCTTCTTGCAAATACGATAATGTTTTTTGTGAAAGTGTTTTTCATAACCAATGTAATTTTAACGGCTTCACTATTCTTAATCAAAATATCCGTAGTATGCGCAAAAATTTTGACTCTTTACTTCTATATGTCAATTCGCTTCACAACAAGCCAGATTTTATTTTTTTAACCGAAACTTGGGTTTATGATAATGAACTCTCTTTATATAATATTCCTAATTATAATCTTTTTGCATCTTGTAATAATAGTTATGCTTCCGGTGGTGTTTTAGCTTTTGTAAAAAATGATATCAGATGTGATAAAATTGATCTGAAAATGGAAAGCGCTGATATTTTAAAAATTGTTTTTAATGTGGAGGGTACCATTTTTACTTTTATTTGTCTATATCGACTTTTGAAATTTAATAAGGAGTTTTTTTTGGATAAATTATCTTCTTTTTTAAATTCTGAAAATTCAGCAATTTAATTATTTTGGGTGATTTTAATTTAGATATTTTGGCTGATTCTTCTGATACGGTGAAGTATCTAAGTTTAATGTCATACTATGGCTTAGAAACTTGTATTAATGCACCTACACGCATTGATGGCTTGTCAAGTACTTGTATTGATCACATTTTTGTCAGAATAAAAAATTCCGATAACTTTAATTTATATAGTGCTTCATTTGATCATGGTTTTTCTGATCATCTAATGTCTTTCTTGGCTGTTAGTATTTTGAATTTTAACATAGATCGTGGAAGTAATTTTTCATTATTTGAAACAGATATAATTAATTTTGATCAGCTTAACGCGAAACTAGGATTTGAATGCTGGTATGATATTTATGATGAAATGGATCCATCTTTAGCTTTTGATAAATTTATTAATGTTTTATTATTGCATATAAATGATTGCACTAGAAAAATTACCAAGCGCAATATCAAATTTATGCCTCTTAAGCCTTGGATGACCTTGAATTTAATGAAAAAGATGGAGTTGAAAAGAAAATTGAGTTTTAAGATTTCTAGATTTCCAAATAATATCAGTTTGAAGGATTATTGTAAAAAGTTTTGTAAAAAACTTTCCAAAGAAATTAAAATTGTTAAAGAGAATTTTTATCTTAATGAATTTGCTAAAGTCAAAGGAAATACAAAAAATGAGTGGAAAACGGTTAATACTATTTTAAATCGTGGAAATAATAGTAAGGAAGACTTACATAATATAATAGTTGATAATGTCGAAATTAGTGATAGTAAATTAATTGCTGATCTTTTCAATAAGAAATTTCTAGATACCACTAATTTTAATGGCAATTCTACGGATTTTGTTAGTAATAATGATCTAATAAATGAAAAATTGCAACAAAATAGTTTCTATTTTTAGCCAATTACTGCCTCAGAACTTCATAAAATTATTATGCAGCTCAATAATTCGAAAATTAATACGGATTTAAGTATTTCGAATTTTACTTTAAAGAAAATCGCTTTGAATATTGTCGACATTTTAGTTGTTATTTCTAATCGTTGTGCTGATATTGGTCTTTAAAAAGAGCAGAAGTCATTCCACTTTTTAAAAAAGGTATTAAAACGAATATTGATAATTACCGGCCAATATCTATGTTAAGTGTTTTTTCAAAAAAAAATTTGAAAAAGCTATAAAAATTAGAATGTTGAGTTTTTTAAATAGCACTAATTTTTTTAACGATAATCAGTATGGTTTTCGCGGTGGTAGATCTACAGAAGATGCGCTTATAAAGTTTTGTTCCGGGATCTATGAAGGATTAAATAACAAGTTAAAAAATGCAGCACTCTTTATTGATATAAAAAAAGCATTTGATTCGGTTAATCATGATATCTTTCTTGACAAAATCTATAGAGCTGGTTTTCGAGGTAATATTTTTAAATTGTTCTCTTCTTACCTTGCGGGTAGGTTACAAAAGGTCAAAGTTGGTGAAACATATAGTAATTTCAAAGAAATTCATTTAGGTGTACCTCAAGGTTCTGTTCTTGGGCCAATTTTCTTCTTAATTTTTTTTAACTCTATATTTTTGCAAAAATTCAAGGGTAAATTAACTGCTTTTGCTGATGATGTAGGCTGTGGATACACTGGTGTCACGGTTTTTGATATCGTTTGCAATATTAACTATGATTTGGACTTGCTTAGACGTTGGTTTTGTGCTCATAAACTTTTATTGAGTGATAAAACTAAATTAATGTTTTTCAGCCTTAGTGGACTGGTACCGGTAGTTGATAATATTATATATCATTGTGCAAGTTGGAAATCGCTTAGTTTACAAAATAATTATGGTGTTTCTATGAATGTTTGCGCACATGGCTGTTTTAAAATTGAATGTGTTGATTCCTTCAAATATCTAGGAGTTACATTAGATTCCAAATTGAACTGGTCAAAGCATACATGCATTTTGAAAAATTATTTTTACACTGTGATCAGACAGTTTTATCATTTAAGGAAGATTTGTTCATCAGAATTACTGAAGGTTATATATTATGGCCTCTTTAACTCTAAACTTCAATATGGTATAGTTAATTGGGGCCGTACTTATAATAATTTATTATGGCCACTATTTAAACAACAAAAATGTTTCGTTAGAATAATCACGAAAAAACATAGGAGGCATAATACTTTTGGGCTATTTTCTTCGTTGAACATTCTTCCTTTGAAGCACCTATTTTATTTTAAAGTTTTAAAGGAATATTTTCCAAATAATGTTCATATTCATTTTAGTAATTCTGAATTTTATAATTTCAGGATTAACTGTACAAGGCGTGCGCTGGTCCCTCCACATAGCGTTCAACATTTTTTTAGCTCTTTTTTATCAGTTACTCCCCGGTTATTTAATGTTCTGCCTCAAGAAATTAGGAATTTATCTTATTGTAACGTGTTTCTGAAAAAAGTAAAATCTTGGCTTTTTCTTTTTGATCATGATGAAATAAAACATCTAATTCATATTGTTGTGTAGTCTTGTTGTTTGTGTATTCAATTTCAGTATCTTATTCACTTCACTTTATTTTATTATTCTTTTTTTTCATTTTTAATGCGTTTAATAAATTTTTCAACACCCCCGTCTAACGTTTTTATTTATGTTTAACTACTTTCGTCACTGCAACCTAGGTTGCACAGAACGTATATTATATTTTTAATATTATAATACAAAGCAATTGGTTGTGGAAAGCACTTATAATTTGTTACTTTTTTATTTTTATTTTACTTCTTTAATTATTTTAAAGTATATTTTGGGTTGTAGTATATTATTAATTATAAAGGGCAAGTAAATTTATAATGCTTCTTTATTTGAAAATAAAGAAGCATTATAAATTTATGTACATTATAATATTGAAAATAAAAATTGAATTGAATTGAATTGAATATATTTTCATATTTACCAGTTATATATTGACTTGTTGATATAAAGCTAGGCTGTTCAATTACAATTGGCTGATCTGATGTATTTTGATTATAAATAATTTTGGTTATTTCATTATCAGAAAAATGTACGGATTCTACTGAATGGACCCGTATGTTTGGATCCGAAGTATTAAGTATTTGGCCAATAGCTGTATTGCTAACTGTTGTGTTGTTTACAGCTAGATTTAAAAGAAGTTTTTCGCGTGATAACATGGTTCTAATAAAATAAATTTTATATAATTAAAACAACCATTAAATTCATTTTCTGAAATTTGAATTTGAACTCTAACTTTATAAATAAATAGATTCCTTTTTTATATTAATGCTTTTTTGATAATTGTAATATGTAACAGCAAGTATAATTCTAAATCTAATATGTAACAGCAAGTATAATTCTAAAAATATATTTATTATTAATAAAAAATAAAAAAGATGGCTTTGTTTTAAATTTTTAGATTTTGTTAAATTATGTGTCAAAATGTTTTCAGTTATGGCTGTGATGGGGGAAAAAAATGCTAGATTACAGTAAATTATTATGAAAATACACGGAAACTCGACCAGAATTGTCAACGCATCGCAATGAAAACTAGAATTGAATTTAACTTTTTCGATTTGAGTTTTTCTATCCGACTCTATAAATACAACATTCCTAGTCAATATAAGCTGTGTTTTTTTATTCCTACTCTGTACTATACGAGTAGAGTATCTGTATGGTTGTTGTTGTAGCTACTCTACATAATTAGCCAGTACAACATGTAGAGTAAAAGGGAAATTAATGGGAAATTACTAAATTTTAATATGGCAACTATAAATTTGACAAGAAGATACTTCATTTCGTATATTTGAATATTGAAAATTTAATTTTTAAAAAATATCAACAAAGTGGGCAAATTTTTTTCTATCAATTCTAAATCATATTTTCCCCTTGCACTACATCGTTTTTTTATTCCTTTTATATCGACTAGTGCAGAGTAGGAATAAAAAACACAGCTATAGTTTAACTTTTGCTCTGGGAAATTTTTTATTTTTCAGAGCGTGCTAGCGATATTTATAAATCAGGCAATATTGTACTGTAATTTTAAATAATTTTTTTACTAAAAACTTCATTTTGAAGATACTTACCTATAAATTATTTGAATTCGAATTATTTATGATATATTAAATAACAAAAGACTAACGAACTCCTCTTGCCTCTGACAATTATCACAGAAAACTTGATGTTACGAGGTATCTTTGGCGCCAAACTTTGCGGGTTTTAAAATCTCATTTGCCAAAATTTCACTACAAATTACACAAATTGGTCGAGGCTCCTCAATAATGACTGTAAAAGATAATCCATATTTTAAAAAATCTTCAGTATACTTTCTCTTTATGTTGATTGAAGTGTTTTTAACTAATTTGGTTGATTTATTTTGATTTTTTAATACTGACAATTCATTACTTTCTTCATTAATTGTGATTATACTGTTATTGTTGTTGTTTGCACATGTTTCCACTTCTAATGATGAATTCTTATTCTTTTCAATAATCCATTTACCATGTTGTTTGACTGCAAAGGAAATATTACTTAAATTTATTGATATATATTTGTTAACTTACTTAACAATTGAATTTCTTATTTTTTATTATTTCATAGATTATTTTTATAATAATAAAATGTTATTTATGATAATCATTGCGCTATAGATATACATTGCGCTATAGATATTTTAGAATGGTGGGAAAGTGAAGATGATTGTGATTTTTCAGACATGATGATTGTGATTTTTCAGACTTTGAAGAATATGATAACAACAACCCAATTTTAGATGAAGATAATTTTGACATAGAAAATATGCAGAAAATTTTGCTAAGATTGAAATGCCAATGAACCTGATATTGGTTTTAGTGGCAACGTAGTTGTAAGGCTGATTAGAAGTGTTCCTGGACACGTTAATCACTGGATTTATTTTGATAATTATTACACCAGTATCTCTATTATGGCACAAATTGGAATTTATTTATTCGGTACTGTACGACGTAATCGTATACCTAACTGCAAATTACCAAGTGAAAATGAGTTAAAAAAACTTCCTCGTGATACTTCTGCTGAATTTACCAAAAGTAATTTTTTATTAAGATTAAGTAATATAACCGGCATATGACATTTTAATATAACCGGCATATGACATTTTAGATAGTTTGATTGGTCGTTCCAAAATTAGAATGAGATCTTAAAAATGGTACATGAGGCTATTTTACCATTTCTTAGATATTACCGTCGGTAATGCATGGCTATTATAGAGACGAGTGGAAGCTGAAATGGGGCAATAAAAAAAACATTGCGATTGGTAGATTTTAAAGGAGACTTTGTAAATTCGTTGTCGATATCTGAAGGACCGAGCCTATGATTCAAGCTAAAAAGAAACGGGGACGAACATCCTATATGATACAAGAAGATGTCCGTAAAAGTTTAACTTCTCATTGGCCAGCTCATGATGATTGTCGCCAAAGATGTATATATCCTGGTTGCAAAATGTACCGAATGTACAGTACTCTCATGTCTTAATAAAAATTATAATTGTTTCGTTAAATTTCATCAAGACTAAGATTAAAAGTACATATATATTTTCCTTTGCATTTATAAAATTTGATAAATATTTTCCTTTGTATTTATAATAACGAAATAAAATTTCTTGTTCTTATAAAATGTTTGTTTATTACTTTACTTTGCTGGTTATTTATATTCAAATTATAATATCCTACGATATTCATATTATACTTTTTATAGTCATAATGGGCAATGTAGCATTTCTGTTACAATAGGAGAAATCATTAAGGCAGTCACTTAGGACCTCTATTATTCAACATTTTAATTCATTATCTATCCGAAAAACTATCTGATATTCCTCATCTCTTTTATGCTGATAACTTGAATTTTTTAAAAATTATATCTAATTTGTCTGATTATCATTTCTTTGAATCGAGCTTCAAATTTTAATGGATTGGTGCGCTATTAACACATTGAAGACGGGTGACGTGAACTCACGTTTTTTATAATTTCAAGCAACATTGTGTAAAATACTGCAATTATAAGTAAGTAAAACATTACATCACAGAAGTGATATTATGCTTCCTCTAGGCTATAAAACACAATACCCGGCTCCAACGATTGAAAAATAAAAAACATGAATGCACGTCACCCGTCTTCAATGTGTTATAGATATGATCTAAATATCAGTAAATGTCATGTTATTAGCTTCTCTAGAAAAAAATACGTATCCGTACATAATTTTCATTTAAATGGTACTACATTACACGTTGTCAAGAAAATTAACGACCTGCGCGTTCTATAACTTTTACCCGTCATTATGATAGTATCATTTCTAGAGCTAATAAAAAGCTCGGTTTTATCAAAAGGAGAGCTGCATAGTTTAGAAATGTCTGGGTGACTAAAAGTTTATACTGTGTACTAGTTCGTCCAATACTAGAATATGCGTGCCCTATTTGGGATCCATATCATCAGGTGCACAAAGGTAGAATCAAGTCGGTTCTCCCTACGAGACCTATACGACCCAATAAACTATACATTACGACTTAAAGCAATCGACATTATCTCATTATCCTCACGACGAGCGCTATTCACATCCTGCCTTACTTTTGACGTCTTGAAATTTTTTATTAACATTGCTTACATAACGCAAAGAATAATTTTTAATAATGACGTAAGACAAACTAGGCAAAAACGGCCCACGGCAAAAACGGACCGATAAAGTATAATGCTGTAGTAGTTTCAATAATTTCTATATGCTCTTTTCACCATCCACTTACAAATTCAAATTTCAAAGGAGAATCTATTCCACACTGAGCCAACCTAGTCCTACACATAAATAAACACAATAATAATATAATTTTCACTATTAAATGGACTTATTATTTTGCACATAATTAAAATATTTTTGTTTTTATCATTATTATTATTTTTAAAGTTTTTAATAAAATGTAAAAAACTTTTTAGCAATCTTATATTTAAATTTATTTCACATTTTAATGAAGTTTGTATCGATGTTACATTACATCTTTAAAAAAAAACAAATAAAATAAAAAGAAGACAAAAGTTTTGTATTAAATTAAACTTATCTTATTCTTATTATATATAAAATACTATATTATATATTAGATATTAAAGCATTCTTATAATATGTACATACATGTATTGTAATATACCTTGTATTGGTAAATAAATCAATAAGTACACTGGGCATATTCGTATATAAAATAATTTGTTGGTAAAATAATTTATTAGGTTGAAATTGTTAAAAAAAAAAACATAATATATTTTATGGCCGAAAATGCTTTCAACACATGCCTTAAATGAGATCTGGATTTTGATGACCCAGAAATAGTAATAATTCCTCCGGAATTAGATATATTGACAGATACTGTAGAGTTCGATGATAATAATATGTTAGACAATATTCTACCTATAAATGTACCTGGCTGGCGCAGGTGAAATATTCACTGAACATAATGAAATACTGTCTGACTATAGCAAGAGGAATATTTGAGTACGGATGAATCATGAGAGACCATTGCGCCAGTCGTGTATCTTTAAATATGGGATTTAAGATCACAGTAGACGACAATCGTCACATTCTGTCAAAATTATAATGTCGTATCGCGTACAAAACGATTTTACTTTTATACCAATCCGTTTAGCATCATATGAAACGATATCGTAAAATGTATATCGTTTTATCCAACGATATAGATCTAATTTTTGAAAAATTAGATATATGGATAAGACATAAATATAAAAATTTGAAGTCACGCCGGGTATAGTTGTCTCCTTTTTTGCTAGCCGAATTGTCAAAATTAATAAATCGCAAATAAGAGCCGGACTAGGTTTTTTTAATTCGGGAAGCAGTTTTCAAAGAGATACATTTTTTTTTTTTTGAAAAATACATGTAAAGATCATCCTAAGGAATATTTTAGGTCGCGCAACGATAATTATACTAATGGAAAGTAAAATAGAGTAATTTTGTTTAGCTAGTTAATATTTTTAATTTATATTGAGACTCCTAAAATTAAAAAAATAAGCCAGCCCTGTAAATCTAAAATCAGCTATTATAATATTTGTCAAATAATAATTTGAAATTTGTTCGAGCAAAAGGAAAGAGAACTACCAAAATCGTGGCTTCATAAACAATTTTTCAATATATTAATATTATTTTTGTATAGTGTACGACTATATAAAAATACGCCAAATGACCGAAATAGACTTTACAAAAATTAGGAATACTTTCGTGAAGTACGATTGCTATCAAAAAATTAAGAGAATTGTTTTGCTGAAATAAAATCCATGGCATCCATGATGACAATAAGAAAACACATAATTTAAATAGTTTTGCTGAAATAAAATCCATGGCATCCATGATGAAAATAAAAAAACTCTTATTTATTTTACGTTTGTCACTTTCAAATTTTGATATTTGTGAAATATTTTTTTGTGTTTTCTTAATTTTTCATAAGTTCATTATGGCCAAAACGGATTTGACAGCGAATTTCGATAACTTAATGAAAATATCGAAAGTTTTCTTAATTTTCATTAAGTCCATTATGGTTAGGCCTGATGATCTAAAATTAAAATTTGTTCAATAAAAAGTGACAGCCGGTCCTTTCATATGCTTAGGTGGTCAATAAATTTAATATTTTAAGTTGGCGATATTATACCAATTTTAAATTTATACCAATAAAAAACGATAGCATTACAATCGCCACATATGATCTTAAAAAAAATTACGACTATCGTCTGTCGTAATTTTTCACGACACTTTAATCAATCGTGTCGTGTTCTTATGATTCATACCCTGTATTTGAGTGACGAGGAATGTTTGAGTACTAAGAAACAATGTATGAATCCAAAAAATATATCAAATAATCATGATCCCTTATGGGCAAAATCGCAGCCAATTTATTCATCATTTCAACAAAATATCCAATTCTCATCAGATGTAGAAGTTAAAGTTAAAGAATAATTAGATCATGCCAGCTCAAAAGAAATTTTTGAAAAATTATTTGATGAAAATTTTTGAAAGGAAATAGTAGAGAATATAGTGTGGGTTATGCCCATATGAATAATCGACATGATGTTACATTAACCAATGACGAATTACGTACGTTCATTGGTATCCTCTTATTTACGGGATACCATCAATTACCAAGAGAGCAATTATATTGGTCACTCGATGAAGATTTGTCAGTTGAAATCATAATTAATTCTATGAGTAGAAATCTCTTCTTAAAAATAAAAAAAAAATTCATTTATGCGATAATTCAAAAATTGGTTCATCAAGCGATCGTATGTTTAAAATTAGGCCATTAGCTGAAAACTTTTGCGAATGGGGTATGCTGCATGAAAAACTATCCATTGCCGAATCGGTGGTGAAATATTTTGGACGTCAGCCTTCAAAACAATATATTAGAGGCAAACCAAATCGTTCTGGATACAAAAATTGGATGCTTTCATTGTTACAATTTTGGCTTACAAGATCAAATGAATGTTGTTACAATTTTGATTTTTATTGCGGTCGTACTGAGCAAAGTGGTTCAACAAAAACGCCTCTCGGAGAAAGAACTGAGTTGAATTTGCTGAAAAATATACCAGATCCATTGAAACATATTGTTTTTTTTTGATAATTTTTTTTCTAATCATTCCCTTTTGACCGCACTTAAAAATAAAGGATTCCAAGCATCAGGCACAGTACGAGAAAGATGGTCATCTGAAATAAGAAAAAAGGTGGATATTTCTCGGCCTCATGCATTTCAAAATTATATTGCTGGTATGGGAGGTGTTGATCAACATGAAAATTGTGGTGGGTGCTCTTCACGTATATGCTGGATATGACGTTAGTAAATGCTTGGAAACTAAATCTGATTATATCACCTGAGCAAATGGACCTTTTATTATTTAGGCGACATGTTACTAGACTTTATTTAAAAAGCTGAACTCAGAAGTACAAGTCACATCCAATTGCTACTGTACCACATGGTCTTCATACTGATAATACCGGCCATTTTCCAGAAAAAATTGCAAATCAATTACGCTGTTCTGTGTGTCACTTAAGAGTGCGTTGGCGTTGCAAAAAATATTTAAAAACATGTGTCGAAAAGATTTGTTTTGGAAAATTTCAAACAAAATATCCCATTGTACTCGTTTGAGTACACCCTTCTTAAACATAAAATAATTATTTTTTTTAAAAAAAGGAATTTCTTCTTATTTTTAATATTTTTAATCAATAAATGACAAAAAAAAGTTATTTACTAATTGCGGTTTTCTTTTGGGCGTTAATGGGTTAATAGGATTTAATTTATTTAAATTGTTTAATATATTTTGAGCTTTTTCATCTTGGTGTAAACCCTTTAACACTATTGTTTTTTTTTAAATGTGGTGTGTATGTGAAATAGTTTGGTTTACTTTAATTACTTTTAATTGCTTTATTTCAGCGCTGCTTGTTAATTCGGTCTTTTAATTTTTTATTTTCTTCAATGAAATATTTTTTATATAATGGCTTTTTTGCCAATTTTTTAAAACTATTTTTCCCCGCTACCGTATTTTTAAATTTTAAGTTGTTGGGTGTAATAATTATTTGATTTGTCTGCAACTATTCATTTTCATTGTCATTATTCATTTTACTAAGTAGCCTTAGCCTGGTAAATATTACTTATTTCACTATTTTTAATAATAGCTATTTGATTTTAGAATACGATTATTAAATATTGTTAGTAAATATGTAAATAATTATTAGTTGAAATATATTTTTTTTAAATTATTATTATATATTACTCACTGAAATATTGTTTTTTACTTCTGTATACTTCCACTTCACAGGAGAGAGAGAGAGAGTGATTTTTTTATAACACCTTACAACTTCTAAGCTAGGTACCATATGTTCAAATGTTTTGAAATGACTTAGAATTATTAACCACTTTATGGTGGTTAAATAAAACGACCCTATAAAACGAAAAGTTCTAGTTATAAAACGACCCTATAAAACGAAAAGTTCTTAACAAAATAATATGAAAAATAGTTTATTTAAATTTTATAAACTATGAAATAAAGACTGGGCTCGGATTCTCTGAGTCGATATCGCGTAGAACGATAATCGAGTAAAAATTTCGATAACGATTCTCGAAATAAAAAATTTATGCAGGTCTAGTTATAAAACGACTCTATAAAAGGAAAAGTTCTTAACAAAATAATATAAAAAATAGTTTATTTAAATTTTATAAACTATGAAATAAAGACTGGGCTCGGATTCTCTGAGTCGATATCGCGTAGAACGATAATCGAGTAAAAATTTCGATAACGATTCTCGAAATAAAAAATTGGAATCACGATAATCGATTGATATCATATCGAAATTATTTTTAAAATGTACTAGATTTTACTTCAATAATAAAATAAAATTATATTTGACAAATATAATTTCAAATTATATAGCTAAGCTTAGTACACTGCTCTTGCTAAACCAAATTTCATATAAAATTTAACGTCAATTATTAAATATTAATATTTAGTTAATTATTAATTAATGATAAATAATATTTAATTACTAATTATTAAAACTTCATTATTTATCTCTACTATTAAAATTAAGTTTAGCAAGAGCAGCGTACTAGGCTTTATATAAAAAATTATTGTTTTTTTGATTTTGATTTAATTATTTTTGATAAATAATTTCATTCGATGACAAAATACCTATCGAATGAAATTTATCGTTTTATACTCGATCATCGTATGATAGAATTCCAAATAGGAAATTTATCGTTAGATTTCGATATCGTTTACGCGATATCGACTCAGAGAATCCGAGCCCCGGTTTGAAATATATTAAGCAACGAGATATACATTATAAACATTAACTCGTTCAAAAAATAAACATGTATGTAAAAACAAATTAATTTATTAAATTTTATACCTTTGAAGATTTTGCCAAAAGTGATCTGGCTCTGATTCTCTGAATCGATATCGTGTAGAACGATAATCGAGTAAAAATTTAGATGACGATACTCGAAATAAAAATTGGAATCACGATAATCGATTAATATTGTCTCGATATTATATATAAAATGTACTAGATTTTACTTCAATAATTATGACAAATATAATTTAAAATATATAGTAAAGCCTAGTACGCTGCTCTTGCTAAACTTATTTTTCCATATAAAATTTGACTTATATTATTCAATATTAATAATTAATAATATTTAATTATTAATTATTAAAATTTCATTATTTATCTCTACTATTTAATTTAGTTTAGTAAGAGCAGCATACTAGGCTTTATATAAAAAAATAGTTTTTTGCTTTAATATTATTATTATATAGTTATTTTGTTTTGCTTTGTTGAGTGGATGAATTATTTTTAAAATTATCATATTCTAAAAATTAAAAAATAATAATTAAAAATAAAAAAATAATAAAATAATTAAAATAATTTTTTTTTTAATTCTAAAATAATTAATTATTTATTTAATTCTAAATAAATATTTTTTTTAATCTCTAATAAAAAAAACAATATAAATAATTTTATTCGATAGCAAAATAGCTATTTTTACTTCTGTATAATATATGTATATACAACAATCTTCTTGATACTTTACCTGAAAATAGTGAAAATGTTGTAATTATTGGTGATTTTAATATTAACTGAATTAGCAATGACAGCGATAAAAATAAAATGCAAGAAATAATATATGATAGTGCTTTTAAAGAAATAGTGATGAATGCACTAGAATTACAAATGTTTTTAGAAAATGTATTGATTGCGTTCTTACAAATAAATTTCGTAAACGATCATGAAACAATAAGAATAACAATTAAAGATGAAAGTTATGATAATAATAATAATAATAAAATAAAGTATTTAAAATATAATTAACGCCTTTTTAGACAGATGTGTGTAGAAATGATATAATGACTGTATGTTACTTTAGTAATGGTAATACGAACTGATATATATATAAACTGATATTTTTAGTTAAAATTAACATGAAGAAATATGTAAAATACTATCGCTATTTGTTCTAATAACAACACTACCCAACAAAAATTATGTCTTGCATGACAGACCCAAGGATATAGACAAGGCACAACTTATAGTAACCGCCATTTCTTTTTGTGATTGATTAAATTAAAACAGACAATTTTGTTTTTTATGTTTACTGATATAGTAAGTGAAAAACTTTAAATTTATTAGACAGACCCAATGATATATAAATATATAGTAAAGCCTAGTACGCTGCTCTTACTAAACTTAATTTTCCATATAAAATTTGACTTCAATTATTCAATATTAATAATTAATTAATTATTAATTAATAATATTTAATTATTAATTATTAAAATTTCATTATTTATCTCTACTATTTAATTTAGTTTAGTAAGTAACCGCCATTTTTTTTTGTGATTGATTAAATTAAAACAGACAATTTTGGTTTTTATGTTTAATGATATAGTAAGTGGAAAACTTTAAATTTATTAGAAAAACAATAATATAGGTACATACATATTTTGTGAAAGAAAACAGACATTTTTTTTTATTTTTAGACTGTAATAATTAATACTAACCTAGTTTATTTACATAAGAATTAACATAACTTTGTATATTATGTATTATATGTATATCTATTGTGAAGATTTTGTAAAAGGTAACTTGCTAAAAATTTAAGCATTAATATATATAAATATTTTGATTTATTTAAAAGCATGGAAAATTTCACGAATAGACACTGTTATAGATTAATTTCAGCTATGTCTGATCGTAGCTTAAATTTGAATTTGGATATCCAAATCCAAATGAAATTAATAATAGTAGTAGTAGTGATAGTCGTAAAACGGTGAACAATGTTGGAGTTCAAGAAGTGCAAGACGAATTCTCGCCAGAAGAAATATGTTGTACTGAAAATAATAACTTTTTTTTTGATAATTATGATTTGACAAATGATAATGATTCATCTGATGATGTTGAATTAATAGGTCCACAAAAGAACCAAGAATTGTCGACAAAAGAACCAAGAATTGTCCTTTTGTGGACCACCGATCACGCTCGCCATTTATTATTGGTGCTTGGGTTGGGAAAGCCCACCCCACTTCTGCTGACTTATTTTTTAAGGATTTTCCGAATAATTAGCTTTATTAAATAAACATGGCATTTCAATTAATGAAAAATAGAATAATAAAAAAATGTAAGTTCCGAGCTATTATTTGTGCCGCACCTGCAATATCCTTTAGCAAATCCGACATGAATCATAATGCGAAAAGTTAAAACCATACGATAAAAATCTGTCAGATCTACATATTTCTTATTCAAAATATGCCCCATTTGAATTTATTAGACGGCCAAGGGATTTTAATTAAATACCTAGATGGAAAGCTACAGAGTTCCGTTTTTTATTTTATATGGCGTATTACCACTTTTACACGAATATGTTAACAGTAATATTTTTTTATAATTTTTTACTCCTGCACGTGTATCGGAGAAAGCGTTACGTTTGAAAAACGAATCGAAGGTTTATATTATTATAAATCGTTTCGAGCATTTATCGTATCGATGTATTCTAGAATCCATTTTTTTACATTAGCTACGTAAATGTGAACGATAAATATAAACTGTTATCGTGTTATCGTTGATATCATAGTTGTGTGGATTTTTAAATTTCTAAAAATTAAAATATTTTTTTATTAGTGGATAGTTGTTATAAGTATTTTGTAGAATACTGGCACGAACAATGCTATTAAATAAATATTTATAAAATATAATAATAATGAAATTAAAAAAATTAAAATTAATAAAATTTATTAATATTAAGATTAAATTAATTAATTAATATTAATTTATTAAAGTTAATAAAGAATTTATAAAAATTAATTTAGAAGTGATTAATTAATTATATATATATATGGTCATATGTATTTGTAAAAACTAGATCTAGCCACCTACCAGTGCCCATTGCTTGTATATAAAAGTGTAAGTTTTTTTCTTGAACACAAATTAATTCTTGTCCAAATAGCAATGGGAGGTGGATCTAATTTTTACAAATGCATATGACGAAGCAATTGTTACACCTGCCGACACTACCTCTAATCTTTTCTCTAACTCTTAAACACCACACCATCCTTGCTGAACTTCAAACATATCACAATGCTCTCATCCAACGACCTTGAATACAATTCATCAGTATTTTATAATGAGATTTTCAATATAATAGAACTATATATATACAACTGGGCCGGGTAAGAATATTGAATAAAATTTGTAAAAGAACACGTTTGTAGTTTAAGATTTTTATTATTAATAATTCAAAAAACATGTACTTTTAATGGGAAACTTGCGCTTGTATATACCCAACAATTTTCTGCAACCGAGGTTGAAAAGATGACACACCAATTCCCAATACGCAATGAAGATGATCGTCAGTTATTCTGTTTTTGATTTTGGATTTGTTTAATTTCCTTCGAGAAAATATCTGCTTAACTATGTAAGTTGATCCAAATAATGTGCAAAATTGCATGGCATGATCTCTTATATTTGGGAAATCATTAATTG
Organism: Empis stercorea; assembly: GCA_949752835.1. Classification (NCBI taxonomy): domain Eukaryota; kingdom Metazoa; phylum Arthropoda; class Insecta; order Diptera; family Empididae; genus Empis; species Empis stercorea. The sequence continues at coordinate 67,318,540 of OX457085.1, forward strand.
ACAAATCTTTTTAAAATTCAAGAAATTTTCCCTTACATTCCTGAAACCTATCTTCCAAATTTGAGGCTGTCTGAATTTCAATGAGTTCTATAGTTGTAAAGAAGGATTGTACTTGCCCGCATCAACAGAAAATGGATTTTCAAATAACTTTATGTCATCATCGGCAAGCGTCTGAATTAAAGCAATAAAGCGTGTTTTTGTAAAAATATAAACGTAGAAACTTATCTTTTCCTTGTAGTTTAGTGTTGAGATAATTAAGATGGTGGGTCATGTCAACCAAAAAAGCAAGATCGAAAAGCCGTTCTTTGCTAGATCATTCTTTGATTTCTTTTTGTTTTTAATTCATGAATATATCGATTTCATTACGTAACTGAAAGAACCTGTATAAGACTTTTCCCTGACTAAGCCAACGCACATTGCTGTGCAAAAGAATATCGTCATATTCTGACTCAAGTTCAGCTACAAAATTACGAAATTGCCGATGATTAAGGCCTCTTGATCGAATAAAATTTACTGTTGGTATAACAATATCCATTATGTGGCGAAGATCTAAAACTTTGCCACAAAGTGCTTCTTGGTGAATAATGCAGTGCAATGTTATTGGTGGCTTTGATCCAATATCTTCTTGATTTTTAGTAAGTCTTCCCAAAATACCACCAATTTTTCCTGTCATACTTCTTGCTCCATCAGTTGTAATACCAGTTAACTTTTGCATATCTTAGCCTAATTTTTCAACGGTACTACAAAGATTTTTAAATGAATCTTTACCTGTAGTTGTACCGTACATACTATGAAGCTCTACTAATTTCTCACATACTTCAAAATTAAAATTTATACTTCGTACAAAACTAAGTGTCCATTATGTCAGTACTCTCATTTAACACCAGAGAAAAATATTTCATTTGATCTCTCTGACAGTTGTTGAATTAAATCTTGACCTACTTATGTTTTCTATTCGTCTCATCATAGTTTGTCGGGATAAACTAACCTGATTTATAGCTGGTAGTTTCTCTGGACACATTTCAGAAACCACTTTTAGCATGCAACGTGTTGCGAACTCTTCATCACTAAAAGGTTTGCTTTCAGATGCAATCAAATGTGCAACTTGAACACTAGCACTTACAGCAGCCACATGTTCCTTTTTATTTTTATGAAACACATTCTGTTGTTTTTCTAAGTTTTTTTTCGAAGCACTAAATTTTTGCTTTCTTAATTGTCCATTATAAACGCAAAATGTCGATTTATGTTTACTATCATAATATCGCTTTAAATTGAAATCTTTAAAAGCGGACACTGTATATTTACATATCAAACACAAAGCTTTTGCTTCAATATCAATAAAAAAATAATCTTCATTCCATCGATTATTAAATACTCTAGTTCCGAATCAATTTTCCTTTTTTCAACATTTTGTTTTACCGCACTTTATAGAAATTATAATCATGATTTTATTTTGCAAAAGTATTCGATAATTAAATTATAACAAATATAACATTATAAGTACAACGTAAACGTAAGTAACGTACTGATTTTAAAATACTTAAGAATATCACATAGTAAAGCTTGGGCTACAATGTGCCGAACAGTTCGGTACCGATCAGTTTAGTAATTTCCAAATTTGACGTCTTCATATATTTTGTATGGAAAATCGATTGGCTGAACACAATAGGTTGGAACTGATCGATTCGGAACAGAACGAATGGAAAGAGTTCGGAACGATTGAACTTTCACGGAACCAACTGAAGCAAACTTCATGAGAAATGATATGTCAGTCAATATAATTTAGGTTAGGTTAATCGCCGTAAATAATTTTCAATATGATGGATGATGAAAAGTTTATTGAGGATATTAAATTATATCCTGAATTATTCAATAAACAAAATAAAAACTATATGAACACCAGAAAAAAGGATGAAATTTGGAGTATTCTGGCGAAAAAAATATAATATAGATGACGGTAAGAACATATAATTATATTATTCTAAAACATTTAATTGTATTATACATGTATAATATAATAATAATAAAACACCAATATAAAGTTTTAAACGTTTAATTAATTCACAAGCAAAACTTAGACTAAATTATTTATTTCGTTAACTTAATTATTACACTTTTTGTAGATTGAAATATAATGCGTTTTATGCAATGTGACATAATAGCCCTGTTTTTTTGTAGACGGGTATATGGTATTGCAAAATTTTTGCAAAAAAACGATCCACTGAACATAGGAGGCAAAAATTTTATTTCATACACAGTTGAATTTATCAGCTGATAATTTTTTTTAAAATCACATTAACTTTGAGTTTTATAAACGTAGAAAAAAATCATTAAATGTCATTAAAAAATATAAAACTTGCTTTTTTTCTTTAATAAATTGCTATTTTTTAATGTAAAAAAAAACATAGGCTATGCCTTTTTTGTCCAATGTATTTGAAATAAATGAAATGAAATGGAATATTGACAACAGAGCCATCTAATGTCATATTATTAACTATTTATCAATTACAATTCATTTGCGATATATAAATAACTACTGTAATTCTCATTTTTTTGCCAACAAATTGTTGTTGTTTTCAATGTAAAATTTTGAAATACAACATACCCGTCTACAAAAAAGCAGGGCTAATATAAGCTTAGAATAAAACGTTAATGAATTTGATGATTATGTGAATATAAAATGGAATTAGAAAATTAAAAGTTCTCATGGGAATTTGTATTTGCTGATTTTAATAATTTTAAAGGAAGGCAAGATTCTAATTACAAATACTGTTTCCCATGGCAAGTTTATAGTAATATTTTATATTACATCTTCCCCCTTTTAATGGTTTGCTGTCCCAGCAAAAGGATCGATACTAACGTTATTTTTATCGTTGTTGACAACATTAATCTCTGTATCATTGGAATTATTATTTTTATTAGTCTTTGAAAAAATATTGGGTAATTTATTTCTGTTATGATAATTATTATTATTACCCGTATTATTATTATTATTCGTTCTACGTGATTGCTCAGAACGACTATTATTAATATCATTATTTCTATTATAATTGCTATTATAATAATTATTATTACCAGTATTGTTACTTGTTCTACGTAATTGCTCAGAACGCGTATTAGTATTACTTATATAATTTCTGCTATTAAAATTATTACGAGGAAAATTATTTTTAAAATTAGATCTGTTAAAATTAAATGTCCTATGATCAGGATTTAATATTTTTCATTGAGGTTCATTATTATTTTTATGATTTGAATGTATTAAATAACCGAATTCGGAAAGTAATTCGTAAGCATCGTCAAGTGAAGTTGGGTTACGACAACCAAATAATTTTTTTCGCTAACGGAGGTAAATTATCAGTAAAATTCTTAAGTGCAACTCTTTTATAACTTCCTAAATCGCCCGCGTCGGTACCATTTAAAATAATGGAGTTATTAATTCTACATAAAAGTGAGTTAATTTTATGATACAAATTTGGAATTGTTGAATCGCACCTAGTAGGGGAGACTCGGCTAATTTCGTGATATTAAGAGATAATTTTTATTTTTTATACAGAAAATTAAAACATAGATATTAGAATATTATATAAGAGCATAGGTACAAGATTCGTCCATAAATATCTAATGTCAAATTTGCAAATTTCTTTTAGGTTTCGAAGTTATAGACCTAGAAGCAATCTAGGTTCTGTACGTCTAACTTCGTGATACTACGGCTAACTTCGTGATAAAGAAAGTCTAATTCCGTGATAATATATTTTCAGAAAGGCTAATTCCGTGATAATATATTTTCAGAAAGGCTAATTCCGTGATAATTTTTTTTATATTATTAAAAGTACAATAAATACTGATTAATTAATAGAAAAACATTAACAACATTTATTAATAAAAAAACATAAAGAACATTTAATTAATCAAAATATTCATTGCAATTATAGCAGATGAAACCAGACATATATTCATCCAAGTCAGCACACACATTGTGAAACCATCCTTTGCAAATATTACATTGTATCCACTCCTTTCCTGATAGATCATCTTCAAATCTACCATTACACACTTTGCAATTTTCTTCATTTTGGTTATTGTATACAACAGGTTGTTGAGAAACGGAGTGTTGTGTTCCTGACGTGGAGGGCACCTGTAAGGATCCTGATATGGAAGGCTCATTCTCTTTGGCATTCAAAGTACTGTCAAATACTCTTGCTTTCTGTGCAGCACTCTTTCTCTTTCGGGCTCCAACGATACGAATTTGATTCGTTGTTTCATTTAGAACATTCTCTTGGCTTCGTATTACATTTGGGGTTGTAGGTTCGATCTCGGTATTTTCCATAACTTGACCATGAACCTCTGAAACAGCTAAAACATCATCTGTTACAGCAGATCGGTTTAGAGGCCAAATTCCACTTTTGCGAAAACCACCCTGAATATTATTTTCATTTGCGCTTTGAATAAAAGTGTAAGTAAACAAATTCATAAAATCATGCCGGGTGGGCTTTGAACCTGTAGACACTATGTGATCCACTACTCTTTTTCGCCATAACTGTTTCATAGGTCCAAAAACAGACACATCAAGTGGTTGAAGAATGTGTGTAGTATGAGCAGGGAATGTACAAAATATTATTTTATTTTTTTCAGCAAATTGAAGCACTTCTGGTGAGACATGGTTGTTATGAGAATCCATTAAAATCATAATTGGACGTTCCTTTGATGTTTTAGAAACTAATATTTTGATAAAGTTATAAAATATCTCCTTATTTATCCATCCATTTTTCGATACAGCAACATAGCTGTTATGAGGCGCCCCTTCTTTGAGGTTATTGTTTAATCTCTGTCCTTTGAAGATTATTGCGCATGGTCCCCTCTGCCCTGCAGCATTGACTGAAGGTAAAACGGTCACGGTTTCACCTTTCTCCGCAGTAGTTTGTTGATACACACGTCTTGTTCCTTTAGGTGTCACAACCTTTGAAGATTTAGTTACATAACTAAAACCAGCTTCGTCAATATTCCATATTCTCTCCGGTTTATCCTTTAAATCATATTTCTCTAAAGCTGTATTGAGCGCATCATAAAAATTTTCTAAATTGTCTCGCGTAGAAGCTGCAGCGCGGCTCATGGACAAATTCTCTGGTAATCTCATTGAAAATCCGTACCTATTTTTAAATGATATCCACCAGTCCCAACCAGCAAGTCCTTTCGTTGCATTAAATCTATTATTAATGTTGCCTTTTGATATCTGGAATGCGTATTTACGAACATCAGATGCACTAAGCCCAAACCCTATGGACTGCATTTTCGTGATATAAGAAACTACACTCACTTCTTGCTCGCTGGTAAGATTAAACGGTCTTCCGTATTTTACAACAGCTATTTCATTTGGCGAAGAGGTAAGTTTTAGTCGGTCCTTAATTTAATTTGGCGAAGAGGTAAGTTTTAGTTGGTCCCATCATTAATTTTATCTTTTCAATAAGATTTTGGAAAACCAATCAGCTTCTCCAACAAAATATTTAAAATCAATTTTAATTTAATTGGCTGATTGATTTTACGCGTTTTCAGCACAGAGAAATTATTATTAATTAAATTAAATTATTTCTCTGTGCACGAGCAACGCGTAATTTGAAACTTTTGTTTTTCGATTTAAATCAATTTATTAATTTTGAAAATTCCATTAATTGGAAATTTATTAATTTCCGTTGTGAATTGAAGCACAGGGTGCCTCAATTCACAACACCTTCCCTCTTAGAAAAAATATAAGGGTCGAAGAAATTTTTCTTCGACTCTTATATTTTAAAATTATATTTATATATATATTTTTTTTATATATTGTTTTTGATTTTTTAACTTTATTTTTTGACCTTTAATAAAAACTTTGTATATTTGTATATATTTATAATTTTATTTGATATTTATATATTTTATATTTTTTTTTTGAAAAAAATTTTATATTTTTGTAATTATATTTTTCTTTACATTTATTTTTTTCTTACATATAGTTTTTTTTTTTTTTACGATTAAAATCATATTGATTTTATATAATATTTTATTTTATCAATTTCTATAATAAAAAAATTTATATTAAAAAAAAATAATCCTTTTGTTTTATTTTACATTAAAAACTTTTATGAAAAAAAAATCCTTTTTTTTGTTTTATTAATTAAAATTAATGGTTAATAGTTTTTTATATTATCCCTGTTATTTGTTTTTGAGCGTTCACGCTCCCCTTTCTATATTATTCAAAAAAAAATTTTTTTTTATTTTTTTTTGTAATTAATATTAAAATTTAATATTTTAATATATTTTTATATATATTAAAATAATTTACCCTTACGCTTCCACCTATGTTTCTTATATTTATGATTTAATTTTATTATATTGTTATTTAGACTTCTTAATGGTAAAGTAACAACATTAAGAATAGGGGTCAATTTATGCTTTACATCTTCAATTTTTACTTCTTCAGTACTTACGTTGGCTATAGATACTTTTACCGTATTATTTTTTGCTTCTACCAAACAATTACCTAATAATAGACCTGGTTTTAGTTGTTGTGCCTTACAAAAAAATTCTCCTGCCTTTGTTGTAGGTAAACTTATTAATTTTTCCATACGCGCCGGAATCTATATTGCTCCTATTTTTTCTGGTTCATTTATCATTAACATTATCCATTTTAATTTCTTCCTCATTTAAAATATATCCTGTTTTCATATTTTCTTCATAAATTTCTTCAACATCAAATTTCTTCCACTGAATCATCTGTGATTTCAGCATTAACTAATATAATTTCATCATTAAATTTTATTTCCTCCTTTATTTCACCAATATTTTCAACATTTTCTTGTCTTCTGATTTTTTTTATTAATTTTCCTTCACAAGAGCCTATATTAGGTTTAACATAATTTATTTCCAATTCATTTTTATTGTTTTCATTAATTACATTATTTTCTTCTTCATCCTCTATTAAATTAGTACATAATTCAGGATCTATCCAATAATATTTTTCTAAATTAATTATTGGCTCTTGTAAGGTTACTTTGCCCTCCGAAAGGAATGAGCTGGGCTCTTTTAGTTCACTCCGTCCTCGTTTCCCGAAACCATTGTCATTTTGGATTCATAGGATTTACGAGTTTCACAATTTAAAATTGTATGTCCCTTTCGTGCACACCATTCACAAGGGTTCTTTTCTAAACTTTCGTCGTTAGCTAATGCATGTATTCTTTGATTTGCGAAATTGTTATTTCCCGAACATAGTTTAAAACAATGAGTGGATTCATGTCCATTCATTCCACAATTAGTGCATTGCACTGGTGTTGACTGGCATTGCCACGTACAATCTCTACTAAGGTGACCTGGTTCGCCACACTTAAAACATTTTACTGTAGTATTACTTTTTGTTGGTCCTTTAAATGAAAAATTGCTGTTGCCATTATTATTATTACAATTGTTAACGGCATTATTATTATTATTATTATAATTATCATTATAATTATTATTATTTCTGTTATTGTGTTGGTAGGTATTACCATTAAATATATTTTGATTTCCATTGTTATTTAATCTGTTAGGGGTCTTATTATTATTATAAAAATTATTGTTATTATAATTATTATTATTATTTGGAAATTGTTTATTATAATTATTGTTAGCATTGTTGTTGTTGTTATTGTTATTTTGACCGTTATTAAATTTATTATTTCCTTGTACTTCCCTGAAATAATTATTATTATTTCTATAATTATTTCCACTATTGTATCTATTATTTGGTTGGTCAGTTTCATTTAGTTTTTTCATCATACTTATTAACAACTTCATCATTTGATCACCTTGATTATTATTTGTTTTATTATTACTTCCCTCCTATACCTCCTAAATTCCTTGTTTCATTTAAATATTGTCGAGCCGCTCCTATGGAAACTTAAGTTTTCGGGGTTTTTGAAAATTAAATATTGCTTTAATTCTGATGAACGCAGTCCTCCTAAAAATATTCTTTTTGTGGTTATCTCCATTTCATTTATTAAAGCTCGTCCCTCGTTTTGATACCTTTCGTTTACTCTGTTTCTATAAGCTGATAATTTTTCTGCTTTTCTTTCTCCAAATAGTTCCACTGATTCACTTTCATACTGGTACATCCCCATCATTTCCGATGCTAATGTAGCCATATCCTTGCACTCTATAAAACGATTACGTAAAATATCTCTATATTGGTTAAAGTTTTCAACGTTGGCATATCTGAAAAGTGCGTTGGCTGCACCAGTAAGTTTACTTGTAATCAAGATTCTCAATAATATACCCTTTTGTTCGTCTCTTGTCAGTTCCTATGCTTGATGAGCTAATTCGAGAAAATTGTTCAACTCATTCTCAATGTCCAACCCTACACCCGAAAATGTTGGAACTTGTATTAAAAAAGTTTTGATTATTTTTTCCCCTGGTAACAATGTTGGTTCCAAATGATATGAGTTGTCGTTTGTAAAATTCTCCGCAACGTACTCCTCTCGATGTTGTAGTGCAATTGGTGGGGGTGGTGGAATAGGGGTCGAGTTTAATCCTGATGGTCCCGGTTTATTTATTGTTCTATTTGTATTATTTGCTTTTTGGAAATTAAAATAATGGGGGTCGTTTATTGGATTCATTTTGTCACTTGTTTTTATATTCAAACTTTTTCTTTCCGTTTTGGCAATTATAACTTTATTTCTTCTAGTTTTCCTTGGTTTCCGTATTGGGCCAATTATGTTATACTTTACTCCTGACCTCAATGTTCTAAAGCTTTTTCTGTTTTCTGATACTCGTTCTCCTTGTACTTGATGTAAAAAATCAACAAAATTATTTCTATCCAATACTTCTGAATTTGGTTCCGCTTCTATATTTTCTACGTTTGTTTTAGTCTGTTAGTAGATAAGCTATAAGAGTTCTGGCCCACTTTTACGTGTATTTTTAAAGGAGGGTCTAAAATGACTTTTCCGCCATTTTGGATTTTTTGTAAACATTTAAAATGATCAATCTTTCGCATGCACACATGTTTAGTTTGTGGTGTCTGTCGGTCTGTCGTTTTAGTGTGTGGTTGTGATGGGGTTGGTGAATTGGATATTGGGGTTGAGGTTGTTTTGTGGGGTGGTGTGTGGGGGTTGTAGTGGGCTTTTTGGCATAGGTTGTGGGGGTTGTAGTGGGCTTTTTGGCATAGGTTGTGGTGGTGTGGGAATGTGGTTGTGGGTTAAAACATGTTGGGACATGGTGGCTAATTTTATTAGTAAATTTCTAAAATGTTCTAAAAGTCTGAATAGACTATTTTTCTTATCAGTAGTATTACTTAAGTTGTGTGTTTATGAATAGATTTTTTTTTGGTTTTTTGTTTATTTTAAATATAAAAGACTCTCCTTCGTGGATATATGTATATATAGATATATAACGTAAACACATAAAATCTCAAAAAATTCTTTCCTTAGTGGATATACATATGTACAGAATTTATTCTTAATTTTGGGGTGTAAATTTGTAAAAAATATTTATGAAATATATACATAATGTATGATGTATGGAGATTTCATATTTTTGTTTTGATATTAAAATATTATATTATAAATAAAAAAAGTTATCTGCTTATATATGAGATTAATTATGCAAAATTCTTGTATTCTACGGTGGCCAGATTATTAAGAATTAATTGATGCAGTTAAAGTTCGATTCTAGTCATATGCCACTTTTTATATAAGATTTAATTTTTAGATAGTAATAAAACAAAATTCATTTACATATTAAGAAAAATTATAGGAGTATTTTTATTATAAAATAATTATATACATATTTTATATTTATATTTAAGTTCTGCATGTTCTGCAATTATTACATCTAAATTAGATGCATGGTAATAGGTTCTTTTCATACCAGTAATTGATATTTTTGTTATAGAAAAACATGTAGTTTTCATGATTAGTCCTTTTTGTAGTCATATCACAATTACTATAATGTAATACCCAAAGTAAATAAAATTAGTTTCACATTTGTTTCATATAAATTAAAATGTTACGATAACCTTCTTATCCATCCCATACATTCGGTTCATATAAATTAAATACTTAATACAAGAAATATTGTAATAAAAAAATAAGAACATATAATGTAAACACAAATTTAGAAATATTGTAATAAGAGTATTAACAAATTTTATGTAAATGATTGTAATATGAAGACAATATATTGAACTAAAACTGACCAGTGCAATGCATTGCCGAAATATTACAAAACCAAATGTAAAACAAAATATTAATAGGTTTCATAAAACCTACAATATACATTATTGGTTATTATTATTTCAGTCTTAAAACAGTCGAGATAATAAATAGATTTAAATTTTAAAAATACAATTTAACTTTTTTAATTATTTTATACATTTTATTACAGTTTTTTATTTTTAAATACTTTTTATATAGTAAATTAGAAATGAGCAAGGTAATTACTAATATAGAATTTGTGTTTTTGTTTAACTTTTTAATTTAATTCTAATTTTATATATTTGTTTCCCAATTAAATTTCCCACTATTCACTCTCACTCACTTAACGCACTGAAGTAAAGTATTTACTGTGAAAAATTTAATTTAATATAAACGCTCTTAACGCAATGTTTACACAAGTGTTTCTTAAAATTTACATCCTCATTAGATTTGCTGATAAAAGAACTATTTATTATTCTTAATGCTAAAAGTCATTAATCTCATATATAAGCATATAACTTTTTTTGTTTCAAAATATAATATTTTAATATCAAAACAAAAATATGAAATCTCCATACATCATACATATAGAGTTGGGTATTTCCCGACAAAATCTCATTCTCGAGATTCGGGATTTCCCGAAATGATGAAAATTTTAATTCTCGAGATTCGGGATTTCCCGGAACGAATTTTCGAGAATTCGGGAAAATTTAAAAAACCTGTAAAAAATCTTAAAATCAGTTAAAATAAAGAAATTAGAAAAAAATATGTTTCTTTTTATTTAATTAGTAAAACAAAAATAGTTCAAAACATTATTATTAAAATAGAATATAGTATTAAAACAAAAATAATTCAAAACATTCTTATAAAAACAAAATAGAACAGAGTAGAAAAACAAACAAAAATAATTCAAACATATTACTTACTTACTAAAATAAAATTTCAAAAAACAAAGACTGTCAATGGCTGCGTCTGACAATCACGGCATCATCGTCAGAATCAGAAACTTCTTGCTCTTCTGGAATGCTTGTAGAAAAAAGAAGGACCAGATACGCTTTGGCTTCCTTAATCAATTCTATTTTGGAACACGTCTGGAAGAATGCAGATTTATCACGACAGCTGTTTACCGGCTCGTGCAAATATTTAAAGGCAGATAACAAAGGGGTACATCTACGATCCGCTAGTTTTCTTTTCAGGCTGGATAGCAACTCGTCGCCTAGTTCGGTGTGCTGATTCTCCAATTTTGTGAACAAAAATTTTAGAATATAATCTGCTGCAAGTAAGTTCACATTTTGGCGGCTGAGAGCTTCTACAGCAACACGTATAGGTTTTAGAGCATTAATGATATCCTCGCAATGCTTTTCTTCTGCGTCAGTAGTTGCCATAAAAGTTAACTTGAGCGTGTCGAGTGCTTTACGAACGTGCTTACTGATTCGAATGTACCTGGCCAGCATCGATTCAAGGCTGTTCCAACCGGTCTTACAATCCAATAACAAGAAAAGCTCTTTCTTCTCGACCTCTTTTACATAATTCTGCAATATAGCATTTCGTACCGACGAGTTTTTGAATTTCAAAACAATCTTGCGGACTTTGCATACTATTTCAAAATCGGACTTTCAAGCGACGGTTTTATCAGAAACGAATACGATATCGTCGTCCTCGTCAATGGAAACATGGTCATCAGTAGGTGTATTGGCTGAATTGTCTTCATCTTCATCGCTTTGACTGCCTCCCTGATTTGAATCCTCTACGCAATCTACAGCGTTTTCATTATTATTTTCGCCATCGGTGGATCCATCGCTTACGTCACTTTCGTATATCGTGTTTGTACATTTGCGTTTCTGATACATTACCTCCATAACTGCCAAGTGTATGCCGTGATTGTAGCATAGCTGTTGATGCGCTGGTGATAGTCTCCCGAATTTGATCATCACACTGGCACCATCACTGGTGATAGAGACGATGTCTGACTGGAGGCTCAAATTGAAGTCTGAAAGCTTTGTATCTAAGAGCTCATATACTTTTTCAGAAGGACATGAACCCTGAATTCGCACAAGCCCAAGGTTGTCAGATTCTCCGTCGTCGTAATAGATATGGACGTTCATGTAACGTCGATTTCGAACGCTCGTCCACTCGTCGATGCTCAAGCTAAACTTACGTTGTTGCGATTTAAAATTTGCAATTTTGTTCTTTAAATCACATTTTTTTCGGGCTCATGTTCCTTTCGTTTCATGTTATGGATCCTTTCCAGATGACGATGAAGTCCAGATGTTGATGATGACTTGCATTTAATGATTTTATTGCACTTCAAACATGTTGCTTCATCTTCAAATCGTTTGAAAAGCTTCCACACTTGGTCATATACATATTCGTTTTCCGAACTCATGATATTTAATGCTGAAAATTTAATATTTATGTATTTGCAATTATTTTTGTTTAAATAGAATTAAATTTAACTCACCGATACAATTATTTTGTTGTTGTTGAGTTGAATACAGTACAACCGCTTACCACAAAATAAAAATTGAAATGAAATTATAGCTAATGATCAATGACGTTACACTTCACAAAATGTGTCCCGTTTCCAAGTAAAATAACACAAATCATATACTTATTTATTTCAAAAAAAATATCATTAAATTTTTAAAAAATAGTTTTTTCAATGAATACTTGATGAAAAAACTCCAAGTAAGAAAAGTCAAATCTTATACCTATTTATTTCAAAAAAATTATCATTGAATTTGTAAAAAAAAAAAGTTTTTTCAATGAGTACTTGATTTAAAATATTTAAAAAACAAAAACTCGATTTCTCGAGAATTTTTTAAAAATTCTCGAGATTCGGGATTTCCCGAAATGTTAAAAATTTAAATTCTCGAGATTCGGGATGGAAAATCTCGAAAATTTCCCGAGAATTCCCGTCGGGTAATTCTCGAAGCCCAACTCTACATACATATATATATGTATATATTTCATAAAAAATACTTTTTAATTCACACCCCAAAATTAAGAATAAATTCTTATATTATAATCAAGATTATGATATCTAGAATATTAACATATATGTTTACATTACACTATACTCTGCATCAAAACATATTTTTTTTATTATAGTAATTGTGGTATAAGAATTTTTTAAGATTTTGTGTTTACGTTATATATCTATATACATATGTATATCCACTAAGGAAAGAATTTTTTGAGATTTTTTGTGTTTACGTTATATATCTATATATACATATATCCACGAAGGAGAGTCTTTTATATTTAAAATAAACAAAAAACCATAAAAAAATCTATTCATAAACACACAACTTAATTAATACTACTGATAAGAAAAATAGTCTATTCAGACTTTTAGAACATTTTAGAAATTTACTAATAAAATAAGCTACCATGTCCCAACATGTTTTAACCCACAACCACATTCCCACACCACCACAACCTATGCCAAAAAGCCCACTACAACCCCCACAACCTATGCCAAAAAGCCCACTACAACCCCCACACACCACCCCACACCACAACCTCAACCCCAATATCCAATTCACCAATCCCAACACAACCACTCACTAAAACGACAGACACCACAAACTAAACATGTGTGCATGCGAAAGATTGATCATTTTAATTGTTTACACAAAATCCAAAATGGCGGAAAAGTCATTTTAGACCCCCCTTTAAAAATACACGTAAAAGTGGGCCAGAACTCTTATAGCTTATCTACTTCTGTTCATCCGAATTTTCAAATTCCGGACTTGAATTTAAAAATGAAAATGTTGATATTCTCTTTGAAAATTTTAAAATTGATTGCGCTAACGTAGGGGTTTTTGAATTTTGCGACATTAGTTTATAAAAAATATTCAACAACAACAATAATATATATATGCCTTTTTTATATTACGATTTAGGGGTAATTTTTTTATTAAATTTTAGTATTATTTTATTTTAGGGGTCATTTTTTATAAAAATTTCTGTGAAAAAATATTTTAGGGGTCGAAAAAATTTATTTTAATTTTTTCTAAAAAATTTATGTAATTTCATTTATTTATTTTATTTTATTTAACGAAAATCATTTTAAAATAAAATTATTTAAAATAAAATACTCTTTTATTTTTATTTTATTCATTCCCTAAAAGTATGCAATAATAAAAAATATTATTTGTTTGTTGACTAATATGTTTATCTCAAAAAAATATAAGTTTCTTAACTCCTAAAATTATGCAAAAAATATTTTATTCATTTCCCCAAAAAATTATGTTTTATATATGTTCATAATATGATCCTTAAAGGCTGATTTTCACTGCAATGCGAATCAAAAAACCCATTTTCATTACTAGAAATTTTTAATCTTTTGCAGAAAACTAGAAAGAGATAGATATAAAAATATTGTATAAGGCAGAACGAGACAGCGTCATTAATTTAGCTTCCAGCCATTAGATGTCACTAATATTTTTATGGTTAAATATTTGACGGAATATAATAATTATTTGTCTATTCATTAAAAAAAATAAATATTTTTGTAAACTTTGTGCCAATTAATTTTTAATTAAGCTAAGTATTTACTTCAACAAAAAAAACCGACAAAGTTGTGAGCAAAATATCATATTTTAAAAAAATTTGTCCTAAAACACCTGTTTGGTATCGAAACCACCAGTTATTATACTATGTGAATATGACAAAGTAACAACTAAGCAAAAATTTTACACCTTTGGAAAATTTTCTACATAAAATTATACTTTTTTGAATAGAGTACTAAATACATACCTAGCTTTAATTAAAAATTAATTTGCAAAAAAAAAAAACACTTTGATCATTCATATTTCTGACATTCATATATTTTTCATATGACAATCACATCTTTTTATAGGAAAGTATCTCAGCCGACATACTTTGCTATAAAAAGACGCCAATGTCAAATTTTATACTATAAGATGTGATTGTCAAATTATTTGCCATAAAAAAGATATGAATGCCAAATAATTTTTTTAAAAAAGATGATCTTATCTCTCTATCATACAACTAATATATATGTATCTCGCATCCCGTTCTGGTCGACGACTTCTAGTTTTTTGTAATGAAAATCAAAATATTTTGCAATGAAAATCAGCCTTAAAACAGTAAAATCAAATATCCTGTAAAAGAAATAATAAACATTCATTATAATTTTTTTTTAGAAATATTAATTATCCCTAACATAAAATATGAAAAAATCCTCTAAATTGAATTTTTCTATTCTTCGCAAAATTAATTTTTTCTTTAAATAAAGCAAAATTAAAAGTCTCAAGGCCAGCCATAAATTAAAGGCTGATTTTCGCTACAATGCAAATAAAAAAACCCATTTTCATTACTATAATATTTTAATATTTTGCAGAAAACTAAAAAGAGATAGATATAAAAATATTGTATAAGGCAGAACGAGACAGCG
The DNA here is from genome assembly GCA_949752835.1 of Empis stercorea. NCBI lineage: Eukaryota > Metazoa > Arthropoda > Insecta > Diptera > Empididae > Empis > Empis stercorea. The sequence continues at coordinate 67,334,164 of OX457085.1, forward strand.
TCATTAATTTTGCTTCCAGCCATTAGATGTCACTAATCTTTTTATGGTTAAATATTTGACAGAATATAATAATTATTTGTCTATTCACTAAAAAAAAAATTTTTTTTGTAAACTTTGTGTCAATTAATTTTTAATTAAGCTAAGTATTTACTACCACAAAAAAAACCGACAAAATTGTGAGCAAAATATCATATTTTAAAAAATTTGTCCTAAAACACCTGTTTGGTATCGAAAGCAAAACATTTAATAAAAATAACTTGAAAAATGTATAGAAAAGTTGCTCTACGTGCTACTTTTTTTCTGATTTTTGAGAAGTGAGGCAAGCAAGCATTGAAAAAAAAAAGAAGTGGATGTGGAGCAAAACTGCTACTCGATATCTCAGTAACTATTAGAGATAAGAAAAAACGAATTGCAGTTTTAAAAAGAGAATCTCCCAAACACTACAGATATGGTCCTAACTCAAAAAACTCTAAAATGGCGTATGAAGCAAACAAGTATTCAAGCGGCGATTTGTAATAAAATAATAAAAAAAAGCTTGAAAATTGAAAAAAATCATGAATGTCAAAAAATATACAAAAAAAATCCAAAAAAATTTCGATTTTTTTGACAGAAATGGTTTTGTTGCTGCTACACAGTGACAAATCATTAGCGACATGGATTTTTTTTGGATTGTTTTTGGATTTTTTTTTACTTTCAGGATTTTTTTCAATATAGCGTGTTACTCGCACTCATATCTTTTTCTCATATAAGAAATATTACCTCTCCCTCTAAATGGATAATTTTTTTTCTGAAAAATTGTAATTTTCAAGCCATTGTCATACCGGCATAAGGATTTTTTTTTTTTATATATATATAATAAAAAGGATTTTATATATGTATTATTTTATATATTTTTTTTATAATTAAAAATTTTAATTTTCTTTTTTGGCCATTAATTTAAATTTTTTCATAAAATTTTCTTTCTAATTTAGCAAATTCTCTTATTTTATTTTTCAATTTTTTATCCTTTTAATTTATTTAAAAAAAAAATTTTCACACAATTTTTTGTCATTTAATTAGATTCAAAAATTTACATTTTTTTTTTAATAATTTGCCAAAAAATAAATTTTATTATTCTCCATTATTAAGACTATTAGATTTTGTGTAATAATAATTATAAAAAATAATGAAGATCCGTATCTTCCTAAAGATTTCGATTTATTCATTTAAAAAAAAAAATATTTTTACAAAAAAAATTGATGTTATATTTTGTTATATATATTTTTTATTGTATATATATATATTTTCAAAATATTAGCAACCCGTGTTTTTATATTAGAAAAAAAAATGACTTACTACTTTACAAAAAAAATTTCAAAAAAAAAATTTCCTTTTTTTTTGTACTTTTTCCGCTACCAGCTTCTTCTTCTGCTATTTTGTTAAAAAAAATTCTGCTATTCTACTGCAACCTTTAATTAATCTGCTACCACTTTTCAACTGCAACTTTTCTGCTATCACTGTTGTTCAATTTTATTAAAATTCTGCTATCATTTTTTTTTTTTTGTTAAACAAAAAAATTTTTACTTTTAATTTTTTATATTGTTAACTTTATTATAATATTAATTATTATTTTTTTTTTGCAGTTTAATAAATTTTATTAATGTCCACTTTGATGTACGATTAATTTTTTATTTAATTTAATTTATTTTGTTTTACCGCACAAAATTCTTTTAGATAGGAAATGTAATTCCTATCCTGTCCGCAGCGCCATTTGTTGTAAAATAATTTATTACAATCAAAAATAATGTTTTCTTTTTTAATCTCACCTTTTATAATTTGAAATAATTTCTTTTTTAAATAAAAACAATTTTAGTCTTTTAACTTTTACATAAATTTAATTTTATTTATTTTATTTATTAATTTTATTATCAAAGTCACCTTTAATTTCATTTATTTTATTATAATTTAGTCTTAATTTTATTATAAACGTAAAAACTTAATTATATTATAAATCTAAGAAATGTTATTTCTTAGATTTGGTAATTAATTTTATAATATTTTTTTTTTTTTAATTAAATTTTATTTTAAACTTTCTAAATTTTCTTTTCTTTTTTAAATAAACACGATAATAATTTTGATCTTTCAAAATACACGGTAATAATTTTTTAATTTAAAATCAATCATCAATTTTTCCCCGGATCGACTGACTGACTTAGTTTTTAATTTAAAATTTTTAATCATAACTTTATGCGATCAACTGGCCATGATTTTAATTTTACTTTCTTTTTTATTTTGTTGGAGAGCTTTTTTGGCTTTCCAAAATCTTTCCAATAAGATTTTGGAAAACCAATCAGCTTCTCCAACAAAATATTTAAAATCAATTTTAATTTAATTGGCTGATTGATTTTACGCGTTGTCAGCACAGAGAAATTATTATTAATTAAATTAAATTATTTCTCTGTGCACGAGCAACGCGTAATTTGAAACTTTTGTTTTTCGATTTAAATCAATTTATTAATTTTGAAAATTCCATTAATTGGAAATTTATTAATTTCCGTTGTGAAACCATAAAAAACCATAAAAAGACGGAGGTACTTGCTGTGTTTTGTTGTTCTTGTATGATAAATCACGTATAGTTGCTTATTTAATAAATAACTCAAGCTGCTTCTTCAGTTGAAAAAATCTTCATAAGATGAAATTTGGTCCAAGTTGCTGATTCTTTTGCACAATTCACTTTAATTTTATTTTACGTTATTATTTTCTTATTTATTTTTATGATGTATGTAAGTTCGCAAAAAAAAATTTTCTAATTTATTAACTTTTTAGAAAAAAAAATTCTAAAATAAATAATCTTTATTTTAAATATGTTATGAAAATAAAATAAACTGGTTTTATAAATATTTTGTTCTTTTTAAATTTTATTTTGAATATTTTCGATAGTTATATTTGTATTAATACACATTAATACACGTAATTTACACTTTAATTATTTTGATGTTTGTATTTTTATAAATTTTATTTTGAATAATTAATTCTTTATTAATTGTATTCAATTTTTAAATAAGTTCGAGCTTGCTAAATTTAGCATATGTATCGAAATTATAATTTTATTAATTTGTATACTGTAATTAAAAATTTAGCGAAAGCGTTAGGAATTGAATATCACTCCGATTTTAGTATAATACTTTTCAATCTTTGCCGACTGCGCCAATAATAATAAAACACCAATATAAAGTTTTAAACGTTTAATTAATTCAAAAGCAAAACTTAGACTAAATTATTTATTTCGTTAACTTAATTATTACACTTTTTGTAGATTGAAATATAATGCGTTTTATGCAATGTGACATAATAGCCGTTTTTTGGTAGACGGGTATATGGTATTTCAAAATTTTTCATTAAATGTCATTAAAAAATATAAAACTTGCTTTTTTTCTTTAATAAATTGCTATTTTTTAAAGTAAAAAAAAAACATAGGCTATGCCTTTTTTGTCCAATGTATTTGAAATAAATGAAATGAAATGGAATATTGACAACAGAGCCATCTAATGTCATATTATTAACTATTTATCAATTACAATTCATTTGCGATATATAAATAACTACTGTAATTATCATTTTTTTGCCAACAAATTGTTGTTGTTTTCAATGTAAAATTTTGAAATACAACATACCCGTCTACAAAAAAGCAGGGCTAATATAAGCTTAGAATAAAACGTTAATGAATGAAGCTTATGTGAATAAAAAAGGGAATTAGAAAATTAAAAGTTCTCATGTGAATTTGTATTCAGGGCCGGAGCTACCATAGGTGCAGATGGAACACTTGCACAGGGCGCCAAAATTTAAGGGCGGAATTAAAAGATTACATTTTCATAAAATATTAAAAAAAATTCCAAAAATATTTTATATATTTTTTTCAAAATTTTATGTATTAAAAAAATAATATAACATAACGAATTTCTTTTTTATATAAATTTCCAGCAAACATTAAATTAAGCTAAATAGTTCATTAAAAAAAGATCTCATATGCATAAATAATACATATATTTCTTGGGTCAATGAAAAAACTATGCACCACTCAATGTTTGCTATCCATACAAAATAATTATAATTCTTCAAACAAAAAAATAATCTTCTATATGAAAATGGTGCAATATCAAACAACCGCCCCAATTCAAACAAAACCGCACCAAATCCCATCAAACTTAAAAAAAATATTTCTATATATTTTTGGTGCAGAATCAAACTTTCGCCCCATGAAATATTCGATAACCATACAAAATAATTATATTTCATCAAACTTAAAAATTTTCTACAATATGAAAATGGTGCAGTTTCAAACTTCTGCTCCATAAACGAAATATATGTTGTATATAGAGAAAAAAGTTATATAGTCATTCATATAGTATTTATAGATTATCATTATATAGGTTTTTCACTTCTAATTCAAGTTTTTTTATTTCAAATTCAATTTTATTTATTTCAAATTCAATATTTGTAAATTTTAATATTTTTATTTTTTTGAAAGATAACAAACTAAGTATTTTTAAACAAACAAAAATATGTTGAAGATTTTTTAAACAAAACAAATTTTAAATAAGTATATGTAACAATTAATGTAACAAAACAATTACTTAGTTTGTTTTCTTTAAAAAAATAAATAAATAGGTATATTAAAATTTACAAATATTGAATTTGAAATAAATAACATTGAATTTGAAATAAATAAAATTGAATTTGAAATAAAAAAGCTTGAATTATAAGTGAAAAACCTATAGTATTATGGTATACACAAAGTATATATATAGTATAGAGAAAAAAACGCTTTTTCGGTTGGGTTAGTTAAGAAATAAAATAAAAAGAGTTAATAAAATCAAAGTAAATCTTAGTTCCCGCAACGATTAATGAAGCTGTATTTGAATGAAATAATTATTTTCAAAGAAAAGTGAATTAATTTTTGAATTAAAAAAGTGAATTAATTTTTGAATTAAAACAGCCTTGGTAACTATTTTTTAACAGGACTAGCGATCGGGAGATCGTTTATTCTGTACCGTACTTTCTTCATCTTTTGTTTTGAAAGTTTACGCAATAAAAATTTAATTTTATACTTTTTAAAAATATTTACTTATATTTACTTTAAAATATAATATGCAGAACTGAATTTTAATTCATTTTATAAGTCTATAGTATGTATTAGTACGTTCTTTATAATTAAAGTTATTTTGTTTTAATTTTGAAATATTTATATTTTTTGAGGAATATACCTCTTTGGGACACCTTATTAAAAAAATGCATTCCAAGACCTACTTCTTGGCTGATGTATGGAAACGGTTTTGTAGGGCGGTTTTTTTTGAAAGTGCACCAGGAGAAAAAATCTCTAGCTCCGGCACTGTTTGTATTTGCTGATTTTAATAATTTTAAAGGAAGGCAAGATTCTAATTACAAATACTGTTTCCCATGGCAAATTTATAGTAATATTTTATATTACAATATTATTATATGTTTTAGAGAAATAATATTGTATTATAATACTAATTTATATTTTTAGCTAAAAAAAATTGAATGCACTAAGAGAAAAATATGTACGCGAAATAAAAATTTGAACAACCATCTGGTTCAGGTGCAATAAATCAAAAACGTAGTGAATTTTATTATATGTTATCTATGTTATCTTTCTTAGATGACCATTTAAAACCAAGAAAGTAAGTTTTTTTTATATAATAATTTAATTTTCCTGAGAGTAAAACGAACTTATTAAACTACCGTACAATTATTATTTAAATTTTTCTTTCAGAATGCGTGAAAATTGTGAAAATAGTGATACCGACTTATCATCAATATCCAATACTTTTATGTGCAATACCTCAGAATTTTCAACGGCTGTAGAAGATAGTTATGACGGCATTCAGTATAGTTCAACACTTTCTAAAAAAAGCAAAAACAGGACAAAATGATGTACAAACACAGTTTTTGAAACCTTTAGATAAACTTTCTGAAAATATTACAAAAAAAAAAGACTGATGGGGATGCAGAAGATATGCATTTTTTGCAAAGCATTTCTTGCAAAATGAAAAAGATGACGGAAGATGAAAAAAATAGTTTCAAAATTGAAATGCTTCAAGCTTCAATAAAAGCTGTAAAAAATTCTATATTATACAATGACTTAATAGAGGATTTATCTGATTGTTAGAAAAATGTATATTTTTCTTCATATTTCCATATCCATTAATGTTAAAATTTGTTCACTTAACATGATTAAAATTTGGATATATCCTTAAGAGTTTAATAATAAATAAAACACTAAATTTAATAAAACATGAAATGTAAATAAAATATTATTTATACTTGTCACATTTATTAAAAAGATGAGTTTTTGAATGTATAAAGTTTTAATTAAAAAAATTTAAAATAAAATGTATTAAAGTACGCCTACACAATGGCGAAATCTAATGGCGAATTTTTTTAAAGGATGGAGATATATATTTATGTATAAGTGCAGTAGAGACAGCAATATCGTCCAGAAAATTTTTTGGACGTCCAATTTTCGAAATTTAATTTCGAATTGGACGTCCAATTATGGCACAAGACGTCGGCTCTCGTCTTGTGCCATAATTGGACATCCAAAAGATGAGATTTTATAGAAAAACTATAGATGGCGTGAATATTATATATATACAAAATTATATTTTGTCAAATTTATTTTTTTATTTAAAAGCTAGGTATTCAATTCCAAAAAAAAAGTTGGCAAAATTGTGAGCAAAATATCATATTAAAAAGATGTAAATATAATATAATATAATATAATCATACTGAGTACCATGTGTATATGACAAAGCAAAAACTAAGAAAAAAATTTTGCCCCTGGTAAAATTTTCTATATAAAATAAAATCATACTTTTTTTGAACTGAGTACTAAGCTTTAGGTAAAAAAATGGATGAATTATTTTTTTTCAAATAAATTATTTTTTTTCAAATAAATTATTTACATTGTCAAGCAATATTTTTTAGGAATATCAAAAAGTTCCTATAATTTTTTTGAATGCCAACTAGATGCTATAAATTTTTGTCTCAGTCTTTCGTTAGGCCAATTTGAACATGCAATCTCGTTCTATTTTACCTAAAAAATATGAGTTTCCCATTGTCTAAACCTTACATTAATATGAATTAAAATAAAATGTTATTATTTATATTGGAAGGGAACACTACTATTTAATTAAATAAAAGTTACATATGTTTTTATAATTTATAGAAAGAAGGTAATTTATGAAATAATTTTTAAGAATATCTTAACTGAAACGCAGACCGCGGTGCATTATGTGGACCCATACAAACATTATTTAGTGGTTCTGAATCTTGCCTCCACGCACCCGGATGAACAAGATGGTCATAATCTTCCCAATCCGTATATTTTTCTGGACAGTATTTTCCAACATCATTTAATTTACCGAAATTGTGTAAAGCAATAGTTGCAAGTACAACTTTCTCTGCATTTTGTGGAAGTAAATTCAATGTTTGTTTTAAAATTCTCCATCGCGCCACTAAAATACCAAAATTATTTTCGATTACTCTTCTAGCTCTGGACAATCGATAATTAAATATTTCTTTTTCAGCACCTAAAAGTTTACCTAAAAAATTAAAAAAAATATTATGAAATATGTTAATGTATATTATGAATGAAATATATATATATATATATATATATATATATATATATATATAATATAATTAAATATATACCAGGATATGGCCGCTAAAGATTATTTTTTAATGGAAGAGCAGCGTCTCCAACAAAATAATGTGGAAATAACACATTTGTTTTTGGTAAAACCGCCGAGTTTGGAATGTCCAGCAATCCATTAATTAAACGCTTGCCAAATGTTGATTCCTTTAAAATGTCTACAATTAAAAAATAATATTAAACAATTAATCAGTATTTAAATTTATTTACTGACCACCATCACTTTGACTACTATATGCACCTACAGATACATCAGTAAATAAATAGTTTGCATCACAGGAAGCTAATAAAACTATACTGAATGCTTTGTTATAATTAAAAAAATTTGATCCAGATAAAGGTGGTGGCTGTATATTTATATGCTTCTATCAATTGCTCCTATACAATTAGGCATGTCCCACAATTTATAAAAATAAGCATTTTAATGTAATCAGCATTTGTTGGTGCTGCTACATATATTGGAGACAGCACATTCCAAATTGTTTCGCAAGTCTCAATAATAATTTTACGAATTGTTGATTTTCCAATTGGACCATGCCAAAAATTTTGATGAAACGCCTTGTGCTAAATAACTACAAATTTCATTAGTTTCATAAATTGCTCATCATGATTTTAAATTGGTTACCTCAAAGTTATTGTCAATCTACATTCTGGAACTGTTGTAAATATACTTAAGTACTTACATAATAATATTTTTAGAATCTCCTTTCATCAACATAAAGATGGGACGAAAAGGAGAAATGGTTAAATTTGTAACATCAGCTGACATTAAACGGCTAAAACTTACAAATGTCAGCCACACATAACAATCGCAGTTGAAAAGGAAGATGTTTAACCATGATCAGCTCGAAAGCATTCATCGAAGCAGCAAAAAATTGAAATCATCAGATTCGACAGCAACTTGATCCGGTAATTATAATTTTTTTTCCAATTTTTAGGCAGCGTTCACATATTTGACAATATTTAATACAATTATATTTAGACATTAAAATCAAAAATATCAATAACAATAATAATTCTCTTCATTTCCAACCATTTCAAACTATGGATATAATTTTTAATTCTGGTTAAATATCTTTATTCTTGGTATCGATGTAGTACAATAAATTCGTTTGCTTTTATTAAAATTACTTTCCCTTTTATAAGTTCACAGTTCTTCTACATATGTTATATATCTCCTCACCTGGCCATAACTCTTAAACGGCTTGACCGATTTAGCTCAAATTTGGAAGTTAAGCACGTGTTATCAGATATATGGTGCACCATAAATGTAGGATGCGTGGGAAGGGGACACGGGAGGCCGTTTAATTTTTAAATATACCAAAAAAATCATATGTGGTATCAAATAATATACTTAACATTCCTGTGGAGCTTGAGTAACGCTCAACCATAGTAAGGGAAAGTAGATCTTATCAGAATTAATGCCATTTATAAGGAGGTCTACTTAACCTAACTATTGTTGACCGTCACTCAAGCTCCACATGAAGGTAACCTAACTATTGTTGACCGGTACTCAAGCTCCACATGAAGGTACCTTGATGTGGTATTATGTGCTTGTTTATTACTTTTTACTTGAATATTACTTTAAGGGAAAGTATTTTTAAAAAACTTTTTTTATTCATATTTTTTTCAGATTGAATAAACGTATTCATTTTATAACTTATTTTCTGAAATAATATATAAAAGCGATAATTTGATCCAATCTGAAGTATAGTCCAAAACAATGATATAAAATGAATCTGAAGTATAATCCAAAACCAATTATATGAAATGAATCGATCAAAATTAAAAATAGAAAAGTATAGAACCTTGATCCCAATACATACATTATACATAGTTAACTTTGCTAATGAATAAATAAAAAGACGCTTAAATTATAATAATGCGATTCCATTTTCTAAAATTCAAATCAGTCAGTATTATATTATAAAAATTTGTTAATAACTTCATTACATTATGGAAATTTTTTTATTATAGATTCAGAAATTATTTTTCTACCCAATCTATAATTAAGATTGAAAATTTCATCCAAAACACCGAGGAAATGATACGATAAATGTTTTCATCTGTCGAAACAGATTCCCCGAAACTGTTTGATACACCAAAATTAACGGCAATTCCGTAAAAAGCACATACATAGACTCAGTATTCATGGTAATTAAAAAAAACAATCTATTGTAAATAATTTTGAATTTTTGTATACATGCAGATGAAGATATTGGTTTACTGCTGCAGGAAGAAGACGTGGGTATTAGATGTACTAGTCAAAGTAATATACAGTTTCTGAGAAAATTATTTTTTATTTCCATATATTATTTTAGTCATCAGTCCAAACTTAAAATATATTGCAAAACAATTAGCCGCATTAAAATTTGATGTTTCTGTCATAAAGCCGCAAAATATTAAAATTTATCTCCCATTATCATTAGTTGGAGAAGTTGCGGATATTGTGATGAAAATAGAAGAAAATGAGGAATAGGCTGTTAAATTGGTATGTATTGTAACAATAATTTTATTACAGTTTAAAAATAAATTTTATAAGCAATATTTTTAGACCAAATATCTAGAAAGAGTGCCTTTGGAAAAACAATTATGTTCATCTGGACTGTCGCAAATCATGTCAGATGAACTAATTTTAAATTATAATGGGGATGGACTCCATAACAAAATATCCGTGAAGCAGAATATGTTATTTAAAAGAGGTCTTTTCGGCAGGCGCGTACGCAGGGGGGTTGCTGGAGTTTTAACCCCCCACCCCATGATTCCAATAACAATACAAAAAATTATAATTAATTATAATTATTAAATAATTACAGAAATATTCCGAATACCGTATATATGTATATTAAAATGAAGTAGTAATAATGTACTTTCTATTACTAATGATATTATATTATAACATTTGCAAAACCCAGCAGTCGCGTCTTTAAATTTTCAAAACCCAGCAGTCGCGTCTTTAAAGTGTATATATTTTTTAAAACGAGTCGCGCTTGCTTTGATCAGTCTACTTTGTTCTTTGTATTCCATTGAACTTTTAAGTCTAAGACCTCTCCCTAATACAAGACGTACGACGTATAGCGTCGGTCAAAATTGTTTCATGCACATACATTTTATATGAGAGCTCCCGAAATACGCGGCGTACGAACGCCGCCAATTCGAATTTCCAATTTTGACGGGCGTATAAAAATTTTTTATTTGATTTTTGAAATTTAACAAAAAGAAACATCGATAAAAAAAAAATTAATGTATATAAATGTGGCGTTTTATTGCGGGATACGCTGGCGTATCAGCTTATCGACGTATATACGCCGTACGTCCTGTATTAGGGAGAGGTCTAACTTCTTTTTTCCTACTGCTCATTTTAAAATTGTTTTCTTTTGAGAAAGTAATTGTGTTTTCTCTTTAATGTTAATTTTAAAATTAATCTAAATAATATTTTGTGAAGATGAATAACGAGAAGAGAAAATTAAAAAATTCTACTTTAACAAATTATTTTGTTAAAAAATCTAAAACAAGTGATTTAGAAAGAACAGACTGTGTTGATCAGGTTGCTCCTGTTCCTAATACCATAAAACAGCCGTTCTTCACGCACAAAATCGTAAAGCAATTTCCGAGCATATAATGGAACCTGTAGTGTTGGCATTGGACTCCGCTCTAAAAAAACAAATAGTAGAAAATCGGAGTAGATTAACTCCAATCATACATACTATACTTTTTTGCGGTCGTCAGGGTTTGGCTTTAAGAGGACATAGAGACTCTGGTACTTTTACATTTGATAATCCGGAGGAAAATGATGGAAATTTTCGGGCACTTTTACGTTTTAGAGTCCATTGTGGAGATGAAATACTTAAAAATCATCTAGAGGTCTCATGAAAAAATGCAACTTATTTGAGTCCAATAATTCAAAACGAAATTATAAGTGCATGCAACATAATAGTTGTTCGTTTAATTGGTGCCAAAATAAATAGTGCGAAATCATTTTCGATTTTGGCTGACGAGACTAGTGATATAGCTAGTATTGAATAATTGTCATTATGCTTTCGATATGTAGATGGCGATTCGTATAACAATAGAGAGGATTTTTTACAGTTTGTACTTGTTAGTGATGTGACTAGTAAGGGTCTTGCAAATGTTTTAATGCAAACTATGCGTAATCTGGAAATAGATACAAAATTCATGATAGGACAGGGATATATATGGAACTACAGCAATGAGTGGACGATTTCATGGGGCACAAAAATATGTAAGCGATGAAAATAAGCTAGCGTTATATGTACACTGTGCATCTCATAGTTTAAACCTCACTATTTCTGATGCTTGTGAAATTTCATTTATACGAAATTGTATATACCCCAATGCGCCAAGTCGTGCTAAAAAATTGTATAGATGAAATGGCACCAGAATCAACAGCAACGCGACTAAAACAAATATGTCCCACACGATGGATTCAACGCTACGAGTCAGTCCTTCTATTTCTGGAGCTTCAAAAAGCTGCAATTTCTGCAATGGAAATTATTTCTGCTTGGGATAACAAAACAACTTCTTATTCTGCTGTTCAACTTGTTCAAGGAGTACAGAATTTCAAGTATCCCTCCATGTTCTTGCCAAAGTTTTTGCTATAACCCTGCCGCTAAGTTGATTACTACAAACAATAAATCTGGATATGGCCGCTGCAATCGGACTGGCAGAAAATGTTGCAGAGGTGCTAGATGAAACACGACGCGAAACAGAAAAGCAATTTAATACAATTTTCAGTGACGTCAAGAAAATATGTAACTAGCTTAATATAGAAATCCGAATTCCTCGGCTAACCGGAAGACAAGCTCATCGCTGCAACATTGCAGTTGAAAATCCTGTGGAGTGTTATCGTATCATTCCTTTTCTAGATTCTACAAAGATGCAAGTTCACGATAGGTTTCTGAAACATAAAAATATATTGCAAAGTTTTATGTGTCTTTTGCCAAATGAACAAAACTTTTCATCAGAGCACGAAAATTCTGCAAAAATTCTTTTAGAAAAATATAAAAGTATTATGAACTGTAGCATAGTTGAGGGCATTGGTGAACTGAAGCTATGGTGATGGTGGCGCCATGTTTTAAATTCTTCGAATACACCAAAAAATGCTCATAATGCATTTTTAGTATTTGCTAAAATATTTGCTACACTACCGGTTACAACATCAAGCACTGAACGATCTTTTTCAACATTGAGACGGCTTAAAACGTATTTACGCAACACAACGAGTGAAGATAGGATAAATGGATTAGCGTTACTTAATATTCATCGTAATGTCGCGGTTTCTGCAGATGCAGTTCTAGATGAACTAGCAAAAGTAAATTAGAAATTCGCTTGTAGTAAGTAATTATGAAAATAAAAAATCTTTGAACTTCACTCTTAACTTATTTCGCTTTTTAATTTTTTCAGAAAATAATCCTTTCGCTGAATATGCCATTTTTATTCTATTTTATATGAAAAAAATATTTAATTTCTAATATATGTATTAATTTTTTTATATGTACTCACATCATATGTATAATTTTTTATTAATTTTTTTTGCTGAATTTTTTATATTTTCTTTTATATAATTTTTAATACATTAATTTTTCTTATATAACTTTTATTATTTTTTCTCATATGTATAATTATAATTATTATAAAATTAAATTGTGAGAGGTAGGGTGAATATATTTTAGTAATTGTTTTTTTATTTCAAAGAAGATGTTAGTGCTCATTTTTATAAGGAAAAAACTATTTGTAAGTGTAAATTTTTTTCAGAAAATCGGTTTTTAGAGCAAAATATAAAAAAAAACAAGAAAAAAACACATTTCGGGGCATGTAAGTTCCAAAGCTTGTTATATTTTCATCTGGGATTTTCTCTGGCACCCCTGGATGGATTGGGCTGATATTTGGTAAACACAAGCCTTACTATTATAGACAGTTACTCAAACTCCTCGGGAAAGTACATTGATGTGGTATTATTTGCTTGTTTATTACTTTTTAGTTGAATATTTCTTTAAAGGAAAGTATTTTTAAAAAAACTGTATTTTATTAATATTTTCTTAATTACTAGTACATATTGATATTTTGCAAATTTTCTTTGTCTCTTATCGACAAATAATTTATATTATAAAGTTCGGTTTACATTAAACATTAAAGATAACGGTATTTTTTTACTTCTATCATGCTGCCCCCTAGCAGAAAAAATCAAATTATGGCAATAGATCTGATTTATTTTACTTCAGATTAGGTTTCCTTTAGGTGGTTTCCATTCATTTTTGGTTAAGATTCAAAAAGTTAATTTATATTTTTGAGAAATATTCTAATTATATGTCATGCAATTTAACGGCATAAATTAAATTTATATTACAGAATCACAGCTGTTGTTCAATTTACTAGTTTTGAGGTGTGGTGTCATCCCCCATTTTCAACGCTTATGGCTTATATTTCACATTATACACCCATGGAAATACAATTAAAGATACCCTTAAAATCGCCTCTATTACTTGGAAGTTTTGCTAAATCGTATTTTTATTAAAGATATACTTATACAAGTCTATTAAAGTAAAGAAGTCTAAATAATTTTGTATAAGCACCGAAAAAAATGAATTATTTCTGTTATTCTTTATTTAGGACTATTTAGTAATGAGTACAACCTCCATTTTTATTTATTAATTCGAACATCCTATTTGGCATCGATTTCACAAGTTTTTGAAGATAGGCAGATGATAAATCTTTCCATACCTGATGAATTTTCTTCTTTAAATACGTAATTGAATCAAAGTGCCCATTTTCGTATACCTGGCAAGCCCGGTGTCTCCAAATGTTCTCCATGGGGTTGGAATCGGGGCTTCTTGCAGGTCAGTCAATAACAGTGATCTCGTGATCGGAAAAATACTGTTTTGTGGCTCTGAAAGTATGAACTGCCGTGTTGTCCTGTTGAAAAATCCAACTTTGGTCCTCAAGATTGTCGATAACATCCAATAAAACTGCGTATACTTAGCAATCGAATCGAAATTTTATAGAATTGTACTAGATTTTACTACAATTTGAAATGTTGGCTTATTGAAAATTGGTGGAAATATAGTGGAAAATAAAAGTAAAATGAATACATAAAAATATCCTATAAGTACAAAAAGTATAAAATTACATTATATATTCAACATATTAATTAATGTACTTTATTAATATATTTTATTAAAATCTAATAATATTATCAATAATAATTGATTTATATATCTACTTATATTTTTCCTTAATTTTCCTATACAGAAATATAACCAAAACACAAAAAAAAAACTCCCACACGATACCAAAATATATATCGAATGATATTATCGTTTGACAGCTCGATCAATCGAGTCATAGAATCCCAAATAGCACAAATTTCGATATCGTATACTCGATATCTATTCAGAGAATTCGACCCCTGAAAATAGAATTACATTTTCAAAAGGCATTATAATTATATGTTACGCCCTTTAGCGGAATAAATTAAAATTATATAATTTGTGATTCTGTTGTACAGCTTCCGGTTTCAAGTCCCATTTTTGGGGCTTATTTAATATTCTAAGTCACATTATAAAAATTTATATATTACATATATTTAGGCATTCAGTGCATTTCGCCGGCAGAACTTAGAAATATCTTATCAGAAATTAGAAATATCGTAATCTTATCTTAAATACCTTTCCAACTAGTCACACCTCACTTTTGGTGCACATTTACAGAATTATAATTTTATTCAGAAAAAGGTGTTTTTGGAAATTGTTTACATCGTACGGACGGAAAGAAGGACAGCAAAGCGTTAACATAAAGGATTTCTTTAAGAAAAAAAGCCCTAGAAATAATTGAAATGTTAGCTGTAACTTTGTAAAGGACACAATACATAGAACAAAGAAATAAATAAATTTTTCCTCCCTTTGGGAATCGTCAAACTTACATATACTATGAAATTGTTTATAAAAGGTCTTGAGTTGTAAATGAATAATTTTTTGAATAAAAAAATATTTAATCTTATTTTTGTTCTTTCATAAAGTTTTCAATTAGGGTTCAGATCTGAAAGAAAGACTAAGATAGAACAGGATTTCAATAAATTTTTTAGAAGAAAATATTATTATTAATATCTCTATTTATTTGTGTTGTTAATTAAAATATAGAATATTATATCCTTTTGGTGTAAATTTTTTTAATTATGATTATAAAATTGTATACAGTTTATTTATTTATGAAATAAGCGAATAATATGTAAATTAAAAATACAAACGGATAACGAAAATAAAGTTTAACATTTATTGTTTTTTGAAGTGGTATTGTGGGAATAAGATTATATATAATTTAAATATTCATACAGCATTAAAATTATTTATACAAAAATAAAAAAGATATTTGTTATAATTAAAATAGAAAAGTTTTCTATAGTAGAAAACTGACGAGATTAATAATAAAAATTATTATTAAGACAATTGCTGCAAAAATTATAACTATAATATGATAGTCTCATATGAAATATATATTTTAATTATAAAGGTCACCACACCAAATTATCTTTTTTTTTTTTGGTAAGCGTGATACCAAATATTGCATTACTGCTGAAGATATGGGTGCCTTTACTGCTGAAGATATACTGCTGATATCTTCATTACTGCTGAAGATATTGGTGCCTTTGGTGGTGCCAAAACCATTTTTCGACAAAATATATTACCACCTCCCTCCTATCCTATCCTATAACAAATTCAAATATAAAATTTCCACTGTATTTTGTTGGAGATGCAGCTGTTCCTCCAGAAAACATTTAATTCCTAGGCGGAAATCTATCTTCTGAGATGAAATACTTTAATCCAAGATTATCACGACTCTGACGGAAAATAGAAAATACATTAATAAATTTGATGATACCAAGTTCAAGTATCCCTATTATACTTTACATTTAATTATATAAATTGCGCACAAACTTATATGCGCACACGAATAATACGCACATAGAAAATTCGCACACAGAAAAATGCGCACACAGAAAAATGCACACATAGAAAAATGCGCACACATAAAAATGCGCACAAGGAGAAATCCGCACATGGAAAAATAAAGGATTTATTGTTATACCGTATTAAAAAATTAAAAATAAATGGAAACAATTTACAATAAAAGGACCTTATATATAAAATTTATATTTAATAAATTATTTTATAATAAAAATATAACAGATAGAGTAAAATTTATTGTAATAATTCAATGGTAAGACCAATTATTACATATGGAGAACCAATATGCTACAATATAAATGCAATTAAGGAAAAAATACGGAAGAAGCTGTATAAGATCTTGCATCTCTAAATGGAGAAATTCAACATATCATATTTTTAGATAAACTAAGATATATACAAGACAGTAATGGTATTCTTAGAATATAAATGTTGTTAAATATGAAGCACCCGAAAAATGTTCACACAAAATGATACAACAAAAAATATAATTAATTAATAAAAACAATAAAGTGTTTAATAATTTTTTTTAATAATTTCAGAAATCAAATGTACAAAAGCTGCCAAGTTAGAAGAGTGCTTCATATCCCCTTTTAGATCGACCTAGGATTTAATAAAAACTAAGAATTAAATAAAAGTTATATTTTTTTTGTAAAACTACGATTTTTTCACAATTTAAAAATAAATATACTCATATGTTACCCTCACGCTCTTATATAAAATTTATGATGTTATATACAATTTATACGATTGGTAAAAATGATCAAATTCTTATCTATAGTAAAGGGTTGAAGTTATCACAATATTTTTTTTTCTTAGGTAGGTGGGGAAATATTTTGTAATTAATGTAATTAATCATAAATTTTACTATTTCAAATTAAATATGTAAAAATCAAATAATATTATAAATTGTTAGAATTTACAATTTTTTGTACAAAAAATCTGGACCTTTTTATAGCCTTTTTCAATTTCCAAAATTTAATTTTGTTATTATAGAAATTCTTAAAGAGGGTTGAGGGGATGGGCAGTGGCGGACCGTGATCAAAAGTTCTGGATGGGCTAAAGGAAAAAATTTTGTTATGAAAAGCAAAGATTTGAGGTTATTAAATATACAACCTTTTGAATTTTTCGTTTTCGTGAGTTAATCACATTGGCATCTAAGCTAATCATTAGTGAGTTAAATCACATTGGCATCTTAATATGTTTTTCATTTTCTTTCCAATAAAAAAAATCATTATGCATACGGCTATGCACACAAGAAAAATAAATCACATATTATACACAAAAAAAAATTAGACACATTCAAAAAAAATCGAGCTAAATAAACGAAAATCATGGCACACTCCATACATATTTGAATAGTTTTGTATGCAATTGTCTTAAGTTTTCTCAACTAAGAATAAAATTGTTACTTTCTGAAATTTATGATCGCCTGGTACTAATTTTAAAAACTAATGTGTGCTATAATTAAATAATTTTTTGTCTACTGAGGGAATTTAAAATATAAGCGATAAAATTATTGCTATGGGCTGCGATTTTCTAGCCCATGAAGATATATTTATTTATTTTTTAATACAAAATATTTATATAACGAAATAAATATTTCATACAAATTTTTCCTCAAAGGAATTATTCGTTCTTCTAGCCCACGATGATATATTTCTCTTTTTTTTAATGAAAAATATTTCATGCAAATTTTCAGTATAGGAATATTTCTTCTATGGACAAGAGATTTTGTATCCCATGATATATTTTTCTCAATATAAATTTTGCTTCATATATTGAAAATATATGAAGCTTTGTGGCGCGGTCTAAATTTCGAAAAATTTTTTTTCGAGATTTTGATTTTTCTGGACGTTTTAGATGTAAGGGAATCAGAATCAGCAAAAAAAAAATCCGTGTCCGCCGTACGCCGTACGCCGTACGCCGTACGCAAAGTAAAAATACACTTTTTTAAACGCTTAGAAATAGTATAAGCACTCGTGCGATTTGTACAAAAATTGCAACATATATAAAGTAAGGATGGAAATTTATGTGTATGGTATCCTTTTTTAAATCATTTCCCTGCAACCCCCCCTAGCGGAGCGTTGAAAATGCACAATTTTGTGCACTTCAAAAAAATACCCCTAAATATAGTCGGATCTTTACATTGTTTCACAGATATATGTATAGACGCCATATAAAGAAGATTGTAAAAATTTGGAGCCCTAGGTCCTCGCCCCCCTATTTTATAGTAATATTAAAACAAAAATTTTGAAATTTGAAATGCCTATAAAACCGGTTTGATTTTATATAAAACATTGTTACTTCTAACATAGATGCAGCAGGTAAGTGCATTTCGATTTCATATAAAAAATTTACCCCCCACCTTCTTTAAGTGGGTGAGGGTGCTTATGTATGAAATAAGCTACATACATTGAGGGGGGAAATTAATTGAAAAAATGAGAAACTATATTCTTAAATATACTATGTTACACATTGTGCATAAAAATCAGCTTCGTACCTTTACCCCCCTGGATTTTACAGGTGAAAGAATTTTTATGGGACTACTAAAATTGAATTTTTGGTATTTAAAATGACTATAAAATAAGCCGCATTTCAGATAGGGTCTTATATCTTGTAGGTTTGGTATAATAGATTGGTATCTTTCGAAACCATTCAAAAAATTTACCCCTTTCCCTTTTATTATGGGTGAGGGGGTAATTTTATGAAAGAGGCTGCAGCACCTCAGCGGGGGACTGGATTGAAAAAATGAGAAATTATTTTCTTAAAAATACTATCTTACAACTTGTGCCAAAAATTTATTTCCCTACCTGCAACCCCCTCTAAGCTACATCACTTAGAAATGTTACATTTCAAAATTTATTATATAGTTTATGAAATTGAATTTTTGGAACTTAAAATGACCATAAAATAAACCGCATTTCAGATAGGGTGTTATATCTTATAGGTTTGGTATAATAGATTGGTATCTTTCGAAACCATTCAAAAAATTTACCCCTTTCCCTTTTATTATGGGTGAGGGGGTAATTTTATGAAAAAGGCTTCAGCACCTCAGCGGGGGACTGGATTGAAAAAATGAGAAATTATTTTCTTAAAAATACTATCTTACAAGTTGTGCCAAAAATTTATTTCCCTACCTGCAACCCCCTCTAAGCTACATCACTTACAAATGTTACATTTCAAAATTTATTATATAGTTTATGAAAATTGAATATTTTGAACTTAAAATGACTATAAAATAAGCCGCATTTCAGATAGGGTCCTATATCTTGTAAGTTAGGTATAATAGGTTGGTGTCTTTCGAAATCATTCAAAATTTTCACCCGTTTCCCTTTTCATATGGGTGAGGGGGTATATCTATTAAATAGGCTGCAACACCTCGGCGGGGGACTGGATTGAAAAAATGAGAAATCATTTTCTTAAAAATACACACCTACACATTGTATACAAAATTGAGACGCGTACCTTCAACCCTCTTCAGTTTACAGGGGCAAAAAGTTCGAAATTTATAGAATAAAAACATAATTATGTATATTACATTTCGAGTATTTAGTATATATACATATACAGTTGCGAACATGAAAATAGCAGTAGCAGTGAAAAAAATGATTAGATATAATTCAGATTTGCTTTGAGCTGAATATAAATTATTCCTAATTGAAATGTTTTTTATTAAGTAATTTAAAAATTGTATCCGAAAATTAATTATTTCAATTCTAACTTTATAATGGCACAAAATTATAACAAATATTAGTTTTTTAATATTGCTACAGCTACTGCTATTTTAGTGTTCACAGCTGTATAGTATTACAAATTCAAGTACTTATTTATAAAAACTTGATTGTAATTTTAAATTGTACAACATTGGGAGTTTTGTAAAAATCGTAATTTTTATTTAATTCTTCGTTTTCACTAAATCCTAGGTAGATCAAAAGGGTATATGAAGCACTCTTCCAAATTGGCAGCTTTTTTTAATATAGGAGAAGGAAATAACTCAACTCAATAGTGTTGATTATAAAATATGCGCGCCTGGTATTTTGGTTTAAAAAATTTGAAAATTGACATTGTTTGCTCATAATGGAAATATTCTAATAATTTTCTTCCATAGAAAAAATAATAAAATTCTGAAAATCATATAGCAATTACAAATATTTCGCATTTCTATGGGGAACGGTCTTCGTGGGCTAGTTTAAATTAGCCCAGTCTGATCCATACAAAATTCAACACATACGCAAAATTGTTTTGTATAAAATTAGTATAATAAGTTGGGAAAATTTCAATTAGCCCCTGAAGTAAAGAGAAAAGAGTAGTTGTATTTTTATAATGAAAAAGTTATGATGTAGTGGTAGTATAATATATTTGTATTTTAGCGTTCATATTCATATTTAGATTTTAGATTATAATTTTATATACATATTATATTTCGCAGCGGTGGCGCACGAATTTCGATGGAAAAAATTATATACACGTATATTATATGACATTTATTTAAAAAAAATTTTGAATTTTTTTGCTCATTTTTATAATACATATATTTTAAATGAATATTTTGTAGCATTTTCCTGTAAATTCAGGTTGGGCTTAGCCCACCCTGCCCAATATGACGAGCCGCCGCTGGGGATGGGACTGATTTGTGGCTTGCTGTGGCTTATTTTATATTCATTTTAAATTCCAAAAATTCAATTTTCATAATCCATACAATAAATTTTGAAATGTAACATTACTAAGTCATGTAGAATAGCGGATGTTGCAGGTATGGAAACAAATTTGTCGCACAAGGAGTAAAATAGTATTTAAACAAAACTAACTTCTTATTTTTTCAATCGAGTTTCCCGAGGAGGTGTTGCCTCTTGTTTTACAAATATTCACCCTCATCCATATAAAAAGCGAAAAGGTTAGTTTTGGAACTTAGGTCTTACTCGTGCAAGTAGGTCAATGGACGCCCATAAATGTGTTCTACTAGTTAGAACTAAATTAGAAGATGTCGGGCACTTTGACAATATTGTTTCTATAACAACAGACGGTGCAGCAGTTATGAAGCAAGTAGGCTTAAGCTTAGACACACGCCATCAGTTATGTTTAACGCATGGCATTCAGCTTGCCGTTATTGAAGTTTTATATAAAAAGGATAATATACGTCCAACTTCAGTATCTTTTGTATTAACATTAGTAGCCAACAAAAATTATTTGTGTGATTTGTATGTATAATATATCATAAAAAATTTGTTTTTGTGAAAATGTTAGTAATTATGTAGGGGAGACTGGGGTGAGTTGTGACACTTTCGAGTCGTGACAGTTCTTACCATAGCTATACCGTGCCTACTGGGTAAAAATCTAGTACTACAAATTGTTCGTATTTAAGTTCTGTCTGACATATTAAACAAAGTTTCAGTTGGCTGTGTTCAAAATTGCGGTGAGCATGTAATTTTTGTTGTTTCATATATTGGTAAGTAAAATTTATTAGTTTTAGTTTCTTTGTAATAACTCAATATTAAAAAAATATATTATACGTTATTATTTATTTGTTGTGAGGATAAATATATTATAACTATTTGAAAATGGTAATTCACTTCTAAATATAATTACCTTAATTTTAATTTGTAATTTATAAATATCATCACTTGAGGGGTAAATTGACTGAGTTGAATTGATTGAATTGAGGGGGAGGAGCACTGGCATAGTTAATTATAGAACAATATAATAAATGTGTTTACCAAATATCAGCCCAATCCATCCAGAGGTACCAGAGAAAATCCCAGATGAAAATATGGCCACCCATCATTTCATCCAGACCACTAATTTAAATGTGTTTACCAAATATCAGCCCAATCCATCCAGGGGTGCTAGAGAAAATCCCAGATGAAAATATGGGCATACATAATTTCATACAGGATAATATATGTACTTATATTGATATTTCATTAAAAAAATTAAATACGACCATTTTCATTCAAATACGCCCTTTTGTAGAATAACCCCCAATACAATATATCTGATCAGATATTTATGGGTAACGAAATTAATTTTACTTTCCCTTTATAGAATTTACAATTATTTTATATAATATATATAATATTTTATATTATATAAATATATGGATATAAGAATAACTATATTTAGTACATATATAATATTATAATATCTGATCAGATAATATTATACATATACTATTTACATATTATATTATATAAAATAATTGTAAATTCAATAGAGGGAAAGTAAAATTAATTTCGTTACCCATAAATATCTGGTCAAGCAATAATAGATATATTACATATACGGTATTGATATATTATATTATGAAATATGAACTCGTTTCCAAAAATCTAAATTTGTGGGATAATTTTATCATCACATATAATTATACATTATATGGCAACGCCGCATTCCTATAAAAACATCAAATAATGTATTACAAACGCATACACTCAAAAAATATAAAAGTTCTTTTTCAGAAAAAAACATTGGTATGACGTGACGTCACGATTCGGGCTTTTTTTCTGGCGCTCCTCGACCCTTAAGTTATTTTAAATTTCCTTTTAATGCGTGCTTTTTTTATGAATTAGAATTTATCAAGAAAATTTCTCCATTGGAATTACCTTAAAAAAAAAAGAATTAAAATTAATTTTATAGATATTTTGATCTAAATTTGGATTAAAATTAGATATTCTGATCTATAAAATTTAAATAAATAACATATGTACTTACATTTTTGTCAATTTAAAATTTAATTATTATTTATAATTTAATTATCTATCGCTTTAATGTAATTTCACTTTCGCTGCCATTTTCATCATCAGAATAAAAAATATCTACAGTACTCATTTTTTTAAATATAATTAAACCACAATTTTCTCAGACAAACCAATTAATTTGAAAAAAAAAAATTCGAATAAATAGGCAAACTATCAAATAAATTTCAAAATTATGAAAAAATGACTGTGCTGCCAATACAAAAAAAAATATACGCGTCTTGTCGTGTTTCTCAATTGAGAGTCGCCTAAAAGCGAAGCGAGTACCATCATACCAAAAATAATCTCAATCGAATCGACTATCGAATCAACTGGCGACTGGCGAAGCGAGTATGGTAATCAGGGTGCGAGTATGGTAATAAAAATGTTATTGTTACATAACCCTGGCAATTTAGAGTCTTCATCTGAATTTTGAAAAACTCTGTTATCATGGACAGATCAAGGATATCCAGCGAACATATATATAAATTTCCGCTTTTCATTGCAAATACCTTGCAAGCATAAGCTAATTGTAGTTTTCCTGTCTATATAGTCATCTTTAGAGTGTTTTCGAGGATCAATTCTGTTATGTGTGCCATCTAAAGCTCCTAAAAATTTATTTATATAATGAATATTTGTTTAGAAAAAATGAAAAATTAATAGTACCAATTACTCCTCGTATTCCAGTTCTTTCCACAATTATATTACTGGTGGCAATTTCATCTTCATCACTAGGCCAACGAATTACAATTTCTGACAAATTGCTAATAAATTTAATGACTCTATTAAATATATGTAGCATACAGTTCCTAACGCTACATAAATCTATCTGCAATATCACGATAGGAACATACTTCATGACCAGCAAACTACAAAAATAATACTATATGCATTTGTGGTGAATAAATTTTTCTGTTGTCTAATAGTTTAAATTCATCAGAATTACCAAATGTCTCACAAATGTTCCGGAACAGTTCTCTGTTAATGCGAAAGTGCATTATAAATTCACTTTCGTGATACGATGGAACAATTTCTTCCACATACTTGTGTATGCAATTTCTTTGATTTTTCCCAATATACATAAAACGTTCATCATCAGAATCACATGCATCCATTTCAAAAACATTATCATCTGATTCCCTTTCAGGATTCAGATGACAACTACCATCATTTTCATCTGATTCGATTAACGATATTACCAACGCTAATGTATCATCAACATAATCAGTAATAATACAACAACAAATTATCAAAGATTAACAGCAGCTGCGGTTGCAGCAAATATAGCTGCTGTAATACAACAACAAAATCGTGTTAATATGCCACATTTAAATGCAGTTAATCAACAACAATTATATACATATAACAGCAACAACAATATCATATATATATTATATATAAATCAAATATTTAATATAATTAATATTAATATTTAATTTTATATTTATATAATAATAAATAATATTTGCTACCCCACCATCGACTCCGCCAATTTTAGCAAATATAATAATAAATAATAATAATAAATATAATATAAATGTGTACTCTGAGGTATGTGGTTTAGTATAAATAATAAATGGTAATACACCAGTACCAAATAATGAACCACCGTCATATGCAATTACAATTCAAGCTATAAAAGCTGCCCAACATCATCATCAACAACAACAGCAACAACAAACTATTTCACGTCAGTTACCACCACCACCATATCAATTAACTCCGAATAGATACAAATAATTTCAATAATAATAGTAATTTAGATATTATACAAAGTCAAAGTCTTACAAGTCAAAGGTTGGTACCACCAGTTATTTTGACAATCAAAATGCAATGTTTACAATTGTTGTGGAATAAAAACACCGTCCTAGTAATAAATAATGTATTTTATTGTTATACCACAAAATATATTTGCACACGCATTGGCATTGCGCAATAATATTATTAAATATGTATTATATTTATATTAATTAACTATGTCAAAAGTTAATAAAACTAAGCAAATAATGCTTAGTGCGCATTTATGCAGTGTATGCAAATTTTGGGTATGAACAATTACAATTAATAATAATTATTATTGAGTGGCGATTGCTCAATAGTAAATTGTATTATTATTATTGATTCAAAGTTCGTTTACATTTTTATGGTAAACAAAGGACGGTAAATTAATATTTGCTATAAATACGTTTGTTTTTTGGTAATTCAGAGAGTCGAAATTTATTCAGCTTACAGTTAAGAGCTTTCAAAACAGAAAGGTTTGTACAAGGCTAATTTGTTTAACTTATAAGCTTTGAAGAAATAAATAGTAAAATTAGACTTAAATAAATATATTGAAGTTTTATTTAAATTACTATTACTTAGTACGCTCACAGTTCAATAGGAAAATATATTATATAGATTGGCTATAGCTAGAATATAATATATCCTAAACATTTGAACATAACATTGGCGCAGCTACGTTTCTTGGTAGAACCAATAATTTTGACAACGATCGAAATTTTTTTTGGAAGATTAAAAACCAAAAAAAAATCAGAATTTTTTACGAAGGACTAATAGAGAAGAAAAAGGAGAACCAGGAAGCAACAACAAGCAAGGAACAATTTTAACAAAACAGTTGCAAGTAAAAAAAAACACACACAAAAATATATACAAATAAACACTCTTGTACTTCGCGTGAAGCGAACAAGGGATAAGCACGACGCATTTTTGCGTAGCTTTTGTTTTAAATTGTATTTTTTTTGTGTAAAAACTTTTTTTGTGGGGTTTTAAAATACAACAATTCGACGTAATTTGAGATTTTGTTGGGGAATTATTAAGATTATATATTTACATAAATAGTTAGTAGATTTAAATATTTTTGTATAAATCATTCTATTTATATGTATATCCATTTTCAATATCAATTTTTTTCTTGTCGTTTTTTTATAATAATAACCAAAGTAATACCGGTAACTTTTTATACGGTGGGAACAATACATAATACCAAAGAATATATAATAATAAAGAAGTCGCATCTGAATTTGTATACCTTTTATTGAATTTTTTTCCTAGGCCTGTGCGGGCGGCTGTGAAAGGGAAGTAAAAATATTCTCAAACTGAAAATAAAATTCTCTTTTTATTCTCAGTGAAAAAAAAAATCATTTTTTTCTTAGTTTGAAAATTTTTCACGTTTTAGAAATTAATTTTAAATATATTTATGTTTTTTTTTAATATTTTGTGCATAGATAATAAATATATAATATATATTATATATATATGTACATTACATATAAAAATATATATATACATATATATATATTTATATATTTAATGTACCCATATATTATATTATAAGTATATGCATACATATATATATGTTTGCATATATAATTAATTAAATTTTTAGCATAATTACTAGAAATATAATTATTTATACGTCAATATATGTATTCATTTCACAAATTGTCCACTAAGCAAAACCCTGCACCTGTATATCCCTGAAATCTCATTTTTTTTACTATATAATTACCACAGGCATTAAGGCCAAATAGCGATTACTTCACTTAATATTGCCTCAATATGTAAGGCGTTAATTCTCGCCTAAATACCTTTTGTTATTTTGAGTCACACAATATTTTTAAAGAGATTTCAGAATAATATGTATAGCATATATTGAGAGAGCGGGTTCCAATGTTATGACCCACGAACAGAAATTGAAAAATTCGCATTTGTTCTACATGCGAGTTCTTTATTATTATATATTCTTTGATAATACTAAGCACGGTAAAGTATGCAATAATTGTATACGCAACTGGCAAAGTAATACTTATACCAAATTTGAGAAAAAACCGTACAGTTGTATAGTTTGTAATAAAACTCTTCTTTTGTTAAAAGAATAAGTAAAGAGATTGTATTTTTTATGTATAAATTATTTATATATTATGTTATAAGATAAAATAAAAAAAAAATGAAAATAAAATTATAAATCGTTTTTTTCGTATAACTTATTTTTTTTTTTTGGGATCATTAGATCTAAACTTAAGAGAAAAAAATTTTTTTTTAAATATGTTTTTTGGTTAGTTAATAAAAAAAGTATAAAAAAAATGTTAGTAAATAGGAATATTTATTTTATCTTAAGAGTCTCGCGTTTTTTTAAGGAAATTTCTCTGTATAATTTCTTCTAGTTTGGTAATGTGGGGTTTTCCAAAAAATTTATGTGTTTAATGTAGCTTTCATTTTTTATAAAAAATGTCTTTTAGCTGTCCGTCACTGAGACATTTGAAACTTTTTTAGTACATGTACCAGTATTTTCAGGGTCAGGGGAGAACCAGACTATGGATTTACAAAATTTTCTATATCTGGCTGAAGAAGCTTATTACGTAACTGAATTTAGGGGAAGAAGTTTTGTTCTAAACAATCTTATAAGAAGTAAATTAAAAGGAAAAGCGAATGCTTTTTTCCAATATAGAAATATTATAGATTTTGAGGAATTTAAAAATGTTTTGTGTGATTACTTTGTACCTTATAAGGACCTTCCTCAATTAACCAGGGAATTGGAGGAATGTTATCAGGGACAGGATGAAACAGTAGAAAATTTTGGAAGTAGACTCTTGCAAAAGCTGGAGGCCTACACAATTATGGTAGAAAACACTTACCCAGGTGAGGGTAGGGTTCTAAAAGAGGAAATGACGAAAGTAGCAAAAACGCAGTTTTATAAGAGGATTATGTTCGGAACAAATAAAAATTTATGTGAGATCACAAAATTGCTCAAATTTAAACATAGCAATAAAAAAGGCGATCGAATACGCTAGGGAAAACTACACATTGAGCAACTCAACAGAAAATCTGTCAAGGGAAAATGTTATTTCTACATTATTAAAGAAATTATTAATGAAAATGGATGATCAAAAGACAGGTTATCATAAAAATGAAAATAATAATAATTTCAATAACGAAAATTATTCTTCTGGACCACAAAATTTCCAAAGGAACTCGGAACGAAATCAAAAAATAAATTACACGAACAATATAAATAGCTACAATAGAAATTTTAGTGCAACTAATAAAAATAATAATTATAGAACAAATAAAAATAATTTAAAATGGTATAGTTGTGGAGAACTAGGTCATACTATAGCCGTTTTTGTATAATATATAGAGAAAATGTAGTGGCGCCAAATTGTGAATGGTGCGACTGCCCAGGACACAGTATATTTCACTGCCCTGCTAAGCAAAAATACGAATCGCGTGCTTTAATAAAGGATGAATCAAAACGCCCTGATTCATCCCCCACCATTATGTTATTAAGAAGACAAAATTTACAGAAAAATACTGTATTACCAATGAATATATCAAAAATAGATGAAGCAAAGCTTTCAAAGGACAATGGAGCTCAGGTTATCATAATGAATAGAAATTCATTTAAAATTTAGGAAAAAAGTAATAAAAATATTGCATATAATACGCCACAGGGGCATAGTAAAACATTAAGAAATTGTAATGAAGAATTTTGTAGTAATAATGAAATAGATAAAGATTATGAAGTAATTATTATGGAGAAAAGAATACCCAAAGATGGTAGTTCTAATTATAATAATTTATATAAAAAATGCAATATTCAGGGTACGTCAAAATTACAGGAAATTTCGAGTACCATAAATGAGCAAAATGCGATAGAAGTTCCTTTTGTTAAAACCCCAATTAGGAAACCTGAAGTAAATTTACGTTCATTCCAAGCTTGCAGTAGTACCACGCTTGGGTGCTACCCAAACAATTTAGTATTGATGAATTCGGCATTCAAAAAACCAGTTTTAAAAGAAACGGAAAATAAGTTAAATCCAGTAAATTGTTGTGTAGAAAATAAATTAGAAAACAACAGTGTAATTTTAGAAATAAATAAAATGAAGCAATCCGAAGTAATAGAATAGAATAATATAATGTAGTAGAAGAGAGTAAAGAATTGGAGGAAGAAAAATAGAATTTGGAACTGTTATAGAAATTCAGCATAAAAAAACTGAAACTATAAGCAACGTAAAAAACAATGTAGAAAAAACAAAAGTAAGGATAAAAAGATACATAAATATGAAGAAAATTCGGAAGAAGGATTAAGTCATATTAGACATTTATATAACAATGAAGAAGTACAGGATGAAAAAGAAGAAATGTTAATTTTGGAACTTGAACCTAGTATAATTCCACATAAGGAAATATGTAAAATAATACAATTTAATGAAAATACAGAAAAGTATATCGAAAAGCACGTAGAAAAAATAGAAGCAGAATTTATTCAACAAAAAGAAAAGGAACAAACTTGAATACAAATTTTATTGTAATAGCAAATACTCAACATCATGAGATACAAAGAGTAAACGAAAAAGAGACATTTAAAGAAAATTGTTCGTTATCAAACGCACTCAAAAATTATAAATATAGTCCTTCTATAATTCCACGGAATTATAAATATTTTAGAAAACGCATAAAATTCTATTAATCAAATAAAAAACTCAAATTAGTAAAATATGTTAAATTCTAAAATTAGTTTAATGTTTTATTAAGATTAATAATTATTTGGGAAAACTATTTCAGTAACTTAGTTAAATAAGTACTCGGAAAATAGTTTAGCATTAATTAGAAAAAATATATATGTATAACCAAAGACAATACACTCTACTTATATGTACAATAGACTATTGTCTTTGATAGAATAATTAATCTTTTTAGGTGCATATTTTTAGGCGAAAAATTTAAAACCAAATTAATTTTTTTATATAAATTAATGTAGTTTTAGTAATATAACATAATAAATATAATTTTAAGTTTTGAGGGTATAATATTCAGTTTTAAAATTTTTGTTAGTACTTAAAATTAAACTTTAGGAAATTTATTATTATAAATTTTAATTTTTAGAGAATCATAACTAGCCAATTACAGTTAAAATACGAAATAGAGTTTTATTAAAAAAATTAATGCACTTAAATGTAAAAAAAAAAATATATATAGTTGAAAGTTATTACAATAGTCTAAATTTAAACTAAGTTAAATTAATTTAAATAAAAAATAGAAAGAAAAAATGTAATCAATGAAAATGAATGTATTTAATGAATATATTTAAAATAAGAAAATATTTTTTTATAAAATGGAAATTGTAATATATAAAATAATAATATAAAACAAAAAAAAATATTTGGAATAAGAATAATTTGTAAAATTTTAATGAATAATTGTTAGAATTAATAAAACAAAACAAAAAAAAAGGATAAAAGGGGAATGAAGTAGAAGAAATATTTAAAATTAAAACAAATATTAAATAAAAAACAAAAAAAAAATATTTAAATGTAAATGTAAAATTATTCTGTTAAAGAAATGAAAATATTTAATATTGTAAAAATTTATAAATTATAAAAAATATTGTTTTAAAAATTAAAATGAAGAATTATTTAATGAAAATGAAGAAATATTAAAAGAAATATGTAAAGTTGTTTATTATTGTTAAAAAAAAAAAAAAAATCATAGTTGTATATTTGAAAAATGAATGAGAATATTTAAAGTTGTATAAAAAATATTGCTTTTAAATGAGAAAATTAAGAATTATTGAAAAGAATTGTAGAAATTGAAATGAAAATTTATTGAAACAAATAGTTAAAATGTATAACATTAAAATATATAATAAATGTTAGGGAAACGACCGAGCCTAATCTTTTAAAGATAGGTGAATTTTCTTAACAAATAGTTGAGAGGTATAATTCGGTTTTTTAAAACAAAGTACGAAAATAATAAAAAATAAATATCTATTGAAGAATAAATGTATTAAAATGAAGTTGAAAAAGAATTGAAATGTATATTAATAAAAAAAAAATGGTTAATGAAATCGAAAATGTATATAAAATTGACAAAGTTAAAAGTTGGAAATAAAATATTGTTAAAAATAAAAATAAATTTGTAAAAGAAACTAATGAAATAATGTATGTAAAAGAATAAATTTATAAAGGAAGATAAATTATTTGAATTGTATAAAAAGAAACAAAAAAAAATTGATATATAAAAGGTATATATAAAATTATACCTATTTTAAAAAAAAATTTGTATATTAAAAATTGTGAAAAAAAAAATATATATGAAAATAAAATGTATAAAAAATAAGATTAAAAAATTAAAAAAAAAAAAAAAGCTGAATAAATTGAACTACTCTGAATTGCCCAACAATGTATCTATTTTGAGGGCTTTTTTTTTTAAAAAAATCCCTTATGCTAACGCTTTTGTCCGTCTGTCTGTCCGTCCGGTGTAAACAATAAAAACCAGTTATTTCACATGGTTAATGTACACTCAGGTATATGATAGACAAACCGATGGAAAGCTTGATTTATTGAGAACGAGATGCAATTGATAGAATTTCAAAATTCGGCCGGTAGGTTTGCAGTTAGCCAAAACCTCTTTTCCGAATAAAAATTATAATTTTATATAGTAAATGTGCACCAAAAATGAAGTTTGACCACTCGTTTGAAAGGTATTTAAGAGTAGAATATTATGCCAGTAACCGTATTTCAAATTTCTACCGCTAGAGGCATTGAAAACTAAGATATATAAAATGTTAATTTTATGTGATTTGTGATTTGATTTTCAATAGTCAATAAGCCCCAAAAATTAGGTTTAATGTTGCAACTGAAAGGTAGTTAGTAGTAA
The DNA here is from genome assembly GCA_949752835.1 of Empis stercorea. NCBI lineage: Eukaryota > Metazoa > Arthropoda > Insecta > Diptera > Empididae > Empis > Empis stercorea. Next base: position 67,366,254 of record OX457085.1, read on the forward strand.
TATAAAACCACAGTTGTTATAATTTTAAATTCTACCACTAGAGGGTGAAACATATAAATTATATTGTTTTTTAAAAATGTTATTCAACTTGGTGAATCTTTACCAAAAATGAAGGGAAAGCAAGCGCTGGAAAGCTAATATAAACTAAAATAAATCAGACATATTCATAATCTGATTTTTAGCCACTAGAGGGCAGTAAAATACAAGTAAAAAGTTGTAATTTAATATAGTAAATGTGCAGCAAAAATGAAGTGTAACTACTCGTTGGAAAGATAGTTAAGAGTAGAATACGATGCATTTAACTGTTTTAACTCAAATTTAACTCAAATTTCTACCGCTAGAGGCGCCAAATACTAAAATATGGCAAAAGAGTTTTCAAAATGTGTTTTCCAATTGTGAATAAGCTCCAAAAAATAGGTTTAATGTCGCATCTGAAATTTAGTAAGTAGTAGTATAAAATCACGAATAACAATTTATTTTCTACACAGTTCGGCTGCGCGGCATTTTTTGTACTTCAAAGGGGGAGGTGTTATGGAATAAAAACACCGTCCTAGTAATAAATAATGTATTTTATTGTTATACCACAAAATATATTTGCACACGCATTGGCATTGCGCAATAATATTATTAAATATGTATTATATTTATATTAATTAACTATGTCAAAAGTTAATAAAACTAAGCAAATAATGCTTAGTGCGCATTTATGCAGTGTATGCAAATTTTGGGTATGAACAATTACAATTAATAATAATTATTATTGAGTGGCGATTGTTCAATAGTAAATTGTATTATTATTATTGATGCAAAGTTCGTTTACATTTTTATAATAAACAAAGGCCGGTAAATTAATATTTGCCTATAAATACGTTGGTTTTTTGGTAATTCAGAGAGTCGAAATTTATTCAGCTTACAGTTAAGAGCTTTCAAAACAGAAAGTTTTGTACAAGGCTAATTTGTTTAACTTATAAGCTTTGAATAAATAAATAGTAAAATTAGACTTAAATAAATATATTTGAAGTTTTTAATTTATTTTCAAAAAAACATTAAAAAATAAGATTAATTTAGTAAGCAATTTATTCAATTATTATCTAAACTAACTTTTCTACATTTTGTATTTGCGAATTCGACAATAACATCATCGAAACTAATCTCTCGCATAAAATCACTTTCAATAGATAAAAGTGTTAGTGCTGACAATCGTTCCTGCCCCATAGTTGATCGGAGACAATTTTTAATTTTTTTAAGCTTTGAACAGCTACGTTCTTTTTCCGTATTCGTACCAAATATTGATAAATAAATTCGTAACACAATATTTACATTGGGAAAACCGTTAAGTAATTTATCATTTATTTGTGCAACTAGCATTTCGTTCACTGATTTTTTATCTCCATATATTCGTGAAAATAATAAAAACTCGTCACAAAAAGCATCTTCAACATCTGAAGAATATATTTGCACTAACTTGTTTGTTTTCGAAACTATTTCATCATTTGTCAAACTTCTGTCCACCAAAAAATTAAATCTTTCATATAACATTTCGTATGCTTCAAGTCGTTTACGCATCTCAATAATAAGTTTATCTACTATTATATAAAAAGATTCAACACGAAATTTGTCACTCAGGCTCAAGCTAGGATCGGTGTTGTCTAAAACTTCGTCAAAAATCTATTTCTTATTCGTTTACGTTGTTGTGTATGTTCTTTATATTCGGAAGTTGTAAGTTTTTTTGCCTTGGTTTCAAATTTATCAAACTCCATACGAATACCATGCAAGTAAGCTATTAGAGTTTTAAATAATTTGACAATGGTACATAATTCTATGCCAGTCTCCTGCAGAGCTTTATTGACAATAGTAATATTTTGCAATATATCATTCTAAATAATACACATCAATGCTGTTTCAAAATGGTTAAGATTTTTTATTAGAGATTTAGCTTCCTGCACAGCTACTGCAGGCTGACGTTCGCTTTCAGTTATTTCTGAATAATTCATGAATAGAGCCTTAGTAGCATCATGTCGTACAGACCATCTGGTTTCTGATAAATTTTTTACAACACAAGTATTTTCTTTCATATTGTCTTTAAATTTGGACCATCTTTGTGGTGAAGCGGAAAAAAAGTATATATTGCTTGTAAAATTCCAAAAAACTTTACTGCTTCCAAGCAACACTCCACAGCAGTTGAACCCACCAAATTAAGACTATGTGCAGCATATGGAACCCATTCCGCCAGTCTATTTATTTCTCTAAATCTAGCTTGTACACCTGTATATATGCCGCTCATATTACTGGCGTTATCATATGATTGGGACATGCAATTTCCAATACTTATGTTATGATGTTCCAAAGTATGTCGTATAATGTCGAATAAATATTTTCCATCGTGTTGTTCAATTGCAATAAATTTTAAAAATCGTTCAACCACATTTCCACATTTAAGTACATACCGAATGATCACGGTAAGCTGGTCCATATGACTAATATCAGGAGTTGAATCAATGCTGATTCCATAATATTTCGCTTCTTTAATTTCAGATATTATCTGCGTTGTTACCTTGGATCCTAGTATAGCAATAAATTCTTCACATATAATATTAGATAAATAGGAAACATTTCCTCTTCCAGGATTTCCATGTCTTCGAATATGCTCATACAACCAAGATAACCAAGATACAACCAAGATAATTTCCATTATTAGAACAATTATGAATTTCATTATTCCCACGGAATGGCAAACCTCGTTCAGAAAGAAATTTTATTACGGCAACTATTCTCTTTAAAACTTCAATCCAGTAATTACACAATTTTTCTATCTCTTTCTGTAGTTCTACATCAATTTTACTGTTCTTCTGTAATTGAAACATAGATGATACTGCGTCAAGATGATCATTTGATTTTTCATGTGATGTAATCCTGGATATTGCATATTTCCAATCATCAAATCCAATTTTAAATTGATTGATGATTACGTTCACGTTCATTCTAGGGAAAAGCTTGCAGATATAACAATGTACTGTTCCAGTTAATTGCCTGATAAAATATTCTTTACGTGGATATCTGGTTTTGTCTCCATATTTTCTACCCTTCAAGAGAAAATTGAATTCTATATTTTGAGAAGGCTTATTTTCAGAAAAATATTTTATGAGATCAGGAGTAATATCCCAATTAGCTGGATCATTATTATATTTTAAGTTTAAATTAACTTTTGATATTTCATTAGATATTTCTATTATATTATCCTCTGAAGATATAAGTATTTCGGCAGAAGTTTGACCTTCTACTACCTATGTTTGTCTCACCTGTATACGTACCCTGTTTATCAGTACTAATATCTTCTGTACCATATCATAATTGTTCGGAAGTTTTATTTTGATTTTGGTTTTCTGGTCCGATAAATTCGATTACATTTGTAGAACAGTTTTCAATATTTTCTCTTGTTGTTGTTATATATTTGAGTAGTGAACCTTTCATGTTTTTCAATGCTTCTTCTTTGACATTTTTCTTTTTACGCTTTTCTTAGCCTGATTCATGTTTTCTCTTATATCCGTCAGCCATTTTCTTAAATTTTAAATTGGCTGGACTAAATATAATTTTTATAGTTAGCGGAAAATATTTTATATTATGTACTTACATCAACAATTTCAGTTCTCTTAACAATATACCTAATATACACTTTTATAGATTTTATATGTAGAGCTGTTTGATTTTATTATTCTTAATACAACTGGAACTTTTTGATATATGTACTTCAATTAGAATTCCTTTTGATACACATTTAGAATTACATATATATTAATATTTTCGTTAAATTATTATATAGTTAAAAAAGAAGACTTACTTTTAAATAATTAATATTTACAGTTTACAGAAATATTATCGTTTATTACTAGATAACTTTAACAAAGAAGAAACACTATAATAATACTTAAATTTTTCTCAAAATTAATTGTAAAAAAAGAATTGCAACCATAAATCACAGCTACAAAATACGCAAATTTAAATTCACTTGTATATGTGAAAAATAGAAATCATAGCTGGCGGATTGTTTTTTTAATACGTGGGATTTAAACTAAAAAAAACAATAATTAGTACTCATCAACGTTATACATATTAATACGAAATACGCATTTCTTCATGTAATTTCTGGCGTAGTAGAAAAAACGCTCGGTTGTGTTATAACACAACGACAACATAAAGAAAAAAATTAAATTCTTAAAATAACGTTCATAAAATAAAATGTTGTTAAGATAAAGCACTATGGAATTATTAACCCATTTTAAAAATTAACTATAGCTGACTTCATTAGGGAAATAGGATACTGACAAAAAATTAAGTTAAAAGTGCCTAGGGCCTACGAAGATGTTAATTCGGGTCTGTCTGTATACCTCTGAACGAGGTTTGCCATTCCGTGGGAATAATGAAATTCATAATTGTTCTAATAATGGAAATTATCTTGGTTGTATCTTGGTTATCTTTGTTGTATGAGCATATTCGAAGACATGGAAATCCTGGAAGAGGAAATGTTTCCTATTTATCTAATATTATATGTGAAGAATTTATTGCTATACTAGGATCCAAGGTAACAACGCAGATAATATCTGAAACTAAAGAAGCGAAATATTATAGAATCAGCATTGATTCAACTCCTGATATTAGTCATATGGACCAGCTTACCGTGATCATTCGGTATGTACTTAAATGTGGAAATGTGGTGGAACGATTTTTAAAATTTATTGCAATTGAACAACACGATGGAAAATATTTCTTAATTTGGTGGGTTCATAGTCTTAATTTGGTGGGTTCAACTGCTGTGGAGTGTTGCTTGGAAGCAGTAAAGTTTTTTGGAATTTTGCAAGCAATATATACTTTTTTTCCGCTTCACCACAAAGATGTCCAAATTTAAAGACAATATGAAAGAAAATACTTGTGTTGTAAAAAATTTATCAGAAACCAGATGGTCTGTACGACATGATGCTACTAAGGCTGTATTCATGAATTATTCAGAAATTCAAAAAGCATTGTTTGAAATAACTGAAAGCGAACGTCAGCCTGCAGTGGCTGTGCAGGAAGCTAAATCTCTAATAAAAAATCTAAACCATTTTGAAACAGCATTGATGTGTGTTATTTGGAATGATATATTGCAAAATATTAATATTGTCAATAAAGCTCTGCAGGAGACTGGCATAGAATTATGTACCATTGTCAAATTATTTAAAACTCTAATAGCTTACTTTCATGGTATTCGTATGGAGTTTGATAAATTTGAAACCAAGGCAAAAAAACTTACAACTTCCGAATATAAAGAACATACACAACGTAAACGAATAAGAAATAGATTTTTTGACGAAGTTTTAGACAACACCGATCCTAGCTTGAGCCTGAGTGACAAATTTCGTATTGAATCTTTTTATATAATAGTAGATAAACTTATTATTGAGATGCATAAACGACTTGAAGCATACGAAATGTTATATGAAAGGTTTAATTTTTTGGTGGACAGAAGTTTGACAAATGATGAAATAGTTTCGAAAGCAAACAAGTTAGTGCAAATATATTCTTCAGATGTTGAAGATGTTTTTTGTGACGAGTTTTTATTATTTTCACGAATGTATGGAGACAAAAATCAGTGAACGAAATGCTAGTTGCACAAATAAATGATAAATTACTTAACAGTTTTCCCAATGTAAATATTGTGTTACGAATTTATTTATCAATATTTGGTACGAATGCGGAAGGGGAACGTAGCTTTTCAAAGCTTAAAAAAATTAAAAATTGTCTCCGATCAACTATGGGGCAGGAACGATTGTCAGCACTAACACTTTTATCTATTGAAAGTGAAATAACGTTCATAAAATAAAATGCTGTTAAAATAAAGCACTATGGAATTATTAACCCATTTTTATTAACCTGGTGTAAAGATGAATGGTGTAATTATCAAATAAATGATGAATGGTGTAATAAACTTTAAAAGTAATATTAATATATTGTTATATAAAATTATATTACTATATATTTTATAACGATAGCATAACAATATAAATGCAATTCCGAGAAAGATAAAGAATTATTTGATGTGAATAAATAAAATTCATAACTCACACGCTTAGTGTCATAATAAACTCATAATTAAAATAATCATAATTCATAGGAATTTTATTATTGAATTATGCTTATTTTGCTTATCTTCATAATTATAAGAATGCATTATAAATTTACTAAGTTAGTTTTTAAGAAACCTTCGAGGTACAATCACTATAAAAATAAAACCGCTATAAAACAAAGTAATAATAGTTTTTTATTTAAAATAGATTAATAACCCAATTATTAAAAGATTAATAATCTAACTTATTAAACTGGCGCAGTCGGTAAACCGTATATAAAGTTAATACATATTAGCTAAATATAATAAACAAAAAAAAAAAAAAAACCAAAATAATAATTTTTTTTTGCTATTTTATCTGTGATTTGTTTAATAAATTTCACAAAACTTTTGTGAAGCGCGTTATAGTGAAACATTAAAAACTCAATCGAATTAATTAAAGATAATTAATTCTTAAATAAACAACATATTTTTTGCAAATTTTATCAGAAAAGAATATTATAAAATTCACAATTACGTAAAATCAACATCAAGATTTCTGTTATCAACGAAACGAATCAAGTAGAATAGAAGATCAAAACAAGAAGTATATATTCAGCAAAAGAACTCCAACAACATCAAGAAAACCTACAAGAGCTGTATAGTTAACAAATAAAGATCTACAATATTATCAGGAAAAAAGACTACAAGAAAATCAAAGGTACTCAAAACAAACTTAATTATTTTGACCATAAGTTAAATAATATTTACGAAATAAATTTTCAAATACAGTACAAGTGCGTTAATCCGAACGCAAATTTTGAATTTCAGTGTTCGGATTATCGAACGTTCGGATTATCGCACAGAAAATGAAAAAAATTAAGTCTTGCACAGCAAATAAAAAGGTTCGATGTTATTTGCATTCATGAAGAAAAACGACAATAATTGTGTTGTATTTTAATACTAATTTTTATTTATATCATTTAAAATATTATTTCGGAGTATTCGTAGTTGTAAAATATTATCAACATTATATTTTTGTTGCTCCGCATAACAAATCAAATTGTCAATATTATTTAAAGCTGTTCGTGGTAAAATACTTGTTTTAGTTTCACTTAGTACAACAGTTGTATTAATGATGTTGGTAGATTCTCCGGATATTGAATTTAAATTATTTTCAACATCATTTTCGATATCTGAGTTTTCATTTTCTTCAGATATTTCTTGCCCTTGAACTATAGCCATTATTTCTAAATCTGAATAAAGGTCGTATTCCACTTCTTCAAGTGGATTATTTAACGATTGGATAATATCTTCGGTACTAATTACTTCCACATTATTTTGTACCCTATTCAACTGGTTCATTAGTTCTGTTAGTGGTATTATATCCTCATCATCCCAGAGTTCAACATCGTTATTGCATTTGTACAACTCTTTCCATGATTTTTTAATTACGCTTGTATTAGTATCAATCCAAGCGTTATGTTATGTGTATTAGTATCAATCCAAGCGTTACTGCATCTTTTATATTAATTTTTTTGATACGCTCATCCACATTTTCAGTCGCCAAAAGTTCATTAACTAATTGAATACGATATTTAGTTTTAATACACTGTATGACATTCTGATCCATGGGCTGGATTAGAGCAGTGGTATTTGGAGGTAAATATATAACTTTTATTAACCCATCATCACTTTGTAATTCATTTCCTTCATAATGTGACGGTGCATTGTCCAATACAAGAAGAGCGGTTGATGGGATGTCATGTTTTTTAGAAAAAGTTTTAACACTGGGAACAAATTCATTATCAAACCATTGCTTGAATAGATATTTATTCATCCAACCTTTCTTAGATGACCTGTAATATATAGGTAGTTCAATGTTTTTAAATGGTCTGGGATTTTTCGATTTTCCCAATACTAACATCCTTAATTTATTGGAACCATCTGCATTGGAGCAAGGCATAAATGTTAGACGTTCTTTAGTTTTTTTTCTTCCTGGTGCCGACTTTTCCACTTGACTGACAAGTGTACTAATTTCGAATGATTTCCAAAATAAGGCTGACTCATCTGCATTATAAATTTGTGCTGCAGTAAGTGCTAGTTCTTCCACGATCACTTTAAATTTGGTTTTAAAAGGTTCAATAAATTCAGTATTATTTGACAACCTCTCTCGGCATATTTTTAATTTTCTAATACTAAACCTTTCTTTAAATCTTCTTAGCCATCCTTCACCGACTTTTAAAGTTTTTTCAGAATATATCTGCGTATGAAACCATTCTGCTTTTTTCAATAAAATTTGGTTTGTAACAGGAAAATGTACAGCACGTTTTTGCAGAAACCAGAGAAATAAAGCTTCTTGCAATTGAGGATTTTTGGCGGATTTAACAGTTTTACGTTTTTTTCCAAGTAAACTTCTGTCTTCTGTAAACTCTTTTATTTTCATTTCATTCCGCTTGATGTCACAAACTGTTGTTTTACCGATTTGATATTTAGTTGCAATTGTCGAATACGGGATTTTGTTATTAATTTCTGTTAAAATTGTTAATTTCGTATTTAACGACAATGTTTTGTGATTTCTCTTCATAATAAAAAATAGTTCTGAATCGGAAATGTATATCAAAAAGCAAAATTTTGATTATGATAAAAGTAAATTTTTGAAATTAAAATTTAATATTACTTATGGCTTCCTTTAATTATTGTTAACGCGATATAATGTAAGTAGTTATTAGTTTTGAATTTATAACACGAAAAAAAATCCATGCGTTAATCCGAACGCTTGTTCGGATTAACGCACGTTCGGATTAAAGCACGTTCGGATTAAAAAACGGTCGGATTAACGCACTTGTACTGTATGTGTCAAATATATATAAAAAAAAATAATTACATTCTAATTTTATGTTAAACTTAATTAAAAAAAAAAAATTTTTTTTTAATCAAATAAAAACAATTAACATGTAATATTGAATTAAAATCCTTGTGCAACTGATATTTCATTAAAATATTAAAATAATTTATATTTCAAAATAAGATTTTTGAATAATAATAAAAGTTATTGAATTAATGTATTGAAAACAATTTATTTGTTTCAAATTAAAAATTTGTATTTTTATTTTGTTTTTGTTAAATCAATTTTTTATTGAAATCAAAACAATTTAGTGAGTCAAAACAAATTTTTTAACATAAAATTATTTGTTACACTAATATTTTCTTTGAAACAAAATACTAAAGAAAGAAAAAAAAATTATAAAAACTTTTGCATTTATCACTTTTCAAATAAATAAATTAAATATTTTAAAATGGAAAACACGGACGATCTTAGTATCTTGATCAAATGTATTACCAGTGTCAATCCGTTTGATGGTGATAAAAAACACCTGCCTTATTTTATTGAAAGAATAGAAGCATTAATACCTTTGATAGATAAAATTAGTAACGATTATAAGAAAATAGTTCTAGGCTACATACAAGATAGAGTAATAGGTGAAGCACGTAGAAGTATGTTATCAAGTGGCCCGATAGATACTTGGGCTTTTCTAAAACAAACTTTAATTAAACAACACGGCGAAATTACATCAGCTTCAAAACTATTAGACTACATTACCGTATCTCGTTGCACTTCCACAGTAGGTGAATTTCATAAAAGAATCAGTAATCTTTTATGCAGACTTAACAACTCTCATTTAATAACTGGTACAATGACAAAAGAACAAAACGAAATTAATAATAGAATTGCACTAGACATATTTAAACAAAATTTACCTGAACCTGTTCGAGGTATCATAATCAATAGAAACCCAAAAACGTTAACCGATGCTTACGAAATAATAGCTGCTAACGGTTATTCAAATTTTACAGGAATATCACCAAAAAACTATTCATACCAAAGGTCAAACAACATTAATCGTAACAACGTTGATAGTAATAGAAATAAAAATTACTCCAATACCAATCGTACAACGAATAGCTATTATAATGATAATAATAACAGTAATTCAAAGCAAAATAATAATAATCACGTTAATCAATATAATGCAAATCCAAGTGATCAAACTCGTAGAACAAATTATTCTAATAATAGGTATAACCAAAGTAGACAACAACATAATAATTATAATTCAGAATCAATAAATAATTCTAACTCCAGAAATTTTACACCTAGTAGAGTAACACAAAGAACCAATACCAGTAACAATCAAAATACTGCGAATAATAATAACATTGGAACAGAACATATGGATATTTCTGTCAATTCCCAAATTCCTGGAATCAAAATTTTCACCAGGACACATCAAACAGTTACCCTATAAAATAGTTAACACAAATCTAAAAAAGCTTAAATTCATTATAGATTCTGGTGCTGAACATAGCATCATAAATCCAAATTTATGTCAACCAAAATGGAAAATAAATAATCCACCACAAACTTTAAAAGTTTTAGATAGAATTGTTCATTCAAATATTACATGTAAATTTCCTTTGTTCGAAATTTTCAACGAGAAAAAAGATGTAGAATTTTTAGAATTTAAATTTCATAATAATTTCGATGGAATTATTAGAAATAATATTTTAGTACCATTAAATGCAGTCATAGATTACAAAGAACGTTTACTCATCACATCTAATACAAAAATACCGTTCTTTTGAAGAATTTTATTATTACAATGCTTATGTTGATGAAAATAGTGGTATTCGCCTTAATGATGAAAAAGGAAATTTATCACCACACCCTTTAGAAATAAATTTCACATCGCACTTACAAACAGACGATATTAATAACATAAAAAACCTTCTAAGTAGCTTTAAAGACGTATTTTATCATGAAACTAATGATTTAACGTTTACAAATGAGATAAAACAGAATTATTACCAAAAATGATTTACCAATATACACAACAAGTTATAAATACCCAGAAGTTCATAGGGAAGAGGTGGATCGTCAAATTAACGAAATGTTAAAGCAAGGTATCATAACAAATAACACATCACCTTACAATGCCCCAATTTGGGTTGTTCCAAAACTCGATAACTCCCAAAAACAAAAATGGAGAATTGTTATAGACTATCGAAATCTATAAATAAAATATGCGTGGTATATCTAGACGATATATTAATATTTTCTACTTCATTAGAAGAACATCTTTGTGCTATAAAGAAGATTCTTCAACGCTTGAGAGATGCTAACTTGAAAATTCAAGTAGATAAATGTAGCTTCGCAGAAAGCTCAACAAACTATTTAGGTCACGTAATAACAAATGGTGGTATTAAACCCGACCCAAAAAAAATTGATTGCATCCAAAAAATTAATCTACTTTCTACTCAAAAAGAAATAACATCATTCTTAGGTATAAGCGGTTATTACCGAAAATTTATTAGAGATTACGCCAAAGTCGTGTATCCAATGGTTAAATATCTAAAGAAAATTTCTAAAATAAATAAATATGATAACGAATATATAAATTCGTTCAATAAAATAAAAACATTACTAACTTCAGACCCAATTCTTATAAACCCAGACTTCCATAAAAAAATCACTTTAACAACTGACGCATCTAACAACGCGATAGGCGCTGTATTAAGTCAAAATAATCATCCAGTCTCTTTCGCGTCTCGCACCTTAAACGACCATGAAAAAAGATATTCGACGATTGAAAAGGAACTTCTAGCTATCGTCTGGGCGGTTAAACATTTCCATACTTATGTTTATGGTAGAGAATTTATTATACAAACGGATCATAGGCCACTCGTATGGGTAAACAGCTTACGAGAACCAAATATGAAATTGCAGCGATGGAAAATAAAACTTAATGAATACAATTTCAGTATAAATTATTTAAAAGGAAAAGACAAGCCGACGGATTGAGTCGTTTTCCTTACGAGCCGACGGATTGAGTCGTTTTCCTTACGCCGAAAATAATAATACAAATAACGAATTCGATACTATGATGCTAAATATTTTTAAAAATTTCGAAATCAATAATAACCAAGTTTTTAATAATGGTAATGACAATGAAGTCATGTCTACAGATGCAACAATACATAGTGCATGTGAAGATGATTCACGATACATACGAATCACGGAAAAACCAATCAATATTTATAAGAACCAAATTTATCTTTATTCTAGCAATAAAGAAAAATATTCGGTGAAAATTGTAAATAAAAAATGTCAAAATATTATCTACGTTGCTAAAGATAGTAACTTATTAGATTTAATGAAACGCTGTATTGATAAAAGGTTTAGTGTGTATATTTTGTAATGATACACCTTTATACATAAAATTTGAAAATCTTTTCGTTCAATATTTTGCTAATAACAAGAATTTAAAATTTCTAAAATCTAGTATTAAACTAATTGAAATTACAAATAAAAATGAAATGCTAGAAATCATAAAACAAAAACACGTAAAATCAAATCATAGAGGTATATCCAAAATATTTGCGGAATTAAAATCTTTGTATTATTACCCTAAAATGTTGCAATTAATTCATAAATTCATTAACAACTGTGATGTTTGTAATTTAGCCAAACATGACAGAAAACCTCCCAAGTTTATGAGGTCTCCGTGAGTGTCTCATCGAGTACACATCGATTACAGAGCAATTATTAAATATATTTTCGTGGTAAAATAAAATTAAAAATAAAATCAAATTTTTGTTTTATACATTAAAAAAAAGTACATAAAATAAAATAAAATAAAAAGTAGTGAAATAGTAAACCTTAAATTTGTTTTGTTCTTATGAACGGAACAGAAAATATTGATAACACAAACTCAATAAATAGTGAATTAAATAAAATTGAAAAATGTAGTTATACAATAACTAATAAAAGTTTAAATGTTCTTACTTTGAGAAAAAAAAAATTAATCCAATAAAAATGGGTGGAAAAAAGAAAAATTTATTTTCTTTACAAATAGAGAATGATAATCTTAAAAAAGAACTTGCAAACATTAAAAAATTAATTAAAAAAACAAATACTAATGATAATAAATATGTGCCATCAACATCGCAAAATAGTTTTGCAATATTAAGTGACATTGAAACAGAAGATAACAATGATAATGACATTGAAATTAATGACATTGAAAATTGCAAAATACATAAAAACAATGAAATAGATCACCTCATTAATATCACACGGGAGAAAAATGAGAAGCAAAATCAAATGACGTGTACAGACAAAAATGCACAAAACAATGGATGTAATTCTGTTAACAACAAAAATATAACTAAAGAGGTAAGCAAAATTGATAAAATACCACCAATCATAATTTTTGACCAGGAACCAAATGATATTAAAACAATTATAAAAGAAAAATTTAAAATTAATAATTTCTATATAAAAAAGTTAGGTCCTAAAAAGCACTCTATTATAAATAAAAATAAAGAGAATTACAACAATATTAAAACTATGTTAGAAAATATCAAATGTAACTTTTATACATATACTCCTAAATCTGATAAAATAAAAACATTAGTTCTAAAAGGGCTTAATGAAAATGATAGACCCGATCTTATTCTAAACTCGTTAAAAGATATGGATTTAGAAAAATACGATAAACAAACCCCGGGTTTGTCAAAAGCACATTTCCTCAAAATCGCCACATGTAGAACTATGAGCTATTCTAAAACAATGGGAATTCCTATATGTGCATATTGTGCAGTTTTAGTAGTATTTTCAATGTACTATACATAGGAAAGATAAAAAATGATATGGTAAATATAGGTAAAAAATGTGTCCCTGTTCGATTTTATTAATTTTTTTTCCTTCCAAGTTTATTATTCCAACAAAATACATATATATAAAATTATCATTTAAGTTTTCCCTAATTTTGCTTTTAATTGAACATATAATGTGATATGAAATAATATCCAATATTCCCTTTATATAGCTCCTAAAAATATGCAAAATGTTCGTTTTTTGCAAAATTTTACATGATTAAGAATTTTGATTAATTATAAGTGTGAGGCAAATGACTATAATTTATTAATTAATGCACTTTAAAGAAATATGAATTTCGAAACTTTTCTCAATATTTGTTTTTAAAAATATTGTGCAGTTATAATTTTACAAGTAAATTAAAAATGTAATTTTTTGATTTTCGAAGGGCCACAACGGAAAGGGGAGAAGAGATACGGATACAATTTCTTTAGAGACTCTAGTTATTTTTTGGATATCTCTTTGGTACATAAATTTCAGCCTTCTATAATAAGCACTTTGGGAAATACAGGGTGTTAAAAAAACTAAAAAAAGTTGTATGAAGACGACGGTATTTTTATACATCAAAGAATTAAATTTTAAAAAATTTGTTTATTTCACAAAAAAGATAAAAGATTTTCCTATCTTATGGCTTTTACAGACCTCAAAAATTTTTATTGGTTTAAAAGTTATTAGATGTTCAATATGGGTAATTTTCGAACTTGGAGGGGGAATAACTCAGAGGGGAAAAGAGATAGAAGAAAATGTTGTTCTACTGGACCTATTATTTTATTACTATCTATCTATATTCAAAATTTTAACACTCTATCTTGAAAGATGTAGAAGTTTGTGTAAACGGACGGACGGACAGACAGATGGACAGACGGACAGACAGAGTGAAACTAATATACACATTTCTTCCAATTTGGTTGGAAATGTGCTAAAAAGTACAAATAATTAAAGTGTTTCGCTTAGAAACAAATAAATAAAAAAAAAAATAATGTAATCTTACCTATATTTCTGGTACAAATAAGTCCTGAAAGCAATATTTCAAATTTGCAAAAAGTAAAATATATTGATAATCAAGTTATTTCATGGGAAATGCTTAAAAAAGTTGAACTGGCTCAATGTAAACGTTGTCAGCCTTTTGGCCATGCAGCATTTAATTGCAAAATGACGTATAGATGTGTTAAAGGGTGCTTAAATCATGAACCTGGTAAATGTGCTTTAGAAATAAAGGAAGAAAATAAGGAAAAACTATTTTGCGTATTATGCAAAAGCATAGGTCACCCATCTTCATTTAAAGGATGCCCAGTTTACATAAAATTTAAGAAAAATATTCAAATGAAAAAAGAAATATATAAAGAAAAAATAGATACGCGTACCAATATAATAAGAAGCTTCGGTTTAACAAAATTCTCAGATGTAGTTAAAGGAAATGATACACATTTAGGAAACCAGCAAATTAATAACAATAACAATTCTAATGGAAGTAATAATAATATAAATAACATATTAAATGAAATAAAAGGATCGCTAGAATCCATTAATAATAAAATTAATATAATCGAGTGTGGGCTAAAAGAACAAACGAAAAGAATTGATTTTCTTTTTGACATGTTTTCGGATGCTAATTATGGACCATAAAACATTCTCACTTGAAAATTTAAAAATAGTGGCTATTAACTTCAATTCCTTAATTTCTAATTGTAAAAGATCTTTTTTGTTAAAATTCATAGAAAATCATAAACCAGATATACTCTTATTAAGTGAAACCAAATTAAATCATAAGCATAGACTTACCTACAAAGATTATAACATAATTAGAAGAGATAGACCGAACTCAACTCAAGGCGGTGGTACTGCTATTTTGATAAAAAAACAATGTCATTACAAAGAAATAAATGAACCAAAACTATAAATAATTTTGAAAGCTTAGAAACTTGTTTATTATCGCTGTATCTTCCAGAAAACAAAAAAATTAATATAATTTCAGTATACTCGTCTTATGCAAATAAAGAATATTTTAATTCTGAATTTGAACAACTTTTTAAAATTTTAAAATTACATAAACCAAAAAACTATTATGTTATGGCTGGGGATTTGAATGCAAAACACAGAGACTGGTTCAATGACAAAAACAATAGCAGAGGTATTTTTCTAACAAATTTGATAGACAAAAATGAACTTTTATATAAAATTAAGTTATATGGTACAAATGATCCTACATACAAGCCAAAAAATTCTTATTTAGATATCTGTATAGCGGACAGTCGATTAAATATTTTTCTTGATCCGAATCTAATGACATTACCATATGATAGTGATCACGACGCTATTGTGATTAAAATTTCTCCCTATTTAACAGAACAATTTATTTTTCAACAAAAAGAAACTAGTACAAACAAAATGAATTTTAGTAAAATAAATTGGGACAAATTTCAAAAGAATTTAAAAAAATACTACACTATACAAAAACAGGGAACAAATAAAATAGTACCAAATAATAAAAACTTATCTAATGAAGACATTGATCACTATTTAAAACAATTAGAAGAAATAATTTTAAAAACAATAGACACAAGTGTATCTAAAAAAAACATATAATAGTACTGATAGATACATGACACCTATTTTAAAGAAGCTGCATAAAGAAAAAAGTTTAATATTAACAGCATTGAATAATTGTTTCAGAAAAAAACGAAATAGAGAAGATCGCACTTACATAAGATTAAAATCCTTGTTACAAAATATTAATATCTTAATAAAACAAAATTTTAGAATTGAAATTAGTAAACAGTGGGAAACTAAAATTAGAAATATTATTCCGTCCCAAAATATGTTTCCACAAATTAACAAGATTTTTAGAAATAAAAACCAATCAGATATTAAAGTCTTAAAACTTGAACAAGATAGAAGGCAAATATTACAAGCAGTTAATATAAATAGTTTAAATCTTCACAAAGATCCAGATAATAAATATGTAATAAATGATAAAAATGATATTTTAAACATAATTGGCGCGGAAATACAAAGTAGTCATGAACAGAATTTAATATTAAATAATACAAACCATATTAATATAATACAAAATAAAATAGAGGAATTCAATGCTGAAAAAATTATCGATAAAGATAATAATATAAAAATAATAAATTTTAACGATAACTTTTTAGCAAATTCTATACAGTCAATAGACACAAAAAATAATTATTTCACTACGACTACAAACCTAAAAAATATTTTTAGAAATTTAAATAATAAACTTTCTTTTGGTTTAGATAAAATTCCTAATATTATCTTAAAAAACTTACCAGACTTTTTTATATCAGAATATTGTACCATTTTTAATAACGCTTTAAATAATACATACTTTCCATCGAGTTGGAAAAAAGCTAAAATAATAATAATTAAAAAACCGGGAAAGGAAGCAAGTGATCCAAAAAGCTATAGACCAATAAGCATGTTGCCAAATATAAGCAAGGTATTTGAAAAAATTGTTAATAATTATTTAATGCAAATAATAGAAGATACAAATATCATAACGGAAAATCAATTTGGCTTTAGGAAAAAACACTCAGCTATACATGCAATAACAAAGATGACTTCGGATATATGTTGGTATATAAATAAAAAAGAATGCGTTGGTGCATGTCTAGTTGATTTTGAATCCGCTTTTAACTCCGTATGGAGAGACGGTCTAATATATAAATTAATAAATTATAACTTACCAAAACATCTTATTAGGTTAATTCAAGAAATGATTAACGAAAAATCCTTTTTAATAAATATTGGAGACAATTTATCAACAAAGGAATTTCATATTTGTAATGGACTGCAACAGGGAACCGTGCTATCACCGATTTTATTTAATATATTTCTAAGTGCATTATTGCAAGATTTCAATATGAGTAATGAACAAAAACTTAGCATTGCATTCGCGGATGACCTAGTTATATATGTTACCGGCAAAAAAGCTTCAAAGATACAGAATAATCTACAAAAATTATTTGATCAAGTTATAAATTATGCCAATTCTTGGAAATTAAGAATTAACTTCAAGAAATGTGATGTTATACTATTTCGCCCAACTCTAGATATCGTAAATAAAGATGTTCGAAAAAACTGGAGAAAATTTCACATTGTCACAATACTAAACTGATTAACAAAAAAGTTGTTAAATATCTTGGAGTCTATTTACAATACAATTTAAATTATATGACTCATATTAATAATAAAATACAGACAGCACGGAAGGCATATGCAGCTACTCAAAAACTATTTTCTTCAAAACATTTATTACCACAAGTTAAGATACTAGCATTTCAAGCTATCATAAGGCCAATTTTAACCTACGGTTGCCAGATATGGTATAATATCAGTTGTTCAATAATGGAAAAATATCGAAGATATGAAAGGAAATGCCTTAGATCATGCACTGGAAAATATCGCAAACCAGAAACAAGATATACACATTTTGTTTCAAATAAAACATTGTATGATACCGCTGACATATCAAGAATTGATATGTTCATACTACATTTAATTAGAAAACATTTCAACAAAATTACTGAAATAACAGAAAATGGATTAATTTCTCACGTATCCTATCCGGACAATAACTATATCTAAGAAACATTAAAAACTGGATTTATTCCACCAGAAGCTTTTACCTACCTGGACAAAAACAAATATATACAAAATGATGATAACATACCTCTTATATATCATATATTTCGGAGAAGTACTACAAAGAAAATTAATTATAACACCAATTTATCTACAAATAATACACCTGAAATTTGGAGATATAGTACGGAATTACCAAAAAAATATTTAATTGAATTAAATAAAGATAACTTTTGGTGGCTTAGTAATTAAATTTTTTCTCTTAAATTATGATTAAAATCAACATAAATATAAATTAATAATTATACTTGAACTAAGCAAAACCACCAGTTTGTTTATATCTAGTTAATTAATTTCGCTTTTTTTTATTGCATAGTTTTAGGATCTAGAATTAAGATTAGTATTTAAGTTTTATTATATTGAAAATATAAAATTAGCATCGGGTTTTTTTCAAGCGTTTCCTGAAGTATTATAGTAAATAAAATAATTATTACAATAAAAATAAAAATAATATAATATTAAAATGTAAATAAAAATGTAAGATTATAACTTAGAGAATCCTTCAAAAGAATCATTAAGATTAAATATGAAATTAATTGTATCATTTTTTTCCTAATTTTTTGTATGATAATGAATTAAAATTAATGAAGCTTTTACAAATAAATAAATTACAAAAAAAAAAAAACCTCCCAAGTTTACGTACGAGTACACGGAATCACCCGAATATTTTAATCACATTGTACATATGAATATATGGTTCCCATATAGAAATACTATGTATTTAACAATGATCGATAAATTTTCTAAACACGTGACAGCACATGAACTAGAAGATAGAACGGGGATATCTATACTTAAAGGAATTAAAGAAAGAATATTATATTTAGGCAAAATGACCAAATTAATTTCAGATAACGAAAAAGGTGTTACACATAGTGCAATTGAACAATTTTTGAAAGAAAATGACATAGAACTCCACCTAACAACAGCAGGTCAAAAAACAGGAAATTCTGACATCGAGAGACTGGGGACACTAAACGAACATTTAAGAATAATTGAAGTCGATCCAGAAAACTATAATTTAGATGAATTAGATGACAAGATATTAAAAATTTTAACAAATTATAATACAACAATACACTCGTCGACCAAACTGAAACCAGTCGATTTTATAAATAAAAACTTCAATAAAACAGAAATATTACAATTAGCAAAAAAATTTGAAGTTGACAAAATAAAACGAACAGAAAAACTAAATAAAAACAAAGACGATAATCCAATCTTAAACGCAAATATTGTAGTTAACAGAAAAATACCAAAAAATAAACCCAAATATAAAAAGTTAGATAAATACCAACTCGATGGTAATTACGTAGTAGACACTAGTAACAAAAGATTAACAAAATACTTTAAAAAAGAAAGAAAAAGAAAGTACAAGCACCAAAACTAAAACCATTTTTCTATTTTAGGAAATGGAACTAAAACTATTCTTCGTATGTATAACACCAATATTAATGCAAGCAATAGATATTACTCAGGTAAATGATGAAAATGGGTTCGTACTCATGAGATTAAATGAAAAATTAATAATCGAAAACTATACAAAATTATTACATATAGTTAACATAACAGAATATAGCGAAGTAGTGAAAACTTTAGAACATAATTTAAAAATACTAGGGCTACATAACTATGACGACGAATATACATTATTAAATAGAGAGTTACTAAATCTAAAACATAATTTAAAAACATTGACACCTAGTTTATTTAAAAGAACACGTATTTCTCGCGGTCTAATAAATATTCTTGGGGGCGCAATGAAATTTATTGCAGGAACCATGGACAGCGAGGACTCCAATGAAATATATAACCACCTACAAAACCTAGATAAAAACAGTAAACAGCTGACAGAACAGAGTAACAAACAAGTTATAATTAATAATAATCTAATAAAAGGACTTACTACAGTTACTGGTTCATATAAACACCCAACAAAGTCAACTCAACAATTTTCTAAAAAATATCACAGAAGAAACAAACAAAATAATTTCCAAAAGTAACAATTTAAAATTTATTCTACAAATGTACGCTGATATAACTATGATTAATAAACATATCGAGAAACTACAAGATATTATTTTACTAAGTCGACAAGACATTTTAGCTCATGATATTTTTACAGACGAAGAAATTACTACATATAACATTACTACAGAAACTATTCCTTTTATCACAAATAGTATAATACTTAAAGACAACCTTATAATTTTAGTAGTATCTCTACCAAATTTCACATCCGAAAAATATTTTGATGCATTGATTATACCGTTTCCAAATACAAAAAAAGAACAATTAGACACTGATATACAGAATGTAATATTAAAAAATAATGAAGTATTCGAATATAATGATCAAGCAATAAAGAAGTCAAATCTTAAATATTACAACAATGATTGTATAAAAAATATATTTACAGATAATCGTACTTGTTTTTACAAGATTAATAACGCAGAATCTGTCACTTTAATTAAAGAAAATATTATTGTAACAAAGAACTTTCCAATCACTAAAATATCACAAAATTGTATCGACCATGATATTACAATTGTAGCTAACAATATTATTAAGTTTAGTAATTGTGTAATAAATACTAAAGGTTGTAAATTCAATAACCAAATAAAAAAATTTAAAGATCATGTTGTAATACCATTATTATATAATTATACAAAAAAAATTGTAAAAAATTTTACTTTGGAAAGTATACATCTAAAAACTATAAAAAATAGAGAAATTTTGGAATATGTAGAATTCAAAAATAACACACTGAATTATATATCATTTAGCACAATCATTTTGATAATTATTGTAACCATTATTGTAATTATAATCATATGTAGAAAAAGAAATAATAATTTGAATCTAATTACAAATGTTGAGATAAGTAAAGAAAATAATAATCCAAATATCGACCCCTTCTCTAATTAAAATAATTTTTGGAGGACCAAAAATATTTATATGGGGGAGATGTTATATAATATTATATTACTATATATTTTATAACGATAGCATAACAATATAAATGCAATTCCGAGAAAGATAAAGAATTATTTGATGTGAATAAATAAAATTCATAACTCACACGCTTAGTGTCATAATAAACTCATAATTAAAATAATCATAATTCATAGGAATTTTATTATTGAATTATGCTTATTTTGCTTATCTTAATAATTATAAGAATGCATTATAAATTTACTAAGTTAGTTTTTAAGAAACCTTCGAGGTACAATCACTATAAAAATAAAACCGCTATAAAACAAAGTAATAATAGTTTTTTATTTAAAATAGATTAGTAACCCAATTATTAAAAGATTAATAATTTAACTTATTAAACTATATAATATTTATATATTATTAATATTTTTATATAATTATATTATATTAGTGTTGTATGTTAATTTATATATAAAAAAATTTTAATATATTTATATATATACAAATATATACTTGGCATTAAATTTAAAACTATAATATTACTTTTAAAGTAATGTAAATGTTAGTTAAACATTGCAATTATTATTACACCATTCATCATTTATTTGATATTTTAAATATTTAAAATTATATAATATTAAAATATTCAAATATTAAATATTTAATATTTGATATTAAAATATTTTGAAACCACAATAATTCTAAATTACAGTTCAAATTTATTTTAAATGTGTTATAATTATTTAATTCTGAAAGTTAAATAATTAACAAAAAATAAACTACAAACTAACTTAAATAATTAACAAAAAAACAAACTACAAACTAATTATAAATTTTTTTTTTAATAATTTATCAGAAATTAAATATTCAATCTGGGAGTGTTTATAGCCATCATCAGTTGAAGTTAATGCTGTGCTTTTTGAAGTAGCGCAAGTTGCTTATCAGGAGAAGGCAGTTTGGATAGATGCTGATTGTAAACTGTCGATTTCCCTGTACAAGTACAAGGAAACAAGGCCACCTCTTGGAAAAAGTACAGCTATAAGTCGAAGAAGAAAATGTGAGAGTTGATTACCAGAAAGCTGAATGAAAATGGATGTTGCTTTAATTTTTATTTTGAAAATAATTTACTATCTCTTGTAATAATTCGTTTTTCTTTTGTACTATTTCATTCCTTTTTTCCGAAGCATCGTTTTTTCTTTTGAATTCCAATGGTCTTTCTTCATATAATTTTTGCTGTTCTTCCTTCTCTTTTGTTTTCTTGTTATATTTGCTATATTACTACTTTCTTTAAATTTCCGCCACAGCATCAACTCTTTGGCTACAGAATTTTTCTTTTGGATACCTGCTGATGGTTTTGTTTTCTTGACCTGATGATGGCCCTGCTATTAGTGAATTTGGTAATGGTTCTAGTTCTAGTTCTGGTACAATTTCTGAGTCTATTTCCGGGCATTCCTGTATTCCGCTCGTGGACCCCAATAAATCTCGTTCGTTCATTACTTCTTCTAGCTCCCTATAAACAAAAAAAATCATATTATTTATTATTTTTATTTATATAAGAGGTTTGTTTTATTCAGTCTCAACACAGAGCCATTTGTAATACATATACATATAATGATTAACATTCGCAATGAATAAAATAAAACACTCATTACAATCATGATGTTTGCATGTCGAGTTTAAGTCAAGTAGCGTGTATGGTAAGTAGCGTGTAAACAGGAATTTTTTAAAAGCCAGCATAAAAATTTTTTTTATGCTGAAACATAAAAAGTGCAAAAACAGAATTTCCATCTTTTGTTCCCTTATTAAGGGATTTTTTTTCAATTTCATATTTAAAGAAAACATCGTTTATATTTAAGTCTTTTATATTAATTAATATAAAATTTATATTAATTTATATTTGAGGTTTAGTTTTTTTGTCTTTTATAACTGCTTCCCTGGAAGGAGTTTTTTAATACTTTAAAAGTACTTCTGAGGTGTTATTTTTTCGTCTTTCAACGTAGCGTGATTTTATTGGATTAGTTTTGTTTTAAACGTTTGGTCCAAAAAAATCCAATTGAAATTAAACATAGCGGTTAATAAATAAAGTTAATTTGGTTAATATATAAATAAGTTAATAAATAAATAAATAAATAAATAACAAAAAAGGAAATTTAAATTGTTAAAAAAAAAACTATACACAATTAAAAAAAACTTGTGTCGTAATCCAAATTAGTGGTTGAAAAGTTATAATATAAATTTTGGAAATTTCGGTAATTAAATAAATTTTAAAATAAAACAGATTCAAATTTTGTTTTAATATTCGATTTCTTCGTATTTAATTATTACAGTAACGAGTACTGCAGTTCCAAAATCATCTAAATGAAAAACTGACAATAATGCTGTAAATAAATAAATAATAAAATAATGAATAAAAAAATAATAATAACAAGTTATATATATAAATAAAATCATGTTGATGAAAAACTTACAATAAATAAAGTGAATTTGATTTTTTTTTTATTTGTCTAAAACATACTTTAAAAGTTCTAATAGTAAGTACTATAAATATATAAAAATCTTTTAGTAAGTTCTGAATACAAGCATTCAAAGTTTATTATACTGGGTCCACTCAATTGGTCCACTGAATTAAGATATATATATATATATATATATTATTTCATATATTATTATATGTATATATACATATATATCTTAATTCAGTGGACCGAGAAGTACTTTCAATACTTTTATTCAGAAAATAAAAGTATTGATTTAATTTAATAAGTATTTATACTTTTATTTAAAATTACAATTTTTAAATAATCCTCACTATATAATATCAATAAAATATAATAAATAAATATATATATATAAATAAAATTAAATTGGCTTACCAAGTGATCTGTCTGCACTTCCTTGGTATCCAAGTTAAACGTCTATTTTCTTCAAGTCTAGAAAAACATTTACTTTCTATTAAAAAAATTGTACAGCGATTAAGGGAAGCAAATTTTAAAAATTAAGCCGATAAGTGCAAATTTTGCTTCGGAGTAAACTAATTATTTATGGCATACCATAACTAATGCTGTTATTACACACAAAACCAAAAAAGTGGAAGCTATTCCACTTGAAACTTCCAACTAGGTATACTGTGAAAGAAATTAAACAATTTCTTGCTATAACGGGTTACTACAGGAAATTTCTTTAAGGATTATACCAAAGTAGCATACCCCTTGATTAAATATTTAAAAAAAAATAGTAAAATAAATAAATCAGATATTAACTATATTAATGCTTTAATAAGGGCTAACCATAATGAACTTAATGAAAATTAAAAAAACTTAAGATGGTGTACGACTATATGAAAATACGCAGAATGACCGAAATAGACATTACAATAACTAAGTTGACTTTCGTTAACTTTTTGTTGTGGAATAAAACACGCCGTCCCTGTATTTTTGTTATATTTGAACCCAAAATATTTTGCATTACGCATTGCGAAATAATATTAAAAAAAATATTATTTAAATTAATTAACTATGTCATAAAGTTAATAAACTTAGCATATAATAAATAATGCTTAGTGCGCATTTATGCAATGTATGCAATTTTGGGTAACAACAAATACAAATAATAATAATTATTATTAATTATGATTACGCAAAATAATTATGATTACGCAAAATGATTAATTGTATTATTGTTGAAACAAAGTCTATTTACATTTACTGTAATTAATATATGTAATTAAAATGCACTAGGAACAAGCGACCTCGTTATATCGGATGATCTTACACCAGTGCACGTTCAAAACCGGAACCTGGACACTATTCGTGAAGAGTTTGATAATTCTAACAAGATCAGTAACTCGAATAGCAACAATATTTTTATAGTACGTGCAGATGTTCATACACCACCAATCTCTTCGCCTTCTAAATTAAGAAAAATTCCTCTTACATCTGAATTAATACACGAATCCAGTTTAGAGCCAACAAAAACACCTGAAATCATCAATCGATCTATAGAGATTCCCAACCAGTCCTTCAAGGTTCCTATCAATAACTTTGGTATTCTATGGACTGAAACTGAACGGAACAATAGATTAATCAAATTAAATAAACCAAATACAATTATGAATCAACATCCGGACGTATCTATTTTCCATGTTAAAGGTAATAATAATAATAATAATAATATTTTTTTTAGTCAATCATTGGTATTAAAATACATCAAAGAAATACTACATATCGATGTGATCTCCTGTTCTCAACTACGACCTAAGTCTAAGAAGTATAGATCCGTCAAAACAAATTTTTCTCTAAAAATCCAGCTTCCGGCCAAATATTCATGGTTATTCAGAGGTCCAAATGATAACTATGTTAAAATAGGTGATTGGTACATTAAGCCATGGACTAATTTTAAGAAATCCAATAATAATTATAATTCACAATTATCTTATAGTAATAACATTAAGTCTAATCTTATTATAAACAACAAAAATAAATATATGACTAATAATAACAATAATAATAATAATAGAAAGAAAACTAGTAATACTAGTAATGACATTATTACTATTGATGACAATGATAATAACTACTATAATAATAGTAATAATAATAATAATAATAATAATAATAACAATAATAAGAATAATAGTAATAATAATACTAATAAAAATAATAATAATATTAATAATAATAATAATAATAATAATAATAATAATTATGGTACAAATGATCCTACATACAAGCCAAAAAATTCTTATTTAGATATCTGTATAGCGGACAGTCGATTAAATATTTTTCTTGATCCGAATCTAATGACATTACCATATGATAGTGATCACGACGCTATTGTGATTAAAATTTCTCCCTATTTAACAGAACAATTTATTTTTCAACAAAAAGAAACTAGTACAAACAAAATGAATTTTAGTAAAATAAATTGGGACAAATTTCAAAAGAATTTAAAAAAATACTACACTATACAAAAACAGGGAACAAATAAAATAGTACCAAATAATAAAAACTTATCTAATGAAGACATTGATCACTATTTAAAACAATTAGAAGAAATAATTTTAAAAACAATAGACACAAGTGTATCTAAAAAAAACATATAATAGTACTGATAGATACATGACACCTATTTTAAAGAAGCTGCATAAAGAAAAAAGTTTAATATTAACAGCATTGAATAATTGTTTCAGAAAAAAACGAAATAGAGAAGATCGCACTTACATAAGATTAAAATCCTTGTTACAAAATATTAATATCTTAATAAAACAAAATTTTAGAATTGAAATTAGTAAACAGTGGGAAACTAAAATTAGAAATATTATTCCGTCCCAAAATATGTTTCCACAAATTAACAAGATTTTTAGAAATAAAAACCAATCAGATATTAAAGTCTTAAAACTTGAACAAGATAGAAGGCAAATATTACAAGCAGTTAATATAAATAGTTTAAATCTTCACAAAGATCCAGATAATAAATATGTAATAAATGATAAAAATGATATTTTAAACATAATTGGCGCGGAAATACAAAGTAGTCATGAACAGAATTTAATATTAAATAATACAAACCATATTAATATAATACAAAATAAAATAGAGGAATTCAATGCTGAAAAAATTATCGATAAAGATAATAATATAAAAATAATAAATTTTAACGATAACTTTTTAGCAAATTCTATACAGTCAAAAGACACAAAAAATAATTATTTCACTACGACTACAAACCTAAAAAATATTTTTAGAAATTTAAATAATAAACTTTCTTTTGGTTTAGATAAAATTCCTAATATTATCTTAAAAAACTTACCAGACTTTTTTATATCAGAATATTGTACCATTTTTAATAACGCTTTAAATAATACATACTTTCCATCGAGTTGGAAAAAAGCTAAAATAATAATAATTAAAAAACCGGGAAAGGAAGCAAGTGATCCAAAAAGCTATAGACCAATAAGCATGTTGCCAAATATAAGCAAGGTATTTGAAAAAATTGTTAATAATTATTTAATGCAAATAATAGAAGATACAAATATCATAACGGAAAATCAATTTGGCTTTAGGAAAAAACACTCAGCTATACATGCAATAACAAAGATGACTTCGGATATATGTTGGTATATAAATAAAAAAGAATGCGTTGGTGCATGTCTAGTTGATTTTGAATCCGCTTTTAACTCCGTATGGAGAGACGGTCTAATATATAAATTAATAAATTATAACTTACCAAAACATCTTATTAGGTTAATTCAAGAAATGATTAACGAAAAATCCTTTTTAATAAATATTGGAGACAATTTATCAACAAAGGAATTTCATATTTGTAATGGACTGCAACAGGGAACCGTGCTATCACCGATTTTATTTAATATATTTCTAAGTGCATTATTGCAAGATTTCAATATGAGTAATGAACAAAAACTTAGCATTGCATTCGCGGATGACCTAGTTATATATGTTACCGGCAAAAAAGCTTCAAAGATACAGAATAATCTACAAAAATTATTTGATCAAGTTATAAATTATGCCAATTCTTGGAAATTAAGAATTAACTTCAAGAAATGTGATGTTATACTATTTCGCCCAACTCTAGATATCGTAAATAAAGATGTTCGAAAAAACTGGAGAAAATTTCACATTGTCACACCAAATAATACTAAACTGATTAACAAAAAAGTTGTTAAATATCTTGGAGTCTATTTACAATACAATTTAAATTATATGACTCATATTAATAATAAAATACAGACAGCACGGAAGGCATATGCAGCTACTCAAAAACTATTTTCTTCAAAACATTTATTACCACAAGTTAAGATACTAGCATTTCAAGCTATCATAAGGCCAATTTTAACCTACGGTTGCCAGATATGGTATAATATCAGTTGTTCAATAATGGAAAAATATCGAAGATATGAAAGGAAATGCCTTAGATCATGCACTGGAAAATATCGCAAACCAGAAACAAGATATACACATTTTGTTTCAAATAAAACATTGTATGATACCGCTGACATATCAAGAATTGATATGTTCATACTACATTTAATTAGAAAACATTTCAACAAAATTACTGAAATAACAGAAAATGGATTAATTTCTCACGTATCCTATCCGGACAATAACTATATCTAAGAAACATTAAAAACTGGATTTATTCCACCAGAAGCTTTTACCTACCTGGACAAAAACAAATATATACAAAATGATGATAACATACCTCTTATATATCATATATTTCGGAGAAGTACTACAAAGAAAATTAATTATAACACCAATTTATCTACAAATAATACACCTGAAATTTGGAGATATAGTACGGAATTACCAAAAAAATATTTAATTGAATTAAATAAAGATAACTTTTGGTGGCTTAGTAATTAAATTTTTTCTCTTAAATTATGATTAAAATCAACATAAATATAAATTAATAATTATACTTGAACTAAGCAAAACCACCAGTTTGTTTATATCTAGTTAATTAATTTCGCTTTTTTTTATTGCATAGTTTTAGGATCTAGAATTAAGATTAGTATTTAAGTTTTATTATATTGAAAATATAAAATTAGCATCGGGTTTTTTTCAAGCGTTTCCTGAAGTATTATAGTAAATAAAATAATTATTACAATAAAAATAAAAATAATATAATATTAAAATGTAAATAAAAATGTAAGATTATAACTTAGAGAATCCTTCAAAAGAATCATTAAGATTAAATATGAAATTAATTGTATCATTTTTTTCCTAATTTTTTGTATGATAATGAATTAAAATTAATGAAGCTTTTACAAATAAATAAATTACAAAAAAAAAAAAAACCTCCCAAGTTTACGTACGAGTACACGGAATCACCCGAATATTTTAATCACATTGTACATATGAATATATGGTTCCCATATAGAAATACTATGTATTTAACAATGATCGATAAATTTTCTAAACACGTGACAGCACATGAACTAGAAGATAGAACGGGGATATCTATACTTAAAGGAATTAAAGAAAGAATATTATATTTAGGCAAAATGACCAAATTAATTTCAGATAACGAAAAAGGTGTTACACATAGTGCAATTGAACAATTTTTGAAAGAAAATGACATAGAACTCCACCTAACAACAGCAGGTCAAAAAACAGGAAATTCTGACATCGAGAGACTGGGGACACTAAACGAACATTTAAGAATAATTGAAGTCGATCCAGAAAACTATAATTTAGATGAATTAGATGACAAGATATTAAAAATTTTAACAAATTATAATACAACAATATACTCGTCGACCAAACTGAAACCAGTCGATTTTATAAATAAAAACTTCAATAAAACAGAAATATTACAATTAGCAAAAAAATTTGAAGTTGACAAAATAAAACGAACAGAAAAACTAAATAAAAACAAAGACGATAATCCAATCTTAAACGCAAATATTGTAGTTAACAGAAAAATACCAAAAAATAAACCCAAATATAAAAAGTTAGATAAATACCAACTCGATGGTAATTACGTAGTAGACACTAGTAACAAAAGATTAACAAAATACTTTAAAAAAGAAAGAAAAAGAAAGTACAAGCACCAAAACTAAAACCATTTTTCTATTTTAGGAAATGGAACTAAAACTATTCTTCGTATGTATAACACCAATATTAATGCAAGCAATAGATATTACTCAGGTAAATGATGAAAATGGGTTCGTACTCATGAGATTAAATGAAAAATTAATAATCGAAAACTATACAAAATTATTACATATAGTTAACATAACAGAATATAGCGAAGTAGTGAAAACTTTAGAACATAATTTAAAAATACTAGGGCTACATAACTATGACGACGAATATACATTATTAAATAGAGAGTTACTAAATCTAAAACATAATTTAAAAACATTGACACCTAGTTTATTTAAAAGAACACGTATTTCTCGCGGTCTAATAAATATTCTTGGGGGCGCAATGAAATTTATTGCAGGAACCATGGACAGCGAGGACTCCAATGAAATATATAACCACCTACAAAACCTAGATAAAAACAGTAAACAGCTGACAGAACAGAGTAACAAACAAGTTATAATTAATAATAATCTAATAAAAGGACTTACTACAGTTACTGGTTCATATAAACACCCAACAAAGTCAACTCAACAATTTTCTAAAAAATATCACAGAAGAAACAAACAAAATAATTTCCAAAAGTAACAATTTAAAATTTATTCTACAAATGTACGCTGATATAACTATGATTAATAAACATATCGAGAAACTACAAGATATTATTTTACTAAGTCGACAAGACATTTTAGCTCATGATATTTTTACAGACGAAGAAATTACTACATATAACATTACTACAGAAACTATTCCTTTTATCACAAATAGTATAATACTTAAAGACAACCTTATAATTTTAGTAGTATCTCTACCAAATTTCACATCCGAAAAATATTTTGATGCATTGATTATACCGTTTCCAAATACAAAAAAAGAACAATTAGACACTGATATACAGAATGTAATATTAAAAAATAATGAAGTATTCGAATATAATGATCAAGCAATAAAGAAGTCAAATCTTAAATATTACAACAATGATTGTATAAAAAATATATTTACAGATAATCGTACTTGTTTTTACAAGATTAATAACGCAGAATCTGTCACTTTAATTAAAGAAAATATTATTGTAACAAAGAACTTTCCAATCACTAAAATATCACAAAATTGTATCGACCATGATATTACAATTGTAGCTAACAATATTATTAAGTTTAGTAATTGTGTAATAAATACTAAAGGTTGTAAATTCAATAACCAAATAAAAAAATTTAAAGATCATGTTGTAATACCATTATTATATAATTATACAAAAAAAATTGTAAAAAATTTTACTTTGGAAAGTATACATCTAAAAACTATAAAAAATAGAGAAATTTTGGAATATGTAGAATTCAAAAATAACACACTGAATTATATATCATTTAGCACAATCATTTTGATAATTATTGTAACCATTATTGTAATTATAATCATATGTAGAAAAAGAAATAATAATTTGAATCTAATTACAAATGTTGAGATAAGTAAAGAAAATAATAATCCAAATATCGACCCCTTCTCTAATTAAAATAATTTTTGGAGGACCAAAAATATTTATATGGGGGAGATGTTATATAATATTATATTACTATATATTTTATAACGATAGCATAACAATATAAATGCAATTCCGAGAAAGATAAAGAATTATTTGATGTGAATAAATAAAATTCATAACTCACACGCTTAGTGTCATAATAAACTCATAATTAAAATAATCATAATTCATAGGAATTTTATTATTGAATTATGCTTATTTTGCTTATCTTAATAATTATAAGAATGCATTATAAATTTACTAAGTTAGTTTTTAAGAAACCTTCGAGGTACAATCACTATAAAAATAAAACCGCTATAAAACAAAGTAATAATAGTTTTTTATTTAAAATAGATTAGTAACCCAATTATTAAAAGATTAATAATTTAACTTATTAAACTATATAATATTTATATATTATTAATATTTTTATATAATTATATTATATTAGTGTTGTATGTTAATTTATATATAAAAAAATTTTAATATATTTATATATATACAAATATATACTTGGCATTAAATTTAAAACTATAATATTACTTTTAAAGTAATGTAAATGTTAGTTAAACATTGCAATTATTATTACACCATTCATCATTTATTTGATATTTTAAATATTTAAAATTATATAATATTAAAATATTCAAATATTAAATATTTAATATTTGATATTAAAATATTTTGAAACCACAATAATTCTAAATTACAGTTCAAATTTATTTTAAATGTGTTATAATTATTTAATTCTGAAAGTTAAATAATTAACAAAAAATAAACTACAAACTAACTTAAATAATTAACAAAAAAACAAACTACAAACTAATTATAAATTTTTTTTTTAATAATTTATCAGAAATTAAATATTCAATCTGGGAGTGTTTATAGCCATCATCAGTTGAAGTTAATGCTGTGCTTTT
Organism: Empis stercorea; assembly: GCA_949752835.1. Lineage (NCBI taxonomy): Eukaryota > Metazoa > Arthropoda > Insecta > Diptera > Empididae > Empis > Empis stercorea. The sequence continues at coordinate 67,398,706 of OX457085.1, forward strand.
TGAAGTAGCGCAAGTTGCTTATCAGGAGAAGGCAGTTTGGATAGATGCTGATTGTAAACTGTCGATTTCCCTGTACAAGTACAAGGAAACAAGGCCACCTCTTGGAAAAAGTACAGCTATAAGTCGAAGAAGAAAATGTGAGAGTTGATTACCAGAAAGCTGAATGAAAATGGATGTTGCTTTAATTTTTATTTTGAAAATAATTTACTATCTCTTGTAATAATTCGTTTTTCTTTTGTACTATTTCATTCCTTTTTTCCGAAGCATCGTTTTTTCTTTTGAATTCCAATGGTCTTTCTTCATATAATTTTTGCTGTTCTTCCTTCTCTTTTGTTTTCTTGTTATATTTGCTATATTACTACTTTCTTTAAATTTCCGCCACAGCATCAACTCTTTGGCTACAGAATTTTTCTTTTGGATACCTGCTGATGGTTTTGTTTTCTTGACCTGATGATGGCCCTGCTATTAGTGAATTTGGTAATGGTTCTAGTTCTAGTTCTGGTACCATTTCTGAGTCTATTTCCGGGCATTCCTGTATTCCGCTCGTGGACCCCAATAAATCTCGTTCGTTCATTACTTCTTCTAGCTCCCTATAAACAAAAAAAATCATATTATTTATTATTTTTATTTATATAAGAGGTTTGTTTTATTCAGTCTCAACACAGAGCCATTTGTAATACATATACATATAATGATTAACATTCGCAATGAATAAAATAAAACACTCATTACAATCATGATGTTTGCATGTCGAGTTTAAGTTAAGTAGCGTGTATGGTAACAGGAATTTTTTAAAAGCCAGCATAAAAATTTTTTTTATGCTAAAACATAAAAAGTGCAAAAACAGAATTTCCATCTTTTGTTCCCTTATTAAGGGATTTTTTTTCAATTTCATATTTAAAGAAAACATCGTTTATATTTAAGTCTTTTATATTAATTAATATAAAATTTATATTAATTTATATTTGAGGTTTAGTTTTTTTGTCTTTTATAACTGCTTCCCTGGAAGGAGTTTTTTAATACTTTAAAAGTACTTCTGAGGTGTTATTTTTTCGTCTTTCAACGTAGCGTGATTTTATTGGATTAGTTTTGTTTTAAACGTTTGGTCCCAAAAAATCCAATTGAAATTAAACATAGCGGTTAATAAATAAAGTTAATTTGGTTAATATATAAATAAGTTAATAAATAAATAAATAAATAACAAAAAAGGAAATTTACATTGTTAAAAAACTATACTATACACAATTAAAACAAACTTGTGTCGTAATGCAAATTAGTGGTTGAAAAGTTATAATATAAATTTTGGAAATTTCGGTAATTAAATAAATTTTAAAATAAAACAGATTCAAATTTTGTTTTAATATTCGATTTCTTCGTATTTAATTATTACAGTAACGAGTACTGCAGTTCCAAAATCATCTAAATGAAAAACTGACAATAATGCTGTAAATAAATAAATAATAAAATAATGAATAAAAAAATAATAATAACAAGTTATATATATAAATAAAATCATGTTGATGAAAACTTACAATAAATAAAGTGAATTTTATTTTTTTTTTATTTGTCTAAAACATACTTTAAAAGTTCTAATAGTAAGTACTATAAATATATAAAAATCTTTTAGTAAGTTCTGAATACAAGCATTCAAAGTTTATTATACTGGGTCCACTCAATTGGTCCACTGAATTAAGATATATATATATATATATATTATTTCATATATTATTATATGTATATATACATATATATCTTAATTCAGTGGACCGAGAAGTACTTTCAATACTTTTATTCAGAAAATAAAAGTATTGATTTAATTTAATAAGTATTTATACTTTTATTTAAAATTACAATTTTTAAATAATCATCACTATATAATATCAATATAATATAATAAATAAATATATATATATAAATAAAATTAAATTGGCTTACCAAGTGATCTGTCTGCACTTCCTTGGTATCCAAGTTAAACGTCTATTTTCTTCAAGTCTAGAAAAACATTTACTTTCTATTAAAAAAATTCTACAGCGATTAAGGGAAGCAAATTTTAAAAATTAAGCCGATAAGTGCAAATTTTGCTTCGGAGTAAACTAATTATTTATGGCATACCATAACTAATGCTGTTATTACACACAAAACCAAAAAAGTGGAAGCTATTCCACTTGAAACTTCCAACTAGGTATACTGTGAAAGAAATTAAACAATTTCTTGCTATAACGGGTTACTACAGGAAATTTCTTTAAGGATTATACCAAAGTAGCATACCCCTTGATTAAATATTTAAAAAAAAATAGTAAAATAAATAAATCAGATATTAACTATATTAATGCTTTAATAAGGGCTAACCATAATGAACTTAATGAAAATTAAAAAAACTTAAGATGGTGTACGACTATATGAAAATACGCAGAATGACCGAAATAGACATTACAATAACTAAGTTGACTTTCGTTAACTTTTTGTTGTGGAATAAAACACGCCGTCCCTGTATTTTTGTTATATTTGAACCCAAAATATTTTGCATTACGCATTGCGAAATAATATTAAAAAAAATATTATTTAAATTAATTAACTATGTCATAAAGTTAATAAACTTAGCATATAATAAATAATGCTTAGTGCGCATTTATGCAATGTATGCAATTTTGGGTAACAACAAATACAAATAATAATAATTATTATTAATTATGATTACGCAAAATAATTATGATTACGCAAAATGATTAATTGTATTATTATTGAAACAAAATCTATTTACATTTACTGTAATTAATATATGTAATTAAATATATTAATATTTTAATATATTTAATATATTTACTGTAATTAATATATGTAATTAAATATATTAATATTTACAATACCTAACCATTGCTTTTCGAAGTAGTTTAAAAATTGTTTCGATGATTTTGCATCGATTTGTATTGCTTGTGCTTTTAACATATGAAAACAAGCCATAATTTCATCAGATGGCAGTAATGGTAACTTACATTTACTGTAATTAATATATGTAATTAAAATGCACTAGGAACAAGCGACCTCGTTATATCGGATGATCTTACACCAGTGCACGTTCAAAACCGGAACCTGGACACTATTCGTGAAGAGTTTGATAATTCTAACAAGATCAGTAACTCGAATAGCAACAATATTTTTATAGTACGTGCAGATGTTCATACACCACCAATCTCTTCGCCTTCTAAATTAAGAAAAATTCATCTTACATCTCAATTAATACACGAATCCAGTTTAGAGCCAACAAAAACACCTGAAATCATCAATCGATCTATAGAGATTCCCAACCAGTCCTTCAAGGTTCCTATCAATAAGTTTGGTATTCTATGGACTGAAACTGAATGGAACAATAGATTAATCAAATTAAATAAACCAAATACAATTATGAATCAACATCCGGACGTATCTATTTTCCATGTTA
>OX457085.1:67402344-67508204 GCA_949752835.1 Empis stercorea
GAAAAATATCAAAAAACTTCAAAAATTTCAAACCTTTATTCAAGGACCTACTTTAAATCCTCTTACACCCGTTAAAGATATTCCTCATCTATACTCTGACACAACAAATTATACACGCCCAACTATAACTTCCGACACTTCTAAAGAATTAATTCATGTTGATGAAAAATCTTTTTTGGATCCTTTATTACCGCCTAATGTTAAATCGACAATACTCTCTGCTAACAGTACCGAAAAACGTTACATTTTATCTCGTTTGACAGATAATAGGATCTATAATAATTTGCGTATTTATCTTGCTTATTTACATGATCAACCTAATTCGGTCTGTATTGAAGGCAAAACAAAAACAAATGTTCTAGTAGCAATTCGACAAGAAGGGTTACCAACCAACTTCCATACTTTGAGCCAGTTATATTATAATTTTCACAAAAACTATGATATTTCAGCAGAGCAAGTCACATGTGATCTCTCTTCTTATGCTTCCCATTTAAACTCTAAGAGAATTTCACTTCAGCAAAAATTTCGTGAAGATTCCAATAAACTTTTTCGTGTCTTACCAGAAAGAAAATCTCCCCTCTGGTAAATCAACATCAGCACCTTCAACTTACGACTTCACTTCTAATTCTACAATAAATACCTTCCCTCTTACAAATCCCATTACCTTAGATTCTAATACCACCCCCTCAGTATCTTCTTCACGTCTCTATCAGGGAAATTTGCAGTGTCTTTCCATATATTATATGAACGTCAGGGAGCTACGAACAAAAACCAGTGACATTTATCTTAACTCACAAAAGCTCCCATACGATGTTTTCGCATTGACTGAGACTAATTTAACATATGATTATAATAACAATGAATTATTTGATAATAATTTCAATGTATATCGTAAAGATGTCCTGGAAGAAGACGAAGCTACCAAGGGCCGTGGGGTCCTTTTAGCAGTTAATAACAAATATGATTCATCTATATTTGATATTCCCAACTCCGTCAACTGTGAATTAGTATGTGTTAAAATAAACATACCGGGACGTTCCATATACATTATTTGTTGCTATATTCGCCCTAATCAAAACAACAAGATATAATCTCTGATCCTAAACGCTTTTACCAATTTATTAATTTAAAAAGGAAATCAGATGGTTACCCTACCATATTAAAACTTGATGATCAATCTTCTGCTGAACCCGAAATAATCGCTAATTTATTCGCAAACTTCTTTAATCAGGCGTTTTCGGATAGCAATATTGAACCTGATGCAAATTATTTTAGCTACATGGGCTCGTGTCCCCAGACTTCTCTAGTGTCAGTTGATATTGATATCGCTTCTGTTATTGACAAAATAAAAAAACTAAAGGATGATTATTCTGCTGGTCCTGATGGTTTTCCTGCTGTTGTTTTAAAAAAATGTTTAACTAATCTCGCTCAACCTCTTACTTCTCTTTTCCGGCTATCTATTTTGCATGGTAGGTTTCCCAAATTGTGGAAGAACTCATACATTATTCCTATACATAAAAAAGGTTGCAAAGGCGACGTCTCCAACTACCGACCTATAGCTAAACTTTCCTGTATCCCCAAACTTTTTGAGAGTATCGTATACGACTCAATGTACTTTCATTGTAAACCTCTTTTCTCTGAAGCACAACATGGCTTTCTCAAGGGAAGGTCTACAACAACCAACTTGACTGCTTTTGTCTCGAACGCCTTAGGTGAGCTGGAAAATGGTAAAGAGATTGATGTTGTCGCGACCGACTTCAGTAAAGCTTTCGACAAAATTTCTCACAAAATTATTCTCTTCAAACTGAAAGCTCTTGGTTTTAATCCACTATTCATATAGTGGGTGGAATCTTATTTAAGTGATCGACAATATAATGTCCTATTTAGATCCTCTATTTCTAACCCTATTAAGCCGACTTCTGGAGTCCCACAAGGTAGCCATTTGGGGCCGTTAATATTTATTCTATCTGTAAATGATGTTGATCATGTCATCAAAATATGTGACCTGTTAGTATACGCGGATGATATGAAAATTTACAGACAGATTACATCACCTTCTGATTCTCACCATATACAGAATGACCTGAATAACTTTTCCATCTGGTGCCAAAAAAACTTTCTAGTACTTAATGTGGATAAATGCCAAACTATCACTTACTCTCGGAAGTAAGTGATAGCACTCGTAATCGGAAGCACTCGTAAATAGAGTTGAATCAATTCGTGATCTAGGCGTCATATGTGATAGTGAGCTCAACTTCCGATCTAACCTTGATAGCATTATCCGGAGATCTAACCAAATGCTGGGTTTTGTTAAGCGATGGTCAAAGGAATTTTCCAATCCTTATGTAACTAAATCTCTCTATATGACGTTCGTTAGACCACTTCTTGAGTACGCTAGTCAGGTATGGTCACCTCACCATGCAATTCACATCCACAGAATTGAGGCCGTCCAGCGTAGGTTCATTCGATTCGCTCTACGTGGTCTTGGTTGGTTAGATATTTATAACTTGCCGCCATACGAGGATCGTCTAAAACTCATCAACCTTTTACCTTTATATAAAAGACGTGAAATAGCCGATACCATCTTCGTTCACGAGTTGGTCTCTGGGAACATTGACTGCCAGACTCTACTTCGGAAAATCTCTTTTAATATAAATAATCGAAATCTAAGGTCGATTCCCATATTTAATTTAACTATCCACCGTACTGACTACGGTCAAAATGAACCTATAACTAGAATGCTTAGAACAGCAAATCATAATTCAAACGAATTCGACTTCAACAGCAATAAATCAACATTGAGACATGCGTTAACCTATACCAGACGGAATACTTGAATACATAATTTTTTATTTTTTTATCCCTCCATATATTCCCTTAATCACTACTATTTCCAATTCTTCCCCATTCTTCTACAAGTGTATCTATAAATTTTTAATAGCACTAATTATTTAACTATGTAATTCATATACATATTAAATACCTTTTAATACCTTTTATTATTCTGTTACTTTTTATACATATGAAATTGTCAAATTGTTAAGTTTGTAAAGTAAATTTTAATACTTTTATTTCTAATTTTGTTTGGACGCAATTATTTTTCAATTTTTTATAATTCTAAATTTATAGTTAATTTGCTACTATAACTTAATTGTAACTTTTTAATACTTTAGTTTTTTGTAACTATATTTATATTTGCATATAGTAACAGCACTGACGTGATAATTTAATTAATTATTAAGAACACTATTTTTTAAGTACTATGTATTGCTTGTATTAAGCTAGAAATAAATAAATAAATAAATAAATAAATAAATTTCTTTATTTATTTATTTTTTTAAAACTTTTACTATTAGATCATAAAATTAATTGTGTTTTAAATTAGTTTTTTATTTATTTTTGATTACCGATTTAAATACTTTGAAAAGAGTCATTCCAACACTTTTATTGTCAAAATAACATATTTTTAGTTATTATTTTAAAAAAAATCGTTACAATGTCGGTAATCCTACCGACTGCGCCAGAAATGTTTTTATTCTTCTCAAAAAATAAAAATAAAAAATGTTAAATAAAAGAAATAAATTTAATATTTAAAATAAACACAATTTTATTGATAATTAATTAATAAAGTTTGTTTATTTGTATTACACGACACTATTTATTTCTTAATAACTTAAGTTTTATAATTTTAACTATTTATCTTACAATATTAGCCCTGTTTTTTTGTAGACGGGTACATTGTACAGCAAATTTTTACATTGAAAACAACAATTTGTTGGCAAAAAAATGAGAATTACAGTAGTTATTTATATATTGCAAATGAATTGTAATTGATAAATAGTTAATAATATGACATGTAGATGACTCTGTTGTCAATATTCCGTTTCATTTCATTTTATTTCATTTATTTCAAATACATTGGACCAAAAAGGCATAGTCTATGTTTTTTTTACATTAAAAAATGGCAATTTATTAAAGAAAAAAAGCAAGTTTTATATTTTTTAATGATTTTTTTTTTTACTTTTATAAAACTCAAAGTTAATGTGATTTAAAAAAAATTATCAGCTGATAAATTCAATTGTGATTGAAATAAAAAAAATTGTCGCCTTATTTTCAGTGAATCGTTTTTTTGCAAAAATTTTGCAATACAATATACCCGTCTACAAAAAAACAGGGCTATTATAGTATAAGAATAATTTATAATATTGTTAATTACAAAACAAGACTGAAAGATCGAAAGACTGAATTAAGACTGATTTTTATAATATTATATTCTCTAACTGTACTTAATTATTTTATTAATTTATCATGTTGCAATTCAAATTCAACATGATACTTCTTTATTAATTTTTATAATTTTGACAAAAGTTCAATTTTAGCAAATTAATATTCTATGGGAAAAATATGTGACAAAAAATATATTAGTTTGAAATATGATTTTAATTGCAGTTTTTAAATATTTTTATGATAGATAAAAATATTTAACGGAAATTGAAAAATTCCGTTAAAACATGATCGTGGGAATAGATTTATAATTTATGTTCTTAGTGAGATACCAGAATATATCACTTACACGATGTGCATTACAATATTATTTTAAGGTTTAAGGGAAAGAATATTTATAAAAAAATCATTATTTATATTTTTTATGCTTACAATTGCCGACCGTCAAACAGGCTCACAAAAAAGGGTTATCACAATTTTTCTTAAATGACAAAAGGGTTATCACAATTTTTCTTAAATTGTATAGCTATATACCGTATATATAAATAATTTGCAAAATTTTAAATTAAATTATTATATTCTCGGTTAAAATTGATCCCAGAAGGCAACTTATTTTTAAATTACTTAATACATACATATATTATATATAAATAAAATTTTAAAATAAAAATAATGAGCATTTCATAAATAAATAGAGCACAACATTGCGCAATATATTGTAAATCCGTAAAGATTTTAAAAACATAAATAATACCGATTTTAGTTAATAACATATACTATATATGTATGTACATAAAAAAAGGTTTTACGGTATTTTGTTGATTTATAACTTTGAAATATATTTTTTAACATTATCATCTTTCGATATACTCTTTAAAGGTCGTATTTTTCGGAGAAAATGAAAAACACAAATGGAGGAATATAATCCACAAAAATTGGACAGAAATTTTATCAACCATGGAAATTAATGCCCATTTTACAATCCAGACCATTTTTTTTCTTATACATAATACATTATACATAAATATTTAATGATTTGATTTTAAATTATAAATTTATCTTTTACTTGATATATGTTTTAAGATAAAGGAAATAACTTAAAAGGACATTTTTCATAAATAAAAAATACCGCAGCAAGTAAACTATAACTCAGATCGATAATGGTTTCCAATAGAATATAAGAATACGAATTATATTATGAATTATGCTGATATGCTAGCTATCAATGCTGATATTTAACTGTCAACATTGTTTATATAACCTGATCACTTAATAATTTTTTTGTATGCTTCCGAATTCATAGTTTAATGGTAACATAAACCGCACTTTCCAAGATATCCTTATATCAAACAAATTATAAATTTCTGAATACAGTTTTTTTTCTTTGTTATGTAAGAAAAAAAATCTAATCAAGCAGTGCACAATATGATTGTATCTATATAGTCTTAATACATACATAGTTTTGTTCGTATTTTTTCATAAATAAAGTGCTAATTTAAACTTCTGTAAATCTGTAATAAACAAAAGAAAAAATGCCGCACAGCCGAACTTATGGGCTTTTTTAAATTCAACTATACTGTGAATGCATATTTTGAGTATATAATATAACCTCTAGTGGTACAAATAAAACTTCAACTGTGATTTCATACTACTACTTACTACCTTTCATATGCGCTTATTGACGATTGGAAAATACATTTTAAACATTGACATTTTACATATTTTTGTATTCAGCGCGGTAGATACGGTTATTGGGATCGTATTTTACTCTTAAATTTTACGCCAAATATATGCGGTGAGAAGTTGACCAACTATCTTTTTGATTTTGGATAAGTGGGTTGGATATTAATAAGTTGGTTTGCATATATATGATTAAAATAGGAAATAATATGGCAAACATTTTTTTTTTCGGTATAGTGTCAATTTATAGCATAGTGAAAAGCGTCAAGGTGGAAGAGTAAGGATTTTCATAATATTAATTCGCATTGGTATTTTTGACATTTTTGGCTTAGAAAATTTTTTTTCTTACCAAATTTTAAATTTCTATTGTTGACTATTTGAACATAGAAATTTTTGAATGAATATCGTCATAAACAAAGAGTATTTATTGTTGTTTATGAATGTTTTTTATTATTATTTTTATAGAATATTGAAAAATAAATAGTTTTATTAGATAAGTTTTGTATGCCAAATACAATTTAAAATTTTATTAAAGAATACAATTTTGTGTAATCGAAAAAAAATATTATAAATTAAATATAACATAATATAATTTTTATACATAATATAAATAATTATAATATAATTATTTATATTAAGTGCATAATATAAATAATTATTATATATAATTATTTATATTATTAAAAATATTATAAATAATATCAGCCCAATCCTTCCAGGGGTTCCAGAGAAAATACCAGTTGAAAATTGCTATTAATTGAAAGCAGTTGTAAAATTAAAACTGGGAAATTGCGTTAGAACTTTAAGCGCAGTTGATATTTTCGAACATGCTGCCCTTGCAGTAGCGACTTACGAACAGACTGCTTTCACAATTTTGCATTTCTGAATTATCGAACAACTGCTTACTTAGAACTAAGTTAGAAATGCATTTCCGAAAACGCCCCTTGAAACCTTTAAATTGGGCGCAATAAGTTAGTGGTTATCCAATTCATCTAAAATGGTAATCCACTGTTCTTTTTAGGTGGAGGAGAGGGTATATTTAAGAAACTAGCTTTATACCTTCCCCGGAGGTACATATTTAAAAAACGAAAAAAACGTTTTTTTAAACAAAATTTTACACCCAATACAATCGCCTCAACCTCCTTTATGTTCTTTGAATTTGAATTTCTATATTTTCAAAATTAAAACATGTTGTACGAAAATTAAGTCTTTAAAAATTAAAAGGGCTATAAAATCGGTTAGATTTTCGATATAACCTAGTTACTTCTAAGAAAGTTACAATAGGTTCAAGCCTTCTGAAATCACTTAAAATTATAAACCACTATCCCATTGAAGTAGTGGATAGGGTGTATTAACTAAATAAGCTATAACCCGAGTGCGGGGTACTATATTCAAAAAAGAAGATTATTTCTTAATAATACCGTTCTACACCGTGTGTACAAAAATGAAACCCGTACCTTCAAGCCTCTTCATTTTACAGGGCCAAAAATTTCGACATTTTTAGAGTAAAAATATATTACATTTCAATTATTTATTTTTTAATTAAATTTCAAATGTAAAACATTGGGAGTCTTGCAGAAATTATAACTTTATTTAAATCTTCGTTTTAAAAAAAAAGTTTTTTAAATATACTTTTCCCTTTAAGTAATATTCAAATAAAAAGTAATGCACATTCAAATAGTACCACATCAAGATACTTTTCTGTGGTGCTTGGGTAAGAGTCAGCAATAGTAAGGGTAAGTAGACCTTATAAATGCCATTAAATCTGTTACCCAATATTTTTTTGTCATTTATACGTCAATTTAACTTATGACACAAAGTCAATTACTTTAATTTTTTTTCATCCGAATCAGCATGAAAAGTTAAGAAAAAAATTCCGAAAATTATTACTTCAACTTTTCATCGTTGACATATACAGATAAAAATCTATACGATTCAATTTTTAGTCATACAGAGGTTTTTCGTTTTTAAAGAATATATGTACACACAAAAATAATATGTATTCATGACAGAAGCAATAAATTAAACAATACACAACAACGTAAAAAAGAACCAAAGAAATTGTCGGATATCCTTAACATACATTAAAAGGGATAATATTGGAAATAAAACTCCTCATCCATAAAATTTAAAAAAAATTATTCATTTCTTCGTAACCAAGTAAAAAGGGAACGGCAAATCAAATAAGAAAAATGTTTCACAAATCGTTTCTATCAGTAAAATATCCTATTTTTAAGAGAATGAAAAACAAATGTTGAAAGAATGACTCCATATAAAAAAACAAACCATTTAATATTTTGGCTTAATACTAAAAGGGATAAAGTCAAAATAAAAAACGTGTTTGTTTTTTGTCTTGAGAGTTTTAAGGGAATGGAATATACAAATCTTGTCTTACACACACTTACTCAGATTGTGTCTTCCTCATACATTAAATATTAACAATAAACCTTTGTAATATATATTTTTTCCTGAATAATCAAAAAAATTTTGACAAAAAAAGATTTTACAAATCGAAAACGATTTGCTTTCAAACAAATTTTAAAATCGTAATTCACATTTATATTATTCTATATGATGTGTGCATTATAAGAAGTAAGAATTTTATTATTTTTGAATAAGAGTGTGAGGTAATATTTTAATATTTAGGGTGTTGGAATATACATATATTATAATAATATTTATTATTATTCGCATATGTTTTTCGAAAACGATTTAAGTAATAGCATATTTAAATTGGAAATACAAACTTAGTACGTTTAGAAAAATAGTTTCATAATCTCGGCATTTAATTACTAGTATTATGCAAATTTTCTTTTTCTATTATCTACAAAAGATTTATTATCAAATTCGATGAACATTAAACATGATAACTGCATTTTTTACTTGTATCGTACTCCCCCTAATGACACCAAATCGAATTATGGCAAATGTGTGATTTATTTTACACCATATAAGGTTTATGTTTAACCAAGTAAAGGGTTTGCATTTATTTTTGGTAAAATTTCACGAAATTAAATACTGTTTTTGAAAAATTATGTTTATAGCCTCTACAAACTGGGCGCTTATAACATGATATAGAGCTATAATATGATATATGTATACATGTTATAGACTAATATTTCCATATAAAAAATGTGTCAATCTATATTACCTCTATAACATGATATAGCGTATATCACCTAATTTTTGAGGGATTGACGTAATAAAATTCCGATACTTTTGTAATATTTCGATTTATCGGTAATATTTTCAGGAATTTTAGCTACCCTAGACAGCAATTGTCAATTTATTGTTATTTTTATTATTTTATTTGAACTTTGAAAAATAATTGTCGAGTGTATATTTATTACCTAACGTTCCCATTGAAATTTTTAGTTTTTAGTTTTACAGGATTGTATGAAAAACAAACTAGACGAAAAATAAGAAAAAGAAAAAGTTAAAATCAATTTAACTTTTTCATAAAATTTTCATAATTTTTTTCATAAAAATTCAATGGGAACGCGATTGTAAAAATTATGCGAAAAAACTATGTAAAATTTAATGGGAACGCACTGTTATACTATATTTATTTTTTGCATATATTTGCTCTTTGAATAAAATTAAATTTTTTCAGAAATTATAAACGTCAAAATATATCAAGTATTTTCAGTCTGAATGCGTTTTTCATTACATGTTATAGATGTGATATAAAGGTGTTATAGGCGCCCAGTTTGTAGAGGCTATAATTATATATATAAGGCTATAATTATATATATAATAATAGCCTCTTCAAACTGGGCGCATATAACACCTTTATATCACATCTGCGCCCAGTTTGAAGAGGCTATTATTATATATATAATTATAGCCTCTACAAATTTATGCAGTGTATGCAAATTTTGGGTATGAACAATTACAATTAATTACAGTGGCGGACCGTGATCAAAAGTTCTGGGTGGGCTAAAGGAAAAAAATTTGTTATGAAAAGCAAAGATTTGAGGTTATTAAATATATAACCTTTTGAATTTTTCGTTTTAGTGAGTTAATCACATTGGCATCTAAGCTAATCATTAGTTAGTTAATCACATTGGCATCTTAATATGTTTTTCATTTTCTTTCCAATAAAAAAAATCATTATGCATATGCTATGCACACAAGAAAAATAAATCACATATTATACACAAAAAAAATTAGCCACCTTAAAAAAAATCGAGATAAATAAACGAAAATCATGGCACACTCCATACATATTTGAATAGTTATATTTGTAGGCAATAATTGTCTTAAGGTTTCTCAGCTAAGAATAAAATTGTTACTTTCTGAAATTTATGATCGCCTGGTACTAATTTTAAAAATTTAGTGCTAATGTGTGCTATAATTAAATAATTTTTTGTCTACTGAGGGAATTTAAAATATAAGCGATAAAATTATTGCTATGGGCTGCGATTTTCCAGCCCATGAAGATATATTTATTTATTTTTTTATACAAAATATTTATATAGCGAAATAAATATTTCATGCAATTTTTTAATCAAAGGAATTATTCGTTCTAGGGGCTGCGATTCTCTAGCCCACGATGATATATTTCTCTTTTTTTCATGAAAAATATTTCATGCAAATTTTCAGTATAGGAATATTTCTTCTATGGATAAGAGATTTTCTATCCCATGATATATTTTTCTCAATATAAATTTTTTAATATAGGAGAAGGAAATAACTCAACTCAATAGTGTTGATTATTAAATATGCGCGCCTGGTATTTTGGTTTAAAATATTTGAAAATTGACATTGCTTGCTCATATAATGGAAATTTTCTGATAATTTTCTTCCATAGCAAAAATAATAAAATTCTGAAAATCATATAGCAATTACAAATATTTCGCATTTCTATGGGGAACACGTGGTCTTCGTGGGCTAGTTTAAATTAGCCCAGTCTGATCCATACAAAATTCAACACATACGCAAAATTGTTTTGTATAAAATTAGTATAATAAGGTGGGCAAATTTCAATTAGCCCTTGAAGTAAAGAGAAAAGAGTAGTTGTCTTTTTATAATGAAAAAGTTATGTAGTGTTAGTATAATATATTTGTATTTTAGCGTTCATATTCATATTTAGATTTTAGATTATATTTTTATATACATATTATATTTCGCAGCGGTGGTGCACGAATTTCGATGGAAAAAATTATATACACGTATATTATATGACATTTATTTAAACAAAAATTTGAATTTTTTTTGCTCATTTTTATAATATATTTTAAATGAATATTTTGTAGCATTTTCCTGTAAATTCAGGTTGGGCTTAGCCCACCCTTACCCAATATGACGAGCCGCCGCTGATTAATTATAATTATTATTGAGTGACGATTGCTCAATAGTAAATTGTATTATTATTATTGAATCAAAGTTCGTTTACATTTTTATGTAAACAAAGGCCGGTAAATTAATATTTGCCTATAAATACGTTGGTTTTTTGGTAATTCAGAGTCGAAATTTATTCAGCTTACAGTTAACAGCTTTCAAAACAGAAAGTTTTTTTCCGAAGCTAATTGTTTAACTTAAGCTTGGAATAAATAAATAGTCCTTTTAAACCAATAAATTTGAAGTTTAATTGTACTAAGATTATAGATTCGCTCCCATATAATATTTAATATTTATATTATACTGGCAAAAGGCCAAATATATATATAACATAAAATATTATAAAACACATGTATATATCATGTTATAGCTCTATATCATGTTATAGGCGCCCAGTTTGTAGAGGCAATAAAATATACCTCTAGCGAGATAAATAAAATGTATGTTAATTGTGATTCTGTTTCACTAATTACTAGCTTTTAATTGCGGTGTCAACCCTATTATATATAATATTTATTCGAAATCACATTACAAATATAGCATGATATTTTGGCATTCAGTGGTATCGTCTTCTACTCCGAAATACCTTTCCAACGAGTAGTCACATTTCAATTTTGGTGCACTGTCACTACATGAAACTAATATTATAGTAAATGAAACTAAAATTATAGTAAAATTAAGGTGTTCGGAAAAATGCAAATAGCACTGACTTTCGAATCTTATTTTATGTTTGTATCAATGGGATAGGGTTTTCAATGCATCAGGCTTTCCATCGGCGGTTGTATCATAAATTAATGTGTACATTAACTATTTGAAATAACTGGTTTTATTTGTTTCCATTGGACGGACGGACAGAAAAGCGTTAACATAAGAGATTTTTTTAAACAAAAAAAGCCCTAAAAATTATCAATAAAATGTTATATGCATTTTAGATGTTCTTGATAATTTTGATGTTTAGATTTAAATTTAAGGCTGAGTTACTCGAATTAGTATAACATTATATTTATATTAAATCTATAATGCTATCGAAAGGAAAAGGAAGATCGAGTCTTAAATATATTTACCAATTTTGAAAATCATTGTCTAAGTCAAACAAATTCTTTGAATATATGGGACTTGGACTGATTGAAAATGTTTATATATATTTTTAACTTGGACTGATTGAAATTATTTATATTTATTTTTAACGGATTTACAAACAGTAATAGTAAAAAGTAACATCTTTCTTGGTCAGCATTAAATGTCTAAACCAAACACTATGGTGTCTACCATACACTAATTAAATATATTATTGAAATTAGAATGGTTAAATATGATAACAAAATATAAAAATTTCTAAATAATCCTCCCATTCATCTACTTGTCATATATTTATTGAATGTTCTATGGTTTCTTTCTACAGTGCCGAGGGTGATGATGATGGAAGTGGGTCATTATCCTGCTTCAAAAAATCTTGCTTTTCAAAATCCAATTTTACAAAATCTTATTTTCAAAATCTTGCCTTTGAAAATCTTAAATACAAAATCTTGCTAAAATCTTGTTAAAACGATTTTTTTCTAAAGGAATCCATAACCCATAATCTTCAAATTTTTAACGATATTGCTCATTTTTCTACTTTTTTCTGTTTTAATTACATTTTATAAAATAAGAATTTTTTTTTTAATTTAATTTTTATATTTATTAATAGTTAAACCAAATTAAATATTCTTAAATAAATAATAAGTACTGCAAATTAAACAAAAAACATTCTTCATGAACTTAAATATAATTATAAAAAAATTAAAATATAAAAATTATAAGAGTGTTAAAAGCAGATACTGTTTAGAAAAATTAATTTTTCGTTGTTTTGACAATTCAATGCAACTGTTTTTATTTGCGCTTCTCTTTTTAATAATACTTTTTAGGGTTTTTAAAAAAAAATCCCTTATGTTAACGTCTGTCTGTCCGTCTGTCCGTCCGGTGTAAACAATAAAAATCAGTTCTTTCACATAGTTAGTGCACACTCAATTGACACACCGATGGAAAGCTTGATTTATTGAGAACCAGATGTAATTGATGGAATTTTAAAATTCAGCCGGTAGGCGGCGCTATTCGCATTTTGCCAAAACATCTTTTTCCATATAAAATTGTAATTTTATATAGTAAATGGCACAAAAAATGAAATTTGACCACTCGTTGGAAAGGTATATAAAATTTTTACCGCTAGAGGCGCTGAATACTAAAATATGTAAAATATTAATTTTTAAAATGTGATTTCCAGTAGTCAATAAACCCCAAAAATTAGATTAAATGTTGAATCTGAAAGGTAGCAAGTAGTAGTATAAAACCACAGTTGTTATAATTTTAATTTCAACCACTAGAGGGCGAAACATATAATTATAGTTTTTAAAAAATGTTATTTAACTTAGGCCCATTTGCTGATTCACATCATAAATATTTATGTTCAACTTAAATGTCTAAGTTGTGCTTACCGGTTTGCACCAACGTAAAAGTAGAACATAAATCTCGTTATGTTTCACATAACTTAAGTGGAGGATTTAGTAGATCATAAGTTATTTATGATGAGCTTATAGGTTATTTTGAAGTTGAAGTAACATAGTAATCTATAAAAATTATTATTTTTCTGGCAATTAAAATTATTAATTTTCTGGAAAAAAAAAAAATTAAAAGCCAAACAAAATTTTTATTATTATGGGTGTGTGTGAATTGGTTAAAAATTGGTTAAAAATTAAAATTATGACAGTAAAATTAAAATTTTTGAAAGTTTTATTCACCACAAGAAGGCGCCGAAATTTTATCTGCTCTGGACCTAGTATAAATTTTGACACTTTAGTTAAATTTTTGATTGAAATAAATTAATTTTAAATTCATTTATTTTTGAAAATAAATAAATTTTTGATTAAAATTTAAATTGATATCAAATTTGTATCAAAAATTTTTTTTTTTTTTTTAATTAAAAAAAAATTAAAAATTAATAATTAATAAAATAATAAATTTAAAAATAAAAATAATAATAATATTATATTATTATTATTATTAAAAATTTAATTTTGTTAAAATTAGCAAAATTAATGGGAAATATATTTTTAATACTCTATTCATATTGAATTTTCCTTAGAATTTAATTATGTAAAATTTTTAACCAATTCACACAGTTAAAATTTTTAAAAACACCCCACAGTTAAATTTTTTTTAACCTCGTGGGGATTTTTTTTTAACCAAATTATTTTTAACACTTTGACACACGCCCTATGGAGTAAAAAAATTCAAATTAAATAAAAAATTTTCATATTCATGACATTAACCAAAAAAAAAAAAATATTTTGATTTTGTGTGACATTTCGATGATTTTAGGAATTGTAGTTGGCTGTTTTATATTTTTTTTGTGTCCTTGCTAAAACTTTACTATGATAGACATAAATTTTATGGTGCAAATGGAAATAACTTAACCTAATCATAAATTGTATGTTCAACATAGCTAAGATGTAGATTTATGATGTGAATCAGCAAATGGGCCTTAGTGAAACTTTACCAAAAATGAAGGGAGAACAAGCGCAGGAAAGCTAATATAAACTAAAATAAATCAGATATTCTCATAACCTGATTTTTTGCTACTAGAGGGCAGTAAATTACATATAAAAACCTTATTTAATATAGTAAATGTGCCCAAAAATGAAGTGTGACTAGTCGTTGGAAAGGTATTTAAGAGTAGAATACAATGCCAGTAACCGTATTTCAAATTTCTACGGATAGAGGCAATGAATACTAAAATATATACGATATTAATTTTTAAAATGCGATTTCCAATAGTCAATAAACCCCAAAAATTAGGTTTAACATCGCATATCAAAGGTAGTAAGTAGTAGTATAAAATCACAGTTATTATAATTTTATTTTCTGCCACTAGAGGGTGCAATATAATACTCAAAATATTCATTTAGAGTAGTTGAATTTAAAAAAGCCCATAATTATAAAACTACTGATCAGTAGTTCTGGTGCGCGGCATTTTTTTTTTGGTTCACGGTCGCCAGATCTTTTTTTTTCGATTTTTGTTTTAACTACTATATATTCCTTTGCCAACTCTGATATTAATTTATAGCTACCTATGTGATGCTTACCCACAATAACTTGGATACGCCTATATCATGCTTCTAAATTGTTTAATGTCCTTGGCAAGTCTTCATTTATGGAATCTGCTATTAACCAAAAAGTAGGATCATATTGTGGTTTTGGCATACGAGCTTTTAATTTACCTGTTATATAATTTTCGCGAAAAAAAGTTGGAATTTTTTTTTCAATCTTTCTCAAGGGTGTTACATAGTTCGAGAAAATAATTTCAGATATCCTCAAGTGGTACAAATGCTTTTGAATTTGACGTTTTTTGTTTTTTTTTGTTTTTGAATTTGGCGCCACACTATAAGCCCTAGGTGGAACAGACATCTCTTAAAAGTCGCATTAGGAAAATATACTTTTGCAGCTGCCACGCTAGCTTTTTCCAAATCTGATATTATACTTTTTGGATTGAAATTAATATGATAATTGCAAGCTGTGAGCAATATTTCGTAAAACATTTAATTGTATGATTCCTTATTTTTAGGTGTCATCAAGGAATATAAAAGTGGCACACATCCGCTTTTTATTTTTCCATGAATTGTATAAAATTGCTTGAAAATGACTGCTACGACCTTAAATGTGCCATCCATAAACCAGCAATCAGCTTGTGAAAAAATTTCGAGATTGGATTTAAAGCCCAATAGAATAATGTTTGAGTTCTTAAATTTTTTGCCTGCTAAAAGAACTAATTCACCTTCAACATATTTAAGAATTTCAGGAATACATATTTCATCTATTGATGCAGGTTATTTTATTATTCCATTATATCGAACTTTTTTATTTACTTTGCAAACATAAATACACCCGTCAGGGTCATGCCTGTGCTCAGATGGACTCTTGATTACCTTATGTTCATTATTTATTACTAATATTGTATTTACTCGACTCTTACAAAAAAGGCTATTGTTCTTGTGGCATATCCACCTAAAAAAACCTTTCCATTGCCTTTCCAAATGGTAACCATCCACAACTAGCTTATCACTTTTACAATTGATATTTCCATTATCTTCACTATTTACTTTTAATAACTTTACTACTCAAACTATGCAAAAGAAATGAAAATTATTATTATTGCAAGCTTTTTTATTCTTCCTTTTTCCAATATATTTAACATTTCATTTATCATTTCTTATAGTATTAATTTTATAAAAATACAATTCACAATTTTAGCATATTATTGATTAGTACTTATCACTAATAAATGTTTATGTTGAAAATTCATCATCTTCATCAATTAAGGACATAAGCCTCCCCAAGTCCTTCCAAACAGCTCTGTCCGATGCTATCCTTTCCCATCTTGTATTCATTTTCTTTATGTCGTCACTCCATCTTTCAAGCCATCCCAACTCTCTTCAAGCCATCTCTCGGTATCCATTCACTGATAATTTTGGTCCATCTATTATACATTAGCCTAGCTACATGGCCAGCCCATTTCCACTTTAACGATTTAGCCTCTTCCACTGCATCTTTGAATTTCGTTCTTCGCCTAATTTCATCATTTGTAAATCTGTATCTTCTGCTAATATGTAATAAGGATCTCTCCATGAGTCGCTGATTAACTTCAATTTTATTATTTAGTGTAACTGACATATTCCAAGTTTGAGCTCCATAAGTTAATACTGGTAATACTGTCATGTCGAATAATTGTTTTTAGGGCTTTTTTTTAAAAAAACAAATCCCTTATGTTAACGTCTGTCTGTCCGTCTGTCCGTCCGGTGTAAACAATTAAAATCAGTTCTTTCACATAGTTAGTGCACACTCAAGTTTATGATTGACCCACCGATGGAAAGTTTGATTTATTGAGAACCAGATGTAATTGATGGAATTTTAAAATTCGGCCGGTAGGCGGCGCTATTCACATTGTGCCAAAACATCTTTTTCCATATAAAATTGTAATTTTATATAGTAAATGTGCCAAAAAAATGAAATTTGACCACTCGTTGGAAAGGTATTTAAGAGTAGAATACGATGCCAGTAACTGTATATTTTTACAGCTAGAGGCGCTGAATACTAAAATATATAAAATATTAATTTTTAAAATGTAATTTCCAGTAGTCAATAAACCCCAAAAATTAGATTAAATGTTGACTCTGAAAGGTAGGAAGTAGTAATATAAAACCACAGTTGTTATAATTTTAATTTCAACCACTAGAGGGCGAAACATATAATTATATTGTTTTTCAAAAATGTTATTTAACTTTGTGAATCTTTACCAAAAATGAAGGGAAAACAAGCGCAGGAAAGCTAATATAAACTAAAATAAATCAGATATTCTCATAACCTGATTTTTTGCCACTAGAGGGCAGTAAATTACATATAAAAACCTTATTTAATATAGTAAATGTGCCCAAAAATGAAGTGTGACTAGTCGTTGGAAAGGTATTTAAGTGTAGGATACAATGCCAGTAACCGTATTTCAAATTTCTACCGCTAGAGGCGCCGAATACTAAAAAATGTAAAATGTTAATATTCTGAAAATGTGTTTTCCAATTATCAATAAGCGCCAAAAATAGGTTTAATGTCGCATCTGAATGGTAGTAAGTAATAGTATAAAATAAAATCATAGTAATAATTTTAATTTCTGCGGCTAGAGGGTGCAAAATATACTCCAAATATGCATTTAGAGTAGTTGGATTTAAAAAAAGCCCATAATTATAAAACTACTGATCAGTAGTTCTGCTGCGCGGTATTTTTTGTTTTTTGTGCTGATGTTTGAATTCAGGATATTTTTCATAGACCAAAATTGTTTCCAACTATTGGCGATTCTTCTATCTATTTCTTTCTCTGCCTTGTTTTTAAATGAGATTGTTTGGCCTAGGTATATATAATCTTCACAATATGTTTTCTTCTTCTAATTTTATATTTATTTCGGTAAAATTTGATAATAATTTAGCTTTAGCTCTATTCATTTTTAATCCTACTTTTTTACATTCAGTCGCCAACCTATTTATCATTATCTCTAAATTTTCTGCAGTTTCTGCGAACATAGAAATATTATCAGCAAATCGCAAGTCAGTTAGTTCATTACCGTTAATATTTATACCCAGAGCTTCAAGATTTGTGTTTTTAAATATTTCCTCTAAAACAGTACAGAAAAGTGATGGTGATAGCGGGTTACCCTGTCTTACAGCTCTTTCAATATTAAACGTATTACCTTTGAATTCTGTTGATATTTTGGCTTTGCAATTTTCGTAATTTTTTTAAATTATATTAATTTCTTTCCGTGAACTACCTTGATTACGTAAAGCTTCCCATATTTTTTCGTGTTCTATTGAATCAAATGCTTTTGAGAAGTCTATGAAACAAATATAAAGATTTTTCTGGTATTCATAGCATGCAAATGGTCAGTTGTGGAATATCCGAAACGGAAACCAGCTTGCTCACAAGGTTAAAGTTAACTTTCATACGTCTTACTAGGAAATTGGAGAATATTTTATATATAGTTGAGAGAATGCTGATTGGTTTGTACTTATTTTATTCGGCCTTATAACCTTCTTTATATAAGAGAATTATTGTTGAGTCTTTCCATTGGCTTGGAATAATTTCAAATATTATTATTTCGTTAAATACATATGTTATTATTTCAGATAGTTCATTTTTACCAAGTTTTATCATTTCTGCGTTTATTCCATAATTTCCAAGACATATTCCAACTTTTAATTCATATATTGTTTCTTCAATTTCACTTTTTAAAAATAGAGGGAAATTTTTCAGTAGTACTTTCTGCATTATTTGTATTAATATATTTTTGTTTTAGATTAGATTTATATAAATCTTCGAAGTATAATGTCGCTGTCTGATTAATTTGCGTTATTATGGGTTTTTACGTTTCTATTTTTTAAATTAATTATCCAGTCTTTGCCTTCTCTAAAATGTTCTTTTATTCTTTTAATACTTTTTTTATCTTCAACTATTTGTTTCACAATTTGTTCATCATATTGTTTTATAGATTTTTGAATTTCTTTCCTTAATTTTATTAGTTCATTTTTGTCTGTCAGTGTCCAATTGCCTTTCTTCTTATAATTTCTCTTTCTTCTATTAGTGATTTGGTATGTGGTGAAATTTTTTTTTTTCTTATTTATTTTTTTCAAAATTGTGTTTTTGGCAGCCTCTATAACAGATTTTTCTAGAAAATCATTTGTTATCTGCAAATCTCCAATTTCTTTTATTTTATTTATATATAAAGTTTTTATTAGATTGTTTTTTCTCATTTGAAATAAATTTAGGTAATTCTAGTTTTTCAATTTTGTTATGATATTCTTTAGTTTTATGGTTTAACGAAATTTTTGCTCTAATCAAACGGTGATCACTATCAAACGCAATGTTAGTTAATATAGATACATCTTTTATAGTTTTCTTCCTGTTAGTGATTTTAAAATCAATCTCATTTTTTGTATGACTATTGGGCGATTTCCATGTCCATTTGTTTTTTTCTTTTTTGTTGAAAAAAGAATTTACAACAATCATATTATTTTGCCATAACCATGCTATTAATTTTTGTCCCTTTCTATTTCTGTTACCAATTCCATAATTACCAAGAATGTATTGTCTCTAATCTATTTGTCTCTTACCAATTTTCGCATTAAAATCTCCTATGATGTAAATATTATTAGTTTTTAGCACATTTCCAACCAAATTGGAAGAAATGTGTATATTAGTTTCACTCTGTCTGTCCGTCTGTCCGTCCGTTTACACTAACTTCTACATCTATTAAGATAGAGTAATAAAATTTTGACCATAGATAGATAGTAATAAAATAATAGGTCCAGTAGAACAAAATTTTCCTCTATCTCTTTTCCCTTCCGAGTTATTCCCCCTCCAAGTTCGAAAATTGCCTATATTGAACATCTAATAACTTTTAAACCAATAAAAATTTTTGAGGTCTGTAAAAGCTATAAGATAGCAAAATCTTTTATCTTAATTGTGAAATTAACAATTTTTTTAAAATTTAATTCTTTGATGTATAAAAATACCGTTATCTTCATACAACTTTTTTTAGTTTTTTTAACACCCTGTATTTCCAAAAGTGCTTATTATGGAAGACTGAAATTTATGTACCAAAGAGATATCTAAAAAATAACTAGATCTGAAGAAATTGTATCCGTATCTCCCCTCCCCTTTCCGTTGTGGCCCTTCCAAAATCAAAAAATTACATTTTTAATTTACTTGTAAAATTATAACTGCACAATGTTTTTAAAAACAAATAATGAGAAAACTTTCGAAAATCATATTTCTTTAAAGTGCATTAACTAATAAATTATAATCATTTGCCTCACACTTATCATTAATCAAAATGCTTAAGCATGTAAAATTTTGCAAAAAACCAACATCTTGCATATTTTTAGGAGCTATATAAATGGAATATTGGATTTCATATCACATTATGTTAAATTAAAAGCAAAATTAAAGAAAACTTAAATGATAAGTTTGTATATATTTTCCTGGAATAATAACCTTGGAAGGAAAAAAAATTAATAAAATCAAACAGGGACACATTTTTTATCTATATTTACCATATAATTTTTTATCTTTCCTATGTATAGTACATTGAAAATACTACTAAAAAATAAAATACACGTATAGGAATTCCCATTGTTTTAGAATAGCTCATAGTTCTACATGAGGCGATTTTGAGGCAAATGTGCTTTTGACAAACCCGGGGTTTGTTTATCGTATTTTTATATTTCCTAACGTTTCACTTAGTTTTCCATAAATTTCGTCTATTGTTTTTTCTTCTTCCTCTGATGTTGGTGCATATATTTGCACAATAGCAAATTTTGTTTTTTCAATCTTGAATTCACAAGCTAGTATTCTGTCATTTATTAAGTGTATGTCACCTATATGTTTTTTAAGTTTGCTATTTATTGACATTCCAACTCCGTGTATGGCTTTTTTAATACCAATATATGTAAAAATACTTCCATCTTCTTTTTCCAATATTCTTGAATCATCTAATCTTGTTTCTGCTAAACCAATTACGTCCCATTTGACGTTTAATAATGCATTTTTTAATTCAATTAATTTGCTCTCCGTTGCTAAAGTGCGTACATTAAATATGCAGATGTTAAAATCTGTAATTTTGTCTTTTGTTACATCTATATTTCTTTTTAATTCGTTTTCATTTAATTTTAATTTTCTTTTTAGTTTCAGTTATCCATCTCTATTAGTGAGACATGGGGGGTTTTGGCCTTGATTTCCCACGGTGGCCAACTACAAAAAATACTACATAATATACTATATACTACATAATAAAGAACTGAATAACAAAGAAATTCTATTACCGGGAATTCCCCGTTTAAAAAGTAAAATTCAATTTTTAGAAATTGAAGAATACAAAGAAAACTTTTTCAGTAATCTTTGTTAAAATATTACTTTTTATTTTCTTACCAGTTGCATTTTCAACAAATGCTTTAAATTTTTTTAAAACATTTAGATATTCGCTCGTCTTTTTAAGAAAATAAACAAAGACGTTTTTTGAAAAATCATCAATAAATGTGACAAAATATAAGCTTTTGCTGATTTGCTGATAGCCCGCATAGATCTGTATGAATTAATTCTAATTGTTTTTATTTTTTACGGGGAATGGTAATCTTGTTTGTTTACCACGAATACAAGTGACAAAATCAATATCAGTGTTTTGCATACCTGGCAACCTTTTACTATATTATTATTCCTCAATTTTATCAATGAGGCTAGATTTAAATGGCCATACCTTTTATGCCAAATTTCTATCAAATATTCCTTTTTAATTTTGTTACATATTTCTGCTGTATCATTTTCATACAAATTTACATAAAATAAACCATTATTTTTTACATTACTTTTAAAATATTATTATTTTGTATTATTTGTGCTAGATGCTAGATTATGTTTTATCAAGACAGGACAACCATTATCGGTAGCTTTCCATGTTGATATCAAATTGCTTTATAATTCAGGAACGTGTAGGGTAAGGGTATTATAAAGGAAAACTGTATTTATTTTATTATTAATTTTTATATTCAATTTGATAGTTCCTATACTCATAATTTTAACTAATTTTTCATCATCTAATTGCACTTCACCACAGTGATTTCTATTAATAGTTATGAAATATTTTTCACTACAGCACATAAGTGACTATCAATGCACCACAAATTATTATCAGTTAAAGAATAATTTACTTTATTTGCATTTTTAGTTATTGTTTCAATTAATTCAGAAGCAATAAATCCTTCACAGTTCTGTACGCTACGTAATTTGGTTTTTTCTCGTACATTAACTCTGCAATCTTTTTTCATGTGCACTCTTTTTCCACAACGACGACTATACCTTTTTGATTGAAATTTAACTTTCATGGCGTTGTCTAAATTTTGGTGAACCTTTTTCCTATCACTAACTGATGGAAAAAATTTTGACACATCGAATTGAGCTTGAATATCTTTGTATATGATTCTGGTAAGCTGTCTAATAATATAGCTTAAAAGTCTTCGTCAATTTTAGGTTCCATTTCTCGTAACCGTGTAATAAATGAATTAAATTCTAATAAATATTCTTCCACATTATCACTGTCTAACATTTTAATAATAATTAACTTACGGAATTCTTAAAGTTTTTGCCGGGCACCATTCCTATTAAACCTGCTTTCTAAAAAATTCCAAATTTCCTTAGACGATTTGGAATTTTTTATCAATGTAACTTGATTATAATTTCACATATTGCATTCATATCGTTATATTGAAACGTGTCCAGCTGGCCATCTTCAGTGGCATCATGTGATTTTATTTTACCCAAAGCATAATATAAGGTCTATTTTTATGTATAGGGGGGATCAAAGTCGATCAGCTTGCTGTCGGCTCCGTTATGAGGTTTTGGCAAATATGATAGGGGGATTCAAACCGTATCACCGTTCGTATCACCGAAATCTATCATAGCATTGCAACCTTCGGTGGCTGGACTGGTCATGTTTCAGGCAGTTATCGAAGGGTGAATGGTTACATAAGGGATTTATCCTGAATGTGATTCGCAAGTGTAGGTGCTACCTACAGGGTGTCCACAAAAAGTTCGACGCTAGAAGAGTAAACCTTGGAAATAAAAATCCCCTAATTTATGGTGACACAGCATATGTCTAAAGATGACTGGTTAGTGGGTAACTAACCTCTAATATGCGGCCTCTGGATACCAGGCGACCTCCAGTTTCAACCAGCCTTCCCCTGGTAATGCGGCGCTCTGCCAGGGGTGACCTTTCTTTCTCGCGCTACTCGTGAGTACAAAACATGAATTGTAACAAAAACACAAACAAACAAAGGGAAGATGCTCCCTCTAAGGCACAAAAAATGGCTAAAGCCGAAAAAGAGGTGGAAGTGGCTAAGGACACAATAACTCAAAAACAAACGGTGACAGATGTGTCTGAAAAGGTGAATCCTCCACAAACCGTCGGTACACCATTCTTCAGACCACATTCTTTAGAAAAGTTGAAAGGAGAATCTCGTTAAAAAAAGGGTTAGATGAAAACATGTTATCAGCAGAGCTGAAACAACTAACCCTTTCAGAAAATAAAAAGAGGCTAAGCGGCCATCGTCGTTATTCGTATCACCGAAATCTCGGCAAGTCAATTATAGAGGCATACGACCTCGCATTTCTACTTATGCAAGATACCCTATCTCCAGCGCAAGAAAAGGCAGCGAAAAGGCTGCGAGCCACATCGTCAACTCCACCTTCGACCACAAACAGCAAAGATAGTAAGAGGCCTAAGATGTCAATAAATAGATGTATCGGAACTAAACCCGCAGCAAAGGTACAGCCCTCCATGTCGGGAATTAGTTTCCGTGATACAGTAGTCGGAACCAGAATTGGGAGCATCCATACTGATCACCCTCACCAACTACTATCCTCCGAGCAGCTACCTGCAATACAAAAAAGAATATTGGCAGAAATACCAAAAGCGGCAAAAGAGGGAACTTTAAGCCTTAAGCCAGGGTGGATGTCAATCATCTGCCTTCATGATAAGACCGCTAAGTGGTTAGAAACATCAGCCTCGCCCAATAAGCTTAACATCCACATTAATTAAAAGTGATGAAAACACAATCATCAAAGCCGTCCGGGAGGAAAATATCCCTAAACTAGAGCTAATCACGGGATATTTTCCTCAAGAAGAGGATTCAACAGAGGACATCCTCACGTTGATCGACTCACAGCTCCGTCCCAAATCAAAGGAGCCCGTTAGCGGCAAGCCGCAACTCCCAAAGGATGCTGAGGGAAAAGAATAACCTAAAAGTTATTCAGGCGAATCTCCATAGAGCAGCAGCGGCGATGAACGTATTTGCTTGGAGATTCTCTAAAGAGAGTTTCCACATGGCTCTTTTACAAGAACCAAGAGCCATCAAGGGAAAAATAATAGGTATTCCTCAAAACATAGTAACAGGCCTAGAACTGCACTCTTAATTTCAAATGAGAGATTAACTATCTAAATATACCTTTTTTCATACGTACTGATCTAGTAGCAGTACTGGTGAGACTACCAACATCAGGAGGTTTTCAAGAGGCAATTTTTGCCTCGGCCTACTTTCCTGGTGAGGAGCAGGAAGCCACATAGTATGGGGTAGTAGAAATATAAATAAGAGAGGTGAGTCACTTTTAAATTTTATTACTACTAACACCTTGATATACGAAACAGAGGCAGTACCCCTACCTTTATTAACTCAATCAGGAAAGAAGTACTTGATCTAACCATAACAAGCCCCTGCTTAATAGAGAAATGTGTCAATTGGCATGTTTCAAAAGAGGCCTCCTATCAGACCACAAGCATATATGTTTTGATATAAAGTCCTCCTTAATATGTAATAGTGTCTTTAGAACGTACAAACTGGAATAATTACCAGAATCTTCTAATTTACGAAGTAGGTTACTCAGAGGTACAAATATGTAGCCCACACTGCATTGACCTCCAAGCTAATAATATCGTAGGTAACATTTTGACATTTTGAGTGCATACGAACAAAGCTGACCCGTCTCACAAAAGAAAAGGATTAAGCAAATCCCCTTGTGAAATGAGAAACTAGCGGAAAACGCAAAGAAACAAGGAGACTGTTCAACAGAACAGCGCAAAAACCTTTGGTTCGTGGGACGAATACCGAAGCTCACTAACCGAATATAACAATCTATTGAAGAAATCAAGAAAGGAATCATGAAGAACACTATGTGAAAAGATCGATGAACTCCCAGTTGCCTCCAGACCCCAAAAAGTGCTAGAAAAAGACACTCCGATAGACATCGGACTATTAGAGAGACCAGACGGGTCCTCAACCACCACCAGTCTCGAAACATTAGAGGTGTTATTGCCAACACATTTTCCTGGCTATAAAATCGTCCGAAATGACGAAGATCTAGAGGCAGAGGAAAGGATGACCCGTCCTACTCCCAATAGCAGACAAGCTGCAAATAGAATCTTCACTCTGGAAAAGATTAAATGGGCAATCAAAACCTTTAAGCCATTCAAATCGGCCGGAGTAGACCAAATTTTCCTCGCTCTTCTACAAAAGGGATTAGAGATTCGTATGCCAACGATGATAAGAATCTTTAAAGCAAGTTTTATATGGGGGTATAACATGGAGAAAAGCCAGGGTAGTATTTATACCAAAGGTAGGGAATCGTCCCAGTGAAAAACCTCGCCCAATAAGCTTAACATCCTTTTTCGTCAAAACGATGGAAAGTGGACCTCCACATTAGAACAGGAGCAAATAGAATCCGCCTAAATGCAAAGCAACATGCCTACCAGAATGGAAAATCTACGGAATCGGCTCTTCATGATTTAGTATTAGTTAGGTATATAGAAGGGGCAAAGGACCACAAAGAAATTGTACTATGTGCTTTCCTAGCCATTGAAGGAGCATTTGATAATACTCCCCATGATGCTATTATAGCAGCAGCTACGAAAAAAGATCTAGAACCAGCGATCATAAATTGAATAAATGCCATGCTTAGAAGCAGAATGACTACGGCTTAACAGCCCAGACCTATAGGGGATGCCCCCAAGGAGGAGTACTATCTCCACTACTATGGTCCATAGTCGTTGACGAGCTTCTAGATCGCCTTACAAACCTAGGATTCGAGGTTATTGGTTACGCCGATGACCTCGTCATTATTGTTAGAGGTAAATATGACTCCACCTTATCCGAAAGGCTTCAATTCGTATTAGAAACAATAATGAACTGGTGTCAGTCGTAGAACTTTAGCATAAACCCAAGCAAGACTGAAATCGTTCCATTTACAAATAGAAAATACTTAGTTTATCAACCCCTTTAATAAATGGCACACCAATATCATTTTCCAAAGAGGTCAAATACTTAGGAGTTATACTGGACAGTAAACTCAACTGGAATATTCATATGGAGTGGACTCATTAATAAGCAAATATTAATTTATTTAAAAGCTATAAAGGCAATGTGGGCCTGCAAAAGTCTGTTTGGAAGGAAATGGGGGTTATCACCAAAGATCTACTGGTGTTACAAACGATCATCCTTCCTATAGTTACATACGGATCAACCGTTTGGTGGACTAAAACATAACAAAATAAAACACAGTATATGTTACAAAAAATTCAAAGAGTAGCCTGTCTAGGAATAACTGGCGCTATGAGAACCTTCCAACTGCTGCAATGGAAATGGTTTTCAAAACCTAATCATCCTGGCCAAAAGGAATAACGTTACCTTGATGTGGGTTCCAGGACATATAGGAATAGAGGGTAATGCAGTGGCGGATCGCCTTGCCAAGAATGGCGCAAATTCAAATTTTATTGGACCTGAGCCAATCTGCGGTAAACCAAGAGGACACTCAAACCTCATAATTCGAAAATGGATAGAAAAAGAGCATAAGATCTACTGGAACCAAATACCAGGTTTGAATATATCCAAAAAATTAATCCACCCACATAAATTAAAAGTGGAGGACATCCCTTAAACTCAGCAAAAAAGACATTAACACCTTTACAGGTCTCTTCACAGGCCACACTCGAGCTAAGTACCACCTGAAAAAATGTCCTTGGCTGAATCTGACACTTGTCGTCTCTGTTTAAACGATATAGAAACAACAGAACACATTCTCTGCCACTGCGAGGAATTAGCAAGCAGAAAACTAAATTCAAATGAAGAACTCGCTATAATGGCAATAATCCCTTCAAATGAAGAACTGGCAATAATGGCCCCCTCAATGATTCTCAGATTTTTCAGATCACTAAATATGTGGTAGGGAAAATGGGCAGTAAACGCACAATAGATCGAAGAGGTCGCAGTTCTCTCTCACGGTCGCCAATCTAAAAAAAAGTAAAATAGATGTAAAATAGCTTCCATCTGCGATTTCCACGTGTAATAACTTTCACCGTTTAACAGTGGTACTTTCCCAAAAAATGTGGACATTTTCAATAAATAATATTATTATAGTATGATTCCGCTTCTTTTTTCTTTGGGACTGGGCCCATAACCTGTTAAATTATCGCAGGATTAATAAAATACTTCTAGATTATAAATATAGGCTAGTTCATAAATCGGTTCAATTTCATATACATAAGTACTTAACCTCATTACCTGAATTCATTACAGTTGTCCTTGTATTCAGATACCTGTGGAGGACAATACACATTTAATATCATAGAACACAAATTCATAGAGTCTGCACATTCATATATAATAAATCATCTTCTGCGATCTCGGATGCAAGATTTCAAAGATATTTTCATTCAAGCTAGTTCAAACTTCAAACTGCGAAAAAAAAATAAAAACAAAAATCCTTATGTTGTACAAGAAATGAAATTTGATGATTTCTATGACTTAAACACTTAAGTTTCAATGTAATTTAAAACCGGAATATTGATGAATATTGTGTAGTTGTTTGTTGGTTAAAAATTAAATGTTTAAAATAAAAAAAATAATCCGGATACCATATTTCATAGATATACAACAATTTATAAGACAATTGATATAAATACAACAATTTATAAGAAAATTGATATAAATACATCAATTTATAAGAAAATTGATATAAATTTAAAAAAAATATATTCGAAACCGAAATGTAGATATGAAACTAATAAGATGTTATGTAGCACTACTTCCAATAATCCAAACAAAGAATACTGATTTGCTGAAACTTTGTCACTCTGGTGTTAATCATGATGAACTACATCTATGGTATTTTAACCTAACCATAAATAAATGAGCAAGTAGACAGCTTATTATAAAATTATTTAATAGAACACAGTACTTCACCTTATAACTCTCCTAGATTATTAGTTCCAAAATAAATGATAAAAAAATGGAAAATGTGTATTGATTATAGAAAAGTAAACAAATCGTTAATACCGGATAGATTCCTATTACCAAATCCCTATTGAAGAAAATTCTCGTGATATAACAGCTTTTACTACAGAACAAGGTTACTTTACTACCTTTTGGTCTAAACCTCACTTAAGTTTCAATGTAATTTCAAATGAAGAACTGGCAATAATGGCAATAATCCCTTCAAATGAAGAACTGGCAATAATGGCCCCCTCAATCATTCTCAGATTTTTCAGATCACTAAATATGTGGTAGGGAAAATGGGCAGTAAACGCACAATAGATCGAAGAGGTCGCAGTTCTCTCTCACGGTCGGCAATCTAAAAAAAAAAAGTAAAATAGATGTAAAATAGCTTCCATCTGCGATTTCCACGTGTAATAATTTTTACCGTTTAACAATATTATTATAATATGATTCCGCTTCTTTTTTCTTAGGGACTGGGCCCATAACCTGTTAAATTATCGCAGGATTAATAAAATACTTCTAGATTATAAATATAGGCAAGTTCATAAATCGGTTCAATTTTATACAAGTACTTAACGTCAGTACCTGAATTCATTACAGAGTTGTCCTTGTATTCAGATACCTGTGGAGGACGAAATCGCAACCAACACGTTGCAGCTCTTTTGCTCTACGCAATCAGGAACACACATTTAATATCATAGCACACAAATTCATAGAGTCTGCACATTCATATATAATAAATCATCTTCTGCGATCTCGGATGCAAGATTTCAAAGATATTTTCATTCAAGCTAGTTCAAACTTCAAACTGCGAAAAAAAATAAAAACAAAAATCCTTATGTTGTACAAGAAATGAAATTTGATGATTTCTATGACTTAAACACTTAAGTTTCAATGTAATTTAAAACCGGAATATTGATGAATATTGTGTAGTTGTATGTTGGTTAAAAATTAAATGTTTAAAATAAAAAAAATAATCCGGATACCATATTTCATAGATATACAACAATTTATAAGACAATTGATATAAATACATCAATTTATAAGAAAATTAATATAAATACATCAATTTATAAGAAAATTGATATAAATTTAAAAAAAAAAATATTCGAAACCGAAATGTAGATATGAAACTAATAAGATGTTATGTAGCACTACTTCCAATAATCCAAACAAAGAATACTGATTTGCTGAAACTTTGTCACTCTGGTGTTAACCATGATGAACTACATCTATGGTATTTTAACCTAACCTTAAATAAATGAGCGAGTAGACAGCTTATTATAAATTTATTTAATAGAACACAGTACTTCACCTTATAACTCTCCTAGATTATTAGGTCCAAAAAAAAAGAAAAAAAAATGGAAAATGTGTATTGATTATAGAAAAGTAAACAAATCGTTAATACCGGATAGATTCCTATTACCAAATCCCTATTGAAGAAAATTCTCGTGATAGAACAGCTTTTACTACTGAACAAGGTTACTTTACTACCTTTTGGTCTAAACCTCAGCCCTAATTCATTCGTACGTATTATGAATTTTGCATTTTCTGATTTGCCTGCATATAATTTAAGGCTGATTTTCATTACAAAATATTATAAGTATATATAATTACTTATAATTATATATAATTTTAAGGCTGATTTTCATTACAAAATATTTCGATTTTCATTACAAAAAACTTGAAGTCGTCGACCAGAACGGAATGCGAGATACATATAAATTAGTTGTACGATAGAGATAAGATCATCTTTGTAAAAAAAAATTATTTGACATTCATATCTTTTTTATGGCAAATAATTTGACACTCACATCTTTTTATAGTATAAAATTTGACATTGTCGTCTTTTTTATAGCAAAGTATGTCAGCTGAGATACTTTCCTATAAAAAGATATGATTGTCATATGAAAAAGATATGAATGTCAAAAATATGAACGATCAAAATGTTTTTTTTTGCAAATTAATTTTTATTTAAAGCTAGGTATGTACTTAGTACTCAATTCAAAAAAAGTATAATTTTATGTAGAAAATTTTCCAAAGGTGCAAAATTTTGTCTTTAGTTGTTACTTTCTCATATTCACATAGTATAATAACTGGTGGTTTCGATACCAAACAGGTGTTTTAGGACAATTTTTTTTAAAATATGATATTTTGCTCACAACTTTGTCGGTTTTTTTTGTGGAAGTAAATACTTAGCTTAAGTAAAAATTAATTGACACAAAGTTTACAAAACTATTTATTTTTTTTAATGAATAGACAAATAATTATTATATTCTGTCAAATATTTAACCATAAAAAGATTAGTGACATCTAATGGCTGGAAGCAAAATTAATGACGCTGTCTCGTTCTGCCTTACACAATATTTTTATATCTATCTCTTTCTAGTTTTCTGCGAAATATTAAAATATTATAGTAATGAAAATGGGTTTTTTGATTTGCATTGTAATGAAAATCAGGCTTTATGATTGAATAAAATTTCCAAAACTTTTTATTGTATAATTAATATTTTTTATTTCTTTAAAAATAATTATTTGTTATTTATTCAACTAAGGTAAAATTAGGACTAAACTAAATTAGAATTACAATTATTATTGTCATATAATAATTACAGAAAGTGTAATTATTAACTTTGCTTAAATAAAAATATTCCCAAGGTGTCATTTTTATTTTATTAACAATTTATTGACAGACGCTTATTGTGCATAAATTTTGTGGGAACGGAAACAAATGCAATTTTATGTATTTAGTTTCAGCAATAATTAGAGGTGTAATAAAGGTAATTAGAATACCTTTAAATACCTTTATATAACAATTCCCCCCGTAAAATTGTTTGCGGCCTCTGCAAATTTCTCAGAGTTCGGTTGCTGTAATTTAAATTCTATATTAGTCTTGGTTACAATTTTTTTGCTTTTCCGTTTGCATAAAATAAAAATGATTATAAAAGTAATTATTATAAGACCAAGAGTTATACATGAAATGGATGAAATATTATGTTTAAATTCCATATATTCAATATTGTCTCTATTTTTTATATTTATTATTATTTTGCAATTATTAAAATTTATTATGTTATTATTTTTTATTGTAATATTTTGTTTAACACAATTTAATTTAATCTTGTTATAGGTAAATTTTTTGTTACTAACAAATTTTCACTTAAACTTTCAACTGATTGTACTTTATTTATTTTAAGTTTGCAAATATTATTTTCTTCAAAAATATTTTGTATACATTTATCATTATGAATTCTTAAATTCTTTTTAATTAATATTATACTCAAAAATATTATTATCTTGAATTATTACAGTTTCATGTTTCTGTTATAATTCTTCAAATTCTTTATTTGGCATAGGAATTACTAAAGCATTGTAATATTTATTTTTTGAAAATATTGGAATTCCTATTCCAAAAATTATTGAGTTTTCTTTAATTAAAACCGCGTTTTTTAAATAGGGAAGGGTATCTATTGTTATATTAAACTTTGTCATTTCTTCCTCATTTAAAATATTATGCGCAAGAAAATGCGTATTGCTCATTAAAATTATGTCGAGAAATTGTTCCAATTCCTTGTTAATTAAGTTAATATCTGAATACCAATGTAAAATTAATTTAAGAGTATGAATTGACTCTAGAGCTGTATTTGTTTCGTTAGTAATGGAAATAGTTTTATTCAGAATTATATTTTGTATATTAGTTTGATTGATTAACAATTAGATTCATATTTTTATGAGATTATCATTAATAATAACTTATTTATTAACTTCATTAGTAAAATCAGTTGTTTAGAATTTTGGTCTATGTTTACTAAATGGTCGTATATTTCTTTGGCGTCGTCATCGTCCATAGTTCCGAAAACGAATTTCATTACTGTACCTCCGAGGTTAATTAATCCTCGTTTTTTCCTAAAGTTCTTACATTTTGGTATTAGTTTTTCAAGAATTCTATAAGCCAAAAACAATTCTCTTTCCAGTATTTTTATTTCAATGTTCTCCGAATAGATCTTAAGGCAAACAGCCAAGGTCGCCAGAATGGAGACCTCAGAGAAGAAGCTGACAGTAAAGTTTAGTGATATCGCAAAAAATCACTTAAACGTTGCTGTCGTGGATAACAACGATAAAAACCAAAAGGTTTCGTCCAAGCTATGGATGAAACTGGAAGGCAGGCTGTCAGAGATGGTCCTGGATCATATATTGATGGGCGACGGGGGGCCACTTCCTTGTTTTGATTCATCCACTGTAGTCAGGGGCTACAGGGTAATCAAGTGCGAAGATCACTTCTCCTTAGATTTCCTTAGCAGCAGTGTTGCTAAGAGTAGCAACACCTGGGAGGAAGCCAAGATCGGCCTAATCCCAGCTAAGCACATACCGAGGAGACCTAGGGCGCGCATTTGGTTGCCAGGGTGGAGATTAACGGGGAGAGGCTCCTCTAAGCTCTAACGCTACACAACCCGGAGGTCCCGATGGGCAACTGTGAAGTTATTAAAAAGGAGGAGGATACGACTGACCCTCAGAAGAGTAGTTTATCCTTCCTCCTTCTGATAAATGACGAGAGTCTGGCACCCCTAGAGCAGGTGGGGAACAGACTGAGATTCGGCATCCGCCGAGCCAAACTCGAGATTTTCCAGTCGCAAAGCCTTGAGATTGACGAGGCGGATGAAGCGATCGACCTGCTTGAAGAGATGTCTCTGGCCAAGGAGACTGCAGGAAAAGACCTACATGCCATAGATGATGAAGGTTGTCCAGGCGAATCTTAAGCACTCTAGACTCGCCTCGGACAACCTAATAATCTTCCTGTGCAAGGAAGACATTGACGTAGCCTTACTACAAGAACCCTGGGTAAACACCTCCAGAGTGAGAGGTCTCAACCACAAAAACTACAACCTATTCTACAAGCCTGTAGATAACCATAGAGGTAAGCCAAGAGCGTGTATTCTAGTTAGAAAACACATAAATGCACATCTTTGTTCTAATTTTAGCTATGAAGACATGACTGTCAACAAAGTTGAACAGAATGACGGCAAGGAAATGTATATCAGCTCGGTGTACATGCCGCATGATGAACAAGCCCCGCCAATCAAGCTTCAGGAACTGGTCCACGCCAAGAAAAGCAAGCTGCTTATTGGATGCGACGCTAATGCCAGACACTCCCTGTGGGAAAGTTCTGAGATAAATGAAAGAGGTCAGTCACTTTATGATTTTATACTAAATAACAACCTATCTATTTGTAATAGAGGCAAAACCCCCACATTTACCTTCCCTTGCTCAGATAGGCACCCGGGATGGGAAGCTATAATCGACATTACATGTACTAGTAATGACGTAGAACCTATGGTAGAAAATTGGAGAGTATCCAAAGAGAGATCTTTTTTTGATCACAGCTGGATACTCTTCAATATCAGCTTAACAACCAACAGTCCCAAACCCTATAGAAACCCCAAAAACACAGACTGGTCTAAGTTCAGATCAGTGCTAAAACTAAAATTACTACCCGTAAGCAACGACAATAGGGATATAGTAACGACCGAAGCTCTAGAAGAGCTAACGGTCAAGTTCACTAAAGCCATGGAGGTATCCTACAAGGTGTCTTGTCCAATTAAACGAAGTAAAAAATCATTCCCCCCGTGGTGGGATGACAATCTCAACAAACTAAGGAAGGTGACTATGGATGCCTACAATATCTGCTATAAGCAAGGTACATGGCAACTCTACAAGGACCGTCTCCGCGAATATAAGAAGGCTGTCAGGACGGCCAAAACAAAAAACTGGCAAGAGTACTGTGAGTCCATAGAAAGCACTAGGGACTCAGCTAGGTTAAGCAAGATCCTAAGTAAGGATCACACCAACCCCTCCTTCCTTAAGAATACGGATGGTACCTGGACGGAATCATCCGCGGAAACGTTAGAACTACTAGTAGACACACACTTCCCAGGAAGCACTGGAACTATAGCGGAGGACACCCAGCCAGGTGACCAATCTATATCTATGCCTCCCGCGGAATGGCACAATACACTTATAACACCTGAGAAAGTCGCCTGGGCGATTGATATCTTCTCACCATACAAATCGCCTGGACCTGACGGTATCTATCCCAAGATGCTTCAGGAAACCAAAGAGATAACCATTCCCCTAATAACGAAATTATTCAAAGGCAGCCTTACACTTGGCTATATTCCGCATTGGTGGAGGCAGGTGAAGGTAGTCTTCATCCCGAAGGCGGGAAAAAGCGGACACAAATCGGCTAAAGACTTCAGGCCAATTAGTCTATCTTCCTTCCTCTTAAAATCCCTAGAACGAATACTCGAGCTAGAGTTAAGAAAATACCTTGAAAAAGAGCCATTAAGCACAGCCCAACATGCCTACAGCAAAGGTAGGTCCACTGAAACCGCGTTAAGCATGGTGGTCAAAGATGTTGAGCGTTCCATTTACTACAAGCAATATACATTAGCGGCCTTCTTAGATATTGAGGGTGCTTTCAATAACGTTCATAACGCAGCCATTATAGAATCGCTGGCTAAGTTAGGAGTAGAAGCGAAACTAGTTCAATGGATCGCAAATATGCTAAAAACTAGAGAGATCCAGACGGAACTCGGTAATAGCCACATTGCTAGGAAAGTTAGTAGAGGCACCCCACAGGGTGGGTTTCTTTCACCCCTTATTTGGCTCCTAGTTATGGATCAAATCTTGAAAAAGTTACAAGAAGAAGGGATTCAAGCAATCGCATACGCTGATGACCTAGTCATTCTGGTCTCCGGTAAATAGCCCCACACACTAAGCGAGATATTAGAGAGAGCCCTAGCCTGCGTTAGTAGATGGGCCAAAGACTGTGGCCTACGTGCGAACCCAGCTAAGACTGAGCTCATGCTCTTCACCACAAAAACCAAAATCCCAACCTTTACTCGTCCAAGAGTAGATGGTGTCGAATTGCAGCTTTCCCCTAGTGTCAAGTATCTAGGTGTGATACTTGACACTAAGTTAAGCTGGAAACTTAACGTTGAAGCGAGAGCAAAGAAAGCGTACGTAGCTCTCTACTCGTGCAAAAAGATGTTAGGTAAAAAATGGGGATTAAAGCCAAGAATGGTTTTATGGATGTACACAGCCATAGTTCGTCCTATCCTCACGTACGGGTCAGTTGTATGGTGGCCTGCACTCCCTAAGGAGTACAACCGTACCAAGCTAGGTAGGGTCAAAAATTATGTATAACTAGATGGATGTTTTCATATATCTGGCTATATATGAAAATTCAATTTCTATATTAAAAATTGTAGTACCCCATTCACTCAAATTATTATTTTTACTCAAATTCTATTGAGTTATTTATGACCAATGACTTAAAAACCAACAATCAACGTGCGTTTATTTTCGTTAGAGAATTTTTTTTATTTTCAAAGCAATATTCATTTCATATAAAAAAACGTTTTTTTTTGTTTTTTTCTTCGCACATATGATTGTATTGTATAATCTTATAAATAGTTTTGTTGGTATTCGCACATTTGAAAATTTTCTAATTCATAACTAAATTCTAATTTTCAATTTTTAGTTAAAGGAAATATAGTTTCTTCTATATTTGAAGAATAGTACAGGCGGTTGGGTATTTTTGGTAATATCGATTAAAAAATGCATGGAATATTTCCTGATTATACAATATATTTAACAAATCAATAAATTAATAATATTTTCTGATTATACAATATTATATTCATTAGAACTATATTTTAAAATTTGGTTAGCTTTAATTTAGTTTGAAAAAATGTGAATTGAAATGAAAAATTTATTAATTCAATTTAGAAAAGATTAATATATTTCTAAACATGTTTAATTCCCTTTAAAAACTACTAATAATCATGCACTATTCCTGCATGCATTTGTTTAATCGATATTACGAAAAATACCCAAACGCCTGTACTATATATACTTCAAATATAGAAGAAACTATATTTCCTTTAACTAAAAATTGAAAATTAGAATTTATTTATGAATTAGAAAATTTTCAAATGTGCGAATACCAACAAAACTATTTATAAGATTATAAAATACAATCATATGTGCGAAGAAAAAAACAAAAAAAAAACACGTTTTTTTATATGAAATGAATATTGCTTTGAAAATAAAAAAAATTCTCTAACGAAAATAAACGCACGTTGATTGTTGGTTTTTAAGTCATTGGTCATAAATAACTCAATAGAATTTGAGTAAAAATAATAATTTGAGTGAATGGGGTACTACAATTTATAATATAGAAATTTAATTTTCATATATAGCCAGATATATGAAAACATCCATCTAGTTATACATAATTTTTGGTAGGGTCCAAGGAGGAGCTAGCATGTGCGTAACAGGGGCGTTGAGAACAACGCCAAGGGACGCGTTAGATGTAATCCTCAACCTCCTTCCAGCGGACCTCCATATAAAATACTCATCCACATGCAGCGCAATAGGGCTCAAGGAAATCGGGCATTGGGCAGAAAAACCATATGGACACTGCAGCATTCTTGACACGATAGACAGGAATCTGAGCAGGGTCCCTACGGACTACACTATCCCCAAGCTAGAGTTGAACAAGAAGTTCAAAACAAAAATTCCAACCGGAAGAGAGTGGAAAGACTTAAGGCTATTAGGAGAAATGGGCACGGTCCTCTATACAGACGGTTCAAAGATGGACTGCGGTGTAAGTGCCGGGATTTTCTGAGAAACAAACGCAATATCCCTAAAATTCAGATTCCCCAACAGATCCACCGTCTTCCAGGCGGAAACCTTTGCGATCTGGAAAGCGTGCCAAGCATTGAGAGAAGACTCCTCTCATAAACACAACATAGCGATTGTGACGGATAGTCAAGCGGCAATTTTGGCTCTCAAATCTGCCACAATCTCCTCAAAACTCGTTAAGAAATGTTCAGATGAACTGGCGTATATAAGTAACCAATTCAACGTTACCCTGCTGTGGGTTCCCGGACATAGGAACATACACGGTAACGAAGTAGCCGATGAACTAGCACGGGGGGTCATGTTTAGATGTAGCCTTGGCGGCACAAGTTGACCCTCCTCTAAACATAGTAAAAAGAGGCCTCTACCTCCACCACCTATCCCTTGCTAGCGATAGATGGTGAGGACTGACCACATGCAGGACAACCAAGAAAACTTGGCCGTCCTACAACCAAACCAAAACCAATAGTCTTTTGAAACTCTCCCGTAGGCACATAGCTAGAGCGACGGCTGTCTACACCGGTCATTGGCCGATTGGAGAGCACGCAGCCAGAATGGGCATCCCGTTCAACCAATCGTGCCATAGCTGCAAAGAACCAAGTGAGAATGAAACGGTAGAACATTTCCTATGCAAGTGTCCAGCGCTAGCCAGAGCTAGACACCGTTCACTTGGCAGCTACATCTTCAACGCTCTAAACGATCTAGCCGCGTGCTGCCCAACGAACCTGACACAGTTCCTAAACACCACCGACTGGATCTGAAACAATCCAACCAACCACGTGGTCACGAGAATTAGTGGTTACAAAACGGCACGTTAGTTCTACTTGGAGGTACCCTACCAGTTGGTAGGGCATCTCGCCACTTCAACCAACTAACCAACCAAGATTCTTAAGTTTCTTAACATTTTCATTTATCAAGTCTATAATCTCCTTAAAGTCTTGCAAATGAATAATGTGAACTAATTTAACGTAATGATCAACAACAACTTTTTCATTTGTTTTATACAAAATAGAATCATTTTCAGAGTTAATAGGCGTAATCCGTGGATCTTGACATTGAGCAAGTATAAAAATTGGGAAAAATAGTAGTAGACGCATTCTGAAATAGAGAAAAACTAATTGGATTAAAAATAGAACAGAAAAATTTAATTTTGATATTGAAATTTACGTTTTTGTTGGTTAGAGGTATATTTAACATTTGTCTTATTACTTGTGTCAAAAGTATAATTTCCATTTTTTGTGAAAGTATGCAATTTTTTATATTTAGGTAAACATTTTCCTACTTTTCTACATTTTACGACGTTATCATGTAGCTTATAATTAGTATATCTTCTTTTATTTAATTTCTGAATTTTATTTAATTTTAAATTTTTCAATTTTTTTTAAATGTTTTCGATATCTTCGCGACTTAGATTTTTGGACAGAAAATCAATTGGCTTGGTATTTGTAGTTGAGTGAATTGTATTGTTATAATAAATGATAGCTTTATGAACTTTTTCTCCTTGTCATCAGCATTTTTTTCTGCTTGCATAATACGAATATGTTCATTAAGACTACCGTGTAGTCTTTCGATATCTGCGTTTCTTGTTTTACTTCCAGCGGTAGTAACATGGAAATTAATATTATTTTCTTTGAGGAACATTTCTGCGGAATTATGCAGAATACACCTTTCATTATCGTAAACAAGTTTTTTCATTTTGCCTAAATATCGTATTCGTTCTTTTAAAGCATGGAGAATAGATGTCCAAGTTCTGTCTTGGAGTTTATGTGCCGTTGCATATTTCGATAATTTATCTATACTGGTCAAAAACATTACATTTTTACAAGGGAACCAAATATCCAAATGAATTATTTCGTTTAAACCTAGAGGTGTTTCTGAAATATTATAAGGTAATTTTATAGGTTGCCTGTCATGTTTAGCTATTAAACAAATATCACAGTTATTAATAATTTTTTTTATAATTTCTAATAAATTTGGAGAAAAATATTTTTTTTTATTTCATTATAAATTTCTAAAATTCCGCTATGATTATTTTCAAGGTGCTCATATTTTATAATTGATAAAATTTTTTAAATTGTTATTAGCCCTGTTTTTTTGTAGACGGGTATATTGTATTGCAAAATTTTTGCAAAAAAACGATTCACTGAAAATAAGGCGACAATTTTTTTTATTTCAATCACAATTGAATTTATCAGCTGATAATTTTTTTTTAAATCACATTAACTTTGAGTTTTATAAAAGTAAAAAAAAAAAATTATTAAATATCATTAAAAAATATAAAACTTGCTTTTTTTCTTTAATAAATTGCCATTTTTTAATGTAAAAAAAAACATAGGCTATGCCTTTTTGGTCCAATGTATTTGAAATAAATGAAATAAAATGAAATGAAACGGAATATTGACAACAGAGTCATCTACATGTCATATTATTAACTATTTATCACTTACAATTTATTTGCAATATATAAATAACTACTGTAATTCTAATTTTTTGCCAACAAATTGTTGTTGTTTTCAATGTAAAAATTTGCTGTACAATATACCCGACTACAAAAAAACAGGGCTATTATTTGAGAAATATTTGACATATAATTTTTGAAATTTTAAAAATAATTCTGTTTTTTCACAATAGATAAACATTAATCCTTTGTCAATTAAAATTTTTCGCATTTCATTTAATAGATTTGTCTTATCGTCAACAATGATAAAGTTTTTTACCTTTTTGTTTAATATTTTTTTATAAGATGAATCTGGTTTTTAAACAAATTTACTGCTTTTTCTGTAATATGAATATATTTTGAATCATCTTCATCAGCACTATGCACTATTGCAATAGTTGAAATATTTGTTTCACTTAAAATTTCTTCATGATTTATTATACAATTTTCTTCGTTATTTAGAATTTTTTGTTGACAATTAACTATGTTGTTTGTGTTTCTACTCAAACCATCAGCAACGCGATTTTCGTTTCCTTTTAGATAGTTAATATTGAAATCGTATTCATTTAGTTTTATTTTCCATCGTTGTAGCTTCATATTT
Organism: Empis stercorea; assembly: GCA_949752835.1. Lineage (NCBI taxonomy): Eukaryota > Metazoa > Arthropoda > Insecta > Diptera > Empididae > Empis > Empis stercorea. The sequence goes on from OX457085.1 coordinate 67,442,720, forward strand.
GGTTCTTTCAAATTATGTATCCAAACTAGCGGTTTATGGTTAGTGAAAATGGTAAATTTTCTACCATACAAGTAAGTTCTAAATTGCTGTACACCGCACACTATAGCAAGAAGCTCTTTTTCTATAGTTGAGTAATTAATCTCATGAACATTAAGATCTATTGATGCGTAACAAATCGGATGATTATTTTGGCTGAGAACGCCACCTAAAGCACAATTCGTCGCATCTGTAGTTAGTACGAAAGGTTTACTAAAATCTGGGCTTTTAAGAATAGGATCACTAGTCAACAATGTCTTAAATTTTTCGAATGCTTTAATGTAATCTTTATCAAAAATATTTATTTTTGTTCCTTTTTTCAGATAATTGATTAATGGATGAGCCACCTTGGCATAATATCTGATAAACTTCCGGTAATATCCTGTAATTCCAAGAAATCTCTGAATTTCTTTTACGGTAGTTGGAAGTTTCATATCAATTATAGCTTTTATCTTATTGTCATCGGGTTTTATACCTCCTTGGGTTATGTTATGACCCAAATAATTGGTAGTATTTACTGCAAATTGACATTTATTTATGTGTATTTTAAGATTACTTTCACGTAATCTTTTAAAAAATTTTGAAATTGATTGAAGATGTTCCTCTAAACTACTTGAAAATATAACAATGTCATCAAGATAAATGACACAAATTGAAGGGTTGAAGGTGCATTTTTAAGTCCAAATGCATTCGTGTGAATTCAAAATGCCCATTTGCCGTTGAAAATGCAGTCTTCTCGCGATCTTCAGGTTCCACCTCTATTTGATGAAACCCTTTAGCCAGATCGATTGTAGTAAAGTAGTTACATCTTCCTAATTTGTCAAATAATTCATCCATTTTTGGTATAGGAAATTTATCATCAACGGTATTTTCATTTAATTTCCTATAATCTACGACAATTCTCCATTTTTGTTTTTGAGAATTATCTATTTTTTTAGGTACTACCTAAATAGGAGAGTTGTATGGACTATTACTTGGACGAATCATTTCTTGGGCGAGCATTTCATTTATTTGCTAGTCCACTTCATTACGATGAATTTCTGGATACCTATATAATTTGCTATATATAGGTATATTATTTTTTGTTTTTATTTTATGTTTAATTTCATACGCAAAGAATAAATTACTACCCTCTTTAAAAAATAAATCTTTGTATGAATGCAAAAAAATTTTTAATTTTCCTTTATTATTTTTTATTCAAATTTTCTGACAAATTTTCAATAACTATATTTTCGTCAATAATTTCGTTACTAAATATATTCGCCGATTCGTCTAAATAACTTTTAAAAAAATAGTTTTCTTCTTCTTGATTGAAGAAAATATTGATTTGCGAATGGCTCGTTATTAATATTCGTTTTCTATAATCAATAACAATTAGGTTTCTTAAAATGTTATTACCATGGTTTAGAAAAAATTATGGAAATTGTATTCTAAAAACTCGAAATATGTATCTTCCGGTATGTTGAATTCCTTAAATATTGGAATTTTGTATTGAGTATTCGACCTAACATTTCTATTTAGAACTTTTAAAGATTTACGTTCAGAATTTATAATCAATGTCGGATCACAAATATCTGGATTAATGATGCTTGCCTCTGCAACACTATCTATAATAAATCTTAAATTTCTTACTTTCGTTTTAATTACTATATAGGGTAGATTTTTGGGCCTGGTTTCCGAAAATTTCGTTTGGGAATAGTTTCATTTGTTTGATTTACAGATATTTCCATAGGTTCAACCCGATCGTTATCATGAAAATTTCTATGATCATTATTACGATTATTATTCTGGTAATTATGCGAGTAATTATTATTACCAGATTAATAATTAGATTTATTAAAAGTTCTTTTTGTTTGTGAACTTTGGGTATTATTTCTCGGATGTCTATTATAATTAGATCTCGATTCATAGTTTTTATTTTTGGATTGATTACTAGATTTAGAAGAATTAAATTTTTCCGAATATGATTTATTCTTTGAAAAACTTTCATTTATATACCCATATTTAATTAGTAAATCATAGGCGTCATCTAATTATTTATCAGTTTTTGCTAAAGGTGGAAGATTTTCTATGAAATGTTTTAATACTCTATTATTAGAATTTCCGTGTTCTACAGCAATTTTTCCTAGTAATATTTGAGCATTATTTAAACGACATAGAAGGAAACTTAATTTTTTATAAAAAAACTTCAATTGTTGTGTCACATCTACATAATTTAACTTCTTCATCAATTAGTTCTGAAATCTGGAGTTTTTTCTCCATGATTTCTTAGCAAAATTTCTTTTAACCCTAACCAGCTATCTACAACCCCAGTTTTCAAAAGACCTTCCTTTGCTTTACCAACGATTTTATTAGTTATTAACCCGTATACAATACTTTGTTCGGTTTCGTCAAAGTTATTAGCAAGATTGACGATATTTTGTATTCTAGCTAGAAATCCAGCCAAAATAAATTTATCTCCATTAAAAAAAATAATATAGTTAATATTTTTCATAACATGATTTAATAATTCCTTATTTACTTTTTATTTCTATACGATTTGAAATTATAAAATTAATTTTATTATTCAAATTATCAAATAAATTACTGTAATTGATCAAATTAATTAATAGATTTTTTCTTTTGTTATTTTTATTTACTATACTATGTTTAATAAATTTATTTATTTGATAACAAAACAAATATTTTAATTTCTTTATTGTTTAAATTTATTTATGTAAAAAAACATTTTTGCACTTATTATTAGTTAATTAATTAAAATACATTAATTTTTTTTTTTGACAAATAAAAGAAACGTTTAATATATAACAATTTAATATAATTATATGTACCTTGTGTTTTTTTTCTCTTAAAGTTGTAGAAATGTTGTTTATTTGCTTCTTGATTTATTTGCTTCAACTACTTTTATGTTGTTCTATCTGTTCTGTTGAGTCGTTACACGTTTTACCAGTTTAAAATTTGTTATTTTGGAAGAAATTATTCTTTTTATTTTCGCAAACTTAATTTTCACTAAATTTAAATCTGCAAATACAGATTTATTTACTGTTATGTACAAGTTAAATGTTATTTTACAATTAATTAATTTGTAACAGAATTTGTTAATACTTAGATTTTTGTATTTAACTTATTCACCGTTATTTATAAATTAACTTTAAAATTTTAAATTAATTAATTTATTTTACTGTATAATTTTATTTTGTACTTATTTATAAATAACTTTAACTTTGTTTTAAAATTAATCTTTTACCGATTAATTTTTTTTTCACCGATTGCGCCAATTTTATGACTTAATAAAATTTCCAAAACTTTGTATTGTATAATTAATATTTTTTTATTTCTTTAAAAATATTTATTTGTTATTTATTCAACTAAGGTAAACTTAAGACTAAACTAAATTAGAATTACAATTATTATTATGTTCCCAAGGTGTCATTTTTATTTTATTAAAAATTTATTGACAGACGCTTATTGTGCATAAATTTTGTGGGAACGGAAACAAATGCATATTGCTAATTTAATATATTTAGTTTCAGCAATAATTAGAGGTGTAATAAATGTAATTAGAATACCTTTAAATACCTTTATATAACAATGTGGACAATATAATCGTTCTTGGTAAATCAGAAAAAGATCATGTAGAAAATTAAAACAAACGTTTAAACGATGTCGGAAACGAAATCTAAAAATAAATCCAAATAAATGCCCTTTTTGTAGAACGGAAGTCCTTTTTGTAGGTCATATGTTGGTATAAAACCAGATCCTTCTAAATATGAAAGAATTAAAAATTATCCAATATCGGAAGACTCCGATAACGTAAGAGGGTTTGTTACAATGGCAAATTATTATCGAAAATTTATGAATAAATTTTCAATCATTTCTATTCCATTAAATAACGCGAAAAATTTGAAATTTGAGTGGACAAAGGAATGTAAAAAGCATTTGTTAATTTGAAAAATAAACTTTGTAATGCACCAATACTAGTTTTTCCAGACTATACACAAGAATTTTGTGGTAACTTTTTGTAACATCTACCACTACAACTGGAGTTGGAGCAATTATTTCACAAAATGAGAAACCAATTGCATTTGCTTTGAAGAGTTTCTGTAAAGCTGATCGTAATAAAATAACGATTGACCAATAACTAATTGAAATTCATTCGGCAATTAAGCATTTTAAACATTATTTATTCGGAAATCGCTTTACCGTTCGATCGGATCATAGACCTTTAGTCTATTTAATTAATCTAAAAAACCCGGTTTTTGAATTAACACGTTTACGTTTAGATTTAGCTGATCATACTTGATTTTAGCTGATAATGAATGATTTCAACATATACCTGGTACAAAAACCCTGGTGGCGGAGTCGTGTTCACAAATTCATATAAATTATATCAAGTCACGAATTGTGACGACAATATTAGTGTAAATGTTGCAACCTTACAAAAAAAACAATCAATAACGACATAAATTAAATGTTAGTACCATAAATTATAAAATTATCAAATAATTTGCATAGCATACAGTATACATATATAAATACTTATTAGTATCGCAAAATTCAAATTATTATCGCAAATTTAAAATATTGTCGCGCGAATTAATAGCATTACCAATATTTTAACCAAAAGCAAGATCACTGAATGAAAGTTTTCTTTGTATTCTTCAATTTCTAAAACTGAAATTTAACTTCTTAAACGGGGAATTCACGGTAATAGAACTTCTTTGTTATGCAGTTTTTTTACTATGTAGTAAAGAACTTTTGCATAGTTTAAGTAGTAAAGTTATTAAAAGTAAATAGTGAACATAATGGAAATTTCAATTGTAAAATCCAATAAAGGAAATGATAACTTAGTTATCGATGGTTACATTTACCATTTGGAAAGGCTATGGAAAGGTGTTTTTAGGTGGATATGCCAGAAGAACAAGAGCTTTGCAAGAACAGAGTAAATACAATATTAGTAATAAATTATCAACATTAAGTAATTAAGGGCCATGAAAGTTAAATTTCAATCAAAAAAGTATATTAAGTCAAATTTCACCCTATAACTGTCGTTGTTGTGGAAAAAGAGTGCACATTAAAAAAGATTGTAGAGTGAATTTTCGAGAAAAAACCAAATTGCATAGTGTACAAAACTGGGAAGGATTTATTGCTTCTGAATTTATTGAAACAATAAGTAAAAATGCAAGTAATGTAAATCATTCTTTAACTGATAATAATTTGTGTTGCCTTGATAGTGGTGCTACGTCACATATGTGCTGTAGTGAAAAATATTTCATAACTATTAATAGAAATCACTGTGGTGAAGTGCAATCAGCTGATGAAAAATTAGTTAAAATTATGAGTACAGGAACTGTCAAATTGAATATAAAAATTAATAATAAAATAAATACAGTTTTCCTTTATAATAACCTATATGTTCCTGAATTAGCAATTTGATATCAGCAAGCAAAGCTACAGATAATGGTTGTACGGTGTATAATCTAACACAAATAGTACAAAATAATTATATTTTAAAGGTAATGTAAAAAGAAATAGTTTATTTTATGTAAATTTGACTGAAAATGTAAATAATACAGAAGAAATATGTAACAACATTAAAAAGGAAAATTTGATTGAAATTTGGCATAAAAGGTATGGCCATTTAAATTTAGCCTCATTGATAAAATTGAGGAATAATAATATAGTAAAAGAGTTGTCAGATATGCAAAACACCGGTATTGATTTTGTCACTTGTATTCGTGGTAAACAAACAAGATTACCATTCCCAATAAAAAATAAATATATTTTAGAATTAATTCGTACAGATCTGTGGGCCAATGTGAATCTATCAGCTTTAAGGATTTGTTGGAATTCTGACTGGTAAGAAAATAAAAATTATTAGAAGTGATAATGCTAAAAAATTAACTAGCACTGAGTTTCTGATGTTTTGAAAGAATGTGCGGTATAAAACAAGAACTTACAGTGTGGTATAAAACAAGAAGAAATAAGAAATGAACAATTATTATCAACAACTGAAAATATTCCCTTATTTTTATGTTCAGAGATAGAAAAATCTATAGACGAGCTTAAAAATGAAAAATCAGCGGGTAGTGATGGTATATGGGCTGAAATGCTAAAATTAGCCAAAGATTACATAACACCAACTCTGATAAATTTATTTAACGAAATCATAATTTCTGAAGTAATTCCTACCCAATGGTCTAAATCTTCAATTATTTTATTACATAAAAAAGGAAATAATAATGATGTAAATAATTACCGGCCAATCAGTCTTATTTCGACAATATATAAGGTTTTTTCAAAATGTATTTTAAGAAGACTCAAAAAACCACTAAATGAAAGTCAACCCAGAGACCAAGCTGGTTTTCGTGCTGGGTTTTCCACAACCGATCATCTGCAAGTTATGAACCAACTGACAGAGAAATATAAAGAATACCAAATGGAAATTTATTTTGCTTTCATAGATTTTAGAAAGGCTTTCGACACTGTCGAGCATAACGCAATATGGAATGCTTTGAAGGAACAAGGTATTAATGATAAATACATCAGAATAATCCAGTCCTTATATAACAACTGTGAAGCCACTATCATGCTTGAATCAAATGGTGATCCTTTTAAGATTCAAAGAGGTGTAAAACAGGGTGATCCACTATCAGCAGCATTTTTCATAGCAGTTTTAGAATCAATATTTAAATCCCTCAATTGGGAAAATAAGGGTATTTGTATTGATGGTGAAAATCTAAATAACCTTAGGTTTGCTGACGATATAACATTAATATCAGAAAACCATATAGAACTGCAAAATATGATAACTGAACTGAAGCAAAAATGCGCGATTGTTGGACTAGAATTAAACCAAGACAAAACGAAACTAATGACAAATGGTAATAACAAATTTGATATAATAATCGACTCAGAAAAATTAGAATATGTTGATAATTACGTTTATCTTGGCCAAAACTTATCGTTTGAAAAGAAGGGTGAAAAAGAAATTGAACGAAGAATAACCTGTGCATGGAATAAGTTTCGAAATGTAAAAGAATTATTGGATGCAAACACAGATATGAGAAGCAAAAAATATATAATCGATGCAGCTGTACTTCCAACTTTAACGTATGGAGCACAAACATGGGGATGTACAGAAAACGAGAAAAAGAAACTTCAGGTCTGCCAGCGATCAATGGAACGCTCGTTATTAAACATCAGTAGAAGAGACAGGGTTAGAAACGTGCATATAAGGCAGAGAACAGGCTTAATAGATGTAATTAAGAAATCCAAAGAATTAAAATGGAACTGGGCAGGGCATGTGTGCAGAGCTAAAGACAATAGATGGACGCAACGACTGACATATTGGATTCCTAGAGACAGAAAAAGAAGAACAGGTCGGCAACTCAGAAGATGGCGTGATGAACTACACAACTTCGACAATATGTGGATGAGGACATCCCAAAACAAACTTGAATGGAAGACAAAGGGGGAGGCTTTTACTCAATTACCATGAATTTTTATTGAATTTTGAATTTGAATTTGCTTTGTATTTATATGTAATTAAGTATTTATAAGCTCATAATAATAATAATAATAATAAAACAAGAATTTACCGCAACAAAACGATGTACAAGAGCGCATGAATAGACGCCTAGTTGAAATGGCACGTTGTTTTTTAATGGAATCTAACTCACCAGCGTTTTTGTGGGCTGAACTGATTCATACATTATGGTGATGTAGTTGGCCAACTACATTAATTTTCATTAAATCACCAGAACAAATTTGGTCTGTACGTAATCCAGTAGTGGGATTCTCTAACGATTTAGAGTTTAGAGTCTAGAGACACTCTAACTATATATCGATTCTCTAACTCAGAGAAATTTGGTATTCTGTAATTCCAAGTAATAGATTTAGAGAGAAGTACTAGATTTTTTTGTAATTTTATGAATTGACAGTAGTTGTCTGTCAGATTAATTTATTATTAAGCAAGCGTTTGAAAGATTGACAACAATAACAAAAAATTATAATAATTTTAAAATGTCGAGGGCATTTTGTTGAGTTGTTTTAATATCCCTAAATAAAATATTGATATTTATTAAATCAAATAAAAAAAGTGTATTTTACACCTATTAAAATAAATATATATATATATACGTATATATATATTATATATATATTTATATATTATATTTATATATATTATATATATACAGTAAAAATTCGCAAAACGCAACTTTTCTGAATCGTTTTTTTGAAAAAAGTTGTTATAATTAAATTTTGTTCAAATGTCGAATTTTGGACATGATTTTTTAATTATCGTTTTACTTTTAAAATATGGTTGATATATTGCAAATTAACTTCAAAATAAATTAATTATTAATAATAAAGTGAAACGTTTAATAAAAATAGAATTTAAACTATAAACATTAAAACGTTAAACAAGAAAAATAAATGTTTAACAGCAAAAACAAAATCAATGAAACTTCTTCTTTACAGATTAGTAATTTTTTGAATTATTGCCTTTTCTCTTATTCTTCTTAGAAATAAAATTTCTTGTAGTGTTAAGGAAGTTTCAGCGCAGTCGATAACATTATCGATACTGTGTACTATATCATCAATATTGGATGATACTTGTATATTTTCATCGTATTCAATTTCATTATTTTCATTCACAATATCTATAATATTGTCAGTAATATCTTCTCTCGACCTTTCGCCTACTCCGTCAGGCCATTCCATAATTTCATTATCAGACATACTTGTATTTGGTACTACTCTGCGATAAAGTTGCGCTAATGGAATATTATCATTGATATCAAAATGGTTAAATGGTAAGTTAATATTCAGCTCGTCTGTTGAACCAAGCAAAGCTTTATATGCACTGAGAATGACAGAATCGTTGATATCACTCCATGCTTCTGTTATCATAAACATAACATTTTTAAGTGAAATACTTTTTAATTTATCACAGATATTTTCTCCATCCATCACCAATAGCTCGCGGAGTAGTCTTTTCCGATAAATTTGCTTCATTGTTTTTATTATGTTTTGATCTAGAGGCTGAATAAGAGCTGTAGTATTTGGTGGGAAAAAAAGTACAAAAATATTTCCATCATCAGATTTAAGTTCTGTTTCTGTCAAGTGGCATGTTGCATTATCTAATAAAAGAATGGCTTTTTGTGGTAAATTTTTGTCACTTAAGTTTTTCTTCACTTGTGGAACGAAAACGTCAAAAAAAACATTCTTTGAATAATATTTGAGTTTGCCAGGCATTTTTGGACGAACGGTAGTGCATTTGGGGGAGTACAACATTTTTAAAACATCTGGGTCTTTTTGCTTTACCAATCGCCATTAGAGGAAATTTATGTCGACCAGTTGAATTTACACATGGCATTATTGTTATCCTTTCTTTTGAATTTTTTCGTCCTGGAGCATTTTTTTCATGATTCGCAACTAGTGTGTTGCTATTTAAATTTTTATACACTAAAAGCTGACGAAACAAGCTTTTTAAATTTGCTCTGGACATAAATTTAGATCATTGATTTGTTTTCTAAAATTTTCAATGAATGACGGAATTACCGAATCATTTGAAGAAAGCTTTTCCCCACATATTTTTAAAGATCGAATACAATGACGCTTTTTAAAATTTTGAATCCATCCAAGACCACATTCATAAGGAATTTCTGAATTTAAGTGCAAGTGGAATCTTTCAATTTTAAAATTTCGTTGGTAATAACGGTATTTTTGAGACGTTCGTTGATAAACCAATCATACACAGCCTTTTCCACTTCTGGCACACCAATTTTTGTAAGCACTTTAATTTTTTTAAGTGGAATAATGCTATTTTGGACAAATTCCTCTATATTTTCTTTATTTTGTTTAATTCTCGCGATTGTGCTTTTGTTAATGATGTAAATTCTGCAAATATTTTTAGATTTTTCTCCATTCTGTAGTTTTGTAATTCTGTAGTAAAATATCAATTTTTTCTTGAAAATTAAGGTTCTTTCTATTTCTATTCATTTCTATGTATGATGCAGTACAATCAAAATTTGTAATATTTGTTGCTTTTTACGAATAATATAATATAATTGAAGTTAAAAAAGTTGTTTTTTAAACGGTTGCTTTATTCAAATAGTTGCTATATACAAAGTTGTTTTTCCCGAATTTTTACTGTACTTATGTATTTTGAAAAATATAAATTAAATATTTAAAATTATCAACTTACATCTTTTCAAATACAATTCTCACAAAAGAATAAATAGTGAGTAAAATCACACTCTAAGTTAGAGTCAAAATTCATTAGTGAATAGCTCTTTCATTCTACAAAAAAAATACTTTCCGATAATACAATAGATGGCGCGCGCACTAAAATTCTTTCTAAGTTAGAGCTGTTAGATTAACTCTAACTTAGAGAATTTTTCGTTACAGAATTCCAAAATGCTCTAAAATTAGAATTTAGAGTCTAAACTCTAACTCTAAATCGTTAGAGAATCCCACTACTGTATTAGTCACCTACGGCAAATTGGCTGTCGTGCCTTTGCATTAAATAAAAAAATTGGTTTATCAAGGCTAGAACCAAAAAGTGATGAATATGTGCTCATTGGATAAGGAACAAAAGCATATAGTTTATGGAAAAAACATACCAGTAGTATAATTAGAAGTCGTGTTGTTCGTTTTATTGAAAACATTTATGATAATGATTTTCATTATAATAAAAATTCGATAATTCGATTTAAAATAAAGTTAATTCAATTTAAAATAAAGAACTTGAAAGTTTCTATTAGTTTAAATATGATGACAAAATCTTAGAGTTGCCGTTGTCAACCAATGCTAACGAAATAATTAACACGTTGATGGACACAAAAAACATCACGTGATTCAGCTATAGCTGAAACAAAAGATCACATGATCACTCCACTGCAATTGCAGTAGGTGTCCGCGAACGTGTTAAAGAATCTACCTCAGATTTTAGTGATTCTGAAGAAGTAATTAAAGAAAAAGAATAAATATTAAAAAATAATAGTGAAGATGAAATATTTCAGGATGCTGAAAAATATAATTCGATTTCGATGATGAAAAATCGTGCTTGGGAGTTATGTGATTTACCAAATAAAAAAAATTTCCATTGGATGTAGATTAGTGTTTAAATCAAAATATAAACAAGATGGAACAATTGATAGACGAAAAGCAAGATTGATAGCCAAAGTTCCTTTAGAATTATATATGCTATAAGTTTTGAGCATAATTTAAAATTACATCAAATGGATGTGTCAACAGCCATTTTTGAATGCACATCTGGAAGAGGAAATCTTTATGCACCAACCAGAAAGTTTTGCAGATGAGAAAAATTAAAATAAAGTTTGTTGTTTGAAGAAAGCAATTTATGGGCTTAAACAAGCTAACCGACAGTGGTATAAAAGAATCTGGATTTTTGCAATCACATTATGATAATTGCTTATATACTACAAAAGAAAATTTAAGGAAATAACTATTTAAGCAATCTATGTGGACGACTGATATTAATGATATTAAATGTAAACTAAAAGAACATTTTGATATGTATTATATCGGTGAACCATTGCTGTACATGGGCCTTGAAATGGAAAGAAATAATAATAGCATTTGCATTTATTTATTGGATCAACTAAATACTAGTTATAAAAACAAACAAAATATATATACATATATATGTACATTAAATTCCATAGTAAAATTTAAATTTAAACATTTTAGAATTGAAACTATAAGAATTTAATATTAAGTATTTATCATTATAAATTTTAAACATACGTGACAAAGAAAAAAAAGCACCATAATTTGACAAATGATTTTTAATCATTAATGGCTTGAAAACACGTAAAGAACGCGACGGAAACCTGAAATTAACCTTAGATAATAAGATACATGAATCTATCTCACCGACTAGCAATTTATGCCCAAAGCTAAAGGTCAAATAGTACCGTCTTTTCTCAAATGAAGGCAAATCTATGAGGCGTAATCTTTCAATATAAGGTGGAAGATTGAAATGATCACTCCAGTTTAGATTCGTAAGAGCGAAACGAAGCAATCTTTTTTGTACACCTATACGATTCTTATGAACTTCATAATGTGGACTCCAGACTTGACATGTATACTCTAATATAGGACGGACAAAAGATATAAAAAGAAGTTTAATAACATATGGATCAGACAATTCACGAGACTGACGTTTGACAAATCCTAACAAATTTACAAATCTATTAAAACCAATTCTGATTGTAATGAATTAGCTCTTTTAGTTATGATGTTAATATGTTCAACAAAGGACAGTTTTGTATCAAGACATACGCCCAAGTCATTTGAAGAACATGTCCTTTTTAGAATATTATTATTTAACTTATATGTAAACAACTTATATGCATACTGTAATTTATTGCAAAGCATTTATTGATATTTAACATTAGATGATTAATTTTACACCAGTAATATAAGTTATCCAGATCAGATTGTAATTCACTACAATCAGAATTGGTTTTAATAGATTTGTAAATTTTTACATCATCCGCATAGACTGAAATTTTACATTTTTTAATCACACTTGATAGATCATTCACAAAAAGTATGAATAAAAATGGGCCAAGATGGCTACCTTGAGGAACACCACTATAAACATTAAAACTTTCTGAAGTGATGTTATTAAAAATAACTTTATATGATCTATCAGTGAGATATGATTGTAACCATAGTATGAAATTTTCATTGAAGCCTATTTTTGTTAACTTTTTTAAAAGTATTTTATGTGAGAGTTTATCAAAAGCCTTACTGAAGTCAGTGAATATACAATCGACACTAAGGCGTTTCTCAAAACTCTCGACACAAAAATTAACAAATTCCAATAAATTTGTGGTAGTGGATCTTCCTTTCATAAAGCCATGTCGTTCCTTTGTGATTATTGATTTAACATGAAAAGAAAGACAGTTTGTTACCATAGCCTCAAATAACTTAGGAATACATGACAGTCTAGCAACAGGACGATAATTCGAAATATCCCTTTTAGGTCCTTTTTTATGAAGAGGAATAATAAAAGATGACTTCCAAATAGATGGAAAACAATTATTTGACATAGAACATTTAAACAAATACTCAAGTGGCTTACATAGATTACGTCCACATCTTTTTGAAATAATTGATGGTACCCCATCAGGACCACAGGTAGAAGTTTCAGTTAAACCATCTATCTCTTTTAGAATAGAATCGAAAGATAAATTAATATTTAAATTATTTAAATGTGAAAATGATTGTATATTTTCAACAACACTATCAGGACAATCTGAAAGAGAAATAACATTAATGTCACAGAAAGAATTTTTAAAAAAATCAACAAATAAATTACTAATCAGAATAGGATCAGTAGATGTTATATCATTGTAAGAGAGAGAAGACGGATAACGAATAGATTTACGCTTTTGATTAATAAATTGCCAAAAGTCCTTTGAATTTAATTTTAATATATTTTGTATATCGGACAGATAGTTCGTGTATTTTCGATTAACTTCAAGATCGAATTTATCCCGGCAATTAATATATGAATTATAATCATTAGCTATATTCGAACCGCAAATTTTTTTCCAATTTTTATTACGTAAATTACGAAGCTTTTTTAATTCATTGTCATACCATGGTGGTGATTGTTCGGAGTCAGATATGCAACAAATAGGAACGTGTGTTAAAAATAAGTTAAATAAAATATTATAAAATTTAAGCAAACATTTATCTAGATTATCACAGTGATATATATCAGACCAATTTGTATTTTCTAAGTCAACGTTTAAATTAACAAAGTTAGCTTTTTTGAAATTAAATTTTAAATTATTAGAATAAGCAAAACTTGCTGGTTTATCAATATTTAATGATATTTCGAGAGCAGGATGATGATATTCTTCTGGAACAATCGAGTTATCAGACCGAATAACTGATAGATCATAAATATTTGACGAAAATACCAAATCAAGCAAACGGCCATTGTAATTATAAATATCATTATGCTGCTCTAAGTTAAATTCAGCAAATTGGTCTATAATATCAGCATCGACATTTGCACTACACATAGGAATTAACGTATTATCATCTTGTGATCTACTCCAATTAATTTTAGGCAGATTGAAATCCCCAACACAAACAATTTCATCATATTCTGTTGATTTTGATGATATATAATCCAAACATTTGAAATAATTGTTATATACTTATGTTGGACTATTAGGTGGAATATATACATTAACTAAGAATACCGACGATCTACTCACAGACAATTGTACACACATAATTTCTAGATTATGACTTTATGGAAATCAATTAACGTACAATTAATATTAGAACGGACTGCTATCAAAATTCCTCCACCAACTGTATTTATTTCGCTATTATAATGACGATCTCTTCTGAATAATTGAAACGAAGAGTGAAATAACTCTGAGTCCAAAAATTTTGAATTTAGCGATGTTTCTGTTAGAGCTATAACATCGTATTTGCAATTATATGTATTATAGTAAACTTTATCAGTCTTTGTCCTTAACCCATGCACATTTTGGTATATTATGTTTATACCAATTTTTATTAATTGCGTCTCAGTAGAGTTGTCATTATTTTTTTAAAAGAATTCCGCTGTTTGTGCTCATTAAATTCGTGTACAACGATACCTTGTAGCCATAAATTTATATTATTTAAAACAGAGAAATAATCTTCGGTTACAAATAATTTAAAAGATGCATATTTATTATTATTTTTGCAATTTTGCATCTTTTCGATTTTGAATGAATCTATATTTAATTTATGTTTAATATATAATTCTAATGCATCTGGTGTGAAAGCTAGATCCATTTTAGATAGAAATATACATTTAAGTTTTTTTGACATTGGTGAGACATTCAAATTAGACAAAGATACATCAATGTTTGTAAAAAAATGTTTGTAAAATTGGCGCATTATGTAAAACAGGTACTTGTTCTCCAGTAGGTAAGACTGGAACATTTAGAACATCAACATGTGTAAAGTTGGACATTACATTATTTAAATGAGGTACTACTGTTTTATTGCACTTTTCCATAGTTTTATTATTTATATTTTTGGTATTTAATTTATGGTGTTTTTTAGAATTATGTTTTTTATTGCGTTTTTTAGGATTATGAGCATTCTTAATGATAGAATCAAAATTATCATCCGGTATAAGATTAAAGGATACATAACTAGAATTCATTTTATAGATATTATTAGTTTTATTGATATTGATATTTTTATTTTCATCATTACTATTGCAATTTTGTTTATATGTATTATTATGTTTATCATTTTCTTTATCAATTTTATTATTGTTGTAATTATTTGTATTATTATTGTTATTATTATTATTATTATTATTATTATTTTTATTATTATTATTATTATTATTATTATTATTATTATAATTATTATTATTATTATTGTTATTATTATTATTATTATTATTATTATTGGGGTTGGTACGGCCCTAGGCAGAGTTTATATCCCTAACATATTGCTCTGAGAAAACCTAGGAAAAGCCTACTGAAATTACACCTACAGCTCTACCAACAAGTACTACTCTCACCTCTTAGAAGGTAGGTAACATAGTTATCTGCCGGGTGCCTCCTGGTAACTTACGTAAGGCAGACGAGAGAGGACGAAAGCGGTAATTTAGCGCTATAACTAAATAAACCTGTTAGAGTGGACGGGCGCGAACGGAATACATCATCACGCAAGTGATCGGTAACTCGGTTCGGGTAAGCGGAGGAAAACAAAATCCAAGCGCGTCTGTACTCATAGTGAGCGGCGGTCTGTACTCCATGTCAGGAGCGGCCGGATTTGTATACGAAGAGGAGCTACTTCGTCTATGAAAAAGCACAAAACATGAATATGCAATGGACAAAACAAATAGATATAATACCCCAGATGGTAATTCAGTTATACTGAAGAATCCATCCTCGAAAGAGGCCGATCCCACGGATTCTGGGGGGGATCATTTATTGCGGACACATAAAGTCACTGGAAGGAGTTCATTGACACCTAGAACTCCACCGGAAATACCAGCTGCACCAGCTAAAAGAAATCAAAAGGAACAAGGGAAGAAGCCGGACAAAGCGCACGAGGAAATAGAAATATCTCAGGTAAGAAATATAGCACATATAACTGTTTGGAATGAAGAAGACCACCTGCGGGAAATCTTAGTGATTACCAATGCAATGATACGGGCGGCTGCCAAGCAGAAAAATGTTAGTATGGACATTAAGACTGGTTTGTACAAAGTAGAAGATGCACTTGAAGCAATAATACTAAAAAAGAGTCAAGTTAGAAAACCTTTGCTAAATCAGCTGGGAAAACTAGCTAAACAATCGAACTCGGATGCAAACGATACGCCGACAATAAGCGTAAAGAGAGGAAGAGAAACACATACTAGCCCTGCAAACCAGAGGATACCTGCAGAAAAATCAAAAAACAGCGGAACAGGATGAAGGTTGGACAACTATTCAAAGAAAAGATTCCAAGAAACAGCAGAGAAACAAGGAAGCCGTCACTCCCGGCAAGAGAGGAACAGCATCCAGCCAAAGAACGCACAAGAAGGCGGAACGAATGCCTAAGCTGAAGACGGAGGCGGTACTAGTCAAACCAGCAGAAGGAAAAACGTATGCAGAGGTGCTACGAGAGATTAAAAAGGAAATAAAACCAGAAGATACAGACACGGTCATTAAATCGATCCGGCAAACCAAGCGAGGTGACATATTACTGGAAATTGGTAAAGGCGCGAAAGGTAAGGATGAGCTTGCCAAAAGAATACAGAAGATACTGGTAGAAACAGCGAATATTAAAGATCTAATCCCAAAGACGACAGTGGATATCCGAGACCTAGACTGCCTCACGACGACGGAAGAGGTGAAAGCGGCACTAGAAAGGGAGATAAAGAAAGACATCAAGGCCAAGGTAACGGTCACGAAACCAAATGGGAGACAGCAAAGAATGGCTATCGTAGAAATGGAAGAACGTGATGCTTTTAAGCTGCTTGAATGTGCTCGAATAACGATAGGGTACGTATACTGCAGAATTAGGAGGAGGACTATGGTTACTCGCTGTTACAGATGCTTAGGATTTGGACATTTGAAGAAAGACTGTAACGGTCCGGACAGGACAAACATATGTTACAAATGCAGCCAAGAGGGACACATAGCAAAGGACTGCATGAGAAAGGCATACTGTGCAATATGTCCTGTCCGGACCGTTACAGTCTTTCTTCAAATGTCCAAATCTCACGGATCTCACAGATAACGAAGTGCAACTTGAACACATACCAGGAACCGGAAACTGTAAAGCGTTCCGAGCAGCACTAGATAAAGAGAAGAGACGCTCAAAATGATCCGTGTATTACAAGCAAAAATGAACAGGAGTAGGACAGCTGACGACCTTTTAACGCAACTGAAACAGGAGAAAGCAGCGGATATAGTGATAATAAGTGAACAATACCGAGACAAAAACAGCGAGTTATGGTTCTCTGACAATCTAGGTACAGCGGCGGTGTGGATAACAAACCCTACAGCAATTTTTGCCGAGGCAACAGGGGCTGGCAACGGTTTTGTGTGGCTGAAAAATAAAAACACCACCTATATAAGCTCTAACGCCAAACCAGAGTGCACAGGACTACAAACACAAACTTGAGGAACTAGAGGATGCCTTAATTAGAATGACGGGTGACGTCGTAGTGGCCGGAGATTTCAATGCTAAAGCGCTAGAATGGGGCATGCCACAGCCATATACCAGAGGGAGGTTAATTCTAGAAATGGCAGCTAGGCAAAGCCTTATTGTCATGAACACCGGCAACATTACAACTTTCCGGCGTCCGGGCTACACAGAAACCATCCCAGACATTACTCTAGTGTCGGAAAACTTAGTGAGCAAGGTTAAGGGATGGACAGTAATAGAAGAGTTCACAGGTAGCGACCACCAATACATCTACTTTGAACTAGGGGAACAGAGACAGCACTCGCGAAACAACAGCAGAAGAACACCTAAATGGAACGTTAACAAATTAGACTACAACATAGTACAAACGATTCTACAGAATAGATTCGATGGCACTACACGGACACAACCAGTCGCCACAAGCAGAGAACAAGCAGAAAATGTGGTAGGCGAAACAATGGACTTAATGCAACGAATATGCCGCGAAGCAATGCCTACCAGAAGACCGCGAAACAACAGAACATCGGCATACTGGTGGAACGACGAAATTGCTCAACTTAGAAGAAGGTGTCTACAACTCAGACGAAGAGCACAGAGAGGCAGGACTGGACCCGAAGCAGAAGAGGTAGCAACCGACTATAGAAATGCCAAAAAGATACTTAGGACGACAATTAAAGAAAGCAAAATAAGATGCTGGAACAATTTAAGAGAAAAAGTAAATTCAGACCCATGGGGACTGGGATATAAAATTGTGACGCAGAGACTGAAGAATTACACGATAGAGACAACGATGGAAGCTGAAATTATGGAAAATATAGTAAGTACTCTATTCCCAGAGCATCCCAGGCGAAATGAGGAAAATGATACAACAGATCCAGGCAAATTCTATACTATATAAATGACTATAGAAATGCCAAAAAGATACTTAGGACGACAATTAAAGAAAGCAAAATAAGATGCTGGAACAATTTAAGAGAAAAAGTAAATTCAGACCCATGGGGACTGGGATATAAAATTGTGACGCAGAGACTGAAGAATTACACGATGGAAGCTGAAATTATGGAAAATATAGTAAGTACTCTATTCCCAGAGCATCCCAGGCGAAATGAGGAAAATGATACAACAGATCCAGGCATAATTCCAGAATTTACCATAGGAGAGCTAACGGAAGCAGCGAGAACGATAAAGAATAGAAAAGCAGTAGGACCAGACGTCATACCCGGGGAGGTGGTGAAGGCAATAGCAACATTCTGCCCAGAACTACTGTTAAGCATGTTTAACAACTGCCTCAACGTGGGTTTGTTTAGCACTCGCTGAAAAATGGCGCGACTAGTGTTAGTGAACAAAGGAAAAGGAGATCCACTTTCCCCTTCAGCGTACCGACCACTATGTATGCTAGATACAACTGGGAAATTATTTGAAAAGATGTTGAGAAAACGGTTGCATACGGCATTGGAAGAAGCAGGGGGTCTTGCAAGTAGGCAATTCGGTTTTAGGAAGGGATATTCTACAGTAGACGCAATCAGAGTAGTCATCCAAGAGGTTGAAAAAGCTGAAAAAGGTAACCACCACTCAAGGAAGATCGTGTTGCTGGTTACACTTGACGTCAAAAATGCGTTCAACTCCGCAAGATGGGTCGATATCCTTGCGGCGCTACAGGCTTTTAACATACCAGCATACTTACTGCGCATGATGGAAGACTACCTGAGAGATCGATGGCTTCTCTACGAGACGGTAAACGGTCGCAAAACAAAAAAGTTTACCGGGGGCGCTGCCCAGGGATCAATTCTGGGACCAGATATTTGGAACATCATGTATGATGGACTGTTGAGAATGGAGATGCCAGACGACACACTTCTAGACGGATACGCTGATGACGTGGCGGCACTTATCGCTGCTCAAAACATTCAACACGCACAGCTGAAGTTAAACCAGGTTATGAGAAGCGTCACCAGATGGATGGAAGAGCACGGCCTCAGCCTAACTACAGAAAAGACAGAGATCGTGATACTGACAAAGAAACATATCCCAACTATTGTTCCAATGCAAGTGGAAGCCGCTACAATAACAACGACGGCGGCAGCAAAACATCTCGGCATCACATTAGATACGAAGCTCACCTTCTGGCAACACATCAAACAAACTGCAGACAAGGCTGCTAAGAGAACAAACAACTTGGCCAGGATAATGGCGAACATTAAAGGGCCAACATCTACTAAGCGGAAGCTGCTGAGCAGAAATATGGGCAGATGCCATGAAAATTGAAAAGTATCGGAAACGCATCGCCGCGGTACAACGTTGTGGAGCTCTTCGCGTCGCGTGCTCCTACAGAACGGTTTCGGAACCAGCAGTGATGGTAATTGCCAGCACAATACCGATCGATCTTGTGGCGGCAGAACGAAAGAGTGTTTTCGAAAGAGAAACAGGCACAAACAGGGCAACAGCAGCAGCGCAGGCCAGGAGAAACTCTATTATAAAATGGCAGGAGCCTTGGAACAATGACCAGAGAGGCAGATGGACGGCAAGATTAATTCCGCAAATAGATGTATGGACAAACCGGAAACACGGAGAAGTAAATTACTTCATCACGCAGTTGCTATCAGGACATGGCTACTTTCGGTCGTATTTACACCGAATGGGAAAAGTCAACAGTCCTATGTGTAGACCAGGGGTTCTCAAACTTTTTAATTTTTGTACCAGCTAGTAAAAATTTCAAAGTTTGGCGTACCACAAAAAAAAAATTACATCACCCATGTGAAAAATAAAAGATTTGTAATATACATTTTTACTGAACTAAAACTTTTTTAATTCATTTATTAAAAATTTAAAATAATATTTGGCACAATTCATATTTTTAAAAAATATTAAAGTAGGAAGAATTCATTTTATTATTGATTTTAAAAATAATTGTTACAACTTATAACTCAATGAGAAGGATGAATTTGTTTATTTGAAATAATTTTTTGAATATTGGGATCAATTTAAGTTAATTTTAATCGCAAGTTAGGTTCAAGATTAAGTCGTGTTCTATATTTATTTTTTATGCTGAGCATGGCTGAAAATCCAGTTTCACATAAATACGAAGTTCTAAACGGCATTAGAAATTTTATAGCTTTATTGGATATTATCTTGAATTCATCTTTTCTTTGAAGCCAAAAATTAAATAAGTTTTCATTTTTAAATTCGTTTTTCAGCCCAAAATCAGAAGAAATTTCTATAAGCTGATCCCTCTCTTCAATTGTAAAATCATCTGGTAAAACTTGTGCAAAAGAAAAAGGGTCCCTTATCCAGTTGTCTCTTTCAAAAGTTTCGGGAAAATAAAAGTGAAAATTTACGATAAGTTGAGTGCAATGATTTTTGTATATCCAAGCGTAGTTCTTTTTTCAATTGTAGTTTGTTCTCTGTAATAAAATTGTCCAATGTTGGAAAGGCATCAATCCTGTTTTTTTCCAAATCTGTAATCATGAATTCTATTTTTTTTACAATTGCATTTATTTTATCGGCGACGGTAAAAGCAGTTATAGAGCTGCCCTGTGAGCTTGAGTTAAGTTCATTTAATTTCCCGAAAATATCTGCTAAATATGCTTATCTTTCTAACCATAATTCTTCCAAAAAAACAATCAGACAAACTAAATTTAGAATTGGTAAGAAAAATTTGAACTTCCTGTCGCAACTCAAACAGTCGAACTAAAACCTTGCCTCTTGACAACCATCGGACTTCACTATGTAAAAGAAGCTTATTATGTTCACTTCCCATTTCATTGCATAGAATCGTGAACATTCGTGAATTAAGTGCTCTAGCTTTAATAAAATTTACTATTTTTACAGATTGTTCCAATACAGTTTTTAATTCACTGGGCATTTCCTTGGCAGCTAATGCTTCACGGTGTATACTACAATGCGTAAATGCAGCATGAGGTGCAACTTCTCTAATTTTGGTTATTACTCCACTATGTTTTCCCGTCATTGCACGAGCACCGTCAGAACAAATTCCAACACAGTTTTGCCAGTTTATTTGATTTATTGTTACAAATTCTTGAATTTTATTAACTATTTCACTCGCTGTTGTATGACTGCTAAGTGGCTCACAAAATAGAAACTCTTCATGTATCGATTGTTCTGCTTCATAACGGACATAAGCCATCAATTGAGAAAAATTAGTTATATCCGTACTTTCATCTATTTGCAATGAAAAATAAGTGCTTTGTTTTATTTTTTTAATAAGTTCTTCTTTAACATCATTTGCCATTTCATCTATACGCCTAGAAACAGTATCATTGGATAAAGAAACAGTATCAAGTTTTGTAGCAGCTGCAGGTCCAAGAATAGATGCAACGATGTCCTTAGCGGCAGGTAATATTAATGTTTCACCAATAGTATGAGGTTTACCAGTTTGGCAATTCTTAAGCTGACAAGATATGATGCTTCCAAAGCTTTTTTATTAGTGGCAGTAAAGGACTTTTAAGAATTTTGGTTACTATTTAATTCGTTCAACTTCCTTTTGAAAAAATTAATAGGTTTGTCATTTAGGTCTTGATGTTTAGACAAAAAATGACGTTTTAAAAGAGAAGGTTTCATTGAGTGGTTTGATAATTGTTCGTAACAAATAACACAAAGAGGCTTGGGCTTTTCATCATTAGTACATGTAAATCCGAATGATAAATAACTTTCATCATATTTTCTATTATTATTTTGTTTTGTAGTATTTTGAGTATCTCCAACATCAATATTTCTGTTCTTCTTATGCGTTAATTCCATTGATTCGCTTTCAGTTATCGGTTCTTTTGAATTACTTAATTTTAACCACTTCTTCATTTTACTTATTAGTGATGTATATTTCTAATTAAATTCTAAATTAACATATTGTGTATCATGATATTTTTAAATAACTTACCACCAACAGGTACAATATCAGGTTTTTTTTTTTAAATAATTTACCAACAGGTACAATAACAGGTATACAATATTTTTTTAAATAATTTACCAACAGGTAACAACACAGATACAATATTTTTTTAAATAGTTTAGCCACAGGTACAACTACAGACACAATATTTTTTAAAATAAAGATACAATAACATTAGTTAATAATATGTAATTAAATTAATGAAGAAAAGCTGATTAAAATAAAATAACTTTAATAATACCACAAACACTTTGAATATATACATTAAAATAATTGATTCAATTATGTATAATCATAAAATAGACAGCAAACAGCTGGCCCCCGTTTCAAATTTTCAATGCCCGTTTTCAAATTTATTGCTATGTTTGCTTATTGCTACCAGATGTCAATGTGCTTGTAAAACGTTATTACCAACCGAATTCAATTGAGTGAGCCTCTGCTATTTCTAATGTAGCAGAGGCTCGCACTATATTCCATATAGCAGAAGCTCTTCTCTATGAATTGCTTAAATAATTGAACATATTTTTAGGGGTTGGTTAAAAATTTTAAAATATTACTTCTTAAAAAAATATTAGATTTATGTAAAAATATAATTATTATTCATTTTCGATTTTTGTTCAGATTTCTTTTCTATTATGAATAGAAACAGTTACTATTTTTCTATATATTTGCGTACCCCTGGAAAAGTGAATTGTACCACTTGTGGTACGCGTACCACACTTTGAGAACCGCTGGTGTAGACATTGCATGGAAGCAAACGACGACGCAGCTCACACGTTCTTTGAATGCGACTTCTCCGAACAACACCGAGAGAACCTGATAGCGACAGTGGGTTCCGTGACTCCGGAAAGCATCGTTGGAGTAATGCTACAAAATGAAACACACTGGAATGCGGTAGCTCTATTTGTGGAAATTCTTTTGTGCGAAAAGAAGCTGATTGGGTATACAGAAGACCTAGACGAAACATAACAAACAGCAACGTTATATGAACAGGAAACAAAACGTACGGCCCAGTCTGAAGTGATGCGAAAGCGGTTCCGGACTGGAAATCTTAGCCGTAGAAATAGGTGGTGTTTTAGTGGGTAAGCAATAGCAACTGCAGTCCCACACTCCCGGAGAGTGCGGACCCTCGCCGGGGTCTATAAAAGATTTCACCAACCTCGGATAAAAAAAAAAAAATTATTATTATTATTATTATTATTATTATCCATATCATTATTATTATTATCCTTACTATTATTATCATTATTAATATTATTGTTATTAGTGTTATTAATCCCATTATAATTAATATTATTATTATTGTCAATAGATTCAAAAATCTCTTCGGAAATGGCAATGCAGTTTCTGTCATGAGCAACAACATCTCCAATTTTCCTTGCACAATCCATACTTTTTAAATCATCAATAATATCAGTCAATGTTATTATAGTCGCAGCAAGTTCATCACCATACATATTTAAACGATTTTTCAAATCGACTATACTAAAGTCATTTTTTAATTCGCTCAATTTGTCATGTATCTTATTATAGTGTTTTGCATTTTCCGATATATTTTTATCGAATGACTTCTGAAACATTGAAGAATTATTTTCTGATATAATTTTTGTTTTCTTAATAGATGAATGTAAAGAATCTAATTGAAAATTAATTTTACTAATTAAGATTTCGTCATTTTTACTATTATTAGCATTCGAAGAATTCAAATTAGAAAGCAATTCAATAATTTTATTTGAGATTTCAGAAGAGCTTTTTCTGTGAGTATTAAGCTTTTTGTCAATCTTATCAACATCGCAACTTAATTCATCAACATGTTGCAGAATTGAGTTTATTTTTGTATCAAAGTTTAAAGCTTTCTTTTCATTCTTACAAGCAATGTTACTAATAGACTCTACAGAATCTGAGAGTGATTTTAATACGTCATTATTAGTTTTAATTGCAAAAAGAATATGTGAGAGATTTATTGTTCTGCATTCGGTGCAGTAAAAAGTAAATTTTTTGTTAAATTCTTTGAAATATTTACTTGCTCCGCGAGATAAGCCAATACATTCATAATGATATTTCAAACATATTCCATTACAAGCAATTAATTTATTTGCCGATGTGTTATCATTAAGAATACAGTCATCATTACCACACTTATACATATTAAGGTAATAATATATTAGTGACGATATAAGAAACAAACACTAAATATTAATTTAACAATTAAACAATTGAACAGCTGAATAAGGTTCAAAGTCCAAAAACACAATCAGCTGGCAACAAACAAAAATTTTGTTTATAAATATGTATAGAGTATATGTATATAAATATATTTTATTAAAAATAATTTACAGAACTTTTTTTTTTTTCAAAATTAAATATGTAAACTGCACTTAGAACAAATTATTTAAATAGTTTATCTATTTTGTAGACAAAATCACAAAATCAATGATATTACAAAATTACAGATTAAACTATAATTCTTACACACAGCACAATGTACAAAATAAACCAGAAAAAGTTGAGCACATATATCTATAATATGTTGTTACTACTATTAACTTTTATATTCCTTCACTTCTTTAAATTGTTATTTTGTTATGAAAAAAGAGAGAAAAAAAAAATGTTTATGCAAAACAAACTTGTAATAAAAGTATTAAAGCAATAAATTAAAGTTAAATAAATTAAAAATAAAAACACCGCACACCCGAAAAACACGTCTACACTCGTTGAAAGCTCTAAAATATGAGTAAACTGGTTACATAAGAAATTTACTAAACAGATATATGTAATATACAGAATTCTAAATTGTCTAAGATACCAATGCAGAGCAACTTAAAATTAAAAAAGGATCCGAAATAAGTGTTTGAAAAAGATAAAGTTGATCAAACAAAATATCAAGAAATTATAAGTGGATTGTTACATTTAACAATTTTTAGCAGACCTGACATATCCTTCAGTGTAAGCAGATTGGCTCAATTTCCTTAAGATCCATGAAAACAACATTTGTATGCTGCCTTATAAGTTTTAAAATATTTAAACGAAACAAAAAATACAAAATTAACGTTTAGAAAAACCTGGTTACCTTTAGTTGGCTATGTCGACACTAATTGTGCAGAAGGCGTTAACGATAGGAACCCTCACAGAAGCTATTGTTTTATTATTTCAGGATCGTCTATAATATGCGAATCCAGAAAACAGCGTGTGGTAGCAACATCTAGTGCTGAAGCTGAATATATAGCATTGAGTGCAGCCAGTAAAGTAGCTTATTATCTTCGATTTCTGCTCGACGAATTATGATTTGCTAGTAAAGAAGCAACAGATATATTTAGCGACAATCGAAGTGCTCAACATATAGCAAAATCGGGTGTTTATCATTCTAGAACCACATATATTGGATATAGATACACTTCATAAGGGATGCCATCGCAAAATGTATTATCGACATAAAATAGATTCAAACAGATGAAATGCTGGCTGATGGTCTTACTTAAGGAGTTCCAAGACAAAAACATGTTTTCTGTTTTCAACAACTGTGTATTACTTTTTAAATTTTATTTATTATTTCAATGTTGAGAAGGAGTATTGAATTATGACAATATTGCTTTTATTATTACTATTATTATATAATATAATTAGTTAAATGTAGCAT
This sequence comes from Empis stercorea, assembly GCA_949752835.1. Taxonomy (NCBI): domain Eukaryota; kingdom Metazoa; phylum Arthropoda; class Insecta; order Diptera; family Empididae; genus Empis; species Empis stercorea. The sequence goes on from OX457085.1 coordinate 67,469,011, forward strand.
TGCATCGTAATAGATTATGTTGCTTGTAATAGATTAAATACAATTATAGATAATAACTAATTATATTAAATATTATATAATGAATTTATAGATGTCATTAGTAAACGATTATGGACGTCCCTTTTAATATTGTATAACGACTTTTAATAAATTCCTTCTTCTTATTTTTGTACTTTATAAAGCAAGACGTGTTCTTGTCGATAATTATAACCTAGAAGTTTTTCATTAATCCTGCGATAATTTAACAAGTTTAAATAATTTCAATGTATTTATTAAATTTAACAAAAAACTTAATAATAATACTTACAGGTTTCTGTTTTTTGTCTCTTGAATTGTAATCAATTTTTGATAAATTTCAGGTCATTTCCACTAAAGTTTACTTCGGCTTAAATACATTATTTAAATCACTTTTAATTGTAAAATCTTATAGTTATATGCTTTTACATAGATAATTATAATTTTTTCACTTTTTTAGCATTAGAATTTATGTACGTTATTCAACAATAATTTGAAATATAAATGAATCGAGATGAATTTCACGCCAGAATAAAGGGCTAACCATGGAAGACTTTTGCTGGCTTAAGTAATTTGAAAATTCAACGAAAAGCCAGGTAAAGTCTTGACAAAATTGTAATTTACCCATGCATAATTTAAGTAAGCTTTTCAGTTTTTGAAGAATAATTTGGTTTTTTTTTAACTGTCAAATTTCGACACGGAATGTGCGAACGCAATTGCAATCGTACTTGCTTAAGCCAATGTAAGTTAACGAAACTTGACAAAACTGAGCAATGAGTCTGTATGGTCAAACCATACATTTTACATGTAATCGTACGTTTCGTTAGCTGACTTAATCCAGCAAAAGTCTTCCATGGTTAGCCCTTAAAAACATAATTATAGTACGCTTTCTTTGATTAAAAAAATTAGTTTAATATACACAAGTATACATAAAAATTTTATCATAAGAATATCGATGGCAACAATTCATAACCTCGTTGATCGTCCAAAAATTGATCTTTTTAAGCAATAATCTTTAAAAATATAAGGCGGCTCATCTGGTTTATTCTACTTATGCAATTAAATTTAACGTTAGGTAGCTGGTAGCAGAAGAAGAAGCAGAACAAAAATTTGCAGAAAAAGTAGCCGAAGCAGCAGTAGCAGTTTTATAAAAACAAATAATAGGGATAATATACAAAAAATGTTATCCTTATTCCTTAAATTCCTATTCTTTCAAAAAAAAAATCTAAATTTCTTATATTTATATATGCATTTTTTTTAGTAAAAATAAATCTGAAATATAATATAAATTTATAAATAAATATAATATAAATAAAAAATATAAATTTTGGTAAAAATAAAATAAATTTATAATTTAAAAAAAAAAATTAATATATAATTTTATATAAAATATAATTTTTTTTTAATAAAAACCTAAATAAAAACGAATTTTTTTTATATAGAATTTGATAAAATAAAATATTATATAGTAAAATAAGTAAATAAGATTTTAATTGTATAAAAATAAAAAAAAAAGAGAAAACAAAGAAAAAATAAATGGCTAATTAAGAAAAAACATTTTTTTTATATTGAAATAAAAATTTAGTAAAAAACATATAAAATATATACAAATATAAATTAAGTTTCAAATAAAAATTATGACAATATATACAAATATATTACAAATATATATAAATAAAATTTTAAAAAATTTCTTCGACCCTTATATTTTTCTAAGAGGGAAGGTGTCGTGAATTAAGGCTCCCTGTGCTTCAATTCACAACGGAAATCATTAAAATTTCAAATTAAAAAATTATTAAATTTAGTTAATTTGAAAAACAAAAGTCTCAAATTACACGTTGCTCGTGCACAGAGAAAAAATGTATTCAATAAATTATAATTTCTCTGTGCTAACAACGCGTATAATTAATTAACCAATTGAATTAAAATTAATTTAAACTATTTTGTTGGAGAAGCTAATTGGTTTTCCAAAAAATTATTGGATAGATTTTGGAAACGCAAAAAGGCTCTCCAACAAAATAAAATAGAAAGGAAAATTAAAATTTGCGTCAGTCGGTCGAAAAGAAAAAAAGATATATTTAAAAAAAAAACGTAATTATTTTTTAGTCAGTCTATCAGATCAAAAAAAGTCATGTTAAATTTAGAGCAGTTACTCTGCTTAAATAAAAGTGAGTCGGAGTTAATTAAAAATCAGAACCGATATAAAAAAAAACTAATTTAATTTGAAAAAATTATATTAAAATAAAAGTTTAATAAAAATCAAATTGTAAAATTTAAATAAGTTTATAAAGAAATAAAAAAAATATAAATCGATTAAATAATTAAAAATATATATAAATTTGAAATAAACAAGTAAATTTGATAAATAAATTTATAGTTAATTAACAAAATTTACTACATAATTACAAATAATATGTAATATAGAAATATTTAATAATTAGTAAAAACTTAAGGAGTTTTATTTTAAAGAAGAACAGTTAAAGTTAAACATATTAAAAGGTGAGATAATAAACAATAAATAAATAATAGAATATTTATGATTGTAATTTTATATTACAACATAATGGATTGCTATCGCTTATTTGCTGTCAAAGAAAAAAATCTATTAGGACTGGTAGCGCATAGCATACCAGAGATTGCCAATAAAAGAACTAAAGTTCTGGAATTCTGAATTAAATCCAGTATAATTCTCAAGTAAAATCTATGGAATTCTCATCCTATCGGTGGAAAAATATTTTAGTTGCTGTTCATAAATTTTTAGAAAATAAAATAAATTTAATTTTTTTGGTTCATTTTTAGTTAAAATTGAAATTACTTCAAAATTTAGGGATGCAACAATATAAATTCTCTCTATAACCACTTTTCCAAAGAGTTAAATTGTTTTAGTTTTAAATATCCAGAGTTGAATAGGTAGAGGAAGAATTCAACTTTTCACATTTGGAAATCACTTTGCAAATCGCCGTCAAAAAGGCGAGCGTCGCCCAGCAATTCGTTAGTTCTTTTTTTCGCTATCTCTGGCGGTATGCGCATAGTCGGTGATGGCTACAACAATGAAATTGGTTACTAGCAGTCTGTTGTGTGACAACATTCATACATTTATGTCGTCATTGCCTAAAAATGCATTATATCGGCAGTGCATTATACTATATCAAAGTTTAAATCAAAACAATAATAAAATACGTCATCGTATTATAAATATTATTGTATACAAATAATACAAACCATAATGACACACTTAAGTTATTATGTATAAAATGTAGAATAAAGAATAAATAAAAAAGGTAAATAAACCTAAAGTAAATAAATGAAAGCACATAAGCTTTACTAATAATAATAAAGTATAATGCGTCATCAGCAAAATGGGCAATGGTAACATAATTAATGTATGAATTATTGGTTGCACAACTTTACCTTTAATTAATAAAATATATTTATTATTATTGGCACATTCTAATATTGCTGAGGGAGCAATATTAGAATATATAAACGGCGAAAAAATGGTATTTCGGGGAGTTCAAATATTGAAGTCTTATACTGAACAGGTTTAGCCTACAGTAAAAGAAATAAATTAAGAACTTTAAAAGTCAACAAACAAGTAGTTGTTTTATTTTATAATAGAAACAGTGAAGAAGTAAAACGAGGAAAAGGATTAAAAGAAGACGATCAGGCGACCAACAAAATAAATAAAGGTGAATATTAATACAAAAAGGGTCACAACACAACATTGGTGCCGTGACCAATTTTTGGACTACGCTCCAAAAAACCGACTGGATTATGGAATAAAATTTCTCGTCGTTATTTTTTTTCTTTTTTCATAAACAGATACCTCTACTTGCAGTTTGCATGAGGCATAGTGAACAGGCTTAGGTCTCACTATCTGTTTATATAAAAGAAAAGGAAGGAAAAGAAAGTAAATGTCGTCAAAAACGTTAGCAGAATTAAAGGAGAAAATAAAAAAATCACCGACCGCTGGACCTAAGCCAATTTCGATCGAAGAATATCGAAAAAGGCAAAAAACAACAACAACAACACCAGCAAAATCGATAGAACCAACAAAAACTAGAGGCGGCGAGGCAGCAAGAAGACGAGAGAAAATCAAAGATCTGCACAGGATTTTAAGACTGGGGTGCAGTAAGGAACAGGAGGAATTATTTAAAAAACAAATAAAGGAGCTAACAAAAGCACAGAGGAAGGAACAAAAGGAGAAAAAGTTGGGGAAAAAAAATTTTAATCAGCTGTTTCAAAATTGCATTAAAACAGTTGAGGAAATAGTAGAAAATTGTAATTTTGTAATATAAAGTAACTAAAATAAAGTAAAAATAAAGTAAAATTTTGTAAAATAAAAATTGTAATTTTGTAATATAAAGTTTACTTTGAAAAATATTCAAAGTAAAAAATATTATTTAAATACAATAGAAATACAAAAAATAGAGAATATACATAATATTAAAATGAAAATCTCAAGCTACATGAGCCAGTATTTTCTTTTAATTATTTTTTCAGAAGAATTAATATTAATTTTTGAGAGAGGAAATGTTATCATATTTAAAAAATACAATATTAATAAATAAAAAATAATAAACTTAAAGTTATATTTGTATATTAAAAAAAAAAATATTTTTTTTTCTCTGAAATTTGTATTAAATTGGAATTTGTTGTATTATCTTCTCTTAGGAATTTTGTCGTTTTCTAATTTCACTTGTGGTCTCTCAAAAAAAAAAACACGACATTTATTTGTAATTATATTATAAATTAACTTTATAAATAATTACAACAATATTGGAAGAGAAAATTTTATCGGGATTTACATTATATTAAATTATAATAAGTAAAGAGTTAAAATAAAAAATAAAATAATTGAAAAGTTGCTCACTGAAATTTAAAGGTTTGAGCTTTAATTAAAGTATAAAATTTTTTTTCTCTCGCAAAAAATCGTTCTTTAAGCTTGTGCTTTGTGCATAAAAAAAAATATAATACACAAAAAAAAAAACTCGTTAAAGCTTTTGTGCATAACACACATATGTTATATGCATAATTATTGAAATTTTTTTTGAATTGGTGTATATGTATGCGATACAATAAATGGTCGTTTAGTACATATATATGTTTTGTATTGAGAATAAATTATTAAAGCTTTTGTGCATAACACACATATGTTATATGCATAATTATTGAATTTTTTTTTGAATTGGTGTATATGTATGCGATACAATAAATGGTCGTTTAGTACATATATATGTTTTGTATTGAGAATATATTATTAAAGCTTTTGTGAATAACACACTTATGTTATATGGATAATTATTGAGAGGTTTTTTTTGTGTTGTATTGGTGTATATATGCGATACAATAAATGGTCGTTTTTGAGCGTACATATGTTTTGTATTGAGAATATATTATTATTTTAAATATTATTTAACCATAGGCGTAGAGGAAAAGGGAGTTTTTTTTTTATTCAATAAAAAATTGAATGCGAATTATTTTATTGAATGTTAATGAGTAATTGTGGTATTATTTTTACGAAAATATAGGAATATTCGTAAAATAAAAATAATAATAACAAAATAGTATAGAATTTTAGGTATAATTTGTTGAAAAATCAATTTAATTATTTTTTTTGGGTACCATATAACACACATGGCACCAACTACTCGCGGACAAAAGAAAATATTAGAGGATTCTACTATTTTACCGGAAAACCTTAATTTTGCGGAATTATCATTAATAAAATCCACACCACAGGGTAATTCAGATAATTTAACAAAAAGAAGACGGTCGGTAACTTTTGCGCCGGAAAATTCAGACGACACTTTATCAAACGAAAGCGGGTCGGAAACGGAAATTAATTTAAATGCTATTAATTTGAGTTTACGTTCAAATAACATTAGGACAAATTCTGAAAATAATAGTAGCGAAAGCGAAGAAGAAGGTGCCGTAGGAGGTATAACAATAGATAATATTAGTCAATTAAAGGAAAGAAACAAAACTTTGATTAATATTAATAAAAATTTTGACAAATTGGAAATGGATACAAATAGATTATGTATGCAGGGAGCAATTCCACGCACCAATAGCGGCGTACAAATACCTAATGGATTATACGAAGATTTAATGCCACAAAACAAAGGATCAGGACACAAAAATAATAGGAGATCAACAAATTTTGTAAACTAGGATAATACATACGATTTCAGTATGACAGCTCCAATGAACGCAACAATGCCCTAGAAAAAACATATAAAACATTTTTTCAGGGCATTCCAACATTCTGCGGCGAAGGAGATCGTGTGATACTGGATTTACAAAATTTTGTTGCGCTCGCACATGACGCATACTTCAGAACAGATGAATGCGATCGGGCCGCGGTATTAAATCAAATAATTCGAGGAAAATTAAAAGGCAGAGCCGCGGACATTTTTCAGGAGCGAGCCGTTAGTAGCTTTTGAGATTTCAAAGCAATTTTGGAAAACGCATTTATCCCTTACAAGGATTTAACACAATTAAGGCGAGAAATTGAGGAATGTGTACAGATTCCTGACGAATCTGTCGAACAATTTGGAGATCGTGTAGAACGAAAATTAGGATGTTTTAAAATGGCCGCCAGGCACAAATTTCCTAATGGGTTTCAAGGAATCATACAGGATGCCGAAAAAACTGCACGGAAAACATTTATTAGAGGTTTGCGATCGGAATCCATCAAACATTACATAATTTCCCAAAATTGTGCTAATATTGAAGAAACCCTTACAAAAGCAATACGATTTGCTAGGGAATCCTTGGAATTGTTGGGACCACAACAAGCGGAAAAATCAACGGAAAAGGCAATGAATGACACCACAAAACAACTTATGGAAATGATAAAAGAACTAAAACTCGGGTCCAATAATAGAGATAATAGAGACAATAATAGATTATTTAGGCAACAAAATATGCAGCAAGCACCGCAACGAATGAGAGTACCGGTAACAGCAGCTAGGCCAGTAAATAACTCTTACGTACCAAACAATAACAATGGACAAAGAGTAACTTGTTTCAATTGTGGTAGGATGGGCCATTACAGCAAGGATTGTAGGGCACCTCGCAAAACAGGCGCACCACCAGCTAATAACATACAAAGAGAAAATAAATGGGCACGTATGGAGTGTTATTTATGCAAAAACTCAGGACACATTGCAACTAATTGTCCGTTTAATAAATCAAAAGCACAGGAAGCCACAACTGAACAAAGAGTTTACACATTCCGATTAGGACACTGTGAGTGGTGTCAAAGAGAAGGACACAGTGAGTTAACATGTCCAGCACGGTAATACTACCAATCGAAGCAGGCAAACGAGAAAGGGATGAGGGAAAATCCCAATTCTCATCCCCAAACAACGAAGGAAAGGGTGTAAAAAACGGTAACCTCCGCTTAGACCCCTTACTGACTATGCCTTTGGACATTTCAAACACAAAAAAGGTCACATTATTGGTAGATACAGGGGCTCAAATAAGTTTAATTAAAAAAGAAAAAATAGCTAAGGAGGTACCTATAGATCTGAAGGAAAATATATTAATAAATACAATACATAACCAAAGTGCCACTTTGGGCAAGTGCTTTGGAAAATTTTTGACACCAGAAGAAATGAGATGCGAGTTCCAAGTAGTAGGTAGTAATTGCGACCTTCCTGCGGATAGAATTCTCGGAAACGACTTTTTAGCAGAGAACTGTAACATTTTAGGACCACAAAGGACTTTACATTTTCCCAAAACAAAAGTCAATAAAAATGAATTTTCAATTCCCTTTACGAACCAGAATAATATTGAAGTAAATAGAAAGTTTGAGGAAGTTAAAATGTACAAAACAAAGAGTAACGATAAATTTGAAAATAAAGAAATGAATAGTTTCTATAATAGAAAATTAGAGAGAAATAATGAAGTTAAAATAGAGCAAATTCATAATGATGAAGTAAAAGAAAAAATCGAGTTTAAAAAAGGAATTCATTTTGAAATTATGAGAAATAATGAAGTTAAAATAAAGCAAATTAATAATGATGAAGTAAAAGAAAAAATAGAGTTTAAAAAAGGAATTCATTTTGAAATTATGAGAAATAATGATGAAATTAAAAAGGGAAATTTCGAAAAGGGAAAAATGGATAATAGAATTAACGAAGAGTTTGAAATTGGTGAAAACTCAAAACCAGAAAACTCAGGAGCTGGCCATAGAGCAGCGGATCTTGAAGTTTTTTCAGGCAACGAGAACAAACCAATTTTAACAACAGAAAAGGAAAAAGTACAATCCAATGGAAAATATTCAGGAGCAGACAACTGCGCTGCGGATCTTGAGTTCTCCCAAGGAAAAGGTGGAAAATCAAAGTTGAATATAAAGGAAAACGAAATCAAAATACCCGCGAGATTATAGAAGTAGCTGTTAAAGAACAGGGAGAGTTATTAAAAATAGGGAAAAATTTGGAAAATGGAATATTCTTAGGGAATTGCATCAGCAAAGTACGAAATGGGAAAATTGCCGTCCCGGTGGTAAACACAACAAATCAGGAACAAATAGTTCCAAATTTCGAACCAACCGTTCACTCGCTAAAATTTTATAATGTACACCCTTTAACAAGTTGGGGTAACGACGAGCGTAAAACACAAAATTAACCAATTTATTATGTAAGATATCTTTTCAATCAAGAGAAAACAGACAAAATGGGAATAAAAGAAAGGATTAAAAAATTAAAGGATGTTTTATGTACTTCACAGGATCTAAGCATCGAAGAAATAGAAACACTAGAAAGGATATGTGAAGAATGTCACGACATTTTTCACCTACCCGGAGATAAATTAAGCTGTGTTGAAAACATAACACATTCAATTTCTGTTAAAGCAGATACCAAACCTATAAACAGTCGTCAATACCGTTTACCTGAATGTCATAGGGAAGTAATAAATGAAGAAATCGGTAAATTATTAACGGAAGATATAATTCAGCCTAGTAATAGCCCTTGGAACGCACCATTGCTTGTTGTGCCAAAAAAGGCGGGGCCTAACGGAGAAAAAAGACATCGAGTGGTAATAGATTTTCGAAAGTTAAATGAAGTCACGATAGGCGATGCCTTTCCACTTCCCCGTATTGAAGAAATTTTGGATCAATTAGGAGGTTCAAAATATTTTACAACCTTGGATCTTGCTAGTGGCTATCACCAAGTACAAATGGAACCTACAGACAGAGAAAAAACTGCGTTCAGTACTGCATATGGCCATTTCGAGTTCAAGCGAATGCCATTCGGACTAACCGGAGCACCCGCCACATTCCAACGAATGATGAATTGCGTCTTAACGGGACTTCAGGGGTTCAAATGCTTCGTATATCTCGATGACATAGTTATATACGGGAAAAATTTAGTAGATCACGATGAAAAATTGCGATGTGTGTTCCAAAGGTTGAGGGAAAATAATCTGAAATTACAACCGGAAAAATGTAAATTTTTAAAAAAAGAAGTAGTATATTTGGGCCATAAAATAACATCAGAAGGAGTAATTCCCGATCCAGAAAAAACCAAATGCGTACAGGAACACCCCGTACCTAGTACCACAAAAGAACTTCAATCATTTTTGGGGCTAGTAAACTACTACAGACCTAGTATGCCCAAACTCGCCGACATTGGGGCATCTCTGTATAAAATGGCAACAAAATCCCAAAAATTTAATTGGACTTCGGAACACCAAATAGCATTTGAAAAAATAAAAAAATTATTGGTCGAACCACCATTACTCATGTATCCGGATTTCAAAACCGAATTTAATTTAACTACGGATGCTAGTAATCAAGCACTCGGAGCGGTTTTATCACAAACTCAGACTGGAGAAGATGAACCAATTGCCTACGCTAGTAGAGTATTAGGAAAATCAGAGAAAAATTATGCGACGATAGAAAAAGAAATGCTAGCAATATATTGGGCAATAAAAAACTTCCGGTCATACCTATTGGGAAGAAGTTTCAAAGTTTTCACAGATCATAAACCATTAATTAGTGAGTACAATAAAAGAAATCCTGAAGGACGACTAAACCGATGGAAAATTAGGCTTTCGGAATATAAATTTACGATCGAATATAAACCAGGAAAACAAAATGGTAACGCGGACGCACTAAGTCGGATCCCGTATAGAAAAAACGATACGGAAACAAATCAAATAAATGTAATAACTAGAGCTCAAAAGGCAAAATTAGCGGACAAGGATATGGATAAAACTATTGAGGAAGATGAAGAAGATTCTGTTGTGTGACAACATTCATACATTTATGTCGTCATTGCCTAAAAATGCATTATATCGGCAGTGCATTATACTATATCAAAGTTTAAATCAAAACAATAATAAAATACGTCATCATATTATAAATATTATTGTATACAAATAATACAAACCATAATGACACACTTAAGTTATTATGTATAAAATGTAGAATAAAGAATAAATAAAAAAGGTAAATAAACCTAAAGTAAATAAATGAAAGCACATAAGCTTTACTAATAATAATAAAGTATAATGCGTCATCAGCAAAATGGGCAATAGCAACATAATTAATGTATGAACTGTTGTTACACAATTTTACCTTTAATTAATAACAAATATTAATTATTTATATTTATTGAAATATTCTAATATTGCTGAAGAAGCAATATTAGAATATATAAACGGCGAAAAAATGGTATTTCGGGGAGTTCAAATATTGAAGTCTTCTACTGAACGGGCTTGGCCTCACTGTTTTGAAAAAAAAAAAAAAAAAAATTTTTTACGTGTAATTAATGTCACAACAAATGTCAACGTTGGAAAAAATAAAGGACAAAATCAGAAAAGAACCAACAGCGGGACCAAAGCCAATTACTTTGGAAGAGTATAAAAGAAGACAAGCATTGCGGCCGCCGGCAAAACAAAAAATACCACAAGAGGAGATAATAAGAAAAAGAGGAGGAGAAGCGGCACAACGAAGAGAGGAGATAAAGGAATTACACCGGATACTGCGATTGGGATGCAGTCAAGAGCAGGAAGAAATTTTCAACAACAAAATTAAGGAATTAAAAAGGAAGCAGAGATCGGAACAGCGGAAGCAAAAAGCGGAAAAAAAAATTCGAGAAAATTTTTTCAAATATTTGTAAAGTAGTGGAAGAAGCACATAATAATTCATAAAAAAAAAAAATAATAATAAAGAAACAAAAAGCAAATTATTTAAATTAGATAGTAATATATAATATAGAATTTTACGCAAAAATATAAAAATAATTATGTTAAGTATCTCTAGTTATTACTCGCAATATTTCTTAATAATAATATTAGATGAAAATATTAATATAATAATAGAGAGAGGGAATGTTATAATATTTAGGAGATATGAGGATTAATATTAAAAATTTCTTTTAACAAAAAAATGAAAATTGAAAATGTCTTAAAATATTAATATGAAATAAAAATAAAATATATATAAAGAAAAAAGCATAAAATTTTTGTTGTTAGGAGAATTTGTTCAATTATCATATATGGTCTAATACATCCACATATTTTTTTTTCTTTCTTTCTCATCCAATTTGTTTCGCTCTTCTCTTTAAACGATATATATAAGAAAAAAAAAAACAATTTATTGCTATTATACAAAAGTACATAAAATCATACATTTTTTCTGTTAGAAAATTCTTTATTGTTGCTCACTAATAAAAGAAAATTTAAGCTTTACTTAAAATCAAATTTTCTCGTTCTTCTCACATAGTTACAAATACACCTTGCTGCATAAATACAATACTTTAGTTAGGTTAGGGATACACCTCTTTTTTTTAAGCTACATAAAATAAATGCAACACAAAGAAGAGTCTTTAAAGCTTTTGCGGATATGCTATATGCATAAATAATTTATGAGAAAATTGTTTTGTGTTGTATTGGTGTATATGTATGCTACTGTATAACTGTTTGTTTTGAGAGTAAATTTAATTTACAATAATTTTTAGCCATAGTGTAGTAAAATTAACTTTTACTATTATGTTCTTTTCAATTAAAACACTATTTTTAATATTTTAATAAACTTTTTATTTATTACTATTATTTATTTATTTAATGTTAAATTATTTCTTTTAATGTTCAAATTATAATTTAAATTATGTTCATTTTATTTTTAACTTTCAATTTCAATTTTAATTCTTATGTAATTTAAACTTATTATATAAAACTTTATTAAATTTACTTTTTTTTTAATAAAAATTCTAACTATTAATTTTAACAACTTTTACTGAATATTATTATTAATTACTTAGTGTCTTCTTGACACCCAAATTAAACTTAATCTTTTTAGTTGGTGTCTTCTTGACACCCAAATTAAACTTAACTTTTACTACCAAAAAACAGCTATTTTATTTGGTTGAAGAGCTTTTTGGTTTTCCAAAATATCGCATGCGATATTTTGGTTAGCCAATCAACTCTTCAAAATTTTGTTCTAATTTAATATTTAATTATTTTGCAAAATTTAATTAATAATTTTATATTATTTCAAAATAATTTAGTTAGCTGTTTTTTGGGTTGTGAATTGAAGTACTGGGTGCTTCAATTCACAACACCTTCTCTCTTTAGAAAAAATATAGGGATCGAAGTTTTTACTTCGAACACTATATTTTTAAAAATAATATTATTTTGAATTTTTCCATTATAATTACATTATGATTGATAATCTTTTTTTTATTAAAGATTTTTTTTTTTTCTAAATTGTTTATTACTTAAAAATAATATAATAGATTTTTACTTAATTCTACAAATAATTTTATTTAGATATTTTTTTTTTTATATGTACATATATATATGTATATATTTTTTTGTAATGATAAATAATTAATTTACTATCATTTGTATAGTATTAATAAATTTTCTGTTAATTTAAAATAATATGAAATTTTTGATTTTATTCTTTATTTATTTGTTTCTTCAAAAAATTTTTATTTTATTATATTAAAAAATCAAATTCCTTTTTTTTTTTTTTTTTAATTTGCAATATTCATTTTTGTATATTTTTAAAATCAAATTCCTTTTTTTTTAAATATTTTAATTTAATTTTTATTTTGTATATAAATTTTTTTATCAGGTTTTTGAATATTTTGTAATTCTATTATTTAGGGAAATTGAAATTAAGATTTTTATTTGAATTATTGGACATAGGTAATTTTAGTGGGAAATTAATAGGTAAATTTTAAAATATATTTGTAAATAAAAACTAGTGAGTTTAATATACTAAAAATTTATTAAAATCGTTTTTTTTAAATTTAAATGAATTTTGTGTAGGGATCCCTCCCCTTTTTTTGTGGAACTCTATATACGTATACAATATATATATATTTTTTTAAATTTCTTTAAGACATTTTTATAAGCCAAAACTAATGGTTTTCTTTCGTTTTTTAAAATTAAAATTAACTCTTTCTTTTATTTTTGGTATGTTTTGGGGGTCATTTTTTAGGGGTTTTATTTCAAAATTTTGAATAGGGTTCAATTTTACTTTTACGTTTTCAATTTCTACATTTTCCGTGGTTACATTAACTACACAAACAGTTACAGTATTATTTTTACTTTTTACCAAACAGTTTCCTAAAAACACGCCTGGTTTTATTTGTTGCGCTTCACAAAAGAATTCTCCCTCTTCCGTTGTAGGGAGACTGATTGCCTTTTCCATGCGGGCTGGTACTATAATTTTCGATGATTTTATTATTCCATTAATTTCCATTTTTTCACATTTAACATTATTAGATTCAAATGTATATTTTTCCGTTGGTACTTCTTCAATTTTATCCTCCATTGCAATATCAATGTTATCCGTTTTAATTTCTTCTTCTATAACACTTTTATTTAAATCAATTACTTCATTTTCTATAAAAAATTCTTCATTAATATTTTCATCATTTACCATTTTCTCTCCTTCTACGTCATAATTAACTTCATCATTTACTATTTTATCTCCTTCTGTGTGATTATTATTATTTTTCTCCTTATTATCTTCATCATTGACTTGAATAACTTCTGCATTAACTACAATAATATCCTGCTCTCCTAATTTCTCCTCCTTTAATTCATTACTATTTTCACTTAATAACTCCTTAGTTTCTACTATAACTTCTTTATACTCTTTTACTTCCATAACTTCATTATTTACCTTAAAACTCTCCTGTACTTTTTCATAAATTTCTCGTAATTGCTGTATCTTCACCGCGTTTAATTTATTTGAATCTTTAATACAATGCATATTTATTTTTTCATTTTGTTTTTGTGAAAATGGAATATAAAATTCCGAATTATTTGTTTTTGTTTTTGGAAATTGTAATTGTTTTTGGGGTCCTAAAATATTACAATTAGGGGACAAAAAATTGTTCCCTAAAATACCATCAACTGGTAACTTAATATCATTATCTGTAACTTGGAAATCGCATTTAAAATTTTGCCCTAATAAAAATTTACCCTCACAGGAACCTAAAGTGGAGCTCACATTGTTTATTGAACTTATTTGTACCTTATTATCTGTACATATTTGTGTTCCTTTTTTCAATGTTGAATTTTTAATTAAACTAACCTGAGCTCCTGTGTCTACTAATAACTTTACTTTATCTGTTTTGGCTATATCTAAAGCCAATTGAACTATAGGCTCCTGTAAGGTGGTTGTTGTGCCCTCCGTATGGAATGAGCTGGGCTTTTTTAGTTCACTCCATTCTCGTTTCCCGAGACTAACGCCATTCTAGATTCATAAGATTGACGTGCTTCGCAATTTAATATTTTATGGCCTTCCCTTGCACACCATTCACAAGTGGTTTCCGTGTTGGTTACTGTTAAAACTCTTTGTGGGCTTGCGCCGTTATTCCCTGCACGTGGTTTTAAACAATTAGCGGATTCGTGTCCGTAAATTCCGCAATTGGCACAATGTTTTACTTCCTTATTTAAATGAAATTGCATTGTACAATCTCTACTTATGTGGCCTTGTTTACCACATTTGAAACATTTTATAAGAGGATTTGAATTAGGTCCTCTGTTAGCCATATTTGTATTCCTAATATTATTATGATTATTATTATTACTATTATAATTAGATTGGTAGTTATTTCCGTTAAACATACTACCATTATTATTGTTCAATCTATTAGGGGTCTTATTATAGTTATTGAACGGGGTCTTATTGTTATTAAAATTATTATTATTATTATTTGAAAATTGCTTATAATTATTACTAAAATTGTTGTTGTTGTTGTTATTTAGATTTCTACTCCCAGCGTTAAAATTATTGCGCACGTTATTATTGTGCTGTTGGTTGTTCCTAAAATTATTGTTATTGTTAAAACTTCTCTGATTATTCCCATTACCAAATTTGTTGTTGTTGGGTTGTTCCGTGTGTAGCCCATTTTCGTTTAATTTTTTCATCAATGTCGTAATTAATGTCAGCATTTGATCCCCTACGACTGCTTGATTGTTGCTTGATGTATTAGAACTTCCAATGCCGCCTAAATTTCGAGTTTGGTTCAGATATTGTCGAGCTGCTCCTATAGAGACTCGTAAATTTTCCGGATTTTTAAATAATAGATATTGTTTTAACTCTGCTGATCGCAGTCCTCCCAAAAACACTCTCTTTGCTGTAATCTCCATCTCGTTTATCAGTGCTCGTCCCTCGTTGTTATATCTCTCATTTACCCTGTTCCGATACGCGGCCAATTTTTCGGATATCCGTTCTCCAAAAAGTTCTACAGTTTCCGTTTCATATTGGTACATTCCCATAATTTCTGAGGCTAAAGTAGCCATATCTTTACTTTCTATGAAACGGTTTCTTAAAATATCCTTGTATTGTGTAAAATTTTCGACGTTGGCATATCTAAAGAGAGCGTTGGCCGCACCTGTTAATTTACTGGTAATTAAAATCCGTAAAAGTATGCCTTTTTGCTCATCCCTCGTTAATTCGTATGATTGTTGAGCCAACTCCAGAAAATTGTTTAGTTTGTTTTCAATGTCCAACCCTACGCCTGAAAATGTTGGAACGTGTACCAAAAATGTCTTAATAATTTTTTCAACCGGTAAGAGCGTTGGTTCCAAATGGTAAGAGTTGTCATTAGTGAAATTTTCCGCGTTGTACTCATGTTGTACGGGTAACTGACGTGGTGGTGGAGGCGGAATAGGGGTCGAATTTAACCCTGATGGTCCTGGCCTATTCATTGTTCTGTTGCTAAAGAAATGAGGGTCATTTAATGGATTCATTTCGTTGGATTTTTTAATATTTAAACTTCTTCTTGCCGTTCTAGTAATAATCACTTTATTTTTCCTTGCTTTTTTAGGTCTTCTTATTGGACCAATTCTATTATATTTTACCCCGGATCTTAATGTTCTAAAGCTTTTTCTGTTTTCCGACACTCTATCTTCCTGCACTTGGTGTAAAAAATCAGAAAAATTGTTTTTATTTAAAACTTCTAAATTTGGTTCTTCTTCTATATTTTCGATGTTTGTTTTAGTTTTTTCGTCCGAATCTTCAAATTCTGGACTTGAATTTAGAAATGAAAAAGTAGAAATTCGTTTCGAAAATTTTAAAATAGATTGCGCTAAAGTTGGGGTTTTGGATTTTTGCGACATTAGTTTCCTTATTAATTTACAACAACAACAATGTAAATACGCCTTTTTTTATATTATGATTTAGGGGTCATATTTTTATTAAATTTCAGTAAAATGTGAAGAAAAATGTTGTATACTTATTTTTTAGGGGTCGAAAAAAAAAATTTTAAGCTCGAAAAATTGTGTTTGTAAAAATTATTTTTAATTTAAAATTTTATCTTATTTAACGAAAATCATTCCAAATTAATAAAATTATTTAAAATAAAATACTCATTTTTATTTATTTTATTTTTATTCCTGAATATATGCAATAAAAAAAATTTTTCGACATAAAAAAATATAAATTCCCTAACTCCTAAAATTATGCAATAAAATTTTTATTTAATACCAAAAAAATTTTTTAATAAATTTTCATAATATGAATGCTTTTACAAAAAAAACGCGCTTTGTTCTAATGAAACTTACGTACGTCATTTAAAATATTTATATTAATACCTATCAATTAAGTTTACAACAATATTTTATATAAAAATGATCAAACGTATTTTGAAACTATATATATATATCCCTTTATATATATGTATATATAATTTTCGTCATTACGAACAAACAAAAAAAAAATTAATGAAATTTTGATATAAAATGTAAATTTAGTATAATTATATTTTAGGGGTCGAAAAAAAAGACAGAAATCCAATTCAATATAGTTATAAAATTTTATTAATACATATTTTTTTTTTTTTAAATTTTATTATAAAAACCAATCCAAATTAAGACGATGAATATAAAAAAAAAAAGAAAAAACTTTATACCAGGTTACTTGATTTTATAAAGCCCTGAGTTAACTTAATACAAACTGTACATTTGTATTGTCTTTACACAGTTTTAGTAAAATCAACGAACCCTAGTATTTTTGTAATTAAATTCAACACATAATGCATTTCATTGTTTTTATTACCTTATATATTTTTATACACTACCAAGTATAAAATTTCAATGCTAATAAAAATTTAGGCAACAGAGAAAAAAAACTTTAAATAATTGCTGAAAACGCACAATTATTATAATGCAACGAAAAAATAAATATGTATATACATATGTATATATGGTTGACTTATAGTAAAAAAAACATATATAATTGCACCATATGTATTAATGTGTGCTTTGTTGATATGCATTTATTTATAATATTTATTATATTTGTAAAAAAAAATAGGGTAACTATTGTGAAAGGTTAGGAAATTTGTTTAACAAAAAAAATTATATACAATTTATATATCCATAAAACTTTGTTTACAAGTTTTGTTGGATTTTACAAAAAAATATGACCCTTTTTTTTATATTTATGTGCCGTATATTGGAATTTGATTTTTTGTATAACTTTTTTGAACAAAATTTGAAAAAAAAAAAAAAAATTTTTTTGATAATTATTTAACATCTAATTTGATACATTTTGAATTAGATTTTTTGTATTTTTTTTTTTTTTGATAATTAATTAAACAATCTATTTGAATTTTAGAATTTTAAATTGAAAAATTTTTTTTATGATTTATTTAAACAAAATTCCATTTTTTTTATTATTAAATATAATAATTTTCCTTAATGTTATTTTAGATTTTGACTTACATAATAAATTTGTTGATCTGCTTCTTATGTTGACTTTTTTTTTGGTTGTTATGGCCTTTTTGTTGATATACTGCTTTCTTACGTTGATTTTTTTTTGTTATTGTTTTTTTTTTCCACTGCCTTATTTGTTGATCTGCTACTGCTATTTGTACTTCGTTGTTCTGCTATTTTTTTTCACTTTTTTGTTAAAATGTATGTTTTTTTTTTTTTTGTAATTTTCGTAAAATTTGTAAAAATTTTTTTGTAATTTTTTATTTAAATTTCGAACCGTTTTACCGCACACAAGTTTTTTTTGGATAGGAAACGTAGTTCCTATCCTGTCCGCAGCGCCAATGTAGTAAAATTAACTTTTACTATTATGTTCTTTTCAATTAAAACACTATTTTTAATATTTTAATAAACTTTTTATTTATTACTATTATTTATTTATTTAATGTTAAATTATTTCTTTTAATGTTCAAATTATAATTTAAATTATGTTCATTTTATTTTTAACTTTCAATTTCAATTTTAATTCTTATGTAATTTAAACTTATTATATAAAACTTTATTAAATTTACTTTTTTTTTAATAAAAATTCTAACTATTAATTTTAACAACTTTTACTGAATATTATTATTAATTACTTAGTGTCTTCTTGACACCCAAATTAAACTTAATCTTTTTAGTTGGTGTCTTCTTGACACCCAAATTAAACTTAACTTTTACTACCAAAAAACAGCTATTTTATTTGGTTGAAGAGCTTTTTGGTTTTCCAAAATATCGCATGCGATATTTTGGTTAGCCAATCAACTCTTCAAAATTTTGTTCTAATTTAATATTTAATTATTTTGCAAAATTTAATTAATAATTTTATATTATTTCAAAATAATTTAGTTAGCTGTTTTTTGGGTTGTGAATTGAAGTACTGGGTGCTTCAATTCACAACAATAGGCGTAGGGAAAAAGGGAGTTTTCTTTTAGTACCATTTACTTATTTTTTGGTACCATTTAACACATGGCACCAACTACTCGCGGACAGAAGAAAATACTAGAGGATTCTACTATTTTACCGGAAAACCTTAATTTTGCGGAATTATCACTGATAAAATCCACACCACAGGGTAATTCAAATAATTTAACAAAACGTCGGCGGTCGGTAACTTTTGCGCCGGAAAATTCAGACGAAAGCGGGGCGGAAACAGAAATTAATTTAAACGGAATTAATTTAAGCATACATTCAAGTAATATCAGAGAAAATACTGAAAGTACTAGCAGCGAGGGCGAAGAAGAAGGTGCCGTAGGAGGCATACCAGTAGAAAAAATTAATTTAAATAAGGAAAGAAACGAAACATTACTTAATATTAATAAAAATTTTGACAAATTGGAAATGGATACAAACAGATTATGTATGCAGGGAGCAATTCCACGCACCAATAGCGGCTTACAAATACCCAACGGATTATACGAGGATTTAATGCCACCAAACAACGGATCGGGACACAAAAATAATAGGAGATCAACAAATTTTTTAAACAAGGATAATACATACGATTTCTGGATTTACAAAATTTTGTTGCGCTCGCACATGACGCATACTTCAGAACAGATGAATACTGGATTTACAAAATTTTGTTGCGCTCGCACATGACGCATACTTCAGAACAGATGAATGCGACCGGGCCGCGGTATTAAATAAAATAATTCGAGGAAAATTAAAAGGCAGAGCCGCGGACATTTTTCAGGAGCGAGCCGTTAGTAGCTTTAGAGATTTCAAAGCAATTTTGGAAAACGCATTTATTTCTTACAAGGATTTAACACAATTAAGGCGAGAAATTGAGGAATGTGTACAGATTCCTGATGAATCTGTGGAACAATTTGGAGATCGTGTAGAACGGAAATTAGGATGCTTCAAAATGGCCGCCAGGCATAAATTTCCTAATGGGTTTCAAGGAATAGTACAGGATGCCGAAGAAACGGCTAGGAAAACATTTATTAGAGGTTTGCGATCGGAATCCATTAAACATTACATAATTTCCCAAAATTGTGCTAATATTGAAGAAACCCTTACAAAAGCAATACGATTTGCTAGGGAATCCTTGGAATTGTTGGGACCACAACGAGCGGAAAAATCAACGGAAACGGCAATGAATGACACCACAAAACAACTTATGGAAATGATAAAAGAACTGAAACTCGGTTCCAATAATAGAGATAATAGAGACAATAATAGATTATTTAGGCAACAAAATATGCAGCAAGCACCGCAACGAATGAGAGTACCGGTAACAGAAGCTAGGCCAGTAAATAACTCTTACGTACCAAACAATAACAATGGACAAAGAGTAACTTGTTTCAATTGTGGTAGGATGGGCCATTACAGCAAGGATTGTAGGGCACCTCGCAAAACAGGCGCACCACCATCTAATAACATACAAATAGAAAATAAATGGGCACGTATGGAGTGTTATTTATGCAAAAACTCAGGACACATTGCAACTAACTGTCCATTTAATAAGGAAACAGCCTGGGAAGAGGTAACAACACACAGAATCGGCTCATTTAGATTAGGAAACTGCAACTGGTGTCAAAGAGAAGGACATACAGAATTAACATGTCCAGCACGTCAAAATTATCAAGCTAATCAGGGAAACGAAAGAGGGATGGATTAAAAACCCAATTTTCATCCCGTAGTTTTAAGAAGGAGGGTGTATCAATGAGAAATCGTTGGTACGAGCCCCTAGTAGCTATGCCGTTGGACATCACCAACGATGAACAAGTCACATTTTTAGTAGATACTGGAGCTTAAATAAATTTATTGAAGGAAGATAAAATTAATGAAGATTTAAATGAAAATGCGTTACTACATGACACAAGCTTGAGAAATTATAGGACTTTGGATTTTTCCATAATGAAAAATAATAAAAATGAAGTTTCAATTCCCTTCTATAATCAGAGTAATACGAGTTTTAGAAATAGTGCAGAATTAAATAGGGAATTCGAAGAAATTAATTTACGAAAAATGGAGATAAAGAATGTGTGTAAAATTGAAGAAATTAATGGTTTTGAAAACATAAATAATAGTAAAGTAAACAAAAATAGCGTATTTTTTGAAAAATTAGAGAATAATAAAATAGAGAGATATAACGTGCTTAAAAAAGGAGTTCGTTTTGAAACTGTGGAAAATAATGATGAAATTAAAAAGGGAAATTTCGAAAGAGGAAAAATGGATAATAGAATTAACGAAGAGTTTGAAATTAGTGAAAACTCAAAACCAGAAAACTCAGGAGCTGGCCATAGAGCAGCGGATCTTGAAGTTTTTTCAGGCAACGAGAACAAACCAATTTTAGCAAAAGAAAAGGAAAAAGTACAATCCAAGGGAAAATTTTCAGGAGCAGACAACAGTGCTGCGGATCTTGAGAATTCCCAAGGGAAAAATGGAAAATTAAATGAAGAAAATAATGACATAATTAAAAGAGCGGAGAAAATTATAGAAGAAAAAGCCGAATTATTAAGTAAAGGACGAAATGGAAAAATTTATGTAATTAATACAATCAAAAGTTTTACTGATCAATTTACTGATACAAAATTAGAAGAAATGAAATTAGAAATTAAGGATTTGTTTAAAGAAGAAAAAATTGAAAATGAAGCCAATAAAATTGAAGTTTATAAAGAAGATAAAAATAATATTGAAGAAATTAAAGAAGTAAAAAATGAAGTTCGTAATGAGGAATTTAAAGTAATTAAAGATAATAAAGTAAATTATTATGTTGAATTAAACAAAGTTAATAATAATGAAAATAATCTAATTGAAATCAGTAATTTAAAATCAGTAAATAATAAGAAAATTGAAGGTCAAACCAATAAAATTTTTAACGAACATGAAATACCGGCTCATGTATATGCAAATGTGGTTATTGTTAATAGACTAGAGAATATACAAGGACAATTATTGCAAACCAAAACATTGCAATGTTTTGAAAAATATTTAGAAAATAATGAAAAAATTATACAAGATATTAATGTACGTACGTTCCCGCTTATAAAACAACGGAACTATAAATACTTCCGTAAATATGCCTAAAAACAGGATACAATAAAAAAAAAAAAACAAATTATATAGAACAATTATTTTTCGCGATATATCATACGTTAAGTAGAAGTAAAAATTTTCAATTAAGAAAATCAAAACTAATGATTTTACAATAATATAAAATGTTCAACATTTTATAAATTTAGACTAGTTTTTTTTTTTTGCAATATTATTTGGGAAAAGGTTAGAGAAAATCAAATTACTAATAATTAGTTTTTAGCATTTAAATATTAGCATACATTTAGGAGTAATTGTTTTACTAACAGCATAAGCTAAAAACGGGTATAAACAAAATGGAGAGAAGAATAGGAAATTTTTTGTTTAGAAACTT
The DNA here is from genome assembly GCA_949752835.1 of Empis stercorea. Classification (NCBI taxonomy): domain Eukaryota; kingdom Metazoa; phylum Arthropoda; class Insecta; order Diptera; family Empididae; genus Empis; species Empis stercorea. Next base: position 67,491,635 of record OX457085.1, read on the forward strand.
ATACTACGAAAAAGTAATAAAATAAGAGGTAAAATTTTAAATCAAAAAGATTTTTTTTGGAAAGAAAAGAAATTAAAATAATAAAAAATCGAATCTATAGCACTTTATTATTGTTAATTGTTAAATTACATAAATTTTACAACAAAGTATATTATTGAAAATTTTAAATTATACCATAAAAATTGTATTAAAACACATATATAAAAATTAGAACTATTATATATTCTATTAAAAAAAAAAAAAAAATAAAAAAAAAAAAAATAATTTGTATGCCTAAAATTAAATTGATCAATAAATTAATAAAAAAAATTTTTTTTTATATTTTAAACTAGAATTAAGTTGGAAAATTGTGAAAAGGAAAAATTGAGAAAAATTATATAAAAAAGAAAAAAATATATATCATGTATAAAATATTAAATAAAAATTGGGAAATAACATTATATAAAAATAAATTATTGAATACTTAACATATTAAAATTATGAAAAGTAAAATTATTTAATAATAATAATAATAATAATAATAATAATAATAATATTTATTTCCTTATTTTCAAAAAAATAATTTACAAAATACAAAATAATTCATTTGTTATAAATATTAATTTAAGTAAAGCATGGCTTTTAGCCGTTTGCCCAGTGAAAATTTTTCATCTTTTGTACAATTAATTGACAGTTGTTTATGCAATTGAAAGTTAAATATTAATTATTTTTACAAATAAAAATTACAAACCAAAGTTACTCAACATGAAATTAATTAACATAATGAACTAAAATTTGGTCTATTAACAAAATTCATCCATAATTCTTCTTCTATATCTTATAGCTTCATCAATATACATTGTTAACTTTTCCCAATTTTTGCCATTTAGAATTTCTATTGCTTCCTCCATCTTAATTGCTGTTGTACCGAAATATATTTTCCTGATTTCTTTAAAGATTGGACATTCTGATAAAAAATGAAATGTGTCTTCAACTTTATTCATGTTACAAATTGTGCAGTTAGAATTTTGTGTATCTATATGTGGTATAAAGTTCAATCTCAGCAATTCTCCTCTAACTTTGAAAATTCTTGATATTTGGTCTGTATCGTATCGATCCTGAAAATAATTATTTTTTAACTCATGATTAAGATTAATATATATGTGCCGGTGATTGGAATTTTTAGCTCTTTGGATATAGTTTTTTCTCATTGTAGTATCTAATTTTTCTAATAAATAATATATTTGATTTGTCCAGGTGTTTGCATTACCAATACTTAACTCAATTGGCGTATTAACTTCTTCTGCTATTTTCATCCATTCTTTTATATAAAACCATTTTTTATTACATATTATTTCTGCCATCTTCTTTGATATTTTGTTTTCTTGTGTGTTCATTAATTTTGAAATAAAATCTGCATGTAGTTTTAGTGTGTGTAGATACAAAGGAGCTAGACCAGTTTCAACACAAATCATATATCCAGGCGTGTATGCTGGTAATTTGAATAAACGTTTAATGAAGAACTTTTGTATTCTTTCTACCCCATCGAATTCCATATAACCCCAAACCTGCGCTCCGTAGCACACAATTGACCTTATTATTGATAGGAATATTTTATATTTTGTTGAATGTAATATGTTTTTATTGTACATGAAATTTTTCCATGTGCTGTTTAGTGCTGACATTGCTTGACAATATTTATCTGCAATATGACTTTTCCAGTTTAACGTTGATGTGATGTTTATACCTAAATATTTATACTGTTTTACTGTTTCTACTCTCTCTCCATTTATATACCATTTTTCTCTTTTTGCTTTCGTTTTGTCTAGGTTTATCTGCAAGTTCCATTTTGTGCAGTAATCTGCTAATCTGTTTATCATAAGCTGTAACGACTCTACTGATTCCGCAAAAATTACCATATCATCAGCATACATTAGGATTTTTATGATAAGATCTAAAATTCTGGCCCCTCCTGGTAATACCTCCGATATGCATTTCTGTCAATACTATCAAATGCTGATTTAAAATCGACAAACATAGCGTATAATGGTTTATTTTTATATTGAAATATCTTTACTAAATTTGTTAACGTGAAAAATGTGGTCACACGTCGAGTAGCCTTCTCTAAATCCTGCTTGATTTTCACTAAGTAACTTTTTACTTTTAATAACTTTATTAAGACGCATCAGCAGTAAATTACAAAATATTTTCAAAATTGTATCCGAGAACGATATTGCTCTGTAATTTCCAACTTCCTCTAAGCTTCCTTTTTTGTGAACTGGAAATATGATAGATTTTTTGTAAGCATTTGGAACTTCCGCAGTGTTGTACAGTTTATCATAAAATACCAAAAGTTTTTCTAAGAACTGATCGGGCGCGTTTTTAAAATATTCATATGGTATTCTATCTAATCCTGGCGCTTTATTGTCTTTACATTTCATAAGTACACATTTTAATTCAGTTAATTCGAAATTAGCGTCTAGTATATCACATTCTATCATATTTTCTGCAAATTGAATCGGCAATGAATGATTTGGTGGATTAAACTGGATCGCAAAATAATTTACAAAATCATTGACTTTCAATGTTATTCCTTTTTTAAATTTAACACCATTAATTTGCTTAATAATGTTCCAAAACGATTTAGTATCTTTGACTTCTGTGAGGTTATTTGCTAATTTTTTTAAAAACGTATCTTTTTTATTTATACACAATATTTTATAGTTTCTAATCTCTTTAACATAAAGGATACGATTTTCTTCTAATTTACTTTTCCTCCATGCCTTCAGCAACTCAAAACATTTTTTCCTATTTTTCCAGCAATCCCAATCAAACCACTTCTCTTTAAATTCAACTTTTCCTTTTCTGATGTTCATAGAGGCTGACTTTATTACATTTACAATATCTTGACTCATTTTTTCTATATTTCCGCTTTCACACTTCACAGCATTAGACAAGCTTATAATTTTTTTGCAATAACTTTCCTTATTCAACGCGTTCCATTTTAATTTCGGGATAAGTGTCATTATTTCTTCTTCTCTCTGATTCGAATTCATATTAATTTCAATAATTTTAAATAATATATTTGATTTGTCCAGGTGTTTGCATTACCAATACTTAACTCAATTGGCGTATTAACTTCTTCTGCTATTTTCATCCATTCTTTTATATAAAACCATTTTTTATTACATATTATTTCTGCCATCTTCTTTGATATTTTGTTTTCTTGTGTGTTCATTAATTTTGAAATAAAATCTGCATGTAGTTTTAGTGTGTGTAGATACAAAGGAGCTAGACCAGTTTCAACACAAATCATATATCCAGGCGTGTATGCTGGTAATTTGAATAAACGTTTAATGAAGAACTTTTGTATTCTTTCTACCCCATCGAATTCCATATAACCCCAAACCTGCGCTCCGTAGCACACAATTGACCTTATTATTGATAGGAATATTTTATATTTTGTTGAATGTAATATGTTTTTATTGTACATGAAATTTTTCCATGTGCTGTTTAGTGCTGACATTGCTTGACAATATTTATCTGCAATATGACTTTTCCAGTTTAACGTTGATGTGATGTTTATACCTAAATATTTATACTGTTTTACTGTTTCTACTCTCTCTCCATTTATATACCATTTTTCTCTTTTTGCTTTCGTTTTGTCTAGGTTTATCTGCAAGTTCCATTTTGTGCAGTAATCTGCTAATCTGTTTATCATAAGCTGTAACGACTCTACTGATTCCGCAAAAATTACCATATCATCAGCATACATTAGGATTTTTATGATAAGATCTAAAATTCTGGCCCCTCCTGGTAATACCTCCGATATGCATTTCTGTCAATACTATCAAATGCTGATTTAAAATCGACAAACATAGCGTATAATGGTTTATTTTTATATTGAAATATCTTTACTAAATTTGTTAACGTGAAAAATGTGGTCACACGTCGAGTAGCCTTCTCTAAATCCTGCTTGATTTTCACTAAGTAACTTTTTACTTTTAATAACTTTATTAAGACGCATCAGCAGTAAATTACAAAATATTTTCAAAATTGTATCCGAGAACGATATTGCTCTGTAATTTCCAACTTCCTCTAAGCTTCCTTTTTTGTGAACTGGAAATATGATAGATTTTTTGTAAGCATTTGGAACTTCCGCAGTGTTGTACAGTTTATCATAAAATACCAAAAGTTTTTCTAAGAACTGATCGGGCGCGTTTTTAAAATATTCATATGGTATTCTATCTAATCCTGGCGCTTTATTGTCTTTACATTTCATAAGTACACATTTTAATTCAGTTAATTCGAAATTAGCGTCTAGTATATCACATTCTATCATATTTTCTGCAAATTGAATCGGCAATGAATGATTTGGTGGATTAAACTGGATCGCAAAATAATTTACAAAATCATTGACTTTCAATGTTATTCCTTTTTTAAATTTAACACCATTAATTTGCTTAATAATGTTCCAAAACGATTTAGTATCTTTGACTTCTGTGAGGTTATTTGCTAATTTTTTTAAAAACGTATCTTTTTTATTTATACACAATATTTTATAGTTTCTAATCTCTTTAACATAAAGGATACGATTTTCTTCTAATTTACTTTTCCTCCATGCCTTCAGCAACTCAAAACATTTTTTCCTATTTTTCCAGCAATCCCAATCAAACCACTTCTCTTTAAATTCAACTTTTCCTTTTCTGATGTTCATAGAGGCTGACTTTATTACATTTACAATATCTTGACTCATTTTTTCTATATTTCCGCTTTCACACTTCACAGCATTAGACAAGCTTATAATTTTTTTGCAATAACTTTCCTTATTCAACGCGTTCCATTTTAATTTCGGGATAAGTGTCATTATTTCTTCTTCTCTCTGATTCGAATTCATATTAATTTCAATTGCTAGCGGAAAATGTTCTGTATACGTTTTATTTACTACTTCAAATTTTTTTATTATTTCTTTCCATTTTCCTCTTACTAAAGCTAGATCTATTACAGACGCACCATTTTTGCTTACAAAAGTATATTCCCCTGTTTCATCACCTTTCATTTTTCCATTAAGTATTTCAAAACCGAATTCATAGCACATTTCTATTACTTTTTTACCTCTATCATTTATTTTCTCATCTCTAGACTGTCTATTTATCACTTCAACCAGAGATTCTGCACCATGCACAATATTTTCTTTTCCTATACGAGCATTTAAATCTCCAACTATCATTAAATTTTGTTCAGTAAATTCATTAATAAAATTATACATTATGTTGAATTGGTTATGCCAACGATTGTAATTTAAATATACTGGTAATACAAATAGCTTATTTTCATTAACATTTAATCCAATTAACGTTATTCCATTTATTTCTACAAAATTTATTTCTTTTCTTAATCCTGAAACTTTTATCCCAAATAAACACCCTTCTGACGGTCTTCCGGCTATCGGTTTTTTTGCTGGAATCCACACAAGCTTAAACATACTAAAAAATCCCTCATACTCTATTATTTTTTGTTCAGTTACCAGTGTTTCAAATAAGACAAATATATCATAACTTCTTAAAAATTCAAAAAAATCTGCAAACATTCTTTTACTACTTAATCCTGCTACATTATAACTTAAAATATTTAAACTAAAATTGTTATTATATATATTATTAGGGCAAACGGCTGTTGATTGTTAATTTTGTTTTTTGTTATTCAAATTCGAGCCTGGCGCAAATGCTGTTTCATTTAGTAGCGACTTTACTTTATCTCCTACTTCAATACCAAATTTTAGTTTAATTTGCTCTACACCATCATCACCATTCATGCAGACTAGTCCGAAAGAGTTACTCCATTGTAACTTCAGATCTTCCATAATCATCATTCCATTTCTGACTGTAATTGCTATTTTAGAATTTATTTCTTTAATTTTTTTCCGTAGAGCTAGCAATTTACTTTCTTTCTTTATAATATTTATTGGTAAATCTTTCGTTATTTTTATGTCTGTTGTTTCCCTATTTAACAAATTTGATTTTTTAAGAATTGTGTAAACCATATCGATATTTTTAAATTCCACTACTATGTTTGCCTTATTTTCCATTTTTTTAATAGGATAGACACGCTGTATATCAATATGCTCTGAAATTTTTAAAGAGTTGACAATTAACTTTTCAATATTGTTCTCTAATTTATCACCCGTTGCCACTGGAATATTACGAAAAATTAAATTATGCTTTTTGTTATTCATTTTTAACTTATCAATTTCATTTTCTAATTCTTCAATTTTCATTGCTTGTTTCTCTTGAGTATGCTTTAGCTCTAAATTTTCACGTACTATATTATCTATTAAATTTAATTTTTCTTTAATCGGCTCCAATTTATTATCCAGCATTTTTTCTAAGGCTTCTAAAGTTATTTGTGTACCCATGTTTTTTGGAAATTTACTAACAGGCTCCGGACTTTCGTGAGAGGAACTAGAAAATGCTTGTCCGCGGTATCTTTTGGGTAGTTCTTCTTTTGCTAATTTTGGAGAACTTGAGCTATTATTCATTTAATTTATGTTGCAATACTGAAGATTAATTGTTAGTGGCTATGATTTACGATGTTATATAATTTGTTATTTTATACTGATGCCTGACAATATGCAATTATATATTCGGAATGTATTGTATTAAAAATTACTAAAGATATAACAGATGGCGCTGTATTTTATGTTTAATTGTGGGCTATATATAAAGCTTTTTTAGATCTTCTGTTTTTTCCTAATATTATGTCAATTTCTAATAATTGTAAACATAAACAATGTTCTAGTCCATTTACGAATGTCAATTATTTAAAAATTAGACTTTGGACTTTTTTATTCTTTTTTTTAAAATATTTTTCTAATATTTTTCTTTCCAAATTTCTAATTAAAAAAGATATTGTACTTGCTTGTCTTCACTGTATGCTCTTCAGTATTTCTTAATTGATCAAATTATACTTCAATAGTTTATTTCACTTTTATATATATTCAATAATATTAATTTTTCCACCTTATAATTTTTTTCTACTGTTTACCTCACAACTGTCATTTGACCAAAATTATTTAAATATTAAATTATATATTACTATTGGTTTTTTAAAAAATTATATAAAATCAAATTGTTTGAAAATGGAAAATTATATAAAAAATGTAACTAGATTAAGATCAAAATTGTTTATACGTTTTATAATGTTTTTAAATAAAGAACGTTCTAAATTGAAAAATTCATATTGGAAAACTCCGAAATACCATTAACTTAAAAAATATATATATTTTTTATCTTGGGAAGGGGAGGTGTTGTGTGACAACATTCATACATTTATGTCGTCATTGCCTAAAAATGCATTATATCGGCAGTGCATTATACTATATCAAAGTTTAAATCAAAACAATAATAAAATACGTCATCGTATTATAAATATTATTGTATACAAATAATACAAACCATAATCACACACTTAAGTTATTATGTAGAAAATGTAGAATAAAGAATAAATAAAAAGGTAAATAAACCTAAAGTAAATAAATGAAAGCACATAAGCTTTACTAATAATAATAAAGTATAATGCGTCATCAGCAAAATGGGCAATAGCAACATAATTAATGTATGAACTGTTGTTACACAATTTTACCTTTAATTAATAACAAATATTAATTATTTATATTTATTGAAATATTATAATATTGCTTCTATTCTAATATTGCTTCTTAAACGGCGAAAAAATGGTATTTCGGGGAGTTCAAATATTGAAGTCTTCTACTGAACAGGCCAAGCCTATAGTGAGGAAAAAACAATAATAGAACTTTAAGGTGAAAACACAGAAATTAGTCTTGTTTTATTTTAAATTATTAGTAGTCAAAGTTATTCATTAAATTGAAAGGAAGAAATAAGAGGACGATCAGGACAAACGAGAGATAAATAATATAAAGGTGAATATAATTTCATACAAGACAGACCACAACACAACAATTCTAACACTGACGAAGAGGATGAGGGTGATGAGGGTAAACCAACTGAGAAATGGTCAAAAAGAATGGAATTAATAGACAAAGAAGAAATCCAAAAAACAATACAACAACATCATGACTCACCTCTTGGCGGTCATATAGGTGTCGTTAAAACTTACAATCGACAAAAGACACACTATATTTGGAAGAAAATGCTTAAAACAGTAAGGAAGTATATCGAGTCATGTCCAAAATGTCAAAAAACTAAAAGAGGAAGGCTAACGAAAATGTCTATGATGATTACAGATACAGCCAAACGTCCATTTGATAAAGTATATCTAGATATCGTTGGACCCTCCCCAATATCAAATACAGGGAATAAATACATTTTAAGCTTTCAAGACGATTTGACCAAACTACTTGATTGTGTAGCTCTGCCAAACATGGAAGCAACAACAGTAGCCAGAGCATTTTATGATAGGATTATATTAAAATACTCCGCCATACCAAAAAAATTAATTACCGATCAAGGTACCAACTTCACTAGCCAAGTTTTCAGAAATCTTTGCAAAATATTGAAAATTAAAAAATTGGAAACGACCGCTTACCACCCTCAGTCAAATGGATCCTTGGAAAGAAGACATGGAAATTATATCCACCCGTTTAGGGGGATATACGGCGTGATACAATCCTCGCTAGGAGCCATAATCCCTAATGAATTCGGCTAGCGTAACGCCGGTGGAAGGTCGCCACGTTTCCACCAGCGACTCCCGAAATCCCTCGGATTGCATATGAGCAAAGTCGCACTCGACGAGGCAGCCACCCCCATTGTGGACCGTTGAAACATACTAAAAATAAATAAAAATATTTCATAAAAATTTAAAATAATTTTAACAATAAATAAATTCTTACCCATTTAGGCGTTGGATTATTATTATTATTAATATTTGTCGACATTTTTTTTGTACGAATTTACTTTACCGCTCAAGGTTTGTAACAAGAATGAAAATTATAAATGTGCTTACGAAATAATTAAATCTAAAAACTGCATAGTTGCAATAATAATATTTTTTTTACTTCAAATTTTAATTTTTTTTGATAAAATTATCATTTAACACAAAAAAAAAAACATAATAATAACGAAATTCAAAATTATAATATCATATATCACACAAAAATCACATGCACAAAAAAAAAAACAAAGAAAAACTTAAAAGCCGAGACACTTTAAATTTTTAGTATCCTAGCTAATAAGTATATGTCAGTTAATAAGGTCAATAAATTTCCCAGGTTTTAGTTTATAAATAAAGGAAATAATAAATATGGTCTATTTTATAAAAAATTGGTATAAAAGGAAAAATTCCTTAACCTTATGCTTAAAGCACCACAGAAAGAATGATTATTTATTAGCGCAATTACAAAATTAAATTCCAAATAGCATAATTGTATTTTTTTTGTAAAACATTTCAAAAATAAAAAATTATTTTTTATATAATATATTTAAAGGAAAAAAAAAAAAGAGAAATTATGTAAAATTGAATTGAAAATTTAATTTAAAAAAAAAAATGGGAGGTATATGTACTATTATACATAATATAAAAATAAAATAAAATGTATACATAATATAAAAATAAAAAACATAAAAAAATTTATAAATATTAAATTATTATTGTTAAATTACATAAATTATAAAAATTTACAACAAAGTTATATTATTGAAAATTTTAAATTATACCATAAAAATTGTATTAAAATACATATATAAAAATTAGAACTATTATATATTCTATTAAAATATAAAAATGAAAAAAAAAAAATATGTATACTTAAAATTAAATTGATTAAATTGTAAATCAATAAATTAATAAAAAGTATTTAATATTTTAAACTAGAATTAAGTTGGAAAATTGTGAAAAGGAGAAATGGGAAAAATTATAAAAAAAAAATATATCATGTATAAAATATTAAATAAAAATTGGGAAATAACATTATATAAAAATAAATTATTGAATACTTAACATATTAAAATTATGAAAATTAAAATTATTTAAATATTAAATTATATATTACTATTGGTTTTTTTAAAAATATTATATAAAATCAAATTGGTTGAAAATAGAAAATTATATAAAAAATGTAACTACATTAAGATCAAAATTGTTTATACGTTTTATAATGTTTTTAAATAAAGAATGTTCTAAATTGAAAAACTCATATTGGAAAACTCTGAAATACCATTAACTTAAAAAATATAGATATTTTTACTTTCCCTTTTATGAATTCACACTTCCAGTATATAGGTATATATATAGGTATATATATATATATATATATATATATATATATATCCTCACCTGGCCATAACTCTTAAACGGCTTGACCGATTGAGCTCAAATTTGGAAGTTCAGCTCGTGTCAATGGCTTGGTACCAAATAAATTTGGGGCCTTTTTGATTAGGGGGACGGGGGCGCGGAGGGCCGTTTAATTTTTGAATGTACCAAAAAAACCATGTGGGATATCAAATAAAAGGTCTTGACGAGTACATCTCATTGGATTGTAGTCCGGGGGGCGCCGTGGGTCATGACGGGCCCAAATCGGGGCAATGTGGGGTCCATAATACAAAAAAACATGTGGGGTATCAAATGAAAGGTCTTGACGAGCACATCACATTGGGTGGTAGTCCGGGGGCGCCGTGGGTCATGTCGGGCCCAAAACGGGGGCAAAGTTGGGTCCATAATACAAAAAACATGTGGGGTATCAAATGAAAGGTCTGGACGAGCACATCACATTGGGTGGTAGTCCGGGGGCGCCGTGGGTCATGTCAGGCCCAAAACGGGGGCAATGTGGGTCCATAATACAAAAAAACATGTGGGGTATCAAATGAAAGGTCTTGACGAGCACATCACATTGGGTGGTAGTCCGGGGGCGCCGTGGGTCATGTCGGGCCCAAAACGGGGGCAAAGTTGGGCCCTATAATACAAAAAATCATATGGGGTATCAAATGAAGGGTCTTGAAGAGTTGATCTCAATGGGTGGTAGTCCGGGGATTGCCGTGGGTCAAGTGGGGCCCAAAATCAAAAAAATCATTTTGGGTATCAAATGAAAGTTCGTGAAGAGTACATCTTGTTGCTTAGTCCATAGGTCAAACGGGCCCCAGTTAACAGAAAATGAAAATGTTATATGTTAAAATTAACAGAAAATGTAAATTAACAGAAAATGTAAATTTTAACAGAAAGATTTAACAGAATTTAGAATTTAACAGAAAATTTTAAATTTAACAGGAAAATGTAAATTTAACAGAAAGTGTAAAATTTAACAGAAAAATGTAAAATTTAACAGAAATTGTAAAATTTAATAGCAGATGTAAATTTAACAGAAATTGTTAATTTGACAGGAAATGTAATATATGTACATATAACAAAAAATTTATAATTTAACAGAAGATGTAAATATAACAGACAATGCGAATTTAACAGAAAATGTAAAATTTTAAAAGAAATGTAAAATTTATTGCAAAATGCGAAATCTAACAGAAAATGAAAAATTGTACAGAAAATGTAGAATTTAACAGAAAATTTAAAATTTAACAGAAAATGTAAATTTAACAGAAAGTGTAAAATTTAACAGAAAAATGTAAAATTTAACAGAAATTGTAAAATTTAATAGCAGATGTAAATTTAACAGAAATTGTTAATTTGACAGGAAATGTAATATATGTACATATAACAAAAAATTTAAAATTTAACAGAAGATGTAAATATAACAGAAAATGCAAATTTAACAGAGAATGTAAAATTTTTAAAGAAATGTAAAATTTATTGCAAAATACGAAATCTAACAGAATATGAAAAATTTTACGAAAAATGTAAAATTTATTACTTTTCCTTTTATAAATTTACACCTCCAGTATATTTATTACTTTCCCTTTTATGAATTCACATTTCCTGTATGTCGTTATGTCGGTATCTCCTCACCTGGCCATAACTCTTAAAGGGCTGGACCGATTGAGCTCCAATTTGGAAGTTGAGTTCGTGTCATCAGATAATTGGTGCCCTATAAATTAAGGGCCTTTTTGATCAGGGGGAAGAGGCACGGAGGGTTGCTTAAATTTTTATATGTACCAAAAAAAGCATGTGGGGTATCAAATAAAAGGTCTTGCCGAGTACATCTCAATGGCGTAGTTCGGGGGGCGCCGTGGGCCATGCCGGGCCCAAAACGGCGGCATTGTTGGGTACCATTATACAAAAAATCATGTGGGGTATCAAATGAAAGCTCTGGAAGAGGACATCTTGTTGAGTACTCCGAGAGGTACTCTGGGTCTTGTGGGGCCCAGAGTAAATAACACAATGGATGAATATGTAACACCCGAAGTGTTATCATTTAGAGAATAAATAAATAATAAACATACATTGTATTTATAATAAAATAACATTTATCAAAAAAAAAAACAAAAAAAATACATAATAATAGAAATAATCTACATTACGGATAATCTACTAAAATTTAAATTACGGTACGACATCTATAACGCGATAGTATCGTTAAGTCTTTAGCGCAGGTTTAGAAAAGTTTTTAGCGCAGGTTTAGTAAAGGTGTGAAACTTGACTACAATAAAGTTTAGCAAATATTTTTTTAGTATTAGTAAAGATTATTACCAACTAAGTGTCTTAGATTAAAAGGGGTTTTAGTATTAATTATGTTAAATTATACTTTTAGGAGTAGTAATAATAAAAAATAATTATTTTTAATCAACATAATTTTAGGAATTAATAATAAATTTGAAGGGAGGAATAGGAATTTTTTTATAAGACAAAGAAAATTTTGTTTACAAGAAAGCCAACCATAAGTGGAATGCAAAAATATATGAAGTGGAATTTATTTTATGAAATAAAACATAATAAATTTAGTTTTTTCAAAATTCACTTTTTAATTTTTTTTCCCATTTTTAACATTTTTTTATTACGATTTTTTTTTGATATATATATATATATATATCCTCACCTGGCCATAACTCTTAAACGGCTTGACCGATTGAGCTCAAATTTGGAAGTTCAGCTCGTGTCATCAATGGCTTGGTACCAAATAAATTTGGGGCCTTTTTGATTAGGGGGGACGGGGGCGCGGAGGGTCGTTTAATTTTTGAATGTACCAAAAAAACCATGTGGGACATCAAATGAAAGGTCTTGACGAGCACATCACATTGGGTGGTAGTCCGGGGGCGCCGTGGGTCATGTCAGGCCCAAAACGTGGGCAATGTGGGGTCCATAATACAAAAAAACATGTGGGGTATCAAATGAAAGGTCTGGACGACCACATCACATTGGGTGGTAGTCCGGGGGCGCCGTGGGTCATGTCAGGCCCAAAACGGGGGCAATGTGGGTCCATAATACAAAAAAACATGTGGGGTATCAAATGAAAGGTCTTGACGAGCACATCACATTGGGTGGTAGTCCGGGGGCGCCGTGGGTCATGTCGGGCCCAAAACGGGGGCAAAGTTGGGCCCTATAATACAAAAAATCATATGGGGTATCAAATGAAGGGTCTTGAAGAGTTGATCTCAATGGGTGGTAGTCCGGGGATTGCCGTGGGTCAAGTGGGGCCCAAAATCAAAAAAATCATTTTGGGCATCAAATGAAAGTTCGTGAAGAGTACATCTTGTTGCTTAGTCCATAGGTCAAACGGGCCCAAAACCAGTTAACAGAAAATGAAAATGTTAAATGTTAAAATTAACAGAAAATGTAAATTTAACAGAAAATGTAAAATTTAACAGAAAATGTAGAATTTAACAGAAAATTTAAAATTTAACAGGAAAATGTAACTATAACAGAAAGTGTAAAATTTAACAGAAAAATGTAAAATTTAACAGAAATTGTAAAATTTAATAGCAGATGTAAATTTAACAGAAATTAACAGGCCTTTTTGATGAGTGGGAAGGGGGCGTGGAGGGCTGTTTAATTTTTGAATGTACCAAAAAACCATGTGGGGTATCAAATGAAAGGTCTTGACGAGTACATCTCATTGGACGGTAGTCCGGTGGGCGCCGTGGGTCATTTCGGGCTCAAAACGGGGGCAATGTTGGCCCCTATAATACGAAAAATCATGTGGGGTATCAAATGAAAGGTCTTGACGAGTACATCTCATTGAGCGGTAGCCTGGGGGGCGCCGTGGGTCATGTCAGGCCCAAAACGGGGGCAATGTAGGGCCCATAATACAAAAAAACATGTGGGGTATCAAATGAAAGGTCTTGACGAGCACATCACATTGGGTGGTAGTTCGGGGGCGCCGTGGGTCATGTCAGGCCCAAAACGGGGGCAATGTGGGGTCCATAATATAAAAAAACATGTGGGGTATCAAATGAAAGGTCTTGACGAGCACATCACATTGGGTGGTAGTCCGGGGGCGCCGTGGGTCATGTGGGGCCCAAAACTGGGGCAAAGTTGGGCCCTATAATACAAAAAATCATATGGGGTATCAAATGAAGGGTCTTGAAGAGTTGATCTCAATGGGTGGTAGTCCGGGGATTGCCGTGGGTCAAGTGGGGCCCAAAATCAAAAAAATCATTTTGGGTATCAAATGAAAGTTCGTGAAGAGTACATCTTGTTGCTTAGTCCATAGGTCAAACGGGCCCCAGTTAACAGAAAATGAAAATGTTAAATGTTAAAATTAACAGAAAATGTAAATTAACAGAAAATGTAAATTTTAACAGAAAGATTTAACAGAATTTAGAATTTAACAGAAAATTTTAAATTTAACAGGAAAATGTAAATTTAACAGAAAGTGTAAAATTTAACAGAAAAATGTAAGATTAACAGAAATTGTAAAATTTAATAGCAGATGTAAATTTAACAGAAATTGTTAATTTGACAGGAAATGTAATATATGTACATATAACAAAAAATTTAAAATTTAACAGAAGATGTAAATATAACAGACAATGCGAATTTAACAGAAAATGTAAAATTTTAAAAGAAATGTAAAATTTATTGCAAAATGCGAAATCTAACAGAAAATGAAAAATTTTACAGAAAATGTAGAATTTAACAGAAAATTTAAAATTTAACAGAAAAATGTAAATTTAACAGAAAGTGTAAAATTTAACAGAAAAATGTAAAATTTAACAGAAATTGTAAAATTTAATAGCAGATGTAAATTTAACAGAAATTGTTAATTTGACAGGAAATGTAATATATGTACATATAACAAAAAATTTAAAATTTAACAGAAGATGTAAATATAACAGAAAATGCAAATTTAACAGAGAATGTAAAATTTTTAAAGAAATGTAAAATTTATTGCAAAATACGAAATCTAACAGAAAATGAAAAATTTTACGAAAAATGTAAAATTTATTACTTTTCCTTTTATAAATTTACACCTCCAGTATATTTATTACTTTCCCTTTTATGAATTCACATTTCCTGTATGTCGTTATGTCGGTATCTCCTCACCTGGCCATAACTCTTAAAGGGCTGGACCGATTGAGCTCCAATTTGGAAGTTGAGTTCGTGTCATTAGATAATTGGTGCCCTATAAATTAAGGGCCTTTTTGATCAGGGGAAGAGGCACGGAGGGTTGCTTAAATTTTTATATGTACCAAAAAAAGCATGTGGGGTATCAAATAAAAGGTCTTGCCGAGTACATCTCAATGGCGTAGTTCGGGGGGCGCCGTGGGCCATGCCGGGCCCAAAACGGCGGCATTGTTGGGTACCATTATACAAAAAATCATGTGGGGTATCAAATGAAAGCTCTGGAAGAGGACATCTTGTTGAGTACTCCGAGAGGTACTCTGGGTCTTGTGGGGCCCATAAAGTAAAAAGACATGAGAGGTATCAAATAAAAGATATTGAAGAATACATCTCGTTTCGCAGTCCGTTGGGCTTCGTAATTTATGTTAGGGAAAACCTGTGTCATGTGGGGGCCCATCATAAAAAAATCGTGTGGGGCATCAAATGAATGGTCTTGAAGAGTAGTCCGAGCAAAAAAATATGTGTAGCACCGGGGGCCATGGAAGGCCCAAAACATCGGCCACATGTGGAATTCCAAATAGTGGGCCATGAGGAGCTGAAACAAATCATTCCCATGTTGTCAAAGTATTTAAATATTTTTAGTCGGTCAAATTAATAAATATTTGACCGACTAAAAAATGTAAAATAAAAAATATAAATAAAAAAAAGTTTTTTAAAAATACTTTCCCTTAAAGAAATATTCAACTAAAAAGTAATAAACAAGCAAATAATACCACATCAATGTACTTTCCCGTTGAGTTTAAGCCACTGTGAGCAGTAGTAAGGGAAAGTAGATCTTATCAGAATTAAGGCCATTATAAGGAGGTCTACTTACCCTTACTGTTGCTGACAGTGGCTTAAACTCAACGGGAAAGTACACTGATGTGGTATTATTTGCTTGTTTATTACTTTTTACTTGAATATTTCTTTAAGGGAAAGTATTTTTAAAAAACTTTTTTTTTTTTATATTTTTTTATCTTGGGAAAGGGAGGTGTTTTGTGACAACATTCATACATTTATGTCGTCATTGCCTAAAAATGCATTATATCTGCAGTGCATTATACTATATCAAAGTTTAAATCAAAACAATAATAAAATACGTCATCGGATTATAAATATTATTGTATAC
>OX457085.1:67508404-67697892 GCA_949752835.1 Empis stercorea
GAGGGGTTTCTCAGAGAACCAGACGCATTCGGCAAAATGGGTAAATTCACTTATAACGGAAAAAAGGTTGCCTATAACGGAAAAAAATGTTGGGCAATCAGCAATTTCTCCCCGGTAAATTCACTTATAACGGAAAAAAAGGTTACCTATAACGGAAAAAAAGGTTGGGCAATCAGCAATTTCTCCCCGTATAAATCTGCAGGTCTAGATGGAATCTTTCCTAAGATGTTGCAAGAATGTAACGAGCTTGTTACTCCACTTTTAACGAAACTGTATCGTGGCAGTCTTACGCTTGGTCATATTCCACAGTCGTGGAGACAAGTTAAGGTTGTTTTCATTCCTAAAGCAGGGAAGAGGGGCCATGACATGGCAAAAGACTTTAGGCCAATTAGTCTCTCATCCTTTATGTTAAAAACCCTAGAGCGCATTCTTGATCTGGAGTTGAGAAACACACTTGAAAGAAGCCCATTATGCAAATACCAACATGCATACTGCAAAGGTAAGTCCACCGAAACCGCGCTGAGTGAGGTGGTACAAACCGTGGAACAATCAATCCATTATAAGCAGTACACCTTAGCCACCTTCCTCGATATAGAAGGTGCTTTCAATAACGTTCACGTAACAGCTATCCAGGAGTCTCTGGACGATCTAGGTGTTGACGCAGCACTTAGCCAGTGGATAGTTAAAATGCTTAAAACGCGTGAGATCCATGCGGATCTCGGCCATATCCGCATTACTAGATACGTGAGTAGGGGTACACCACAAGGAGTTGTGTTGTCACCCTTGCTATGGCTACTAGTAATGAATAAAATCTTAATTAAACTCCAAAAGGAAGGAATCATAGCCGTAGCATATGCGGATGATTTAGTAGTATTAGTCTCCGGTAGGTTTCTTGATATAATCAGCGAGATTATGGGGCGTGCCCTATGCATGGTTAGCAGGTGGGCCAAGAGCTGTGGCCTAAATGCTAACCCAGGTAAAACGGAACTAATGCTTTTTACTACAAAAACTAAAATCCCGGTGTTTACCCGTCCAAGACTGGACGGTGCAACACTAAATCTATCCTCTAAGGTCAAATATCTGGGTGTAATTCTTGACTCGAAATTGAATTGGAAGCTAAATATAGAAGAGAGAGTAAAAAAGGCATGCACGGCCTTATATTCCTGTAAAAAGATGCTTGGCAAGAAATGGGGATTAAAACCTCGCATGGTTTTATGGTTGTACACTGCCATAGTACGGCCCATTCTTACATATGGTTCAATAATCTGGTGGCCGGCTCTGGAGAGGGCGTATGTACGTACCATGTTAGGTAGAGTTCAAAGAAGTGCATGCATTTGCATCACAGGGGCGTTAAGATCAACGCCGAGGGATGCTCTGGATGCAATTCTATACCTTCTCCCGCCTGACCTCCACATTAAATATATATCCTCATGTAGTGCGGTCAGACTCAAAGAAATTGGGTTCTGGCGCGAAAAGCCGTGTCGTGCCCCATTAAGCGTAGTAAAAAATCACAGGTCACAGCTGCATTCTTAGCCGTCTCGCTAAGGATCTGGTACCTTCGTCCACTGATTATACTATCCCCAAGTTGGTGTTTGACAAGAAATTTAAAGTCAAAATACCAACACGTACAGAATGGAAAGAAGTTAGCCTATTGAGAGGGATAGACACGGTACTATTCACGGATGGTTCAAAGATGGACTGTGGTGTTGGTGCAGGTGTATACTCCGACTCATTAAAAATAGATTTATCTTTTAGACTACCCAACAGTGCCAGTGTTTTCCAGGCGGAAATGCTAGCAATCTGGAAAGCCTGTATGCTTGTCAAGAATGACACATCTCCCAAATATAAAGTGGCAATAGTCACAGATAGCCAGGCGGCCATTTTGGCTCTTAACTCTGCCACTGTATCGTCTAAGCTAGTTAGGGCATGCTCAGAAGAGCTGGCATACATAAGTAGTCAGTACGATGTCACGTTACTTTGGGTTCCGGGCCATAGGAACATCGAAGGGAACGAACGGGCTGACGAGCTAGCGCGAAGGGGGTCCAACCTAGAAGCATCGCTTGCGGAACAGGTTGACTCCCCAATCAAAACTATAAAGCGGGACATATTCCTTTACTTCCAAAAAATAGCCAATCAAAGATGGAAAAACCTAACCACTTGTAAAACGACCAGGGAAACATGGCCGTTATACGCTAAGCACAGAACGAATGAACTCCTAAAACTGTCACGTAAGGACATAGCCAGAACTATAGCTGTGTTCACGGGGCACTGGCCAATTGGTGCACATGCGGTCAGATTAGGAATACCATCCCACCAATTCTGCCGTAGTTGTCTTAACCCAGATGAAAGAGAGACGGTAATTCACTTTGCATGTAAATGCCCAGCGCTGGCCAGGGCCAGATATCGCTCTCTGGGTCACTATCACCTTAACAATCTTAACGACCTAGCCACGAAGTGGCCCACTGATATGGTTCACTTCCTGGACGCCACAGGCTGGCTCTAACAAACCTTACCTAGCCATAGATCAAAGCCAGGGTTCACGAGTGTTGTGGTACCAAAACGGCGCTAACGCGCTAATTGGAGTCTTCTGAAAGGTGTCAGGAGGCTCGCCACTCCTACCAACCAACCAACCAATGAATATCATTTAAATGGTACGATATTAAACCGAGTATATAAAATTAAAGACCTAGAAATTTTACTAGACCACAAATTAGATTTCAAACAACACTATGAATCTATTATTACAAAAGCAAATAAAATGCTTGGCTTTATAAAAAGACGGGCTAAGGAATTCAACAATGTTTGGGTCACCAAAAGTCTTTTGTGCGCACTAGTACGTCCAATACTAGAATATGGGTCGTTAATTTGGAACCCAATCCATATTATTCATAATGATAAAATTGAATCGGTTCAGAAAAAGTTCCTATTATTTGCATTACGTAACCTATATGATCCTAACGACTTCTTAAATTTACCAAGCTACTCTTTAAGACTATCTATACTCAATCTTTCATCACTATCTCAAAGACGCACTCTGCTAACATGTTGTTTCACATATGATGTCTTAAATTTTAACGTTAATGTATATTCTATATCAAATAGAATTAAATACAACACTGACGTAAGACAAACTAGACATACTAAGCTCCTTAAAGAAACTACACATACCACAGAATATGCTAAATATGAACCTTTCAACAGATGCTGCATTAGTTTTAATAAATACAGCAATACTTTTACACCATCCATTTCTAAATTAACATTTAAAAAAAAACTATTACTCATTTTAAATTCATCTATTTCCTAACCAAATTTTACATTACACTACAAAATGACCTTTATAATACACTAATTTAATACATTTTTGCTACGTTTTATTAGCATTTTAGTATTAAAATTTTCTATTTGTATTATGTTTAATTAATTAATATTACTTTATAATTAAATTTTAATTTTAATTTTAATTTTTTCTTACATATTAAATCTAGTTGACTATAATTATATATATATTGTATTGTAATATGTACCTTGTTTTGGTGAAATAAATAAATAAATAAATATAAATTTGGGGCCGTTCTGATGAGTGGGAAGGGGGCGCGGAGGGCCGTTTAATTTGTGAATATACCAAAAAAAACCATGTGGGGTATTAAATGAAAGGTCTTGACGAGTACATCTAATTGGACGGTAGTCCGGGGGCGCCGTGGCTCATGTCGGGATCAAAAGGGGGGCAATGTTGGGTCCTATAATACAAAAAATCATGTGGGGTATCAAATGAAAGGTCTTGACGAGTACATTACATTAAGCGGTAGTCCGGGGGCGCCATGGATCATGTTGTGCTCAAAAGGGGGGCAATGTTGGGTCCTATAATACAACAAATCATGTGGGGTATCAAATGAAAGGTCTTGACGAGTACATCTCATTGAGCGGTAGTCTGGGGGCGCCGCGGGTCATGCCAGGCCCTAAACGGGGCAATGTGTTGTCCATAATACAAAAAACATGTGGGGTATCAAATGAAAGATCTTGACAAGTACGTCACATTGGGCGGTAGTCCGGGGGTGCCGTGGGTCATGTCGGGCCTAAAACGGGGGCAATGTTCGGCCCTGTAATACAAAAAATCATGTGAAAAATCAATAAATATACACCTCCAGTATATTTATTACTTTCCCTTTTATGAATTCACACTTCCAGTATGTCGGTATGTCCTCACCTGGCCATAACTCTTAAACGGCTGGACCGATGGAGCTCCAATTTGGAAGTTGAGCTCGTGTTATCAAAAGATTCGTACCATATAAATTTGGGGCCTTTTTGATGAAGGGGAAGGGGGCGCGGAGGGCCGTTTAATTTGTGAATATACCAAAAAAACCATGTGGGGTATCAAATGAAAGGTCTTGACGAGTACATCTAATTGGACGGTAGTCCGGGGGCGCCGTGGCTCATGTCGGGCTCAAAAGGGGGGCAATGTTGGGTCCTATCCCAAATAACATTTGATAACCGCGGTTACAAGGTAACAAATCTGTAGATAACTTTTTGGTTTAAAATAGGGTTTCTTTCAACTAATTTGTTATAAATTCAATGTTTACGTTACCATATAACTCAGAAAGTACAAAATTAACTTAGTTGTTACCAAATAGATGAAAACGTTTGAAAAATAATTAAACTAATTAGTGTAAGTGAACCTTTTTTGTTATTAGTTACAACTTTTTGGTTGCAAAGCAACTTAAAAGTTACTAAAATTTTAACTGAGCTTGATATTAAACTATTCGTTAGAAAACACACCATAAACGTTTAAAAAATTCTGTAACCAATTAGTCTAAGGGTAACTTATGTATTATAAGGAACCACGTTTTGGTTCCAATGTAACTAAAAAGTTATACTAAAAGTTTTCATTTCATTGAGGTATATTACTACTTATTCGTTACCAAAAAATTATAGTGTTGTTCAAATAATAGTTAGTTTATTATTTCAGTTCCTAATAGAATTTTAAAACGCGACCATCTGGAGTTAAAAAAATTATTTTTTGTAAAGTTTTGATTTGAATTATAACAAATAAAATGTACGGTGTTGTAAAACGAAAATTTTTGTGCAGAAGAACTTTTAAAAGGCGAATAAAAAGTTTCCGTGACCGTTGTTTTTTTGAACTCGTTATCTTGTTTTTACCAGTAGCTAGAATTATGAGTATTACATTCAACGATGTTGAAACAATAGAAGATGGAGAAAAAATGTTTTCAACTGTTCCTAGTACATGGATTGATGGAAAATATTTACTTTGGCCTCAGAAAACGAAATTGTTGCGGAAAAGACGAGACTGTCAAAAATCATAATTTACGGTTGCAATTTTTAAATGGGTTAATTGAAGTGAAACAAAAAACTCTGAACGCCTAGAAAAACGAGCTGGTACAATTCGTAATAGGAGACATTCTAACTATTTTCATTTTGATATTAATGGTAAAAAAGTGGATGTCTGTCAGAAATCTTTTTTGTACACCATATGTGAAACTGAGCAAATTATAAAAAGCTCATTCTTTAATTGCTTCTAAATTCCTCATTCTTAAATGTATAATGAGTAACAATTTTAATTTAACATTTAATACGTATTCCGAATTAAAAAAACATTTATTTAAATTTCATGAAAAACATGAAAACCGAATAACTATTTCTGATGCAATTATTCCTACTCGTTCAATTACAACTACCAATAAATATAGAACCAAGTACGTCCGAGAATATAAACAATTGTGCCGAAAAAACATCGAAAATATTTATAATAACATTGACCTTTCTAAAGGCCTAACCATAATAAACTTAATGAAAATTAAGAAAACTTTCGATATTTTCCTTAAGTTATCGTAATTTGCTGTCAAATGCCTTAAGCCCATAATAAACTTATGAAAAATAAAGAAATCACAAAAAAATATTTCACAAATATATCAAAGTTTGAAAGTGATGAACGTAAAATTAATTATGTGTTTTTATATTTTATCATGGATGCCATGAATTTTAATACAGCAAAACCATTTTCTTAATTTTTCTTAAGTTGTGTACGATAGCAATCGTACATCATTAAGTTAACGAAATTTTTGATAAGTTAACGAAAGTCAACTTCATTTTTGTAAAGTCTATTTCCGTCATTATTAAGTTTTCTTAATTTTCATTAAGTTCATTATAGTTAGCCCTTAACATGACAGCGTCAACTTATTTTTTTAACATAAAATCGCTACGACTTCCTGAAACAACTATTAATAAAATTGTCTCTTACAGTACTGAATTGATGAATGAAGTATGTGATAGTTACATATCAATTATTAAACAGTGTTCTAATAATGTTTCGAAACAAATTTTGAGCGAATCTTTTCAGTCAATTAAAAAATATTATAACCACTTTTTCCACAATTTTTCAACAAATTTTAAAAGAAACTGCAAATTTTCTCTATCCGATTGTTATGTGCGCCCTATTGAGTTAACCACTGGAACAAGATGGGAACATAGATATTGTCGTAAAAATACGACGTATGTCCGACGAAACATACAGAATACATATCAAAATGTACCAATTTTAAAAACACTAACAGCATTATTTCAGAACCCTGATTTTATAGATATTTATTATTATTTTATTAATTCTTGAATACTTTTAGATTTACAATTATTTTACAATTATTTTTAAAAAAATCGTTGGAATAAATGTTAGATAATGAAACTTAAAATTGATATAACAACTGATGAAGAAGAAAAAACTAATTTTGAATTTCTTCAAGATGAATTATATAGGATTATTCAACTTCTACTTACCAACAACCAGATCTTAGACATTCGCAAAATAGAGTGGAAAGTCAAAACACCAATGAAATTACCGAACTGAAAGATATGATGAGAAACCTCATGACCCAAATGGCATCTATGATTCATTTGTTAACCACGCTCAGTAGTAACAAAAATGGCCCGTTCCAGATTCCTATTTTTGTTACTAACGAGCGTACTATCACAACAGAGACTAGAATTATCCACATTTCTAAACAAACATAAAATATATATACTCCTTATATCTGAAACACATTTTACAAACAAAAATTACTTTGAATTAAACAACTACAAGACCTACGACACGAAACACCCGGATGGTACAGCACATGGTGGCTCTGCCATCTTAGTTAAAAACACAATAAAGCATTACGAATTACCAAAGTATAATAAAGAATATCTACAGGCAACCAGCGTATCAGTCGAAGACTGACGTGGTCCAATATCCATCTCCGTTCTGTATTGTCCATTAAAACACAGCTTGAACAAAGGACACTTTACAGACTACTTTAATACATTAGGTAACAGGTTCATCGCTTGTGGCGACTACAACGCGAAACATACTTATTGGGGTTCTCGTCTCATCACACATAGGGGAAGACAATTGTTCCAAACCATGTAAATTGTGGATTAAACAGCATCTCGTCTAGCAAACCGACGTACTGGCCCACTGATAAAAGTAAAATACCGGACCTTATAGACTTCGGCATTGTAAAAGGAGTACCAGTCTCAAATATCTCAGCAAACTCCTGCTTGGAACTTTCCTCTGATCATTCACCAATAACTTTTTGCTAAATGCTACTATCTGTGACGCCAAAAATTCAACTAAGCTACACAACAACTTTACCAACTGGGATAGCTACAGAACTTCAATAGAAAACAACCTGTCAACACTCATTCCTCTAAAAAATACTGAACAAATATCTGAGGCGGTAAATTTTTTCAACAGGGTTGTAATAAACTCCATCTTAGAAGCAACCCCCCCTCAGACAAAAAAGAGTCAATATATGGTATGTCAGCTACTCGTCAAACAAAAAATAGAAAATAAAAGAAAACTTAGAAAAATGTGGCAGATAACAAGAGCTCCCTCTGATAAGTTAAAATTAAACCAAACCTTAAAGCACTGGTACTAAAAATAAAAAATTATTCAATAGGCAACTTTCTGCGAAATTTGTCTCCAACTAAACTGACTGACTATTCACTGTGGAAAGCGACGAGTAAAATCAAACAACCGCAAAAGCATATTCCACCCGCCAGAAAAAGTAATAACGAGTGGGCTAATAGCGACGAGGACAAAGCACATATATTAGAAAATCACTATATTTAATTTTTGATTTATATATATCGTTTTAAAATATTAAAAATATTTTTTTTTAAATATTAAATTTACGGCTCGAAAAATACCAAATTATTACATTATTTTAATAAAATTAAATAATTTGTTTTACCGATATACCGATAAGTAATTTAAATTTGCACCTAATAATCCAAAATATTAATCGTAATATTGATTTTTTTAATATTGAAAAATGATTTCATAGGCCGCAAAAATTAAAAAAAAAAAAAACAATGATTCAGATCTCAGGTGACGAATTCAACCTTTTTGTCTTTTCCGTTCCAAATGAGCTTACCAATAAAAAAATTTACCATACATGAAGTTGAAGAAGTCATCAAAAATATAAATATAAAAAATCCCCAGGTTATGACAGGATTGATGGCAAAATGTTAAAAGAACTCCCTAGAAATGCAACACGTTACCTAACATACATCTTTAACAGTGTCCTGAGAACATCCTATTTCCCGAAAGAATGGAAAATTGCGCAAATCATACTGATTCCAAAACCTGGGAAGGATCACAATCTAGTTGCATCGCACAGGCCAATAAGTCTACTTCCAATTCTTTCAAAAGTTTTGGAAAAATTAATACTCACACGTCTACTTGACTTCAATAACGAGCATCACCTCATACATAACCAACAGTTTGGTTCAGAAATAAACATTATACTACTGAGCAAATACACAGGGTTTTCCAAGAAATCAATAACACACTTAATCAGAAAAAATATTGCTCCGCAGCGTTCCTGGATATTTCGCAAGCTTTTGACAAGGTATGGCATACAGGTTTACTATATAAATTAAGAAAAACACTTCCTCATCATATGTACGAAATCCTGGCATCGTACCTTAACAACAGAAAATTCATGGTTAAGTATAACGAAGTATGCACAAATCTATATTACATTAAATCAGGAGTAGGACAAGGCAGTGTTCTGGGGCCGTTACTTTACCTGCTCTTCACTGCAGACTTACCAACTGATGATCTCACCACAACAGCCACGTTCGCAGACGACACTGTTGTTATGTCGTGAAACTCCAGTCCAGCCGCTGCCTCAATAAATCTTCACAACAGCTTGTACAAAATTCAAAACTGGTTAATAAGATGGAAAATTAAAGCAAATGAATCAAAAGACTAAAAAGCCGTTCGATCTTCAAACTAGATTCATAAGTTAAAACTTGTCAGCCGTGCATGTTGTCAAAAACATGAGAATTTCTTAAAGGGCAAATACTAATGAATATTGGTCTACTGGTCAATTTACTCAAACGTCAAATGTCTTAAAACAATTGGCACACGTTTTGTTGGATATCTTGGTATTAATTAAAGATATTTACAAATATAAATAAGTTAAAAAAAAAAAATGTTGTACCTATTTTAGAAGTTATAATGTGCTACGTAAAATCTTACTAATGTGTTACGTAAAATCTTACTGGTTTTATGGCCATATCAATTTTCAAACACCCCCCTTCGTTTAAAATGCACATTTTTGTGGTAATATTTAAAGTAAATTTTTGAAATTCGATATGGCTATAAAACTACTAAAAATTTTAAATAAAACATAGTTACTTGGAACATAAGTACTGCAGGTGAGTGCCCTTCGATTTCAGATAAAAACTTTACCCTCCACCTTATTGAAGTTGGTAAGGTGGCTTATGTATGAAACAAGCTATACACCCTCAGCGCGAAAATGGTTTGAAGAAATCAAAAATAAGTTTCTCAATTATACTATTTTATACCTTCTCCATAAAAATCAGTCTCATACCTTTACCCCCCCCCCCCTTAATTTGACATGTGAAAGCATTTTTATGGAACTATTAAAATGTAATTTTTGGAATATAAAATGATCATAAGATATGCCACATTTCAGAAAGGGCCTTGGTCGGTGGTCTTTCGAAATCATTCAAAAAAATCGGGTTGGGTACGTAATCCTACCAAAAATATGCCGATTCTAAAACCCCGATTCCAAAATCCAAAAAAAAAATCGCGAAAAAAAAATTCTGGAAAAAAATACCAAAAAAAAAATCCCGAATGGCTGTGCAATTTTTGGTCTTAAAAATCGCGCGATTTTTAAAATTCACACAGTAATGCTGTTACACGAACTGACAAAATCATTATTGCCTGAAATAAACTGGATTTTGAAAAAGAAACCTAAATTCAAAAATTTATTATTTTTGGTAAATAATTGTAGACTTTTATAAATCCATTTAAATTAAAAAAATTGCTATGAAAATTCATGTTAGAATTTTATAATTTTTTACTTGTATTTTTTATTGTCTGCAATGCAACTCTATTTTATTGTCAGCAATGCAACTCTAATTGTATTCAATGCCATTCTATTTCGTAAGTGCGTGCAATTATATAAATTTTCACAAAGTACACAAAAATAGCACGTAGGGCAAATTTTGTATTAATTTTTTCAGTTCTTTTCAGTGATTGATTTTTGGCTCTTTTATTTAACCACAGATAGAGCTTTGAAATTAATTTAATATTAATACTCTGTATTAGAGAGTATTAATTATAGACTTATTATTTTTTTAACCATGGTTATATCTCTACTGACAAGACATAACATCTTAAGTATACAAAAGCAAATATAGAAATTTTTCTTGTATTCAACTCCCGCAAATAATATCTTATATCGAAGCTGACCCTGAATTTTCTACCTATAACGGTTATTTTGATATGAAGGAAGTCAATTCATCTTATGTTCATCAAGAGCGTCTGTTGCTTATGGTAAAATCTCTTAAGTAATTTTAAGATAGCGGACTAACAAAGTAGCCATTCTCTTATATTTACTTAAGATCTTATATTTATATAGCTATAATTTTTGTTTTTTTTTGTAAAAGTTCTTATGTTAACATGAGATATTTTGCATAAATCTTTTTGTACAGTTTTCTAAACTTATGTCAACTTAAGATGAAATATTTCGTACTAAGTATTTAATTTTCTCATAAGGTATACTATCTTAAGTCTAAGTAAGTTATTTTGAATATTTTATATTTTAAAGTTTATAATTTTAAGTCGACTTAAGATATTTTTATTATTATTATATGCAATTTGCATTCTTAAGTTGGTAAGTTTCGAATAAAGACGTGTTTATGTAACGAGAACGCAATTTTTTTATATTGGTGTTTTTTATAATGTACCGAGGCTAAAACATAATTAATTTTTTTATCAGGAAAATTCGAAGTAATAATAATTTTTTTAACAATAATAAAGGTAAGAGAAAATTATTAATTAAAATTTTTTATACTTTTAATACAAAATTTAGGCATGTTTAAAAAAAATAGTCGTGGGGCCAAAATGGTTAGCATGTTTCAAGCACAGGACGTAGAAGCTGCAAACGAAGTTGAAAATGAAGCCATTCAAAATGCAACTTATAATTTCTTAGAAGATTCAGATTTTGATGATTCTGATGCAGATCGTAATTATAAACCATCGTGTAGTGATATTTCAATAGCCGAATCTGAAATATGAGTAACTCTGAAAGATATGTCTAAAAAAATCGAATCGGAACTTAGTGGCAGAGATAATGCAGATGAAAATGAAGAAGCAATAGGCTATCCAGATTTAGTTGAAGGAACATCCATAACTGTTGGTGAAAAGGAAACAACAATTAGAAGAAAACGTAAAAGAAATACTGGAAAAGAATATTTGACGAAAAAAGGAAAAATTGTGAAAGAAGGAAAATATAATGAACCTGAAAACTGTCGTAAAAAATGCAAAGATAAGATTTCAAACGATAAACAAAGAGAAATTTTTGAAGCATATTGGAAGATTGGAAATCATAATTTACGGTTGCAATTTTTAAATGGCTTAATTGAAGTGAAACAAAAAACTCTGAACGCCTAGAAAAACGAGCTGGTACAATTCGTAATAGGACACATTCTAACTATTTTCATTTTGATATTAATGGTCAAAAAGTGGATGTCAGTCAGAAATGTTTTTTGTACACCATATGTGAAACTGAGCAAATTATAAAAAGCTCATTCTTTAATTGCTTCTAAATTCCTAATTCTTAAATGTATAATGAGTAACAATTTGAATTTAACATTTAATACGTATTCCGAATAAAAAAAACATTTATTTAAATTTCATGAAAATCATGAAAACCGAATAACTATTTCTGATGCAATTATTCCTACTCGTTCAATTACAACTACCAATAAATATAGAACCAAGTACGTCCGAGAATATAAACAATTGTGCCGAAAAAAACATCGAAAATATTTATAATAACATTGACCTTTCTAAAAGCCTAACCATAATGAACTTAATGAAAATTAAGAAAACTTTCGATATTTTCCTTAAGTTATCGTAATTTGATGTCAAATGCCTTTAGGCCATAATAAACTTATGAAAAATAAAGAAATCACAAAAAAATATTTCACAAATATATCAAAGTTTGAAAGTGATAAACGTAAAATAAATTATGTGTTTTTACAGCAAAACCATTTTCTTAATTTTTCTTAAGTTGTGTACGATAGCAATCGTACATCATTAAGTTAACGAAATTTTTGATAAGTTAACGAAAGTCAACTTCATTTTTGTAAAGTCTATTTCCGTCATTATTAAGTTTTCTTAATTTTCATTAAGTTCATTATAGTTAGCCCTTAACATGACAGCGTCAACTTATTTTTCTAACATAAAATCGCTAGGACTTCCTGAAACAACTATTAATAAAATTGTCTCTTACAGTACTGAATTGATGAATGAAGTATGTGATAGTTACATATCAATTATTAAACAGTGTTCTAATAATGTTTCGAAACAAATTTTGAGCGAATCTTTCGAAAGCGAAACAACTACAAGACCTACGACACGAAACACCCGGATGGTACAGCACATGGTGGCTCTGTCATCTTAGTTAAAAACACAATAAAGCATTACGAATTACCAAAGTATAATAAAGAATATCTACAGGCAACCAGCGTATCAGTCGAAGACTGACGTGGTCCAATATTCATCTCCGTTCTGTATTGTCCATTAAAACACAGCTTGAACAAAGGACACTTTACAGACTACTTTAATACATTAGGTAACAGGTTCATCGCTTGTGGCGACTACAACGCGAAACATACTTATTGGGGTTCTCGTCTCATCACACATGGGGGAAGACAATTGTTCCAAACCATGTAAATTGTGGATTAAACAGCATCTCGTCTAGCAAACCGACGTACTGGCCCACTGATAAAAGTAAAATACCGGACCTTATAGACTTCGGCATTGTAAAAGGAGTACCAGTCTCAAATATCTCAGCAAACTCCTGCTTGGAACTTTCCTCTGATCATTCACCAATAACTTTGTCGCTAAATGCAACTATCTGTGACGCCAAAAATTCAACTAAGCTACACAACAACTTTACCAACTGGGATAGCTACAGAACTTCAATAGAAAACAACCTGTCAACACTCATCCCTCTAAAAAATGCTGAACAAATATCTGAGGCGGTGAATTTTTTCAACAGGGTTGTAATAAACTCCATCTTAGAAGCAACCCCTCCTCAGACAAAAAAGAGTCAATATATGGTATGTCCGCTACTCGTCAAACAAAAAATAGAAAATAAAAGAAAACTTAGAAAAATGTGGCAGATAACAAGAGCTCCCTCTGATAAGTTAAAATCAAACCAAACCTTAAAGCACTGGTACTAAAAATAAAAAATTATTCAATAGGCAACTTTCTGCGAAATTTGTTTCCAACTAAACTGACTGACTATTCACTGTGGAAAGCGACGAGTAAAATCAAACAACCGCAAAAGCATATTCCACCCGCCAGAAAAAGTAATAACGAGTGGGCCAATAGCGACGAGGACAAAGCACGTATATTAGAAAATCACTATATTTAATTTTTGATTTATATATATCGTTTTAAAATATTAAAAATATTTTTTTTTAAATATTAAATTTACGGCTAGAAAAATACCAAATTATTAAATTATTTTAATAAAATTAAATAATTTGTTTTACCGATATTGATAATGACAACAAAATACCAACGATTTTTTCAAAAATATTTTATATATCCGTAAGTAATTTAAATTTGCACCTATTAATCCAAAATATTAATCGTAATATTGATGTTTTTAATATTGAAAAATGATTTCCTGAGCCGCAAAAATTAAAAAAAGAAAACAATGATTCAGATCTCAGTGAATTCGTCACCTTTTTGCCTTTTCCGTTCCAAATGAGCTTACCAATAAAAAAATTTACCATACATGAAGTTGAAGAAGTCATCAAAAATATAAATATAAAAAATCCCCAGGTTATGACAGGATTGATGGCAAAATGTTAAAAGAACTCCCTAGAAATGCAACACGTTACCTAACATACATCTTTAACAGTGTCCTGAGAACATCCTATTTCCCGAAAGAATGGAAAATTGCGCAAATCATACTGATTCCAAAACCTGGGAAGGATCACAATCTGGTTGCATCGCACAGGCCAATAAGTCTTCTTCCAATTCTTTCAAAAGTTTTGGAAAAATTAATACTCACACGTCTACTTGACTTCAATAACGAGCATCACCTCATACATAACCAACAGTTTGGTTCAGAAATAAACATGATACTACTGAGCAAATACACAGGGTTTTCCAAGAAATCAATAACACACTTAATCAGAAAAAATATTGCTCCGCAGCGTTCCTGGATATTTCGCAAGCTTTTGACAAGGTATGGCATACAGGTTTACTATATAAATTAAGAAAAACACTTCCTCATCATATGTACGAAATCCTGGCATCGTACCTTAACAACAGAAAATTCATGGTTAAGTATAACGAAGTATGCACAAATCTATATTACATTAAATCAGGAGTAGCACAAGGCAGTGTTCTGGGGCCGTTACTTTACCTGCTCTTCACTGCAGACTTACCAACTGATGATCTCACCACAACAGCCACGTTCGCAGACGACACTGTTGTTATGTCGTGAAACTCCAGTCCAGCCGCTGCCTCAATAAATCTTCACAACAGCTTGTACAAAATTCAAAACTGGTTAATAAGATGGAAAATTAAAGCAAATGAATCAAAAGACTAAAAAGCCGTTCGATCTTCAAACTAGATTCATAAGTTAAAACTTGTCAGCCGTGCATGTTGTCAAAAACATGAGAATTTCTTAAAGGGCAAATACTAATGAATATTGGTCTACTGGTCAATTTACTCAAACGTCAAATGTCTTAAAACAATTGGCACGTTTTGTTGGATATCTTGGTATTAATTAAAGATAGTTACAAATATAAATAAGTTAAAAAAAAAAAAATGTTGTACCTATTTTAGAAGTTATAATGTGCTACGTAAAATCTTACTAATGTGTTACGTAAAATCTTACTGGTTTTATGGCCATATCAATTTTCAAAAAATTAATTTTAATATTACCATAAAATAAGGAGGCGGGATCCCAATGCTCCAAATTTTCGTTATGTTTATAGTAAGCCATACATGAACCTGTGAAAAAGGGAAAGATCCGATTATATTAAGATGTGTTTTTTGACTAGCACAAGCTTAAACATTTTTAGTGCTCCATGAAGTGGGTTTTCCATCCATGTTTACGTTTGGGTACATTTTTGATTGAATTGAATGTGTTTTAGTACTTTTTCTAAGCGATTAAAAGTCAACACGAATTTTTTTTTATTGATTCTGGTTCTCTAAACGTAAGAAAACTTAAGAAAAAAATCAAAATCCCGAAAAAAATTTGTCCTAATTTGCTCTGCACCACAAAGCTTCATATATAAAGATATGAAGCAATATTGGTATACTCGTAGAAAGCCAAAATGTTACATAATTTTGAATATAAAAAACGAAAAATGTAATAAAGTTGTTGCAACTTAAAATTTTTTTTTTTTATTTTATTTATTTTTCTGTCAACATTTTATTTTTCTTTTAACATTTTCCTGCAACACCCCCCTTCGTTTAAAATGCACATTTTTGTGGTAATATTTAAAGTAAATTTTTGAAATTCGATATGGCTATAAAACTACTAAAATTTTTAAATAAAACATAGTTACTTGGAACATAAGTACTGCAGGTGAGTGCCCTTCGATTTCAGATAAAAACTTAACCCTTCACCTTATTGAAGTTGGTGAGGTGGCTTATGTATGAAACAAGCTATACACCCTCAGCGCGAAAATGGTTTGAAGAAATCAAAATAAGTTTCTCAATTATACTATTTTATACCTTCTCCATAAAAATCAGTCTCATACCTTTACGAATTGACAAAATCATTATTGCCTGAAATAAACTGGATTTTGAAAAAGAAACCTAAATTCAAAAATTTATTATTTTTGGTAAATAATTGTAGACTTTTATAAATCCATTTAAATTAAAAAAATTGCTATGAAAATTCATGTTAGAATTTTATAATTTTTTACTTGTATTTTTTATTGTCTGCAATGCAACTCTATTTTATTGTCAGCAATGCAACTCTAATTGTATTCAATGCCATTCTATTTCGTAAGTGTGTGCAATTATATAAATTTGGTAAATCCCCTACATATAGAAATAGAAATTGTGAAATTAAACAAATTCTTGTCTTAAATAAATTTGGTGTTTCGTGTTATTTTTTGTATTAAAAATGGATATATCGATTGTAAAATCTAATAAAGGAGGAAATAAATTAAATGTAGATGGCTATATTTATCACTTAGAAAAAAAAAATCTAAACATTTTTCGATGAATATGTGAAAAAAGAAAGTCATATTTCTGTAAAGGCCGTATTACGTCAAGTTTAGATGAAAATAATAAATATGAAATAATTAAATCATCGGAACATAATCACGATCCATTAGCATTTAAAAAACATGTTGCTATTGCTAATCAACAAGTAAAAGAAATTGCATATACTTTAGAAATACCACCTTCTCAAATAATTAGGGAAAGTGTTGTGCAATGTGTAGTACATTCCAGAGTTTATTTGCCGAGAAAAGAGGCTCAAAAATCGAAAATCAAGAGAATCCGAAATAAAAATATATTAAAAGAACCTAAATCGCTGGAAGAAATAGATATTCCAAACAATTTAAAGTTCATAGAAGGTGAATTATTGGTCCTTTCGGAAAAAACAATTCAAAATCAAAAAAATATTATTTTGGGCACATACAACAGTATTCAACTGCTTTCAGAAGCGGATTGTTGGCTAATTGATGGCACATTTAAAGTTGTTCCATCAATATTTCATCAATTATTTTGAATACATGGCAAAATTGTTGAAGAACTTGTGCCATTTATTTTTTGTCTAATGACAAATAAGAGTACAGAAATGTATTCTGAATTCATATATGAATTATTATATGTTGCTTGGAACAATAATATTAATTTAAAACCCACTCGAATAATTTCGAATTTTGAGAAGGGAAGCGTCGCTGTTTTAAAAATGTATTTTCCAGACGCTAAATATAAAGGATGTCTCTTTCATCTGGGACAAATTGTTTGGCGTCGAAACCAAAAAGA
Organism: Empis stercorea; assembly: GCA_949752835.1. Taxonomy (NCBI): domain Eukaryota; kingdom Metazoa; phylum Arthropoda; class Insecta; order Diptera; family Empididae; genus Empis; species Empis stercorea. Next base: position 67,525,980 of record OX457085.1, read on the forward strand.
AAAATTGGCTGCTATGGTAATATGGTATCAATGAAAGTTTTTCATTACAAAAACGGATGATTATTGCTCTTTCATTTGTACCACCAGATGAAATAAATGATTATTTTTCGGAATTATATAATTCTTTTGACAAGGATGGAGGTGTAATTTATCAAAACTACATAAATGGAATAATTAAAAGAAACAAACGCCCAAATTATTCGCCAAAATTTTGGTCAATTTATGAATCCGTTACTGAAAACTTACCTCGCAAGCAAAACTCACTAGAAGCTTGGCATAGGCGCCTGCAAGTCGTCGTTGGCAAAAGTCATATAGGAGTTTACAAATTAATTTCCGAGCTGTCAAAAGAATATATCATGGTTAAGACAAGGATCCAAATATTAAAATCGGGGGAGCACCCAATTAAGAGTAAGATGGCTAAGTCAAAAGAAGAACGCATTTGAAATGTAATGGCAGATCGTGAGATTTCATCTAAAATGTCGTTCCTTGAAAATGTTGCACTCAACATTTCATTAACATAAAATTTTATGTATTAAGTATGTATTACTATTATTTTTAAATGAATTTTTATTTATTTTTTTATATTATTATGTACATATTTATTTTACTATTATTACTAAATGAATTTTTATTTATTTTTGTTATATAATATGTACATTTTTATTTTTAAATGAAATAAATATATCTTATGTAGTATTAAAATGAAGTTTCTTTGATGATTTAAAAAAAGGTTAAAAAATACAAGAAAAAAAAACCAAATCTATAACAAATATATAAAAAAAATTAATAAAAATACAATAAAGAGGAACTCAAAAATTGCACCACGTTGAAGGCAGCAAAAAATTCTGGGCAGCACAGAATTTTTCGGGATTTTTTTTAAAAGATTTTTTTTTTTGTTTTTATTTTGTATTTTTATTTCAGTATTTTCATTTTCGGGATTTTCAAAAATTAAGGATTTTGACATTTCGGGATTTTTTAGCTGGATTTCGGACCACTCCCAAAATTTTCACATTTTCCCCTTTTAAGATGAGTGAGGGCTTATGTTTATGAAATTGGCTGCAAGACCTTCGCGGAGTGCTGGGTTGAAAAAATGAGAAATTAATTTCTTAAAAATACTATTTTACACCTTGTGCGATAAAATTATTTTTCTACATCAGAGCTCTACCTAAACACCGGCGTATGGCGTATATACGTCGATACGCTGATACGCCAGCGTATCCCGAAATAAAATGACACATTTATATACATTAAAAATTTTTTGATCAATGTTTCTTTTTGCTAAATTTCAAAAATCAAATTAAAAATTTTTATACGCCCGTCAAAATTGGAAATTCCAATTCTCGGCGTACATACGTCGCGTATTTCGGGTGCTCCAATACAAAATGTATGTACCAATATCGATTTTGACAGACGCCATACGCCGTACGCCGGTGTTTAGGTAGAGCTCTCACTTAGAAATGTTACATTTCAAAATTTATTATAAAATTTATGAAATTTAAATTTTTGGAATTTAAAATCACTATAAAATAAGCCACATTTTGAGAATTTACCTTGCAACTTATAAATTATATGGAATACGCTAGTTGTTATCCAATCCCACGCGAAAAACCTGTTATTTAAATTTGAATTTCTATATTTTCAAAATTAATACATTAAATTCGCGGAAATCTTACCTTGGCTAAAATCTTACCTTGACAACAGAACACAGTATGTAAAATTCCAAAGTTCTGTATCATCTGAAATTTCTGCTGTCTCTGGTGTCCCACAAGGTGTACTATTAATAAACTGGATCTCAATCACTGATTATCACTGATTTATGACTACCAGTTATATGGTAAGGATCTTCAACGAGTTAATCACATTTCTGACTTAGGAATTCTGTTAGATGATAAATTAAGCTTTAAAATTCATTATGATACAGTAGTATTATTTCTAAAGCAAAAAAACTATTACTGCCCTACCATAGCAGGATGATTACACATACTACTATAGATTTGCTCATTCAGGTCATCTATTTTTTTAGCTGTATCACGATAACCATTATTTTTTAAAAGAACAAAACCTTTTTGGCTTCTCGTATATTCAAGCGACATTTTTAAAAAATTTATTACAAATATTTATTACAAATATCTTGCACGAAATTATATTTATGAAAAAAATATTTTTCATATTACCAATATGATTGATCGCATACTTGTTAAATTTATAAAAACAACTAGTATTAACATTTTAATTGTTGTAGAGTGCTTTTAAATTTTCAAAATATAATTAACGAAATCCGACTTATGAAATGAAAAAAATCGCGCGATTTTTTTTCATTTCTTAAGTCGGATTTCGTTAATTATATCTTTCGCTCATTTTGCATTTCGCTCATTTTGTATTCGCTCTTATTTTTTCGCTTTTTTGGATTCGCTGTTATTGTTTTCGCTTGGGTGGAACAATTATTGTTTTCGCTTGGGTGGAATTGGGTGGAACCAATACATATACATACATAATATTTGTATAATTCATATATACACACATAATACTACACAATTTTAAAATTCAAAATATTTTTTTTTGACAACTAAAGAAAAGTATATCTTGATTTCTTGGAGATAATAATTCAATTCCGATTTATCATAATCCGCAAATTCGCCATATTGAATTCCACCCAAATTTGCCGTAAAATCTGATAAACAGATGGCGACATCATCTTTGGATGATTTGCGGATTATATGCGGCTAATTTGCCGTAAAATGGATAATCTTGCTATGGTAGGGCAGTTAGGCTTTATTAAACGAAGAGCAAAGGAATTTAAAAATGTATGGGTTACAAAAACCCTTTTTTGTTCCTTAGTCCGTCCGATTCTTGAGTACGCATCTCCTATCTGGGACCCTTTTTTCCAAGTCCACATTGACAGAATTGAATCTATCCAAAAACAATTTCTTCTCTTCGCAATACGCGACTTACACGACCCCAATAACTACACAAATTTACCAAGTTATACGGACAGACTTAAACTACTACAGTTAATTCCATTTTCATCAAGACATAATATAAATATATCATGTTTCACATTTGATGTATTAACTGGCTAAATTGATGTTTCTTCTATAACTGATAGAATTAAGTTCAACGATGAAGTAGGCAAACTAGACATACAACTCTACTTAAAGTGCATTCCCACAATAAAGAATATGCCAAAAATGATGAACTCTAACAAAATTTCTTACACTTGCAAAGCCATTAGTTCTTTTTATTATTATAATTATTATCTCAAATTCATTAGTTATGCTTTGTTTGGTAAAATAAATGAAAATAAATTTTTTTTAAATTAAAAGGTCTATACAATCACACATTCTATTCAATCAAAAATTGGTACAAAGATTATGAAAGGATTAAATTTTATGCTTATGGTATCCTTTTTCGAATAATTTACCTGCAACCCACCTTCATGAGCATTAAAAATGCACATTTTTGTTTACCTCAGAAAACACACCTAAATATAGTCGGCATACCAACAACATTACAACAATAGCCCCCTTATTTTATTGTAATATTAAAATTTAATTTTTGAAAATTGAAATCGCCATCAAAGATCAAATTAATAAGATTATACATAAAATATTGTTACTTCTAAAATAGGTACAACTTCTAAGATAGGTTACTTCTAAAATAGGTACAAGTAAAACTTTCCTTTCCATAAAAAAAATTTATCGCCTTTTTTAAGTGGGTGAGGGGTGAATCTATGAAACAAGCTACACCCCAGCGGGGATGTGGATTACAGAAATTATAGTTTTTTAATTTTACTAGCTTACACCTTCTTCGTAAAAACGTTGCATAAAACAGGTTGCAATACTTCCGCGGGGAATTGAATTTGAAGTTACTATAAAATGGCCATATTTTATATGTGTCATTGAAACATATAAATTGAGTTCAATAGGTTAGTGGTTATCCAAATCACCCAAAATTTTAAAACTGCTATTTTTTGGTAGAGAAGGGTGTTATCTTTTATGTATTTATCTTTTCGGGATCCCCTAATACGCCATTTTCAGTACATTTATGGCCTACTAAATATATAGTTCCTTTTCTAAAACATTTGCATTTTTGTGGTTGCAACTGCAAATTATTGTCATAAAATCTTTTCAGTATTGTTGATAATTTTTCTTCATGATCCTTTAGATTTATTGAATATACTAGATTTATTACATATACAAAACATCTTAATCCTTGTAAAACAGTTAAAACAAAATTCTTTAACCGTTGAAAGGATGCTGGTGCTCCTGTAAATCAAAATGGCAACCAAAATGTCCAATAAATTTTGCAATGTAATCCTTTATAATCCCAATTCAAATGAATAAATTTAGCAAATTAACTCTTCATATCATATCTTCCGCGGTGAACTAATTTAATAAAGTGAATAAATAGTTTTTAATAATAAAATTTTACATTTACACCTTGTGTCAAAAATTTGTTTCTGTACCAGGAACCCCCGCCCCTATCACTTAGAAATGTTACATTGCATAATTGATTCCAGTTTATGAAAATTGAATTTTTGTAATTAAAAATGACTATATATACGTGGAGTTCCAAAACGTGGGCAATTTACAAAAAAAAAAAATCAAGTAGTATATCAAATTAAAAGGTCTTGAAGAGTATATCCCGTTAGGTAATCCGTGGGGCACATGCGGTTATATGGGGCCGAAAAGTGGTTCATGTGGGCCCATCATAGAAAAAATCATGTAGGGTATCAAATAAAAGGTCCTTAACTCAAGTGGGTCACAAAACCTGTGCCATGTGGAATACGCCATCATATAAAAAATTCATGTGGGATACATATGGGTATCCAAATATGGGTATCCAAAATACGAAAAATCATGTATCGAAGGAAAGGTCTTGAAGACCACATTTAGGGAAAAAATTGTTTTGAGCCCCTCAGCCATGTGGAAGTATAAAGGGTGGGCCAGTAGGATCCCAAATTACCACAAATATATCCCGATTGTCAAAGTATTTCAAATTTTAAAATATCAACATGGTTAATTGCTTTAAAATAAATTATCGGCTGAGGGGATTATCGTTTTATTGGGTATAAAATAAATTCAAATAAAATTTTTAGTCCGTCAAACAAACAAATATTTGACCGACTGATTATTTCATACTGAAAAGTATGAAATATAAAATATAAATAAAAATGTTTATTAAATATGCTTTCCCTTAAGAACTAAAAAGTAATAAATCAATTACCTTGATGTGGTATTATTTGCTTGTTTATAACTGTCCAGTATCAAAAACATATCTTCAAAACGTTAAAGCTGTTTCATACCACAAGTGAAATTAAACATTAAGAACTGGAGCACAAACTGGGTAGATGAAGTTATATATATTTGTATTATTTTTTTACAAAATATTAAAGTTTCATATTTCTTTCAAAAACATACATTAGCAAAAGATATCGACAGATGGCGCTCAAATATCTTTTTTGAAATTTAAAAATAAAAACTACTTGTATCAATATGAAATTTCAATTTCAAATTAAAAAAAAAAAAGAGACTATTAAAGGCTGATTTTTATTGCAACACACTTCGATTTTCATTACAAAAAACTTGAATTTATCGACCAGTATGGGATGCAATCATGTATTCACATATATATTAGTTGTGTGATAGAGAGATAAGATCATCATTTTAAAAAAAATTATTTGACATTCATATCTTTTTTATGGCAAATAATTTGATATTCACATCTTTTTATAGTATAAAATTTAACATTGGCGTCTTTTTATAGCAAAGTATGTCGGCTGACCGGCAAAATTTCATATAAAAATATATGAATGTCTAAATATGAATAATCAAAATGTTTTTTTTTTGCAAATTAATTTTTAATTAAGCTAGATAAGTGCTTAGAACACTCAGTTAAAAAAAAAAATATTTTATATAGAAAATCTAGCTAGGTGCACAATTTTTTCCTTGGTTGTTACTTTGTCATATTCACATAGTATAAACAATGGTGGTTTCGATACCAAACAGGTGTTTTCGGACAAAAATTTTGTTACGCATTTAATATGATACAATTCTGCCGGTTTTTTTTTTAAGTAAATACTTAGCTTAATTAAAAATATATTTACACAAAGTTTACAAAACTATTTTTTTTAATGAATAGCCAAAAAATTTTATACTCTCGTCAAATATTTCACAATAAAAAGATTAGTGATCTGATGGCTTAAAACAAAATTAGTCACGCTGTCTCATTCTGCCTTATACAATATTTTTATATCTATCTATTTCTAGTTTTATGCAAAATATTAAAATATTATATTAATGAAAATGCGTTTTTTGATATGCATTGCAATGAAAATCAGCCTTAAATAATCTGTGTATTAAAAAAATAATAATTTTCAGGTTATGTATAAATATATACTTATGTCATTGACTAATAATAATATATAGACTTATAAAGTAGAACAAAAAAAATTTCCACTTTCTGATTTGACTTTCCTAATCTAATGTAAAAAATCAACGTTCAACGTGCGTTTTTTGTTATATATTTTCGTTAGATTAGGAAAGGAAATATTATGAATGAATGACTAATATGAGAGCATGCGTGAGAGAATAATTTTTTTTATATTGAAAAAAAAACGGATTTTTTTGTTTTCGCATATATGATTGTATTGTATAATCTTATGAATAGTTTTGTTGGTATTCGTACAATTGAAAATTTTCTAATTCATAAATAAATTCTAATTTTCAATTTTTAGCAAAAAGAAAATAGTTTCTTCTATATTGTAAGAATAGTACAGGCGTCTGGGTATTTTTGGTAATATTAATTAAAAAATGGGAATACATTTAAGAATAAATTAGAAGTTTTTTAAAAGGAATTAAACATGTTTAGAAATATGTATTTTTATCTTTTCTAAATTGAATTAATAAATTTTCAATTTCAATTCAACTTTTTTCAAATTAAATTAAATTAAATCTAACCAAATTTTAAAATATAGTGTTAAAATTTATGAATATAATATTGTATAATCAGAAAATATTATTAATTTATTGAATATATTGTATAATCATAAAATATGCAATATATTTTTTAATCGATATTACCAAAAATACCCAAACGCCTGTACTATTCTTACAATTATTTATTAAGAAACTATTTTCTTTTTGCTAAAAATTGAAAATTGGAATTTATTAATGGATTAGAAACTTTTCAAATGCACGAATACCAACAAAACTATTCATAAATATATACAATACAATCACATATATGAGAAAACAAAAAAAATCCGTTTTTTCAATATAAAAAAAATATCCTCTCACGCATGCTCTCATATTAGTCATTCATAATATTTCCTTTCCTAATCTAACGAAAATATATAACAAAAAACGCACGTTGAACGTTGATTTTTTACATTAGATTAGGAAAGTCAAATCAGAAAGTGGAAATTTTTTTTGTTCTACTTTATAAGTCTATATATTATTATTAGTCAATGCTTATGTGTAGTAATTTTCAGGTTACGAAATATGTATCAAAATTTTTAATAAAAAAAAACAAGTATAGCTCCAGCTCCAACCTTTTTCTCTGTTATTCCTAAAAAGATTGTTGCTTCAGAAAAGCAAGTATAGCTCCACCCTAAAGAATAAAATTTGTAAATTCTAATCTATATAAAATAAATAACGCAAATGTGTAAATTGAATTAAAATCTTGAATGAAATTACCAATTACCAAGAAAAATTTATTTATTTTAATCGCTAGATCGCACTTCAACTCAATAAGAAAATTAATAAATACAACCATTACTTTCAAGTATATACCTTTAAAAAGGTATTCAAATTAATGTGGTTTATCCGGATCAACGGAATCATATAAATCGATTTTAAGCAAACATATAAATACATACATATATATACATATCTATGCATGTACGTAATATTCTTTTATACTATAGAAACTTAAAACTAAATATTATTCGAAATTATATAATTTGCATTAAAATACTTGTCATAACAGTTTTATTGGGTCAGAATCATTGATTCTATATTTTCTTACGTTATATCTTATGTTAACACGTTGAGTGCCGCGTATATATTAATACTAAATACGGTGCCGTAATATGTTACACCGTGTGTGGCATAAATTTTTCTTATGTTTGCAATCTTTTCGTTTTGTTCCATTTTTTACCTGCAGAAAAAATTTTTTTTTCGAAATTTAGACTTACAATATATGAAGCAAAATATCCTGATTTACTTTTATCAATATAGATTGTTATATCATAATATATAAACAGTTTAAGCCTACTAGCATTCGAAAAATATGTTTTTGCGATAGCACTAAGTGTGTACCGCCGGCGCTACAAGTGGCATATGTATAAAAATGTAGTTCACTGCGGGCGTGTCACATGGCACTCAACGTGTTAAAGGATATTACTATGATGTCGAATATAAACCAAACATCCATAATTATTTATTTCATTTTGGATTATATTATGTATATGAAATTTAACGAGAAATGAAATGGATATATTTTTTATATGCTTAAATAGCAGTCAGTCATGTAGTAATTTTTATTCATATGTGACACAAATAAACCACATCTCTTTCACGTACATATTTACAATAGTAATATAATGTAGAGAACGTCCAGATATGTTATTGTTATTACTATAATTGTTATTAGTGATTCAGCCAAAGATAAAAATGAGGAAGTATCTTGTAGGACACTTTCACTGTTTTTAGTATTTAGTTAATTCAAGGCAGTGCGTGCTGTGAATTATATTTTTGATTATATTCTATATTTATTTTTATACATATCAATAAAAATAATATATAGGGAAACACGTGATATATAAACTTATATTTTTCTTGAATATGAATAGTAATAACGAATGCTATTATTTTTAGTGTAAAATAATACAAAACATAATATAAAAGGCAAAATAATACCAGATTTTTTCTATATAAAGATAAATGTATACAAGAAAAATAGATTTTGTTTTACATTTTTATATCTATGAATGATTTTTCAAGTAAATAAGGAAAACATAAATGTGAATTTTGATATATTTTGATGATAGGGAAACTTGATATTAAGTTTGGAAGAAAGATTTTTTCAATAAAGAATAATGGCGTTTTACCATGAATATTGATATTAATAACAAGAAGATCATTTGTTAAGAAGTGAAATATATAAATTGTATTTATATATATTTTACGATTTTATATTAATTTACACAAAATGTATTCTGACTTGTGTCAAATTCGATTTTAATAAAAATCTTTACAAATATATTAATATAAAATAGAGGAAATTACTGAAATAAATATTTTAGTGCTCTAATCTATTAAAATACAAATATACATCTGAAGATCAAAAATAATATACTTAAGAAACTTGGAGTTTAATAAAATAAACTGTTTTAATTTACGAATATAACGGATAGGGTATGTATTGACTCTGAATGCGATCAGCGACTTGGTATAGAATCTGAATCGGTACAGAATTTTACAAAAACTTTTCATAAAGAAGAATTATAGCAAACTGGGTAAAACAGAATTGATTTTTTTTTTAGTTTTGCAATATAAATTTACATTTTTTTTTAATTGTGAACAAATTTGAAAAGTTTTTTCGGATTAAACTATATAAACTATGTTTTAGATTGGATAAGTAAGTTATATTTTGTAATGTATTTTTTCATTTCTTATAATGCATAAATAATTTTTTATTCTAGGTTTTTTACAAATGGAACACAACTTACTAAAACAGATGAATGTGAAACAATTGAATCGGATCTAGAAGAAACTCCACCCAAGAAAAGAAAATATTATCAAAAGTTTAGGCAAGAGTATTTTAAAAATAAGTTATTCAAAGATTGGATATTAGAATGCAACAATGATGATAAAGTTAGATGTAAATATTGCGTCAAAATATTTTACTTCAAGTAGTTATATATCGTCACCTTATTGCAGAACTATTCTATGTCCATTTTATAAAATTTTACAGCAGAGCAATTTTAATGTTTGTTTTCTCGTTGCTGTAGTATTATGAAGAAAAAACGAACATATTTTTTTGTCATTACATTTAAGAACTCAATTAAATTCTTTATAATTTTTTTGGTTTTTATTTTATACTTTTTTTTCAAAAACTGGGACAGGATAATTTAGAACGCAATATTTTCAGTGCAGATGTATACTATGTCCATTATATGGACATAGGATATATCTGCAATCATTTTTACACCGAATTTTCGAAATATTAAAAATATGGTTAAGAGAATAATTGGATTTAGGATTAGGTTTATAAAAGGTAAAAAAATTTTTTATTGTAGGTTATTATATTTTTTTTTACATACATAATAACAAAATTTAAAAAAAACATTTGTTCACAAAAATAAACATAAAAGTTATAACGCACAAAAATCACTATTTTATTTCATTATTATAAATAAATTTAAGGCATTATATTAAAAATAATAACAAAATTAAAAATATACTTCAAAATAAAAATAGTAGAAATCTAGAAAAGCCCATTATTAATAAAATTGTTCGCTTTCCTCAAAAAATTTAGTACCTGACTTTTCTTGGTGGGATAAATTATAATAAAAAGAATGGTAAATTTCTGGAATTACTTTATATTTGCATAATTGAAAGAGATCTTTGAATTTTGCCTCAGAAATCGGAAGAGCACTGCTTCTAAGAGGTATTAGCTTGTAATCATAAATACTTATGGTTTGTCCTCTCATGTTTTGGATTGTATTTATGCTTTTCTTTTTTCCATTGTAAGAATATTGAAAGAATATCTTGTATGGATTAGCAGAATGAATTTAAATAATTTTGACTTTGTTCCACCTACGATCCTCTCCATATTCATCTTTTTCCAATTTTTGGTTCAGCTAACATTTTTTTTAAATCAAAGAGATTCTGCGTACATTTCTTTGACAATATAAGGACTAATTTTACATGACATGCGGACAATATTGTACCATTGAGAAGGACTAAATACAGGCACATTTCTTGCAGCTCTTTCTATGACACTATGCATAGAATCACCTTCGTTTTGTGTGTGACCTGTTTCCAAGAAATTGTGCGTTATATGAATATTAAATTTGGCAGCACAGAACATATACATACTAAAAATAAATCTGTTCCTGTTTTGTCCACCACAGTTATTACTGTTAAAACTAAATTCGTTAAAGCATTCTTCAACTTTTGATTGTATGAAGTTATAAACACATATACCAATTTCACAAGCACCTCGACCAGATATACTTTCGTGCCACATACAGCAATATCAGTAAGTAGCCATTTTTCTTTTATAATAAACCTGTGAGATCTCTGATTTTGGACATATTAATACCTTTTGTAAATCAAAAACTGCACAGCAAAAATCTTTTGATTTCTCTGCTAGTCCTTTATCATTATTTTTTTTTCTCTAGCCAGTTCTTTTGACCTTTAATGTTTTTCATGTTCTAGTTTTACTTGCTCTTGCACATCTGATGTGTTCTTAATTTTATTACATATGCTGCACTGATCTTTTTTAGGTAAATGAAAACCCAAATTAAATTCTGTAAGGAAGATTTGTCGATATATAGATATTTTGGCAATATCTTTTGGATACATTTTGGAGAAATTAAGTGAAGATGGTAGATACTCTTTGGAAGATGTTCCTCTACAATAATGGCTATCTACTCTTTCAATACTGTTTATGTGGTTTCTTACAGATTGCTTGACATTTAAAGGTAATCGAGAGTTGTCAGAACCATTATTTTCACGTTTATCCTTTTCCACAGAAAAAATTTTGTGTTATGGGTTTTTAACAAAAGCAACTGTTTCAGCAACTGTTTTTACCATTTGATGACTTGTGGCTAGAGTATATAAGAAAAAAGTTTGACATACTTTTATTTTGCTACCACTATTATCAGGTAAAAAGTATGAAAAGGACAATTTTCGACGACTAATTCCATCAATATTGTTACACCTTAATCGTTCTCTTTTCTTGTCAGCAATATCTACGTACTTTTAAATAAAAGCTCTTTATTTGTTAATATCACCAAGTTCCTAAAATTGTGTAAAAATGTTATTTCTGTTGCCATCTTTAAAATTTTCAGAGCATCTTACTCGACATGTGGCTGCACATAAATGTTTAATGCATTTTGCAGAAACTATTTTATTTTTCCAATTACTATATTGTTTACCACTATTTTTCATTTTTTTTATTTGGTTACGTCTCGAATTAGCTTCAGAACTAACTCGTTTGCGTGCCTTCTTCTTATTTTCAGATGTTATATCAGAGAGAATATCCGAAATAGTTGGTTTTATGAAGGACGATGATTGTTCTTCATCTGATGAGGAAGATGAGCAAGAAGATTCACTTGGCAAGTATTCTGAGGAGTCCGAATGATGACAAAGCTCTTCAGGAGTTGTTTGTTTTATATATCCATGAATATTTTCTATTTAATAAAAGATGCGTTAGTATTAAAAAAAATTCATTTAAAAATGCCCAATTTACCTTTTTCATATTCAACTTCGGATGATTCATCTTCTCCATCTACTGCAGGTGAGCCAATTATATATCCAGGATCTACAATAAATTATGATAAGTTCAACATACCTAAAAATATCTTTTTTTTAGTCAATAAAATACGTACCAAATGTTGATTCATTAGAATGTAAATAAGGAATTACTTTTATTTCTATAAAAAATATATATAAATATATTTAATATTGGTGTAATAATAGCTGTGTTTTTTTCAAGCGGGTCAGGGTCAAGGTTTGAAATAAATGATGTGGATCATCTCAAGGGGTTGCAAACAGTTTGCAATAGATGGCGCGACTGTAATGCCAACGCTTAATTGAATTTTCAAAATTGTTTTTTTGAGTTATTTCAGAATTACTAATACTTCAATAAGAAAATTACTTCAATTACATCCGATTAAATAATTTTAATTTAATTTAAAATTTAAATTTAAAAAAAGAATAATAATTATTAATACTTCATAATTTAATTTTTTTTTTACAAAAATTTGAAATTTGAATTTTCAAATTTAAAACTAAGTTAAAATAATGAAATTTATCATCAATAGTACCAACTTTTAGAATAAAAAACTACGTTTCTGCCATCTGCTGCAATTTTTGTATAACTAATTTATCTCGGTGATCCAGATAAATGTTTGGGTTATGTTGTTGTTGTTTTACATATAAAAATTTTGATCTTGATACTGACCCGCTTGAAAAAAACACAGCTATTGTCTTATTACTTTATTACTATTATTGTAAAGTAAAGCATTAAAAAAAATTAAATTAAATATGAGATAATTTGCAAGAAAAAATGTGAGTAAAAAATTGTAAATAACGGAACTTACTTGTGTTTTCATTATGTTGTAAAGAGTAAAGCCAATTTTGCCATTAATCGTCCTCTTGAGTAATTTTCCATTTCTAAATATCCTATGTCCAATGCAAAAGAAATTTTATTAAGATCACAAAAAAAAATGAAGTATAATCTGAATTCAGAGTAATCCTTAGTCCACTTTTTGGACTTACACTTATTCTGCATTTAAAAATAAATTACCTTGGATTTAGTTCACTTTAAATATTTTTGAGACTAAGCACTTTAGACAAATGAAATTTTCCAACAAAAACAAATCCGAAACTGCAATTAGATAGCAATAAAATCTCGAAAATGACCGGAAGAGGACATAGGATAGTTCTGCAATAACGCGACGATATTATCAATAAATAAGAAGGAAATCGATGAAAACGAAAACCTATATGAAATAATAAATTTAGGAAATTATAATAGTGAGTTGTGATTAATTGCAATAATTAATTTAGAAGTAAAGAATTTTGTAATTTTTTGTTTTTTATTTTATTAATTTTATTATTTTTCTTATTTTTTTGATATTTGAATAAAAATTCAATTATAAACCTGTAGCGACTTTTTTTAACTACTTTTAACTTTTTTTAGCGAATTTTCTCTTCAGATATGCGTTTTCCGTTGACAAAATTCTGGCAAAACTGACCCCTGGAGGAGAAGAAATGTTGTTAATTTGTTTTTCAAAATAATAACCGATTATAGCAGTCATTATTCCGGTATATTTGATAAATTTATCACAATATTCAATACTTTTGAAGATTGCGATAAATCCTTTGAAAATTATGATAGATTCACATAATCGCCGGTAATTATATGAATTCACCTATTAATCGAATTCAACGTAACATATAAGTATGTATATATATTTTAATATCTATATACCGTATTTATAAAACATAACTTTTTTTATGTAAAATTTTTTATATACATATATATAATATTTTTATTTTTTATTTTTAAATTTTTGTATCAATTTTATTGTTAAAAAATATATATATGTATGTATGATTTCACAAAAAAAATATTATGCAGTTATTATAATTCAGTGCTAGGTAAGTACTAGCATTGACTAATAATAACATATTAATAACATATAGTCTTATAAAGTAGAACAAAAAAATTTCCAATTTCTGATTTAGCTTTCCTAATCTAATGAAAAAAACCAACGTTCAACGTGCATTTTTTTGTTATATATTTTCGTTAGATTAGGAAAGGAAATATCATGAATGACTAATATGAGCGCATGCGTGAGAGGATAATTTTTTATTGAAAAAACCTTTTTTTTTTTTCTCATATATGTGATTGTATTGTATATCTTTATATGAATAGTTTTGTTGGTATTCGTGCATTTGAAAATTTTCTAATTCATAAATAAATTCCAATTTTCAATTTTTAGCAAAAAGAAAAATAGTTTCTTCTCTATTGTAAGAATAGTACAGGCGTTTGGGTTTTTTTGGTAATATCGATAAAAAAAATGTATGAATTATTTTAAGTAGGTAATAGGCCGGTTGGGTCTGGGAACCAAATTGAAACCATGGAAAAAATCGAAAGCTTAGGATCGGGACGAGGAAGTAAATTTGATTAACAGTTATTGATTTATGTTCTTTGATTTGATTTATGATTGATTTTTAATTATACCGCAAATTTCTTTTGAGGTTTATGCGTAGACTGAGTAAACCGACAATGACAGGAATCCCTTTGAAGTTAACCAACAGGAATTCCCCAAGAATATATATTGTCATTACTTTCGCTTTAAAAACCTGCAATTGTGATGTTTTAAACTTTGAACTATAAATAGATTTTACCTTTTTTTAAATAAAGCTAATAAATATAAATTGATCCACCGAAACATATTTAATCTGTTCACAAAGATTAGCTATATAAATTTGTATTTAGATGCTTATCCGCGTTTCTATATTTAGACATACCTACTTATTTATTTTTCTTAAGCAGAAAAAACTTTTGTTTGCTTGGGGATTTGAACTTGCGACGTAATGATTTTGAGTTCTTGTAATCGTCATCCACTCGACCAATCAAAGAATTTAAATCTGCTTACATAATTGTTATTTTCTGTGCCATACATTATATTCTATAAATAGAACACATAATAATTATTAAAACGTAATGCATAAAATAAAAAAAGGCCTTTGCATAGGTATCTGCATTGTAGAGCGATTGAATGTTATTGATCTTAAACATAATACAGATTTCATTATGATTATCTGTTTATATTTGTGTCGTGTGTGATATTTTGTATGGATGTATAAGCGTTGTGCTATTATAACATATTTTTGTCTACAGAGATTAATATTTGTATGTATATTTATGCAACAATAAGAAATTTATAGAGTATATAGCTAATACAAAATTTAATTAATAACTTAAATGTAGATTGAATTATATTTGTTTTCTAGTCCTATAAGTCTCTTAGGTAATGTAAAAAATATTTGTTTACATTCAACCTTTCTCTTCAGTAACTTAATGCTTTGATCTGGTTTGACGTGTTTTGAAAAAGTTAACAAGCAGTGCAATACAAATTACGACTGTTTCCTATAAAAGATATAATTGTAACGTGATTAATCAGTTTACATTAAACTTTCAATCCGCTAAGTTGTGTTAAGAAAAGTAAATAAAAATAAAAAGACAAATTATGGAAATGTCAAAATTCAAAATTTCAAAAAATTGTAGTACTACAGTTAAGCGCCTTAATCTCCAAGGAAAAAAAATAGAGTTTCAAATAAAACATGTACCAAACAACATAGAGCCTGTAAGTTGGATTAAAGATGCTGTTAAGGAAATTTTGGTGTATGCAATGGAAAATATTGAATTGAATGATTTGATCGGAATTACCTTTTGTGGGGAATCATTTAAAGAACGTGGCCCCGGTTGGATGAATTTCAAAGAAGCCGGAGCAGTAACATTCAATGATGTGTGGAATTTGATTTCAAAAATATTTCAAAGTAACTCGGAAGGCTTAAACACGGATACTTTTTGCTTAGGTATTACAGCCATTAAATTACCTCGAGGTACAGGTAATGATCGTGGCAGAAAATACAATACATTTGATGAAAAATGCGTAATGCGACGAGGCATTATAGCAATTGATAACAAGGATAACCTATGTTTGCAACATGCACTTGTAGTTGCTAAAGCTTATATTGATAAAAATCCTAACTACAAAGATATAAGAAGAGATATTGGAAAAATACAGACTAAACTGTTAGGTGATCTTTTGGAAAAATCAAATATTTTTATACCACAAGATGGTGCAGGAATATTAGAATTACAACAGTTTCAGCAATATTTCAAAAACAACAAAATTGTGGTATATCAATATAGCAGCAAAGGTCGAAATGTTCTGTTTGAAGGTATAAAAGACGGACCTCGCTTGAATTTAATACATCATAAAAATCACTACAATGTTATTTTATCACTAACATCGGCATTTTGTTGTAACTATTACTGTGAAATTTGTCGTGTACCATATAATAATAAAACTACTCATCGTTGTGGTGGAACTTGCTACATACAAAAAGATAACCGACAACCTATGTTAAAAAATACTCTATTTGTGTTTTATGATTTAGAAACAACGCAAGACAAAATTATAACCCAAAAATTTGACGATAATGAGAAAATTGGAAACGTTACCCAACATGTACCGAATTTATGTGTTTTTCAACAACGATGCAGCACATGTATTGAGATAGAAAAATTGAATTTTTGTCAAAAATGCGGTTTCAGAACTGTTATTTACAAAAAAAATATAATTGACAGTTTCATAAAATATTTACTGGAAGCAAGGAAAATTTTTAAAAAAGTAATAGTTAGTGCTCATAATGGGCTGTCTTTTGATCATCAATTTATTTTAAATAATATATTACATCAAACGGATTTAAAACCAGATTTAATTATGCGCGGTACAAATATAATTTTAATGCTTTTGGGTAACATAGTTTGTTGATTCTCTGAACTACTTTCCTATGGCTTTATCAGCATTACCAAAAGCATTTGATTTACCTAGGTCAATAAATAAGGGATATTTTCCATACTTGTTTAATACTTCAGAAAATAAGAAATATTTTGGTCCTCTTCCATCTGAGGAATATTATAATGTTGGTACCATGAAAGCGGAAGCCAGAGAAGAATTTATCAAATGGTATGACGAACATAAAAATAACACTTGACATGGAAAAAGATTTTGAAGAGTACTGTATAAGTGACGTAAATATATTAACAGAAACATGTGTTAAGTTTAGAAAGTTGATGTTAAACGAATGCAATGTATGTCCATTCACTGAAGCAGTAACCATTGCTTCTGCATGCAATCTTGTGTTCAGAAGAAATTTTCTACAGGCTAATACCATTGGAATCATACCAAAAAACGGATACCGAAATGGAGAAAATCAATCGAAAATAGCTATACAATGGTTACTATAGGAAGAAAAACAACGAAGCATTAACATTGTTCATGCGTAGAAACAAAAGGAAGCTATTATCAAGGGCTCTAGAGTTAATGGATATTGCACAGAAACTAAGTAAGTTTTTGAATTTAATGGATGTTACTACCATGGACATAATTGCTTAAAATACAAACGTGATGATGCACTACACGATGACCCTGAAGATACTTTAAATAGAAGATACGAAAGAACAATTTCAAAAACATTACGTTTTGATTGAAATGTGGGAATGTGATTTCTATAAATCTATGCGTATCAATAAAGAAATCGAACATTTAAAGACTCATTCAATACTGATAAATGAACCACTCAATCCACGGGATGCATTTTATGGAGGACGTACTGGAAATACAAAATTATATTACAAATGTAAAGATGGTGAAAAGATAAAATATATCGACTTTTGCTCCCTTTACCCCTGGGTATGCAAGTATGGAAAATTTCCTGTGGGTCATCCGAAATTATTTGTAGGTCGAGAAGAATGTTCAAAAATAAATTTACAAATAACTAATGGATTCATAAAGTGTAAAATATTACCACCGCAAAGTTTGTATTACCATTAAACAGAACAAAAAGTTAATGTTTACACTCTGTTGTTTGTGCAGTAATGAAAAAAAGGAAATTAGAATGTAATCACGTAGACGAAGAACGTGCATTTATAGGAACTTGGGTTGTCGATGAAGTCAATAAATCAATCGAAAAAGGGTACAAAATTTTTGAAATATTTAAAATTTGGAGTTATGATGTAATTAAATATGATATTTTAACTTCATCTGGAGGTCTATTCACAGACATGATGAACAAATTTTTGAAAATGAAACAACAGGCTAGTGGATGGCCTAGCAAGTGTTTAACCGAAGAGCACAAATATCAGTATATTGAAGATTTTTTTAATAATGAAAAAATAAAATTGGAATTTTCAGAAATAGTCAATAACCCAGTACTTCGATCCTTAGCAAAGTTAATTCTGAATTCCTTTTGGGGAAAATTTGGTCAGAGAGAAAATCAAACAAAAACAAGTATAATAAATCAATCAACTGAATTATTTACTTTACTCACGGATCCTTCTAAGGACGTTTGCCACATACTTCCAATCAACGAGTCAACAGTTGTTGTAAATTGGGAGTATAAAGAAGAAGCAGCAGATAGTTTACAAACTGTAAATGTTTGTATTGCAGCTTATACAACTACACAGGTACGATTGAAACTATATAGCTATCTAGAACATTTGCAAGATAGAGTTTTATATTACGACACAGACTCTGTTATATATGTATGCAGAAAAGGAGATAGTAAACTTAGTACCGGAGAATTTGTTGGTGATATGACAGATGAGCTCGAAGGCTATGGCGTTGGAAGTTACATTACTGAATTCGTCAGCGGAGGCCCAAAAACTATGCTTTTCAAGCTCTAAGTACAAAGGATAATTCAATAAAAACTGTTTGCAAAGTTAAAGGTATTAATTTAAACTACGAAGCATCTAAAAAAGTAAATTTTGATGTCATATGTCATATGATTTTAAACGATATTGAAGAAGATATTAAAATTATATCATCAAATATCAGGCGGACACAAGATCATCAAATAGTTTCAACACCAGATGTTAAAAACTATCGTCCTAGAGCAGAAAAAAGAGTTTTTATGGCGGACTTTTGGTGTACAATTTAAAAAAACTAATAATAATCAATTCTTGTATTTTTTAATTTAAATAAAATTAAAACTGAAATTAAAAACTGTCTTGTTTTTTAAATTATAATTATTTTTACAGCTTTCATGTTAGTCAGGAAAATATTCGAAAGTTTAATTATACCAAGCGTGGTCATTTTGCATGTCGAATTACGGTATGATATCGAAAACTTATTTTGAGAATTTTTACAAATGGAAGGTAGCACAGTAGGTATTTTGCACTTGTATAAAAATTTTAAATTTCTGAAAATAGTATTAAATTTTTTAAACTTAGTTATATATATTTCCGTTAGTTTTTTATGCAGGGTGGATTTAAAGTAATTTTGAATCTTTTTTAAAATAACCTAAAATTAATTTGTTTTTGTATTTTTGTAATCGAGATAAATGGCAAAAGTGCCTAAATGTGGGACTAAAAATAAATGAAGTTTACTCTAGATAAATTAAAACAACAACAAAATTATAACATTATTTTTATTTATTTTTAACATATACTTTTTCACACGATATAATAATGAAATAACTAAAATTTATATTATAATTTGATAAAAAAAATCACCGCTGTTGATTTATGTACTTGCTTATTCTTTTGAAACATTTATGAAATCCTCTACGTTCAGGATATTTCTGTTTACGTTAATGCTAGCGTTATTTCGCTTGACTAAATAACATACTATGTTATAAAGTATAGCTTCATAAAAATTATCGATTTTGTGTGACAACTTAATTTTATAGATTTTAACCAATTTAAATTATTTTGATACATAAAACGTAAAAATTCGTATTTTGCCTTGTTTTAATTTATATACTAATACTCGATTTTATATAATGTCTTCTTTGTTGATTAATGTATTATGAAAGTCATCAAAACCAAGCCATTTTACATACTTTGCGTCGAATAATTTTTTCAACTAGATATACATTTTCATTTTCTACTTTTTGCAATTCATATTCATAAAATCCTCCTTTGATAAGTTGATTTTTATAATCTTCCACAATATAAGTTACAGGGCTTGTTAAATTAATTTTGTGTATCTGGAAAATTTCAGTTGACCAATTAGGTAGATAGCCTTTTTCAAAAATACCTTTGTATTTTGATATTCGAACATAATCTCCAATTTTAAATTTAACTTTTGTTAATATTTTCGGTGTATTGTATACAGTTTCTAATAAAGTTTTCTCTTTTCTTTTAGTTACTTTTGATGGTTTCATTTTAATAGTTCTATGATATGTATTATTATATTGCTGTATAACTTATTGCAAATGTTGAATCCAATTGTAATTACCATTATAACTAAATATTTTATACAGTTTACTTTTTATTGTTCTTATTAGACGTTCAGCAAATCCTGCTTTAATCTCTGTATATGTTTGATAGTGATTAACGTTATATTTTTTCATTTTAAACTGAGCATTAAAAAATTCTTTTCCTGCATCGGTTTGAATATTTTTAGGGATGCCGCTACTTCTTTTGAAAATTTTTTCTAAAGCAGAAGCAACCTCTTTTGCTGATTTTGTTTTTAAGGGTTCTGTATGAGACATAATTTTTGGTATAAGCATATTTCGAAAAAGCATCGATTACAATGAGAAAAAAGGAATAGTCTTTATTTTCCTTCTTTTGATTTGACATATCTGCTAGGTCAAGTTGCCATAAATCATTGATGGATTTTTGAACAACTTTTCGTCGAGGAAATTTTCTTCTAAGATTTTTATATATTTCATTAACTAAAATAAACTTTGAGTCCATGCTGGTTAATATTAGAATTAGAATAACAAGTTAGTATTGTAATTTTTCACAAGATAACGACAGGAAGGTTCAGAGCAAACTGATTAATTACGTATGATTTAGTATCTATATAGAAACCAAAAGTCATTGCATTTCACGTTCATACTCTAGTTAATAAATTACATTAGACAAAAAAATTTATATTTTCCTATTTTTGGGGGAAAAAGGATAATCAAATTATGAATGAGTTTTTTTTTAGAGGTAACAAAAATAAATATTGACAATGTTTTATAGAAAATTATAAAATTTATTGTATTAATCGCATATTATTTACAATTTTGATATTTTTATTTGTTTGTGAGTATTAAATAAAATAAATTATTCAGTTGATATATATATACATATGTAAATATTATGTATAAAAAACATATAAAATTCATACGAAAAACAAAACCATACATTTTTCTTATAATAGACAAAAATTCGCTAAAATTCAAACTTATGTGATTTCTCAAAGAATTTTCATAGTATGATACTCTTATGTTCATTTTCTACTATTATATAATTATCTTCATCGTCTTTATCTAGCTGGTTTGTCTGAATATTTAATTCGTTTAGTAGTTCTTTCTGATCTTCTCTTATTTTTAAATCAGTAATTTTTGTCTGATTTTTCTTACGAAATATTTTATTTATTTCCCTAAACATAATTTGTGATGGTCTTCTTTCTTGTAGCTTATTTTGCCAATGCTTATTAATTTCAATTGATAAATTATCATGTATGAGTTTTTTGGTATTTCTAATTTCTGATTTTATTCTTTGGATGTAGTTATCATACTTATGATTTATGTTATGTCTGTGCAAGTAATTTTTATTTTCTATTAATTTTGTTTTATGTAACATGAGTTTATTTACCACTTCAGTTTGATATTTAACTGACGGATTTTTGTGTTGATATTTTGGTACAGTTTTCTCTATTGTTTCATTAATTATTGAACTTAGTTTTTCAATATTTTGTTCTATTTCTTCATTAGTTAAATTCCTGTCAGTTGGTATCATAGTATTACTGTGTAAGAACATAATTTTTCTATAGAATTTATCCATGTTTGTTTTACTAAAATTTAATATATCTTTTTTTCGTTACATTCCATATAAAAATCTTCTTCGGTACTTTTACATATATCCAAACAAATTGCTTTATGGTCACTATCATAATCTAAAGTTTTTAATTTATTTGTACTAAGCTCTGCATCTACGGTTAGCCTTGAATATATAATTGCTATGTCTAAATATGATCCTGATCTGGGGAATGTTGGCTGCCCTGTTACATACAATTTGCTACGATATTCAAAAGCATTTTCTTCTAACCAATTTTTTAAAATAATTCCTTTACTATTATTTGCTGGTTTCCCCAATTTTGATGTTTAGCATTTAAATCTCCTGCTAGTATATAATAGTTCTCTTCTTTTTGTAAATTTAGCGTTTTGAAAATGTTATCCAATTCACTTTTAAAGATATTTTTATCATTGTGAGATGAATATGTCGAAATAATTACTACGTTCTCGTTTGTATTTATTTTACAATTTATAACTGAAAGTTCTATACTTTTGTATTTCGTAAAAATCGGTTTTTTTATAATTTTAAATTGTATTTTATCTTTTATTAGTATGGCTTTTTGATCTGATTCTATCATTTCTAACTAAATTATATGCCTCAAAATATAGTATATGTTTTAGATTTAATTTGGTTTCATTTAATAGTATTACGTATGGACTGTATTTTTCTAAAAAATTACTTAAATAAATTCCTTTTGCATGGGATATTAACGAGTTTACATTAATAGAGATTATTTTTAATTTGGTCGTTACTATCATATTAATTAAAGTTTCTAACTATATCAAACAAAATATCTATTCTGTTATCCTGTTCGTTTATTTTATTTTCTATTCTATTATTATGTTCATTCATTTTATTTTCAATTTTATTTATTCATTCTGTTAAACTTACTATACTATTAATTAATTGTGGCCACTGCTCAGGTGTGTTTCATTGTTGTTGTAAATTTGGTATGTTTGAATTTGTAGCTTTTACTGCATTAGCATAAGAAACATTTGAAGCCACGGGCACATGCTTGTATGTCATTGTCGGTTTGTTTTCTCTTTTTTGTTGTAAGACTTGTCTTTTTGCTCTTAACTTTTGTGAGAGTTCTTTGTATCTTTCACATCCTTTGTATGAGGCTGGGTGTCCCTCCTTATTGCACAAAACACATTTTAGCAACTCTTTTGCCTTTTCCTTTTCTTCAATATTATCAGTTTTTTTTATAGTACAAGTATCTGGACCAGGACCGTGTTCTTGGCCACACTTTACACATCTATATTTCATTGCACAATTGTTTGCCGAGTGTCCGTATCTCTGACAGTTTTTGCACTGTGCAATTGTACTTTGCTTCACGAGGATTTCCCATGAGATTATTCTATGTTCAATTGTATTAATTTTTTTAATTTCATTTATGTTAGTGGACTGTGATACTTGTACTATGAACAAAGACGTATTGTATTTGTTTGTTATTGAATGCTTTGTTGCAAATCTTTGATATGAATTGTACATTTTCGGTATTTAGTTTTTTTAATATATTTAATATATCTATTGGTTCATCTTCACTATCTAAACCTCTAAGAATCAACGTTTTTAATTTCTCTTCCACTGGTGTAAATGAGAAGTAGTTAATATTGTTATTATTTAAGATTTTCTTAATATTTTTATATACACTAATATTGATAGCGTATATTACGAATTTGTTTACATTATTTCTCTTTATTTTGAAATCTTGGGCACCTATTTCTAGGTCACTTTTTATAAATTCTGCTATTTTATTTATTTCTCTAGAGTACACATAAATTGGGGGTATTTTATATTCGTGTTTTTTTGTATCCATTTGTTTGTCATTATTGTTTTTTTCTAACACTCTTTTCTGATTAATAACATTCTCTATTATGTTATTATTAACTTTTTTTTTGTTTATATTTTCACTCTCTGTTTCCATACACTCTGTCTGTATTTCTATAACATTTTCGTTATCATGCACCAATACTGCACTATCATGCAGTGTTGGCGTGATAATGTCGGTTAATTTACGTTTTTTTTGTATATTATTTTTATCACTCTGATCTGTAATAATATTTGTAATATCTTTTCTATCTTGCAGATTTTTAATAGTTTTATGTAAATTTATTATAGTTTGGTTTAGATTATTAATTTGTTTTTTTAGCTCTGTGTTTTCTACATAGTTTTTATCAGACACTCTCTTGTTAATAGTATTTTTCTTTTTGTTCACCATTTTGAATACACTATTGGTTGTTTTATTGCTAATTTTATATTTTAATGATTTTATTAAAATATCACTTTTTGTAATTGTATAATTACTACATTTTGTTATTAATCAACTTAACTTTTTATTAATTATATATTTTTTTTTATATAGTATTTTTTAAATTTTTACTTCTCGAAAACTTGTGATTACAATAATTGCGATGCTTTCTATTCGGCTCTCACTATGAGCAATCAATCTATCTATATCTAGTTAAATGCCTCATTAGATTGTTTTTATGATAAATTTTTATATTTGTTTCAATAGATATATTTTGTTGAGGTTCAATTATATTAGGTTTGAACCGCGGTTGTATTTCCGCTAAGCAGTGTGAGTGCCCGACGTTTATCCAAACTCGACTGCATTATTGTTCGTACCTGCGAAGCTTGGTCAAGATCCGACTATACCTTTACGTGTGTTTTTTTATATATACGAAAATACGCCATTTTGAGCGGGCCATGAAATTATTAAATTTAATGTGTATATAATATCCACATTAAATGAAATAGATTAGTTATTAGTTTCTTAAAAATACTTTTTTCTACCTGTGAGCTATTATGGTTCTATTTTGCATAACTTTATGTCACCGGTAGATGGAAGAGACTATACCATATTAAATATTGTGAGATTATGGGTAATCAAAATTTAATCAAAATAGATTAGTGTATGAGTTTTACTTGTAATCTTAAAAGCACATGAATTTTAAAAAATTACCAACACTGAAAACTGTTTTAGCTTAGGCATATAAAAAATATAATAACTTTTCACTGTTCACATTATTAAAGTAAACAAATATTGTGTTGAATATGAATTATTTTCATTAGTTTTTGTTTGTTCATCTATAATTTTATTTCCTTATCCCCAGTCATATTTTCTAATTTGAAAGGGAAAATTCATTTCAATTTTATTATTTTATCATAATTTTTTTTGTATCAACGTCAACAAAAATATAACAATTAATAAAAATCCATTACTCCAATATCAACATTAAGAAAAATTATTAAGAAATGTAAAAGGATGTGAAAACCCCAAAAGCAAAAAAAAAGTTCAAAATTAAAGCAATCCTTTCAAGATTTCCACCCACAAAAATTATTAACTTTAAATTACCTGTATATAAATTTTTAGCTTTGGCATAAAACCAAATTTTTTAACTAAAATTATCATTTTTTAAAGTAGAAAGAGTTTAACCACAATCCTTAATAATAATTTTACCTTTGAGATTTTCGCTTTTTCTTAACCTCCACAAATAAAGCCACATAAAATGAAAAAATAATTATTTCATTTCGGGGTGACAGAAACCATGAAAAGGTAAATTTGTTTAACCGTTTTTTCTTATAAAATTTTTGGTCTTACCAGGACTTAAAAAGAATAAAAAGGGTTGTGTCACGTTTCTCTTGGGGCTAATAACTTCCTGTTAAAAATACAAAAAAAAAAAAAAACAAGAAAAAGTGAAAATTTCTTGTTGAAGCTTTTTGTTTTTTTACTTTCCCTTTTATGAATTCACACTTCCAGTATATAGGTATATACATATATATATATATATGTATATATATATATATCTCCTCACCTGGCCATAACTCTTAAACGGTTTGACCGATTGATCTCAAATTTGGAAGTTGAGCTCGTTTCATCAAGGCTTGGTACCATAGGAATTTGGGGCGTTTTTGATGAGGGGTATGGGGGCGCGAAGGACCGTTTTTGAATGTAACAAAAAAACCATGTGGGGTATCAAATGAAAGGTCTTGACGAGTACATCTCATTGAGTAGTAGTCTGGGGGGCGCCGTGGGTCATGTCGGGCCAAAACGGGGGCAATGTTGGGCCCTGTAATACAAAAAATCATGTGGGGTATCAAATGAAAGGTCTTGACGAGTACATCTCATTGAGCGGTAGTCTGGGGGGCGCCGTGGGTCATGTCTGGACCAAAACGGGGGTCAATGTTGGGCCCTGTAATACAAAAAATCATGTGGGGTATCAAATGAAAGGTTTAGAAGTGTACATCTCAATGGGGAGTATTTCGTGGGGCGCTGTGAGTCATGTAGGGGCTACAAAGGGGGTAATGTTGGGCCCCATTATACAAAAATTATGTGGGGTATCAAATGAAAGGTCTCCAACAGTACATGTAAATGGGCAGTAATCCGGAGGGCGCCTTTAGTCATATCGGGCCCAAAACGGGGTAATGTGGGGCCCCTTCATACAAAAAATCATGTGGGGCATCAAATGAAAGGTCTTGAAGAGTAGTCCGAGCAGTACCCTGGGTCATGTGGAACCAATTATACAAAAAAACATGTGTGCACCGGGGGCCATGGAAGGCCCAAAACATTGGCCACATGTGGAATTCCAAATCGTGGGCCATTAGGAGCTCAAACAAATCATTCCCCAGTTGTCAAAGTATTTAAATATTTTTAGTCGGTCAAATTAATAAATATTTGACCGACTAAAAAAGTGTAAAATAAAAAATATAAATAAAAAAAAGTTTTTTAAAAATACTTTCCCTTAAAGAAATATTCAACTAAAAAGTAATAAACAAGCAAATAATAGCACATCAATGTACTTTCCCGTTGAGTTTTAGCTACTGTCAGCAATAGTAAGGGAAAGTAGACCTTATCAGAATTAATACCATTTATAAGGAGGTCTGCTTACCCTTACTATTGCTGACAGTGGCTAAAACTCAACGGGGAAGTACATTGATGTGGTATTATTTACTTGTTTATTACTTTTTAGTTGAATATTTCTTTAAGGGAAAGTATTTTTAAAAAACTTTTTTTTATTTATATTTTTACTGTTTTCTGTTAATAGAAAAAGATTTTTTTATTTTCATAAATGTCATATTTTGAGTATATTTTTATATAATATATATATGCATATAGTCAGTCGAACCATTTAATATTCCGACAGATTATAATAATGCTTGTGGGGTAACATTATACTCAAGTAAATAGGTACATATTAGGGTTTCTCATTTCTCGTCAAATAACGATTCCCGGGAAATATGAATATTTCGAAGATATTCCCGGGATTCCCGGGAAACCGGTTTTTAATATTTATTAATTAAAATAAATTTATTAATTTAAAAAAAATTAAAATATTCTTTTTTAGTTAAATATTAAAATAAATTTGAATTATTTAGGTATTTTATCAATGAAATTAAAATTTTTGGTCTTCGAACTATCATGCGCAATTTAAAATTTTGTAATTTTAAATTTACAAATGCTTTCAAATGCTGGTTTTCGTCTTTATCAAGACCATCATCATTATTTTCTATACCTTCAATGTCACTATCATCATCTGAATCTAATAATTGGGCTACTTGGTTTGGTGCTGCTGATTTTTTCGCAATAATAATTCTGCCTTAGTAGATACATAGTAGAACCAAAAAATAAGGTATTTATATTTTTCTCCTTCATTTGCAATTTGGGACCTACTAATTTTATATGGATTTTATAATTAGTAGGTCCCAAAAATTATTTATTGCAATTTATTGGCTTTGTAGTAAGTCAATTGTTCTCAGCATTTTGACTCGGCTGAAAAATTGGGAATTTTAAGATAATTTAATTTTTACAAAAAGATAATTATCCTAAACATAAGGCTAATATTAAATTTCGGGAATTTTATTATATAATTTGTCCTAAAGTTATAGAAACATTTCCACAGTCACCTGCCATAAATCCCATTGGAATTTGTGGAATAAATTGCATAAAATAATTATAACATAAGAACAACAATTAAGAGTAAAGCAATTAAATCGAATCCTACAATAGTAATGGTACAAAATTGAACCTGATTAAACTAAAAAAACTAGTCCGTTCAATGCTCAAGAGCGATCAGCTAAAGTTATAAAAGAGAAAATGAACCCTTACAAAATATATAATGTTTTATTTTTGGTTTAAACCACAATAATAATTAGAATGTATGAATATAATAGCTATATGAAATTAAATTATTAATAGGTACCCCGAAAATATAAAAAAATATTTTTCAATTCTTATATTAGTTCAGAAAATTATAATCGCATATACATAGAAAAAAATCACATGTCAACATCGGTAGCAATTATTTACAAAAAAATATTTTTCAATTCATAAATTCATTCAAAATTATTCAAATACGCATATACATAGAAATTTTTTTATATGTTTTCTTCCCCCCTTACACTTCTGTACCCGCTGAATAAAAAAATAACAAAAAAAAAATTAAAACAACAAAATATATACAAATTTGTCATTTGATTTGTTTTCATATATTTCAATATAGATGGCCCTAGTTAACCCAAAAATATGATTTATGTCTTTACTATATTTTAGTTAGCACTTTTGCCCATGGCCATTTATCAAAAAAATCGAGTCAAGTTCTAGTACATACTATATAAATTTTATCTTTGTATAATATTTAATTACCAGTAAATTGTTCGAAATGTTACAATTACGTATGAGTTATTGGTTGAGATTTCAGATAATTTTATTAGCATTAAGCCATACTTACATTCGATTCCAGAAGCCTGAGAATTATTTGACAGTGGACAGAAGTTTTATTAGTGAAGTGGAAGGAATGGCTATAAAAGGTATGGTCTCCTCGACACTTCACAATTCTTTAATTATTACTTGAGTATGAGTTTTACAGCCACAGTAAAATCTCGCCATAATATATATTATAATTATATTGAATTTGAAAAAAGAATAATAATTTATATATTTTTTTTAATGTACATATATAAAAAAGTACAATTAAGAAACCAAAAAACTAAAGTTATTTTTTTATATATACTTACGAACTTGCAGCGCAGCACAACTGTGCAGTAGTTTCTTAATTGTACTTTTTATATATACTTACGAACTTGCAGCGCAGCACAACTGTGCAGTAGTTTCTTAATTGTAAAACCATTTACAATTAATCCTACAATAAAAATTTGAAAAAAAAAAATTAGTTTGTTAGAAATATTGGAAATTTATTAATTTCATATTTTAAAATTTTTTTTTGGGAGGACAAAATTGATTAGGTAAAATTTACAACAATTGAACCCAAGAGATTTAGCACTACCATTCCAATGTGGGGTTTCATTTAGGACTACCATTCCAATGTGGGGTTAATCTCCATTTTTATGTCCTACGTAAGTACTATTCGAAATAACATTTTAAAGATTAACATCTTAACAATATATTTTGGCAATTCAGCATATGCATATACATATATTGTCAGAAATTTTGAGTATTTAAATTAGCATCGTTATTGTGTTCTTCGTTAATGAACGGTTACACTTAATTATTTGTGGAAATTTACTTCCATATGTAAAACGGAAAATCATGTTTTGGAAAAATGCGAATAGCGCCGCCTAGCATACTCGACGTTTTTTAAATTTCTGTCAATTTCTTTTGGTTCTCAATTTTTCAAACTTCTCTTCTCAACGGATGGCCTATCATTTTTTGTTTAACATTTGCTGTGTTAATAAATTGCTTCTTTTTACATAGGCTGACCACGAACAGACGGACAGAAAAGCCATAAGAAGCAAAAATAAAAACCAAAAAATTTATTTTAATATTCGTATAAAATTATCAAAAAAAAAATATACGCATTATATTAAAAAGGGTTAATATTAAATTGTGTAAAAGGTTGATTTTATTTAAATATACATATTATTATGTATATATGTAAGTATATGTAAACTATTATTTTTCGAAAAGATATATATAAACAGCAATAAAATATGTAACAACAACCAGAACAGAGAAATAAAACCCTAAGAAAATATTATGAGAATTGGTCTCTTGAGGATAATTCAACCCATTGGAGGTTATATCAAGGACGGCCTTGAGGACTAATAATATTTATAAAATTATAATTTTTGTTGGGATATTTCTTAAAATAATAATATTATTCAGAACAAGCGTTAAATAATATCAGCTGGTTCTTTGCCTTATAAATTTTTTTAAAGTAAATGCACGAATTTATTTTAAGAACACTTTTATGGGAATAATTTCTGGTCATGTTAGTAAAATTTGCCATATTATCTATAGATAATTACACTTGTTAATTTTCCAAACTGTAAACTTAATTAATGGTGGCAAAGAATGCATATAATTAGACTAAACTAAATAGACTAAACTTATATTTTTAACACATTTGCAACCAAATGTAGAAGTTTCACAAACTTAAAAATGTAAAAATATAGTTTTAAAGGGAATAATATTTCTAAGGAATTTTAATTGTAAACAAATAATTAGGGTATATAAAGAGACAGAATTATAATAAAAATTCACTTTTCAATCAGAAGTCAACCGAGCCTTATCTTTATTATAAAGCAACACGCTTGTTTAAATTTAAAACTCCTAAAACTAACTTCCTCAACAAAGTCGGCAACCTTGCCTGTTGAATATTGAGGTAGCATTGTTGCTACAAATGGATGAAGTTAGTATACAAATAATATATATTAAATAACCCTATATAACATATATAAATCATAAGCATAAACACTACATGGCGATCCTGCCCACCGAACACCAGAAGAAAATACAAAAAGTCATAGGAGAGAAAAGCCACCAAATTGGTCCAAAACCAATATCCATAGAGGAATACAAGAAACGACATCCAGTTGTAACAAATACACCAGAACCAACTACAACAACAACCACAAAAAATAAGACAAGAGGAGGAAAATATGTAAAATTAAGGAAGGAGATAGCCACTTTATACAGATTATCTGCGATAGCAACAACACTAGAGAAAAAGAAATTCGTACAACAGATCAAAGTATTAAAAAAGCAACAAAAGACAGAACAGCGACGACGACAGCAGAAACGTGAAACGGCGGACAATAAATTTTCGGAAGCATTTGATAATACATTTGAAAAATATTCAAACATATTAAATGCAAAAACAAATAAATAAAATATCTTTGGTAATGAAAAAATTTACTTATGTATAAAAATAGAATATATGAAGCTAAATCACTTATGTTAAAGCTCACTCTCTTATGTTAAAATTACTTATATATTAAAATAAATCACTTATGTTTAATTACTTATATATGAAGATAAATTACTTATGTATAAAAATATAATATTTCATATATGAAATTTAAAAAAAAAAAAAAAAAATTATAAATAAATATATATATATATATATATATATATATATATATATATAATCATATAAATTTAATATTTTAAATATTGTAAAATTCTTAAATGATTCTTAAATTTTTTTTTGAGTTGGTAATGTTTGTTTAACATTTTACTTTAATACTTAACACTCCATAATTTACTTTTTACTCTTTATTATTATAAAAAAAAATCCACTTAAAAATTTCTTTATTATTATAAAAAAAAATCCACTTAAAAATTTACAAAATTCTAACTTTGTTTTATATTTTCGTCTACACTAACGAATAAATAAAATCTGAAATTTGATCCACATAATGGGTGTACAAAATGCTAAACCTGAGGAGGTTATTATAAATAATAGTGCTGGTAGTGCAGCAAATATTCATGCAAAAGATGAATTTAAATTATCAAATTTACAACTTATTGTAATAATGTTAATTTTGATTATTGCTATTAATATAGCATATAATTATATTAAAAATTTATTAACAAAAAAAATAGCAAAAGAAGTTGCTAGAACTAATGTTTAATTTACAAAAAAAAAAAAAATTTTTTTGAATAATTGTTCATGAAAATTTATTATTGTATAAAAAAAGTTATTAATTAACTATTATTTTACATGATGAATAAAATCCAATTAAGAGATTGGAAGAAATTAAAAATTTATGTGAGGATTTAAAAAATATTTTATTAATCTTTAAGAAAAATCCGAATAGAAAATTTTCCGCGGAATATATTTTAAATAAGCAAACTAAAGTTAAAAATATATATAGACAGTATTCTAGTACATATCATTCAATTTTAGAAGTAGTTGATGAAAATTTATTAGCTACTTATAAAGAAAAATTCTTTGAGGTTTATAACGAGTTACAATTAGTTTTACATAATTATTCACAAAACATTTTGGATAATTCAACCATCTCCGAAGGGGAAGAGGATAGCGAAGAAAAAACTGATACACGAAATCATATAGAAATCGAAATGGCGTCATTTTACATATCTGTTACGCACAAATTAATCCCAGAATTTGAAGGTGATACAAAGAAATTAGACAATTTTTTAAATCTAATTGATTACATACATGAAACTCTAAAAGATGACAATGAAAAGAAAAAATTAATTGAGTTTGTAATAAGAACCAAAATTTCAGATAAAGTTAGGACAAAAATAAGCTCACAACAGACACCCACTAATACAACTAAAAGCTAATTTTAAGAGTATATTCAAAACAAATAGCACACCGCTGAGAATACAATCTGAATTAGCTAAAATCAGACAAGTTAATAATGTAACAAATTTTGCAAACAAAATTGAAAATTTAACTTCAGAACTCAATGCACTACAAATATTAGAGCAGGGAGATGAAAATAAAGAAATAATAAGAAAGCTTAATGACCAAATATCATAAAATGTTTTTAGAAATGGTCTAAATGAACCAATAAAATCAACCATTTTTGCAGCCAGACCAAAAAGCTTACAAGACGCTATACAATTGGCAACAGAAATAGAACAGCCAAATGATTCAGCACGTATTTACCAATATAATACCAGAAGTCAACAACGATATAATTCAAACAGAAATTATATTCAAAGAAACAATTTCAATAATAGGAGCAATTGGCAAAATAGGGGTAATAATAGATATAATAATAACAACTTCACTAATAGAAATAATAATTTTAGCAACAGAAATAATAATAATAATATGTATAACAATAACAATAGGAACAACAATTTTAATAGCAGAAATAATAATTCTAATAAAAAAAATAATACTAATACAAATCGGCACCAAAATCGGAATCAAAATCAAAGTCGTGTACATTGTATTCACCAATCGGGAAACGCGCAAACAGTCCCCGACGTCCAACCATCGAGGAACTTAAATTTAAGAATTGCCAACAATCAATAAAAATATATAATTTAAATAAAAATTCAACAAATTGTGTAACAATTTGTACTGATATCACTAAAGGAATAAAAACATTTGTAATAGATACTGGAGCTGATATATCAATCCTAAAATTAAGTGAAATATATCCTGATATTCAACTAAATGAAAATAAATGTAAGATAACAGGAGTTACAGAATCAGAAACACATTCTATAGGTACTGCATAAATTTTGAAACATAAACATAAATTTTGAAAAAGAAAATATACTACAAGAATTTCACATAGTAAATAGTGATTTTCCAATTTTAACAGATGGGATATTAGGTAGAGATTTTTTAGCAAAAAACTTATGCAAAATTGATTATGAAACTTTTTCGATTAGTATATATATAAATAATTCGGAAATAGTTTTACCAATGATAACCAGATTACCAAATGTGGAAAT
This sequence comes from Empis stercorea, assembly GCA_949752835.1. Lineage (NCBI taxonomy): Eukaryota > Metazoa > Arthropoda > Insecta > Diptera > Empididae > Empis > Empis stercorea. The sequence continues at coordinate 67,559,998 of OX457085.1, forward strand.
AAAAATACCAGCGAGAACACAACAGTTGCAAGCAATTAACTTAGAAGTTAAAGTAGATAGTGTAATCACAAATCAAGAAATACAAAAAGGAGTATTTTTAGCGAATACTATTATACCTGCAAAAGGTGTATCTCACATAAAAATTTTAAATACGTTAGAACATGAAGTAATTCTAAAAAATATCACACCAAAAGTTGAACCATTACAGAATTATCATATAATAAATTTAAAAAAGTTCAATAATTTAGAAACTAAAGAAGAAAGGTACAATAAACTGTTAACAGAATTAAAAATAGATAACTTAGATGAAAACGCAAAAGAATCAATTCTTGAAATATGTAAAGAATTTTCAGATACTTTTTATTTAACAGGAGATGTTTTAACAACAAATAATTTTTACAAACAAAAAATTTCCGTATTAGATGAAAATCCAATATATATAAAAAATTATAGGCTTCCACAAGCACAAGCAGAGGAAATAAATAAACAAATAAATAAATTAATTGATGACGACATAATAGAACCATCAATTAGTCCTTACAATTCACCATTATTAATAGTACCCAAGAAAAACGATGATATTGATACTAAAAAATTGAGATTAGTTGTAGATTTTCGACAATTAAATAAAAAGATAATGAACGATAAATTTCCATTAACAAGATTGGAAGATATTTTAGATAATATAGGAAGAGCAAAATATTTTTCGACATTAGATCTAACTAGCTCTTTTCATCAAATAGAATTAGAGAAGAAATCAAGACCTTTAACAGCATTTTCGTCAAATAAAGGATTATATCAATTTAAAAGATTACCATTTGGATTAAAGATATCAACAAATAGTTTTCAAAGAATGCTATCAATTGCACTTGCGGGGTTAGACGAAGAAGCTTTTCTTTATGTAGATGACATTATAATATTTGGATGTAGTTTGAAACACCGTAATAGAAATTTAATAAAACCTTTGAGCAGATTAAGAAAATATAATTTAAAATTAAATCCACAAAAATGTAATTTTTTACGAACTGAGGTAACATATTTGAGACACTTAATTACAAATGAAGGAATTAAGACAGATCCTAGAAAGCATGAAGCAATATTAAACTACCCTGTACCTACAAATGCAGATGAAACAAACCGATTTACAGCATTTTGTAACTATTATAGAAGATTTATTCCAAATTTTGCAGAAATTGCAAAACCACTAAATTCACTTACAAAGAAAAACACTCTTTTCACGTGGTCTAATGAATGTCAGAATGGATTCACAGAACTTAAAAATAAATTAATATTTATTTATTTATTGATATCTAATTACAGACATATTTTAAATCTAAATTTATACAATATTATAACATGATTTAAAATGAAAATTTTAAAAGAAATGAGTGCATATATAGTATTATTCATGACTTCTTCCATTCTTCATGCTGTTTTTATAACTTATTCTACTGATATTTGGTGCATAATAAGAGTTGAATTTATTAAATCTTCTGCTGATTCTTGTAATAGGTTCGTTGTTAGCATAATTTGTCCTATGCCTATCTACAAGTAGAAAATTAATGTTCCTTAAGTTTCGGCAGTTTGAGTTTATTCTAATCTTCTGTTTTAATTGGCAACAATCTATATTGTTATTGATTAAATCAAAAGCGAAAACTGCATCCGCCATATTTCTACGATATTCTAGTGTATGTAGATTTAATAATTTTAGTCTATTCTCGTAAGCAGGTAACTGATATGAATTGGTATTATTATTCCAATTTAGACTTCTCAAAGCAAATAACAAAAATTGTTTCTGAATTGATTCAATATTTTTGATATCTTTGATAAGATGGGGATTCCATATAACGCTACCATATTCCAGAATTGGACGGACTAAGGAACAATATAATGTTTTAGTTATATAAGGATCATCAAACTCCTTTGATCTCCTTTTAATGAAGCCCCACATTTTACGACCCGTTGACTGAATTTTATCAATATGTAAACTGAAATTTAGTTTTTTATCTAATAAAATTCCTAGATCGTTTATTTCCGTACAATTTTCAAGTTGACAGTTATTTATTTTATAGTTACTATCTATCGGGGCTCTGTTTCTATAAAACTTCATAACCTTACATTTTTCAATATTAAGCTGAAGGTTATTTTTTATACACCAATTGTATAAACTATTAAGATTGATTTGTAATATTTCACAATCTTCACTCTTTTTTATAGCTGTATATATTTTTAAATCATCAGCATATAAGCTATACATACAGTTTTCAAAATCGTTAGGTAAATCATTAATAAATAAGATAAATAGTAATGGTCCTAGGTGACTTCCCTGTGGTACACCAGATGAAACTTTAATATTCCTAGAGAACACATTATTGATTTTAACCATCTGATAACGATTTGATAGATATGATTTAATCCATTTTAAAATATTTTTATTTAAACCAATCTTTTTTAGTTTACACAATAGCAACGAATGATCAACTTTATCAAACGCTTTACTGAAATCAGTGTAAATCGAATGAAACTGATTCCCCTGTTCCATACCATTTAACATAAATGTGGTATAATCGGTTAGGTTAGTTACTGTTGATCTACCTTTTATGAAGCCATGTTGATTTTTATCTAAAATGCACTTAACTTCCTCATACATTTTGGAAGTAACTAGTTTTTCGAACAATTTCGGTATTACAGATAGACCAGCTATTCCTCTGTAGTTCTTAATGTTTGACCTATCACCAGATTTAAAAATTGCGGTGATAAAAGAGCCCTTCCATACATCTGGGAATATACCGGTTCTTAACGAGTTATTAAAAATTGTTTGAAGTGGAGATGCCAGACCAGTGTATGTATTTTTAAAGAATATTGGTGGTATCAGATCTGGGCCTGGACCTTTGTTTATATCTAGTGATCTGAGAGATTCAGAAACTTCTTCGACTGTAAGTGTATAATTATTAAAATTACTGTGAATTGTATCAGTAAAATTAAAGTCATTTTCATTATATAAAAATTCGTCATTATATACAGATTCGAAGAAGTCTGCAAACATGTTAGTAATAACATTGAGCTCTGACGATTGGTTTTCATTATAATGCATAACACTGGGATAGCCTTTAACATTTCTTTTGTAATTAATAAAAGTATAAAAGTGTTTAGGATCATATTTAATTTTTATGCCAGTTATTTCAATGAATTTGATATATGCATTTACGTCTATATTAGTAAATTCATTACTTAATCTAATGAATTTGTCGTAGTCAAGCTCATTTCCAGACTTACACCATTTTTTATAAGCTCTGGTTTTCTTGTTTTTTGCATTTCTACAATAGCTATTCCACCATGGTGGCTGAATTGTTTTCCTTAACTTTATTTTTGGAACACATTTTTCAATAATTTCTATCAGTATATTATTAAATTCACTAACCGCTTCGTCAATATTGTCAGTGTCTGTAGGCCATACAGAATTAATTATTAATTCGTTAATTTTTTCATAGTCTGCTTTCTTGAAATTATATACTAAGGCTGTGTGCCAAAGAGTTTAAATTTTAAATTTTGACACAAAAAATTAAATTTTTTTTGCTGGTGAGTTTTTTTAATATTTACTATCAAGTTTGCTGTGCCAATTGGTTTAATTTTTAAAAAAAGATGGATGAAATTTTTCTTTTTTTTTGCTCTCTAATTTTTTAAAAAAAATTAAAAAAATTTTTGAAATTTTTTAAAAAATAAAATTATAAATATGTACGAGCCCTATCGCATATGTATTGATCCATTACAATACTTTATAATTGATATAACATTTTTTTTAATCCTTTTTTATTATTAATAATATTTCTTTAATTTCTTGTAAAAAAATAAATTTATTTTTATTAATAATTCTATTATAAAACATTAAAAAAATCATAAAATATTGGAATGTATCAATACATATGAGATAGGCCTCGTAAATAAAAAATCTGATATATGAATGTTAAATAAATCAAAATTTAATCTGAAGTGTCAAATTTAACGAGGTCTGGAAGGTCGTTAAATTTTGACTTTTTATATTCACCACGCTAGTGTCATAATTTAATTTCATCAGTCATAATTTAATTTTAAACTACAAATTTAAACCCTTTGGCACACAGCCTAACTCATATTTAGTAATATTATTAGGCAATTTATTGTTCACAGCTATGTTATACTTGACAGAAATACTTGAGTGAAAAATGCTATTTTTTCCAGGAATTATAGATTCGACTTTTTGAAGATAATAATTGTCTGTAGTAGTTGTATAAACTAAATCCAGCACATTATTGTATGAATTACTTATATTACAAGTTTGATGTAGGCCCATATCAGCAAAGAAATTAACTACATTGTGATGCACTTCGTTAGTAATATTTATTGGCGTAAAGGTGTTATCATTATTATCATCATCTTCACTCCACTTAATATTTGGAAGATTGAAATCGCCGAAAATAAATAATTCATCATTATCGTTCAATAAATTTAAAACTTTTTCAACAGCAGCTAAATTATTTTCATATATATCTATGTCACAAGTTGGTTTGATATATACACATCCAATATAAATAGTTTTATTGCTTAATAATAATTTCATCCACACTTGTTGTGATTCGTCTGTAAATTTAAATTCATGTTCTACTATAACAGACATCGCTGATATTGAATTATGTACAGCTATAAGTACTCCACCACGCCCTCTATTATTCCTGTCCATTCTAACAACTTGCCAAAGATCACCAAAAATTTCAGAATTTAGATGTTGAGATTTGAGCCAAGTTTCTGTTAGAACAATAATGTTATATTCAGTTGATTGGATAATTCTATGAAATGTGTTTAAGTCTTTAGTGAAACCTCCCATATTAACGTAGTAAATATTGAGATTTAAATTGTTTCTTAGAATCAGGTCAGAGCTATTGCAGTTTAATTGGCAATCATTATATTCTTTGTTAAGTCCAATTGGATTAGTGGTTCCTGAAGCAATTGGTAAATCATTATTTGTTTGCAATATCTGAGAAGTAGGGTTCAACGAGTTAGGAGCAGGGCCGAAAAAACTTATTTTGAACTTCTCTTTGCCTTTGTATATGTTCCAATCTCTTTGAAGAAAGGTGGCTGCGATAAGTTTTTAAATCAGCTGATACTACTTCAGACGAGACTCCAAAGCTATCATGATATTTGTCATATATAGATCTAAGATCAGTTGGATTTGATGGGAGACCTTCTTGTTGAATTAATATCATGGTATTTGTTTTAGTTTTCCCGTCAATACATACAGTATTATCCTGATCATGAAGATAAGCTAAGAATAATCTCACATTGTCGAATATTCTATGGTCTCTAAGTCGAGAAAGTAAATATCTGCCATCACCTTGTTCAGCTGAATTTTTTGTAAGCCTTACAATTGGTGGGATTAGAGGATCAGGGAAGCTGGGAGATCGTTGGGGATTAATTAGTGGTTGGGATATTAATTTAGATTTATCAGCGAGGCTGGAGGATTGGTTTGAATTAGCATGCTTGATCGAAGCAGTTGTACAAAGTGTATCCGTGACTAGCAGAGGTATGTCTCTCACCGGGGTAAGAGGATTTAACGTTGGTCCTTGGACAAATTTTTTTATTTTTTTAAACCTCTTAGATAAAGTTTTTCTGATATTATCATTTTTATTTTTATTATTATTATTACCCCGGTTATTATTATTATTATTATCATTATTATTATTACCACGGTTATTAATATTATTATTAATATTATTATTATTATTGTTATTATTATTATTATCATTACTATTATTATTATTGTAATTATTATTATTATTATTATTATTATTATCATTATTACTATTTCCATTATTATTAATATTATTATTATTACTATAATTACTATTATTATTATTATAATTACTAGTATTAATTTTGTTTATATTATTATTATTGTTGTTGTTGTTTCTAGTGTAATTATTGTGATCAAAGCTATTAATTAATGCACTACGGTATGATATAGGTTGAGATACCGTACGATAAAATTGGGGTAAGAAAGAAGACTGGTCAGGTTGTGGTGAAGGAAGTTGCGATTGCGGCCTTTTTAATATAAATTCGCCGTTCCGACGAATTCTCCCTGAATTTTTAAGTGGTTTTCTAGCTGGTTTTTTAGACTTTTCCTTATTTTTATTCTTCCTAATATTATTTTTCTTATTATTATTTTTATTTTTATTATTGTTATTATTGTTATTATTAATATTATTTTTATTGTTATTATTTTTATTTTTATTCTTCTTATTATTATCATTATTAGTGTTATTATTGTTTTTTCTCATTTTCCTTGTTTTAGTTTTCCAGTTCGTTGCAATAGCATTGATACTGTACCATATTCTATCACTATCTAGTAACGTTACTATTGTATGTATCGGTACATCCATCTTAAAACTGGAAAATTTAATTTTTGAAAACTTGATGTATTTTGGTGTCACGCATTCACAAATTACATCAGAAACCCCGAATTTAGTTTTGACGAAATCTATTAATCTGTCAGTATTTAAATTCCTGTCAGAGGATTTAATGTGCAGAGAGCATCGTTGCAGTACGGAGTTCGCAAGATTGGTGGTACGGAGTTCGCAAGATTGTTGTCGTCATTATTCTCGAGGATATCAGTATTATTTTCAATTTTACTATTTTTGTTTATAATTTTATTAGCATCATTGTTATTGTTAATTTTATTATTATTACTAGTATTAATGTAAGTACTATTACTATCCATATTTTCGCTAATAACTTCGTTGATTTTATTATAATTAGATAGTTTATTGCTACTAATAGAGAGGATTTCATCGAATAGGGATACACCTTCGTCGCTCGGAGGTGATTTAGATGAACCTTCCATATTGTTTGACTCAATTTTCAATTTTTTTAGATTTTTTACTTCGTCAATGATATCACCACAACTCGATTTAAAAGCAGCAAGTTCATTACCAAGACAAATTAATTTAGTCTCTAAATTGCTGATATTGTTAAGTTGAGGTAATGCATCTAAAATTTTCTTTGAGTATTCAGAGCTCGCAGTCACGTTTCTATCAAATATTGATTGAAATTTTAGTGAATTGCTCTCTGACGACATTTTAAATTTCTTTAAAGACGATAATATAGTATCAAATTGAAAACGAAATCTGTCAGTTAATGAGTCCCCAATTTTGGAATCTAAATCCTTAAACGAATCAAAGGTAGCGTAAATTTTATCGAAATTTTTTATTAGTAGGCTGAAATTATCAGTTTGTGCTTGTGTTTTAAGCCTACTTTCGATTTTGTAAACCTGGGAGCTCATGTCATCAATATGTTGCATTAACAGGTTGATATTTTCTTCAGCCCTTGAAAGTTTATTCTCGTTATTACGTGCGAGAATTGTCATAGATTCTATTGTGTCCGAGAATGCTTTTAATATATCGTTATTTGTTTTGATTGCTAGCATAACGTGTGATAGATTAATTGACTTACATTCTTTACAATAATATGAGAGAGAATGTTTCAGTTCTTTCATATATTTTAGGCCAGATGGTGACAAACCAATGCAATGCGTATGAAAAAGTTTACCACAGATGCCGTTGCATGCAACTAAGTCAGAAATTGTTGTATCTTGAGTATTAGTACAACAAATTTCACTATTACACTTATTCATTATAATAAAATAAAATGACACACAGATTAAAAATTACACGTAAAATTAAATTGTACTCAAAAATTTAAAATGATTAATTGAAGATATATATTTATATATATATATATATTTATACACTGGGGTAAATATACTCTCGAATTAATTGTGTCACAAGTTTATTATAGTTTATATATATTATATTACAAAACGGATATTGAGTAATTTTGCAAATAATGAAAAATTTAAATAAATTTTAATTTATTATAATTTTGTTAATTATATTTTGTTTTATGTTAAGTTTTTATTTGTGTATCTAATTACGGAATGCAAAGAAGAATGTATAAAGTTAATGCACTTTCGTAAAATTGGTGACACAGAAATAATTAATTTTTATATAAAAAACAAAAAATGTAAACAAAAACATATATGATATTAATTTTTAATAAACGGAGTTAATTAAAAACACGTCCGAAAAGTTAAGCATTTAATTAGTGTATAATTAGTGTAGTGTATTAGTGTAATAAATAAAAAAAAAATAAATAAATAAATAAATAAATAAATTAATAAATCCACCAATACTAAAATACAATTTATATATACTAATTTCTTATATAACTACCCTGTACCTACAAATGCAGATGAAACAAACCGATTTACAGCATTTTGTAACTATTATAGAAGATTTATTCCAAATTTTGCAGAAATTGCAAAACCACTAAATTCACTTACAAAGAAAAACAATCTTTTCACGTGGTCTAATGAATGTCAGAATGCATTCACAGAACTTAAAAACTTAAAACACAGAACTTAAAAATAAATCCACCAATACTAAAATATCCTAATTTTGAAGAAAAATTCATATTAACAACTGATGCTTCACAATTCGCTTAAGGAGCAGTACTGTCACAAGGTGAAATAGGTCAAGATTCACCAATTTCTTATGCCAGCAGAACTTTAACTAAACATGAAATAAATAAACCTATTATAGAAAAAGAATTATTAGCTATACATTGGTCAATAATTTTTTTTCGACCATACTTATATGGTAGAAAATGTACAGTAGTAACTGACCATAGACCATTAATTAGCTTATTTACACATAAAAACCCGTCCTCAAAATTAACAAAAATGAGATCAGATTTATGTGACTATGAATTTCACATAATATACAAAGAAGGTAAAATGAACACAAACGCTTACGCATTATCACGAATAAAAATAGACTCCGATTACTTAAAAGCCATGATTCCAACAGCTGATGTAAAAGTATTAACTCGAGCAATGGTAAAAAATAACAAAAATAACACGAAAACCATCAGATGACAAATTAACAAATAAAATACCATCAGATGACAAATTAACAAATAAAACACCAATTTATAATATAGATAATTATGCTGAAGAACTAAGATTTTGTTTACAACAAGCTCATAAAAAAGCCGTAACTCTCATTGAAATAGCCAAAAAGAAAAGAAAAAAATTATTTGATAAAACTACGAATACACTAAAAATATCAATAGGAGATTTTGTATGGTTAAAAGTAGGTACTCGTAAAAAATTAGAGTCACCTTATAAAGGGCCATATGAAGTTGTAGAATTAAAAGGTGTAAACACCAAAATAAAAATAGGTAATGAAATAAAAGAAATTAATAACAATAGGTTAAAAGTAATAAACAAAGAAAATTAAATTTAATAAATTTTAAGATATATTTTAATTATATAAGAAATTAGTATATATAAATTGTATAAAAACAAAATTACTATTGCTGACAGTGGCTAAAACTCAACGGGAAAGTACATTGATGTGTTATTATTTGCTTGTTTATTACTTTTTAGTTGAATATTTCTTTAAGGGAAAGTATTTTTAAAAAACTTTTTTTATTTATATTTTTTATTTTACACTTTTTTAGTCGGTCAAATATTTATTAATTTGACCGACTAAAAATATTTAAATACTTTGACAACTTGGGAATGATTTGTTTGAGCTCCTCATGGCCCACGATTTGGAATTCCACATGTGGCCGATGTTTTGGGCCTTCCATGGCCCCCGGTACCCCACATGTTTTTTTGTATAATTGGCTCCACATTACCCAGGGTACTGCTCGGACTACTCTTCAAGACCTTTCATTTGCTACCTCACATGATTTTTTTACGATTTTCGGCCCCAGTTGACCCACGCTGACCCATGGACTACCGCACGATATGTACTCTTCAAGAACTTTAATTTGATACCCTTTTGAATAATGGGCCCAACATCACCCAATTTGGGGGCCCGTATAACTGAATGTGCCCCACGGACTACCCTCATGGAGATGCACCCTTCAAGACCTTTCTCTTGATTCCCCACATGATTTTTTGTATTATGAGGGCCCACATTACCCCATTTTGGGCCCGAGATTACTCAAGGCGCCCCCGGACTACCGCCCAATTAGATGTACTGTTCAAGACCTTTCATTTGATACCCCACATGATTTTTTGTATTATTGGGCCCAACATTGCCCCAGTTATGGGCCCGACATGACCCACGGCGCCCTCCGGACTACCGTCCAATGAGATGTACTCGTCAAGACCTTTTATTTGATACCCCACATGGTTTTTTGGTACATTCAAAAATTAAACGGCCCTCCGCGCCCCATTCTCTCATCAGATAGGCCCCAAATTTATAGGGTACAAAGCATTGGATGGCACGAGCTCAACTTCCAATTTGAGCTCAACCGTTTAAGAGTTATGGCCAGGTGAGGAGATCCCGACATACCGACATACCGATATACATATATACTGGAAGTGTGAATTCATAAAAGGGAAAGTAATAAAAATAACTGGAGTCTAAAGAAATTGTATCCGTATCTCCCCTTCCCTTTCTGTTGTGGCCAAAAATCTAAAAATACAATTTTGATTCACATATAAATTTATAACTCCACAATATTTTTAAAAACAAATATTGCGAAAACTTTAGAAAATCATATTTCCTTTAAGTGAAATTTAATTAATAAATTAAAATAATTTTCCTCACTCTTATAATTAATCTTATGTAAGATCTTTCAAAAAACATATCTTTTGCATATTTACAGGTACTATATAAATGGAATTTTGGATATAAGTATTTCATATCACAATATGTTCAACGAAAACCAGAATTAGAGAAAAGTTAAATGATAAGTTTATAATTTATATACATATATTTTCCTGCAATAATAATTTTGGAAGGAAAACTATATGGGAATTCCCTTTGGTTTAGAATAGTTCATATAGTTCTATCGCTCATAGTGAGGAAATGTGCTTCTTACAGACCTGGGGTTTGTTTTTCATATTTTTAACACAGTCTAGGTTTAATATCTTATATACACAAAATAATACATAATACCTTTGTGTATAAATTTACAGAGTATGTCTCACTTGAGCTATTTTTTTTTATAAATGGCCGTGGAAAAAGTGCTAACTAAAATATATTTTTGAGTTAACAGGGCCATCTATAGCTGATTAACTGAAACAATTCAAAATGGCAAATTTGTGTATATTTGTTATTGTAATTTTTTTTTATTTTCTTATTCTGGATACAGAAGTGTAAGGGGGGAAGAAAATATATAGAAAAAAAAATTATATGCGCATTTGAATAATTTTGAATGAATTTTAGAATTGAAAAAGAATTTTTTGTTAAATTGCTAGCGATGGTGACGTAAGGCGGGAAGAAAACTTGCTAGCGAAATTATATTCGCTCAGTTTTGATAGCACATGAAAAGTAATTTCAAAAGACTGTTTTTTTTTAAATATAAATTTAAGAAGCTGTTTTTTATTATAATAGATAGGGAATTACCACTAATCACCGAGATTTTACGAAAAATAAAATTGTACTTGAAATAAAAAGTCTTGGTTAAATTATTTCCTTATATTTATTAACTCGAACTGTTTCTGAAATAAAAAATATTTACTATTACTTTAAATAAAATACGTTAATTCACTTTTTAATATTTATTAATATTCATCCGCCTAATACTACGATAAATTTTCGAATGAATCTCTTCCTTGTATTTTTGACAGGTCATCCCAGTAAAGCTTTTTCATTTTTATTATGATTAAACGGGGTTACCGTGTTGACCTTATTTATTGCAGGTAGAATAGGTTTACAGCTCGTCCACCCTGATGAAGATGCGTCTTCACCAGAATCAGCTGGCAAACTGCACCATGGTTTAATACGCTCCGACGAAAATATTGATCTAAACTTACGCTGATTACGTTGCATATTTGGTAAATCTTTAATGACATATCGGTCATTCGGTAACACCTTTGCTATAACATATGGTCCGCGCCAATTAGGTTCTAGCTTCCGAGAATCACCTGTAGACACAGCTTCGTTTTCGATTAACACCAAATCATTAATAGTATATTTAAATGGTTACCGGTGACGTAAATTATATATGTGCTGCTGCGACTCTTGATTCTTCTCAATTTTCTTCAAAGCAGTATCACGACGATTTTCCATCTCTTCTGAACTTGACATCTCAGCAGTTTGTAATTCCAATAACAATTTATTTCCACCAATATCCCGAGGTGTGAAACTAAATAATAATTCATGAGGACTAACCTTGGTAACTGAATGCTTTGCCGTATTCAAACTCAATTGTATAGGTTTGAGTTGGGCTGCCCAATCTAAACCACGTTCTGATGAATGAACACATTTTAATGTAGGTAAAATGGTGCAATTTAATCGCTCCACCTGACCATTAGCTCGTGGTGCTTTAACTGCAGTTTTTACGTGTTTAATATCATTACGAATAAATACAGTATTCTTCAAACTGTTTTGACGTAAAAGCTGTACCACGGTCCGTAATGACCCTATGAGGAACACCGAAGTAACTGGTCACTTCTAACATGGCTTTTAAAACCTCTTTAGTATTTGTTGTACGAACGCTAATTAGAATACAATACTTTGTGAAGTTATCTACAACAGCTAAAACGTACCGCGTTCCGTTTTTACGCTTCGTGAATGGGCCAAGGTGATCTAAATTCACCGTATGGAAAGGTACTGGAATTCGTTCAATAGAATGCAACTCACCTTCAATTATACCACCTTTTCTTTTGGCATACGCACATTCAGTACACGCTTTGATATATGAACGAACAAAACATCTCATTTTATCAAACCAAAGTTTTTCTTGCAGTCGAGCCACAGTTTTATCCTCAGCTAAATACCCAACATCGCCATGTCAACTCTTTAAAACTCTCCATCTTACTGCTTTCGGAACAACCCATTTTTGTTTACCATCAATCATACGGAATAACCTATTTCCCTCTAATTTATATTCTTTATTAAATTTTTTGTACTCCGAATCATTTGATTTCAAATTCAAAATTGTTATATTATTCAGCTTACCGTCCTGCAGCTGCATAGTTGCCAACCAATCATCATCGTGTATATGTATTCGAAGAACTGAAACAGAAGCTTCCGATAGTTCTCTTGGTACTTCCACCGGATTACGGCTTAGAGCATCAATATGGGCAGCTTTTCTTCCAGGTTGATGTATTGTTTGAAATGTAAACTCTTGTAGCTTAAGCCACCATCGACCAATTCTAGGTAGCATTTTCCTCTTGTTACTTGTCGCAACAATAGCCTCACAATCTGTAACCTACCAAGCAGATAAATTTCTACCAAGCAGATAAATTCTAAATCGCTCCAGTTTTTTTTTTTTTTTGCCAATTATTAATACTTTTATTAACTTTTAATGAATACATTTCATTTTGGAATATAATATAATATAGTTTACGTTTTTACATGAATAAATCCAGTCAGCTCTAGGCTGGTATAAGTAATTTAGTTTCTTACTTTAAGATAAATTTATTTTAAGATATTTTGTGAAAAGATAGTTAGAATTTATTATAGTAATTTAAGTTGAGAAAGAATTCATTATTATTGAGAGTAAAAAGAAAATAAATAAATAAATAGAATAAATATAACACCATTAATATAGTTCTATTATACAATGACAAATTATTTAATTCAGTTTGTAATTCCAATAACAATTTATTTCCACCAATATCCCGAGGTGTGAAACTAAATAATAATTCATGAGGACTAACCTTGGTAACTGAATGCTTTGCCGTATTCAAACTCAATTGTATAGGTTTGAGTTGAGCTGCCCAAGCTCTAGGCTGGTATAAGTAATTTAGTTTCTTACTTTAAGATAAATTTATTTTAAGATATTTTGTGAAAAGATAGTTAGAATTTATTATAGTAATTTAAGTTGAGAAAGAATTCATTATTATTGAGAGTAAAAAGAAAATAAATAAATAAATAGAATAAATATAACACCATTAATATAGTTCTATTATACAATGACAAATTATTTAATTCAATGAATTAACTTAATTTAAAGTTGCTGTTTATGTAAATCATTTTTCTTCTATCTGCTATGTCACCACACGCTGTTACTATTACATTTATGTTGTTACTATTGCTTTTATCGTCGTACGAATTGATAGTATATGTTTTTTAAGTTCTTTGCAAAATGTTGTTGTATTTGCTGTATTCGCCAAGCTATTTGGTATAGTGTTAAAAATTCTTGTAGCTGAAGATTGAATACTTTTTCTGTGTTTTTCTGTTCTAGATCTTATTATTCTTATATTGTTCGTCTGCCTAATATTATAACTCTGCTGCATATTCTTATTTATGTTCCACTCTAACTTTGAACTGTTGAAGTACAATCTGTGAATGAACCTTGCCTTTTCATAATAGATAATTTCATAAATGTTTAATAGCTCATTTTCTTCATAAAGTAGATCAGATGAGTGATACCAATGTATGCCAAACAGTGTCTTTATCGCCTTGTTCATTAGTCTAGCTATTTTCTCTATATTGAAGCATGGACAGTTTTCCCAACATGCAATGTTATACTTTACATGTGATAACACGTGTGCATGATATATTAATTTCGCTATACGGATACCTAACTTTAAACCACTTCTTCTAAACGCTCCTAGAAGCGAAACAATCTTGTTGATTATTTTATTTATATGATTGCTCCAGTTCAGTTTACTGTCAAGCTCCATGCCCAAATATTTATATTCATGCACTCTTTCAATTTCGCAGCTGTCTATGGTAATTTTCACATTTATATTCAATTTGTTTGTCATTTTAAATATCATATAATTTGTTTTGTTCTTATTCAATGTTAACTTATTACCATTTACCCACTTACTGAACCTTACTAAATCATCATTTACTATTCTTTCTAATTCCACTGCATTTTTAGTTTTGCAGAGAAGGCACGGCAAATATTGTATACTTAGCTTTTAGGCCCGCAGACATAATATTGTGGATATATAATAAATACAATGTTGGACCTGGAACACCTATTTTTGCTATTGCCATATCACTAATACATTCACCATTCCTGGTTACCACACGCCTATTTGTTAAATAATTCTGTATTAGTTCATTCGCCTTACCTCTAATTCCAAGTTCATACATCGTTTCAATCAGTATTTTATGATCTACTGTGTCAAATGCCTTTTGCAGATCGAGATAATCGCTTATGTCTTTTAGGACATCAGTAACTGCCAGCTCCGTGCTTGACCCATTCTGGAAGCCAAATTGTCTCATATCAAAACCACCGTTATTGACCATAAATTCTTTAAGTCTCTTGTTAATTACTTTTTCATATATTTTGCTGAATGTATTTACCAGAGTAATTGGTCTATAGTTGTTTGGCTCCATTTTACTTCCTGCTTTATGTATAGGTACAACTACTGCATCTTTTAAACTATCCGGAAATCTGCCTGAAGTTAGTGTGTTATTTATTAATTTGACCAATACTGGACTAATTAATTCGATAGACATCTTGACATCCTTAGTTGTTATACCATCTTTTCCAGCAGCTTTTTTATTGTCTACCTTAGTTATTATTTGTTCTATTTCAGCTAAGTCTGTTGGGTACATAAATATTGATCTATCTGCTTGGCTCATACTGATTGACTCATCATTTGTATTGATTTTCCTAGCTAGCTGTGTACCAATTTCAATAAAGTGCTTATTCATGATATTAGCTATCTCTTTCTTTGATGTTACTGTAGATCCTGCATGCACAATCTTTCTTATATCTTCCTTTCTTCCAATATTTTTTACCTGATTTTTAACTTCTGAATTTATGACTTCCCACATCTTCCTGGAATCCGCTCCTGCTTCTGCTAATTTTGCTTCTAATTGCTGTTGTTTTGCTTTTCTCACCATCATATTTACATGACACTTAATTTTCTTATAGCTATTTTTTATTGTTAAATTCTCTGGATCTCTTAACCAACCTTTGTATAAATAATTTCTGTAATCCATCATTGTTATAATATCCTGACTTAACCAAGAACTATTTTCTCTAGTACGTACAGCTAGTGTTCCTCGTCTTAGCTGTAATCATGATTTCGGTCAACTGTTGTACGTCATTTACCTCCTGACTATTAATCTTGCTACATACCTCATTTACCATGTTGTTATAGTTAATTATCGGGATTGTAGTGTTAATCATTTTCCTCTTAATAGTCGCAATCCTAGTAAATTTAATGAACAAGATCATCGAGATCAAATACCGGATTGTCCTCGTGTTCGATTTCACATAACGTTCTACTTCTATTTAAATTTGTGACGATATGATCAATTATAGTTGCTGTTGTGCTAGTTATCCTCGTAGCAGACGTACTACTTAGCTGATTTACGATCTCATAATTATTTGCTTTCAGCATATTCATGTAATTTCGGACATTACTCGAGTCCCCCAATATATTTATGTTTGTATCAGCAGCCATGATAACATTCCTGTGTTTCTCAAAGTTAGAGTGGAACATGATGTTCTCTAGGTGATTAATAAACTCATTATCATTTTCTCGTTCCACTTTATAGCACGTTAGTATTTTGATTTTCGGCGAAATTTTATTTAATTCAATCAATATCGTGTTATGCTCTCTGTTTTGAATTAGTATCTCATAACTGATATCGTTTCTCACGAAGATAGCCGTACCTCCACCTCTGTTGTTTTGTCTGCAATTGTAAATAGCTGCAAAATTTGGTAGGTTGTAATATTGTATTTCATCTTCGTAGAGTTCTCTGGTAGGTGTTGTGGGGTTAACACGTATATTGAGAATTTTAGTATCAAAAATAAATCTATTGTTAATTTTTTTATTCGAGAATTATAAATATATTTTACGCGAATTTCAGTATTGTTTTAGTATATTTCAGTATTGTTTTATATATAAATAAATATCTTATTAACATCAAGAAAGATGGCTTGTTTTTGTAATAATAGAGTAGAAAGAAATGAATTAAAAGCGCGGTGTTCTGATTGTTTGAATTATTTTCATGCAAAGTGTGTGAAACTAGAGCAAAGCGACATTGATTATATGTCCTCTAATAATATAACATTTAGATGCGACAAGTGCAGTGCGCAAAGGAGAAAATCATTTCATACCAATTCAAATAGAATTATTGCTGCGAATACCAGTTCAAATTCTGAAAAAACACCTACATCAGCATCGACTATTTCTAAGTCATCATCTAATTCAAATGAGGTTAATGAACTAACTATAACAAATCAGCTTTTATACAAAGAAATTACTGGTTTAAAAGTAATGGTTTCAAATGTGCTTTCTGAAATGAATTCTCTGCGTGAGGAAAAAGCTATAATGATAAATAAAATTAATGTATTAGAAAATAAAGTTAATATGTTAGAGCAAGAGAAGAAAAAAAATTGCATTGATATAATTGGTATTCCCGATATTCAGCCAAATAATGCAAAAGAAAAAGTATTAACTTTATTTAATAAAGGTTTAGATGAGCAAATTTTGGATAATGAAATTGAGTATTGTTACGTCAAAAAAAATAATAATACTTTCTCCCAGGTTGTTTCTAAGAATAGTGATACAGCTTTGGCTAATATTCTGTGCATTAAGTTAACGTCAAATGCCACAAAACAGAGAATTATGGAAAAAAAGCTTTCTGTTCATAAAAAGAAAAAATTAAATGCTAGTATTTTTGGCAATGAATTTGCGAGTAATAATATTTTTATTAACGACACTCTCACTGCTTTCTCGAGATCTTTGCTGAAAAAAGGAAAAGAGGTGAAACAGCAGAGAAATTACAAATATATTTGGATGAGAAATTCTTCAATTTTGGTTAGAAAAAAAGAAGGTGACAAGGTAATAAAAATTAAAACTTGCGATGATATTAACAAAATTGTATTAACTTTTTTTTTTTTTTTTTGTAAATATTTATGATTTTTAATAATAATCAAGCTAATTTTAATTTTGATAATTTTGATAATATACCTTCTGTAAATTTTTTAAATAATAGTAATTCTAATTTCTGTAATATTGAAGAATCTAATCATTCAAATCTCCCAAAATTTTCTATAGTTCATCAGAATATAAGAAGTATGCGTAAAAATTTTGATGCCTTTTTAACAAATTTATTAACTCTTCATAATTTTCCTGATATTATTTTCTTAACTGAAATTTGGATATACGACTACGAAATTAATAATTATAGTATTCCCAATTATAATTTGTTTGCTTGTTGTAATAACAATTATGCTTCAGGTGGTGTAGCTGTATTTGTAAGAAATGATTTAACTTCTGATGTTTCTAATATTAATTTAGTTTGTGCTGATATAATAAAAGTGGAGTGTGTGATTGATAAGGTAACCTATTGTTTTGTATGTATATACAGACTGCACGAACATAGAATTAAAGTTTTCTTAGAGCACCTTTCTGGTTTCCTAAATGAAATCAAAGCAAAAAATTGCATAATTCTTGGTGACTTAAATATTGATATTTTGTCAAAGTCTAATGATGTTGATGATTATCAACTTCTAATGGCATCTAATGGTTTTGTTTCGGTAATTAATGATCCCACTAGAACTACTTCTTCTAGTTCAGCGTGTATTGATCATATATTCATTAGAACTCAAAAAAACTTTAACCACTGTGTACAAAGTTTTATTAAGGATATTAGAGTGACAGATCATGTTATGACAGGTCTTATTTTCAAAAATATATATTCTAATGTGAAAGATAAATATGATAGTGTTTCATCACAACACATTGATTTTGAAAAATTGAACGCAGAGAATGACCCTTCGTCGGCCTTTGATAAATTTATAAGTATTTTATCTAATTATATTAGAGAATGTTCGTCCTGTTCTATACATGTTTGTAAGAAGCTTAAAAAACTTAAGCCATGGATTTCAAATTCACTTATTAATAAAATTAGTAAACGTAATAAATTGAGAAATTCGGTGCAAAAACATCCTAATAATACTCGTTTAAATAAATATTATGATAAACTTTGTAAAGAAATTAAATATGAAATTAATAAATGTAAAGAAAATTATTTTGTTGATATATTTCAAAGTAGTAAAGGTAATTCTAAAAAAGAATGGAATTTGGTTAATAGAATTTTAAACAAAAATTGTACAAACAATGATATGGTTTTAAACATTGGTAATAATAATATATCTTCTGATCCTAAAATCATTGCAAATCACTTTAATAATTTTTTTGTTAATATTAATCAACAATTTCCTCTTGCTGATTCTTTATCGTTTACTCATGACGAAACTATTATAGATGAGCCGTACCAAGTTGAAAGTTTTTTCTTTGAGCCTATATGCGCACTTGAATTACATAGGATTATCATGAGTTTAAAAAGTTCTAATTCTAAAACTTCGGATTGTGTCTCTAGTAATATTCTCAAGAAAATTTCTTTAAGAGTTGTAGATGTACTAACACATATATTTAATAAAAGTGTAATTTCTGGAATATTTCCGGACAAATTAAAAATTGCCGAAGTAATTCCTTTATTCAAAAAAGGTAATTCACTGGAAGCTAATAATTATAGACCAATTTCATTATTATCAACTTTTTCTAAAGTTTTTGAAAAAGCAATTAAGTGTAGAATTATCGATTTTCTTGATAAAAAAAATTCTTTAAGAACAATCAGTTTGGGTTTCTAAAAGGTAAATCTACTGAAGGTGCTCTACTTAAATTTTGTGAAGAAATCTATGAGGCTTTAAACAATGGTAAAATTTCATCTGCCTTATTCATAGACAAAACAAAAGCTTTTGATCTTGTAAACCACGATATCCTGTTAAAAAAGCTGCATAATTCCGGATTCAGAGGACTTATTTATAATTGGTTTCGTTCTTATCTTACTAACCGGAAGCAAAAAGTTAAAATAAAAAATGATTTCAGCACTTTATTAGAAATAAGTAGTGGTGTTCCGCAGGGTTCTGTCCTTGGACCAATGTTGTTTTAATATTTATAAATTCATTGTTCTTGCAATCATTTAAAGGTAATCCAACTGCCTTTGCCGATGACACTGCTTTTACTTACACCTGCAAAAATAATTTTGATATTGTTGTCGATATGAATCATGACATTGATATTTTGCGACGTTGGTTTAGAAACCATAAACTAATTATTAGCTGCAAAACAAAATATATGAATTTCAACATTTCCAATACTTGTAATTATGATTTTAATTTATTTTATCATGATCCATATTGTCAGAAATATCCATTTTCTCCTAATAACATTGAAAATAATGTAAATTCCATAAGTTGTGATTCTTTAAATTGTAATTCAAACTGTTTTAAAATAGAAAATGTTACTTCTTTCAAATATCTTGGGTTGCTTATAGATTCAAAATTTGATTGGTGCAAACATACCTCATATTTAAAGAAATATTTCAACAATGTTATTGGACAGTTGTATCATGTCAGTTTATATAGTAGTGTTAGAATATCTACAATGGTATACTATGCTCTTTTCCATTCGAAGCTTCAATATGGTATTGTTTGCTGGGGCGGTACTTAT
Organism: Empis stercorea; assembly: GCA_949752835.1. Classification (NCBI taxonomy): domain Eukaryota; kingdom Metazoa; phylum Arthropoda; class Insecta; order Diptera; family Empididae; genus Empis; species Empis stercorea. The sequence goes on from OX457085.1 coordinate 67,580,492, forward strand.
TTAAATAAATTAATACAACTTTTGGCATCCCAAAAGCATGCAATTAGATTAATATGTAAGAAACACAGACTTTCACCTAGTTTCAACTTATTTAATAAGCTTGAGATCCTTCCAGTTAGAAATTTGTATTTTTATAAAACTATGAAAAGTTTCTTTGTTAAATCTGGTTATCTTGACATAAGACACACTACACTTTACAATTTGAGAATTAATAGTAGAAATATTGTTGCTGTACCACGATTTAATAAATTTCACTTTTGTCATTTCTACAAAATAATAGCTCCGAGAATATATAATAAACTACCTGAAGATATTAGAACTATCAGAATTTTATTCAGATTTCTTAAAGAAATCAAAGCCTGGCTTTTGAATTTAAATTATGAAGAAGTTGAAAATTTGTTGAAGATTACAAGGTAAAAATACTTAATTGATGTTTTTGGATTTATCATTTTAAATATTATAAGCGTAAATATATGTTATGTGTATGTATATTTTTATATGTATATATATATATATATATATGCATATGGACTTATCAATGTCTTATTCATTTAGTTAAACCCCTATCATTTACTAATTTATATTTGGGAATTTTGAAAGAGATGGATCATTCGATACTTGCGAATTTAGCAAAAGAGTGATTCTTAATCTATTTTTTTTTTATTATTTTCTTAATCTAACTATTAAATTTTTATATCATTATATTATACATATTGTTTTAAACGTTAGTTAACTATTTGAATTCTTTATTTGCTATTTTTTTTTACTTTTAAAATGAAATGTATCTTTAAATTTAGTCTTCAATATTATGAATTTTAACTGTTTAGATTTAAGATGAAGAATAAAGAAAATAAAGTTTAAAAAAAAAAAAAAAAAAATCCAGCATTCACAAACAACTATGATGTGTATTTTGTTATTATTCCATACTATTAGAGCTTGTATTTCGTTTAGTTTATCACGAATGCTGCGAGCATTCAAGTAGACTATATTTAGATTATATAAGTTTTCGATTCTATAATCTTCTGATGGCATATCTACAATTTAATTTGAACAAATATACTATTGCATCTATATCTAGTATGCCGTTTTGCTGCTAATATTTTTGACTTTATACAAATATTCTGGACACTAGACCATGGGTGGGCAAATACTTTGGATGAAGGGCCACTTTAACTACAAAATATTAATCGAGGGCCGAAAAATATTTCTATTTCAATATCCCAGATTTTTTTCAAAAAAAAAAACAATATGCACATGTATAGAACAATATTTATTATATTGAAAACAAAATTAAAATAACATTAGATAAAAATAAAATTGCACAAAATTAAAATATATATCTATTATTTCATAATACAAAGAAAAACAAAAGTATAACGAAAACAAAAAAATAACGAACATAAAACTTGAACAAAATTAAAAAAATAATTTCCTTATAATGAAAATAGAAATGTTAAATTACATAAATTTAAAATTAATCAAAAATTTAATTTTAACTTTAAATTAATGACATGAATGAAATCTTTTTTGATTATTTACGATTTCATCATAATAAGGAAGCAGTGGTGCCAATTCTTAAAATTGATACAAGATTTTCATCTGTTATTACTGACCGGTTTTTTGATTTATATTAATTGTTTTATACAATTTTATTAATATGTACTATATATTCAATTATTTTATTTGAGTGGCGGGCTAGATAAAATCGAACGGCGGGCCGCAAGCGGCCCGCGGGCCGCGTTTTGCCCACTATTGCTCTAGACTATCTGCTCCATGATTACAGCACTCCGGATTTTTCCATCTAACACAATTAATGCATTTCCGTGCTGAACCCTCATAACTACACGAATTCGTTGCATGTTCACCTGAACATCTAGCGCACACATCATTGCTTTTGTACTCATTTTTCATATGATTTAATCTTTGACATTTCAAGCATCTGGGTACGAAAATATGTTCTTTGGCAAGCACTCTGATGTAGTCCAGCGTAATAAATTTGTGCATCATTATTTTCTTGAAAGTTTCTGTTCGACATTCTAGTATGTACATGAATTTCCCATATACTTCCTTGACGTAATTAATTTTGACGCTATCCTGTTCGTTTATGAAGTGATTTTGTGAACGTAAGTCCGCCAATAATTCATCACTATTCTCATACCTAATTTCAATATTCCTGATGATAATCCTAGGATTTCTTAGTTTTGTGCAATCAATCTTATAATCATCACCAAGTTTACTCTTTGCATATGACTCAAACCTGGTGGAGTGTTCTTCATTTATTGTGTTCACAACAACACCACCAATCCTGATATGTGTGATGTTCTTAACTGTCACCTTTATATCAGCTGGTTTCACTTTCTCTTTAAGTACCTTTTCAGTTATTTTCGACTGTTGATCAGCTTTTTTAGGTACTGTAGTGACCGCAGGTACTGGCAAACGATTTTCAGTCATCCCTTCATTTGCCATCTCTTTTAATAAGCTCGTAATTTCTGAATTGCTAGCTTTACTTATATTTTTGTCCATTGGTGTATCTTTTGAGGTGCTACTTGTTTGAGTTTTCTCATTTATTAATCTAGTTTTATCAACCCCGTGACCATCTTTGGTGGAACATGCATCACTACTTAACATTGACGTCTTGCATTCTTCACTACACCACCATTTCGGTTCTTTGGTCAACATCCTGTACTCCTGTGGCGTAATATTAAGACACTTAGTGTACCCATACGTCGCAAGAATCGCACTGCACGCACTGCAGCAAGAATTATATTTAAGATTAAATCATAAATAATACCATTGTTTACAACAAAATTTAAGTTTTATCAACAAAATATTAATAACATACTTGATCAGTATTATTAAATTAATAAACAATAATAATATTATTTAAGTAATTCAAGAATTTTTTTTTTTGTAGTTTAGAATTTTAGAAACTTTTATTTTCTAATATCTATACTTTATTATAACTATCAATTATAAAAACACTATTTAAATTGTTATAGTTTTTATAATAATCTAGTAATCAACAATATTAATGTAATTAAAGAAAAATTGATAAATTAAAGCATATAAATTAAAACGGTTGAATTAAATATTAAGCAAAATAATCACAGTTCCACTTTATTTTCTATATTCACAGTTTCAAATTTAAATTATTAAAGTAATTTAGTTTTTAAATTAATTAAGTTATTATTCAGATAACTCAAATTGTGTATTTTCAATAGAAAAAGTAATTTATATTTTATAAAACACTTTTAAATTAATAATCCAAAAAAATAGAAAATAATCAACAACTATTTAAACCATTTTAATAAATCAGAATTTATACACAGTTTATTTTATTTTTTAAATTCACAATTTTAAATTGGAATTTCCAAAGTGATTTAGTTTTTAAATTAATTAAGTTACTTAAATTCAGATTATTTAAATTCAGATTAACTCAAATTGTGTATTTTAAATAGAGAAAGTAATTTTTATTTTATAAAACACTTCTAAATTAATAATTTAAAAAACAGGAATAATCAATAACTATTCAAACCTCTGTAATAAATCAGAAATTTTACGGAGCAAAAATTTTAACGACTTAACAGATCAACGTTTTTAAGTTAATATTAATATTCCCACAATAGCCAAAACCTCTAGCTCATACGAATGGTACTTGGACTCGCACGATGTTAATTTCCTACTATAAAATGCAACTGCTCTCAAATAATTATCATCTTTTCCACGTTGTAATAATATACCAGCTATACCAATACTAGATGCGTCAGTATGCACTTCATGATTACAGCTTGGATCATATAACATCAGTAGAGGTGGACTAACCAAAATATCTTTTAATTGTTGAAATGAATTTTGTTGTTTCTGTTGCCATTGGAACACCGAGTCTTTCTTAGTTAGATCGGATAATGGTTTTGCAATTTCTGCACATTTCTCAATGCACTTTCGGAAAAACCCAATAAGACCAAGAAATTGCCTAACTTCATAAACATTTTTAGGTACTGGAAAATTTTACTACTGCTCTAGACTATCTGCTCCATGATTACAGCACTCCGGATTTTTCCATCTAACACAATTAATGCATTTCCGTGCTGAACCCTCATAACTACACGAATTCGTTGCATGTTCACCTGAACATCTAGCGCACACATCATTGCTTTTGTACTCATTTTTCATATGATTTAATCTTTGACATTTCAAGCATCTGGGTACGAAAATATGTTCTTTGGCAAGCACTCTGATGTAGTCCAGCGTAATAAATTTGTGCATCATTATTTTCTTGAAAGTTTCTGTTCGACATTCTAGTATGTACATGAATTTCCCATATACTTCCTTGACGTAATTAATTTTGACGCTATCCTGTTCGTTTATGAAGTGATTTTGTGAACGTAAGTCCGCCAATAATTCATCACTATTCTCATACCTAATTTCAATATTCCTGATGATAATCCTAGGATTTCTTAGTTTTGTGCAATCAATCTTATAATCATCACCAAGTTTACTCTTTGCATATGACTCAAACCTGGTGGAGTGTTCTTCATTTATTGTGTTCACAACAACACCACCAATCCTGATATGTGTGATGTTCTTAACTGTCACCTTTATATCAGCTGGTTTCACTTTCTCTTTAAGTACCTTTTCAGTTATTTTCGACTGTTGATCAGCTTTTTTAGGTACTGTAGTGACCGCAGGTACTGGCAAACGATTTTCAGTCATCCCTTCATTTGCCATCTCTTTTAATAAGCTCGTAATTTCTGAATTGCTAGCTTTACTTATATTTTTGTCCATTGGTGTATCTTTTGAGGTGCTACTTGTTTGAGTTTTCTCATTTATTAATCTAGTTTTATCAACCCCGTGACCATCTTTGGTGGAACATGCATCACTACTTAACATTGACGTCTTGCATTCTTCACTACACCACCATTTCGGTTCTTTGGTCAACATCCTGTACTCCTGTGGCGTAATATTAAGACACTTAGTGTACCCATACGTCGCAAGAATCGCACTGCACGCACTGCAGCAAGAATTATATTTAAGATTAAATCATAAATAATACCATTGTTTACAACAAAATTTAAGTTTTATCAACAAAATATTAATAACATACTTGATCAGTATTATTAAATTAATAAACAATAATAATATTATTTAAGTAATTCAAGAATTTTTTTTTTTGTAGTTTAGAATTTTAGAAACTTTTATTTTCTAATATCTATACTTTATTATAACTATCAATTATAAAAACACTATTTAAATTGTTATAGTTTTTATAATAATCTAGTAATCAACAATATTAATGTAATTAAAGAAAAATTGATAAATTAAAGCATATAAATTAAAACGGTTGAATTAAATATTAAGCAAAATAATCACAGTTCCACTTTATTTTCTATATTCACAGTTTCAAATTTAAATTATTAAAGTAATTTAGTTTTTAAATTAATTAAGTTATTATTCAGATAACTCAAATTGTGTATTTTCAATAGAAAAAGTAATTTATATTTTATAAAACACTTTTAAATTAATAATCCAAAAAAATAGAAAATAATCAACAACTATTTAAACCATTTTAATAAATCAGAATTTATACACAGTTTATTTTATTTTTTAAATTCACAATTTTAAATTGGAATTTCCAAAGTGATTTAGTTTTTAAATTAATTAAGTTACTTAAATTCAGATTATTTAAATTCAGATTAACTCAAATTGTGTATTTTAAATAGAGAAAGTAATTTTTATTTTATAAAACACTTCTAAATTAATAATTTAAAAAACAGGAATAATCAATAACTATTCAAACCTCTGTAATAAATCAGAAATTTTACGGAGCAAAAATTTTAACGACTTAACAGATCAACGTTTTTAAGTTAATATTAATATTCCCACAATAGCCAAAACCTCTAGCTCATACGAATGGTACTTGGACTCGCACGATGTTAATTTCCTACTATAAAATGCAACTGCTCTCAAATAATTATCATCTTTTCCACGTTGTAATAATATACCAGCTATACCAATACTAGATGCGTCAGTATGCACTTCATGATTACAGCTTGGATCATATAACATCAGTAGAGGTGGACTAACCAAAATATCTTTTAATTGTTGAAATGAATTTTGTTGTTTCTGTTGCCATTGGAACACCGAGTCTTTCTTAGTTAGATCGGATAATGGTTTTGCAATTTCTGCACATTTCTCAATGCACTTTCGGAAAAACCCAATAAGACCAAGAAATTGCCTAACTTCATAAACATTTTTAGGTACTGGAAAATTTTACTACTGCTCTAGACTATCTGCTCCATGATTACAGCACTCCGGATTTTTCCATCTAACACAATTAATGCATTTCCGTGCTGAACCCTCATAACTACACGAATTCGTTGCATGTTCACCTGAACATCTAGCGCACACATCATTGCTTTTGTACTCATTTTTCATATGATTTAATCTTTGACATTTCAAGCATCTGGGTACGAAAATATGTTCTTTGGCAAGCACTCTGATGTAGTCCAGCGTAATAAATTTGTGCATCATTATTTTCTTGAAAGTTTCTGTTCGACATTCTAGTATGTACATGAATTTCCCATATACTTCCTTGACGTAATTAATTTTGACGCTATCCTGTTCGTTTATGAAGTGATTTTGTGAACGTAAGTCCGCCAATAATTCATCACTATTCTCATACCTAATTTCAATATTCCTGATGATAATCCTAGGATTTCTTAGTTTTGTGCAATCAATCTTATAATCATCACCAAGTTTACTCTTTGCATATGACTCAAACCTGGTGGAGTGTTCTTCATTTATTGTGTTCACAACAACACCACCAATCCTGATATGTGTGATGTTCTTAACTGTCACCTTTATATCAGCTGGTTTCACTTTCTCTTTAAGTACCTTTTCAGTTATTTTCGACTGTTGATCAGCTTTTTTAGGTACTGTAGTGACCGCAGGTACTGGCAAACGATTTTCAGTCATCCCTTCATTTGCCATCTCTTTTAATAAGCTCGTAATTTCTGAATTGCTAGCTTTACTTATATTTTTGTCCATTGGTGTATCTTTTGAGGTGCTACTTGTTTGAGTTTTCTCATTTATTAATCTAGTTTTATCAACCCCGTGACCATCTTTGGTGGAACATGCATCACTACTTAACATTGACGTCTTGCATTCTTCACTACACCACCATTTCGGTTCTTTGGTCAACATCCTGTACTCCTGTGGCGTAATATTAAGACACTTAGTGTACCCATACGTCGCAAGAATCGCACTGCACGCACTGCAGCAAGAATTATATTTAAGATTAAATCATAAATAATACCATTGTTTACAACAAAATTTAAGTTTTATCAACAAAATATTAATAACATACTTGATCAGTATTATTAAATTAATAAACAATAATAATATTATTTAAGTAATTCAAGAATTTTTTTTTTTGTAGTTTAGAATTTTAGAAACTTTTATTTTCTAATATCTATACTTTATTATAACTATCAATTATAAAAACACTATTTAAATTGTTATAGTTTTTATAATAATCTAGTAATCAACAATATTAATGTAATTAAAGAAAAATTGATAAATTAAAGCATATAAATTAAAACGGTTGAATTAAATATTAAGCAAAATAATCACAGTTCCACTTTATTTTCTATATTCACAGTTTCAAATTTAAATTATTAAAGTAATTTAGTTTTTAAATTAATTAAGTTATTATTCAGATAACTCAAATTGTGTATTTTCAATAGAAAAAGTAATTTATATTTTATAAAACACTTTTAAATTAATAATCCAAAAAAATAGAAAATAATCAACAACTATTTAAACCATTTTAATAAATCAGAATTTATACACAGTTTATTTTATTTTTTAAATTCACAATTTTAAATTGGAATTTCCAAAGTGATTTAGTTTTTAAATTAATTAAGTTACTTAAATTCAGATTATTTAAATTCAGATTAACTCAAATTGTGTATTTTAAATAGAGAAAGTAATTTTTATTTTATAAAACACTTCTAAATTAATAATTTAAAAAACAGGAATAATCAATAACTATTCAAACCTCTGTAATAAATCAGAAATTTTACGGAGCAAAAATTTTAACGACTTAACAGATCAACGTTTTTAAGTTAATATTAATATTCCCACAATAGCCAAAACCTCTAGCTCATACGAATGGTACTTGGACTCGCACGATGTTAATTTCCTACTATAAAATGCAACTGCTCTCAAATAATTATCATCTTTTCCACGTTGTAATAATATACCAGCTATACCAATACTAGATGCGTCAGTATGCACTTCATGATTACAGCTTGGATCATATAACATCAGTAGAGTTGGACTAACCAAAATATCTTTTAATTGTTGAAATGAATTTTGTTGTTTCTGTTGCCATTGGAACACCGAGTCTTTCTTAGTTAGATCGGATAATGGTTTTGCAATTTCTGCACATTTCTCAATGCACTTTCGGAAAAACCCAATAAGACCAAGAAATTGCCTAACTTCATAAACATTTTTAGGTACTGGAAAATTTTACTACTGCTCTAGACTATCTGCTCCATGATTACAGCACTCCGGATTTTTCCATCTAACACAATTAATGCATTTCCGTGCTGAACCCTCATAACTACACGAATTCGTTGCATGTTCACCTGAACATCTAGCGCACACATCATTGCTTTTGTACTCATTTTTCATATGATTTAATCTTTGACATTTCAAGCATCTGGGTACGAAAATATGTTCTTTGGCAAGCACTCTGATGTAGTCCAGCGTAATAAATTTGTGCATCATTATTTTCTTGAAAGTTTCTGTTCGACATTCTAGTATGTACATGAATTTCCCATATACTTCCTTGACGTAATTAATTTTGACGCTATCCTGTTCGTTTATGAAGTGATTTTGTGAACGTAAGTCCGCCAATAATTCATCACTATTCTCATACCTAATTTCAATATTCCTGATGATAATCCTAGGATTTCTTAGTTTTGTGCAATCAATCTTATAATCATCACCAAGTTTACTCTTTGCATATGACTCAAACCTGGTGGAGTGTTCTTCATTTATTGTGTTCACAACAACACCACCAATCCTGATATGTGTGATGTTCTTAACTGTCACCTTTATATCAGCTGGTTTCACTTTCTCTTTAAGTACCTTTTCAGTTATTTTCGACTGTTGATCAGCTTTTTTAGGTACTGTAGTGACCGCAGGTACTGGCAAACGATTTTCAGTCATCCCTTCATTTGCCATCTCTTTTAATAAGCTCGTAATTTCTGAATTGCTAGCTTTACTTATATTAAAAATAATTAAATAATTAGCTCGTAATTTCTGAATTGCTAGCTTTACTTATATCAGCATACCCTCTTCAATAGTTTCACTACCGATAATAATATCATCTAAATACACGTTTGCATCTTTTTTGTGTAATCTTGCTTTAATATCGTTCATAGTAGCTTGGAAATCAGCAGGTGCATTCACCAATCCAAAAGGCATTCGGTTGAATTCATACAAACCATTAGATGTATTAAATGCTGTATACGGCTTACTGTTCTCGGCTAAACTAATTTGATGGTAGCCAGATGCCAAATCAAGTACCGTGAAATAACGATATCCAGCTTTACTTATATTTTTGTCCATTGGTGTATCTTTTGAGGTGCTACTTGTTTGAGTTTTCTCATTTATTAATCTAGTTTTATCAACCCCGTGACCATCTTTGGTGGAACATGCATCACTACTTAACATTGACGTCTTGCATTCTTCACTACACCACCATTTCGTTTCTTTGGTCAACATCCTGTACTCCTGTGGCGTAATATTAAGACACTTAGTGTACCCATACGTCGCAAGAATCGCACTTCAGCACCCACTTTTTCCGGAACATTTCGGCTACAAATTTTACACGGAAAAAGCCCCTCGTTCAAAATCCGATGTTAAAGGCGGTGTTCTATGCATCTTACAAGCAAAAGCTGCAACAAAAACGCAACGCAACAAGACGCACGGTGACTTTCGAACGCGTTGATAAATATATAATACTTGCTAGCTAGGTTGGTAGAGTAACAACAATTTGACAATTTGGCAATAACAGCTGATAATTCTTACAAGTGTTAAATAAAATTTATTGAATATGTTTTATATTTTTTATATTTTTAATTTTCAAATTTGATGATTTAATTGATAATGAAGAATTATATTTAAGATTAAATCATAAATAATACCATTGTTTACAACAAAATTTAAGTTTTATCAACAAAATATTAATAACATACTTGATCAGTATTATTAAATTAATAAACAATAATAATATTATTTAAGTAATTCAAGAATTTTTTTTTTGTAGTTTAGAATTTTAGAAACTTTTATTTTCTAATATCTATACTTTATTATAACTATCAATTATAAAAACACTATTTAAATTGTTATAGTTTTTATAATAATCTAGTAATCAACAATATTAATGTAATTAAAGAAAAATTGATAAATTAAAGCATATAAATTAAAACGGTTGAATTAAATATTAAGCAAAATAATCACAGTTCCACTTTATTTTCTATATTCACAGTTTCAAATTTAAATTATTAAAGTAATTTAGTTTTTAAATTAATTAAGTTATTATTCAGATAACTCAAATTGTGTATTTTCAATAGAAAAAGTAATTTATATTTTATAAAACACTTTTAAATTAATAATCCAAAAAAATAGAAAATAATCAACAACTATTTAAACCATTTTAATAAATCAGAATTTATACACAGTTTATTTTATTTTTTAAATTCACAATTTTAAATTGGAATTTCCAAAGTGATTTAGTTTTTAAATTAATTAAGTTACTTAAATTCAGATTATTTAAATTCAGATTAACTCAAATTGTGTATTTTAAATAGAGAAAGTAATTTTTATTTTATAAAACACTTCTAAATTAATAATTTAAAAAACAGGAATAATCAATAACTATTCAAACCTCTGTAATAAATCAGAAATTTTACGGAGCAAAAATTTTAACGACTTAACAGATCAACGTTTTTAAGTTAATATTAATATTCCCACAATAGCCAAAACCTCTAGCTCATACGAATGGTACTTGGACTCGCACGATGTTAATTTCCTACTATAAAATGCAACTGCTCTCAAATAATTATCATCTTTTCCACGTTGTAATAATATACCAGCTATACCAATACTAGATGCGTCAGTATGCACTTCATGATTACAGCTTGGATCATATAACATCAGTAGAGGTGGACTAACCAAAATATCTTTTAATTGTTGAAATGAATTTTGTTGTTTCTGTTGCCATTGGAACACCGAGTCTTTCTTAGTTAGATCGGATAATGGTTTTGCAATTTCTGCACATTTCTCAATGCACTTTCGGAAAAACCCAATAAGACCAAGAAATTGCCTAACTTCATAAACATTTTTAGGTACTGGAAAATTTACCACAGCATCCGTTTTCTTTTTACCAGGTTTCATTCCATCTTTGCAAATATCATATCCCAAAAACTCTATATGTTCCTTAAAAAAACAACACTTATTTAAATTCAAAGTCAAACCAACCTCCAGAACTGTTAAAAATCTTCTAAGTTTCAGCATACCCTCTTTCTGAAAAAACACCTACATCAGCATCGACTATTTCTAAGTCATCATCTAATTCAAATGAGGTTAATGAACTAACTATAACAAATCAGCTTTTATACAAAGAAATTACTGGTTTAAAAGTAATGGTTTCAAATGTGCTTTCTGAAATGAATTCTCTGCGTGAGGAAAAAGCTATAATGATAAATAAAATTAATGTATTAGAAAATAAAGTTAATATGTTAGAGCAAGAGAAGAAAAAAAATTGCATTGATATAATTGGTATTCCCGATATTCAGCCAAATAATGCAAAAGAAAAAGTATTAACTTTATTTAATAAAGGTTTAGATGAGCAAATTTTGGATAATGAAATTGAGTATTGTTACGTCAAAAAAAATAATAATACTTTCTCCCAGGTTGTTTCTAAGAATAGTGATACAGCTTTGGCTAATATTCTGTGCATTAAGTTAACGTCAAATGCCACAAAACAGAGAATTATGGAAAAAAAGCTTTCTGTTCATAAAAAGAAAAAATTAAATGCTAGTATTTTTGGCAATGAATTTGCGAGTAATAATATTTTTATTAACGACACTCTCACTGCTTTCTCGAGATCTTTGCTGAAAAAAGGAAAAGAGGTGAAACAGCAGAGAAATTACAAATATATTTGGATGAGAAATTCTTCAATTTTGGTTAGAAAAAAAGAAGGTGACAAGGTAATAAAAATTAAAACTTGCGATGATATTAACAAAATTGTATTAACTTTTTTTTTTTTTTTTTGTAAATATTTATGATTTTTAATAATAATCAAGCTAATTTTAATTTTGATAATTTTGATAATATACCTTCTGTAAATTTTTTAAATAATAGTAATTCTAATTTCTGTAATATTGAAGAATCTAATCATTCAAATCTCCCAAAATTTTCTATAGTTCATCAGAATATAAGAAGTATGCGTAAAAATTTTGATGCCTTTTTAACAAATTTATTAACTCTTCATAATTTTCCTGATATTATTTTCTTAACTGAAATTTGGATATACGACTACGAAATTAATAATTATAGTATTCCCTATAAATTATAATTTGTTGGCTTGTTGTAATAACAATTATGCTTCAGGTGGTGTAGCTGTATTTGTAAGAAATGATTTAACTTCTGATGTTTCTAATATTAATTTAGTTTGTGCTGATATAATAAAAGTGGAGTGTGTGATTGATAAGGTACCCTATTGTTTTGTATGTATATACAGACTGCACGAACATAGAATTAAAGTTTTCTTAGAGCACCTTTCTGGTTTCCTAAATGAAATCAAAGCAAAAAATTGCATAATTCTTGGTGACTTAAATATTGATATTTTGTCAAAGTCTAATGATGTTGATGATTATCAACTTCTAATGGCATCTAATGGTTTTGTTTCGGTAATTAATGATCCCACTAGAACTACTTCTTCTAGTTCAGCGTGTATTGATCATATATTCATTAGAACTCAAAAAAACTTTAACCACTGTGTACAAAGTTTTATTAAGGATATTAGAGTGACAGATCATGTTATGACAGGTCTTATTTTCAAAAATATATATTCTAATGTGAAAGATAAATATGATAGTGTTTCATCACAACACATTGATTTTGAAAAATTGAACGCAGAGAATGACCCTTCGTCGGCCTTTGATAAATTTATAAGTATTTTATCTAATTATATTAGAGAATGTTCGTCCTGTTCTATACATGTTTGTAAGAAGCTTAAAAAACTTAAGCCATGGATTTCAAATTCACTTATTAATAAAATTAGTAAACGTAATAAATTGAGAAATTCGGTGCAAAAACATCCTAATAATACTCGTTTAAATAAATATTATGATAAACTTTGTAAAGAAATTAAATATGAAATTAATAAATGTAAAGAAAATTATTTTGTTGATATATTTCAAAGTAGTAAAGGTAATTCTAAAAAAGAATGGAATTTGGTTAATAGAATTTTAAACAAAAATTGTACAAACAATGATATGGTTTTAAACATTGGTAATAATAATATATCTTCTGATCCTAAAATCATTGCAAATCACTTTAATAATTTTTTTGTTAATATTAATCAACAATTTCCTCTTGCTGATTCTTTATCGTTTACTCATGACGAAACTATTATAGATGAGCCGTACCAAGTTGAAAGTTTTTTCTTTGAGCCTATATGCGCACTTGAATTACATAGGATTATCATGAGTTTAAAAAGTTCTAATTCTAAAACTTCGGATTGTGTCTCTAGTAATATTCTCAAGAAAATTTCTTTAAGAGTTGTAGATGTACTAACACATATATTTAATAAAAGTGTAATTTCTGGAATATTTCCGGACAAATTAAAAATTGCCGAAGTAATTCCTTTATTCAAAAAAGGTAATTCACTGGAAGCTAATAATTATAGACCAATTTCATTATTATCAACTTTTTCTAAAGTTTTTGAAAAAGCAATTAAGTGTAGAATTATCGATTTTCTTGATAAAAAAAATTCTTTAAGAACAATCAGTTTGGGTTTCTAAAAGGTAAATCTACTGAAGGTGCTCTACTTAAATTTTGTGAAGAAATCTATGAGGCTTTAAACAATGGTAAAATTTCATCTGCCTTATTCATAGACAAAACAAAAGCTTTTGATCTTGTAAACCACGATATCCTGTTAAAAAAGCTGCATAATTCCGGATTCAGAGGACTTATTTATAATTGGTTTCGTTCTTATCTTACTAACCGGAAGCAAAAAGTTAAAATAAAAAATGATTTCAGCACTTTATTAGAAATAAGTAGTGGTGTTCCGCAGGGTTCTGTCCTTGGACCAATGTTGTTTTAATATTTATAAATTCATTGTTCTTGCAATCATTTAAAGGTAATCCAACTGCCTTTGCCGATGACACTGCTTTTACTTACACCTGCAAAAATAATTTTGATATTGTTGTCGATATGAATCATGACATTGATATTTTGCGACGTTGGTTTAGAAACCATAAACTAATTATTAGCTGCAAAACAAAATATATGAATTTCAACATTTCCAATACTTGTAATTATGATTTTAATTTATTTTATCATGATCCATATTGTCAGAAATATCCATTTTCTCCTAATAACATTGAAAATAATGTAAATTCCATAAGTTGTGATTCTTTAAATTGTAATTCAAACTGTTTTAAAATAGAAAATGTTACTTCTTTCAAATATCTTGGGTTGCTTATAGATTCAAAATTTGATTGGTGCAAACATACCTCATATTTAAAGAAATATTTCAACAATGTTATTGGACAGTTGTATCATGTCAGTTTATATAGTAGTGTTAGAATATCTACAATGGTATACTATGCTCTTTTCCATTCGAAGCTTCAATATGGTATTGTTTGCTGGGGCGGTACTTATTTAAATAAATTAATACAACTTTTGGCATCCCAAAAGCATGCAATTAGATTAATATGTAAGAAACACAGACTTTCACCTAGTTTCAACTTATTTAATAAGCTTGAGATCCTTCCAGTTAGAAATTTGTATTTTTATAAAACTATGAAAAGTTTCTTTGTTAAATCTGGTTATCTTGACATAAGACACACTACACTTTACAATTTGAGAATTAATAGTAGAAATATTGTTGCTGTACCACGATTTAATAAATTTCACTTTTGTCATTTCTACAAAATAATAGCTCCGAGAATATATAATAAACTACCTGAAGATATTAGAACTATCAGAATTTTATTCAGATTTCTTAAAGAAATCAAAGCCTGGCTTTTGAATTTAAATTATGAAGAAGTTGAAAATTTGTTGAAGATTACAAGGTAAAAATACTTAATTGATGTTTTTGGATTTATCATTTTAAATATTATAAGCGTAAATATATGTTATGTGTATGTATATTTTTATATGTATATATATATATATATATATGCATATGGACTTATCAATGTCTTATTCATTTAGTTAAACCCCTATCATTTACTAATTTATATTTGGGAATTTTGAAAGAGATGGATCATTCGATACTTGCGAATTTAGCAAAAGAGTGATTCTTAATCTATTTTTTTTTTATTATTTTCTTAATCTAACTATTAAATTTTTATATCATTATATTATACATATTGTTTTAAACGTTAGTTAACTATTTGAATTCTTTATTTGCTATTTTTTTTTACTTTTAAAATGAAATGTATCTTTAAATTTAGTCTTCAATATTATGAATTTTAACTGTTTAGATTTAAGATGAAGAATAAAGAAAATAAAGTTTAAAAAAAAAAAAAAAAAAATCCAGCATTCACAAACAACTATGATGTGTATTTTGTTATTATTCCATACTATTAGAGCTTGTATTTCGTTTAGTTTATCACGAATGCTGCGAGCATTCAAGTAGACTATATTTAGATTATATAAGTTTTCGATTCTATAATCTTCTGATGGCATATCTACAATTTAATTTGAACAAATATACTATTGCATCTATATCTAGTATGCCGTTTTGCTGCTAATATTTTTGACTTTATACAAATATTCTGGACACTCTAGACCATGGGTGGGCAAATACTTTGGATGAAGGGCCACTTTAACTACAAAATATTAATCGAGGGCCGAAAAATATTTCTATTTCAATATCCCAGATTTTTTTCAAAAAAAAAAACAATATGCACATGTATAGAACAATATTTATTATATTGAAAACAAAATTAAAATAACATTAGATAAAAATAAAATTGCACAAAATTAAAATATATATCTATTATTTCATAATACAAAGAAAAACAAAAGTATAACGAAAACAAAAAAATAACGAACATAAAACTTGAACAAAATTAAAAAAATAATTTCCTTATAATGAAAATAGAAATGTTAAATTACATAAATTTAAAATTAATCAAAAATTTAATTTTAACTTTAAATTAATGACATGAATGAAATCTTTTTTGATTATTTACCATTTCATCATAATAAGGAAGCAGTGGTGCCAATTCTTAAAATTGATACAAGATTTTCATCTGTTATTACTGACCGGTTTTTTGATTTATATTAATTTTTTTATACAATTTTATTAATATGTACTATATATTCAATTATTTTATTTGAGTGGCGGGCTAGATAAAATCGAACGGGCCGCGTTTGCCCACTATTGCTCTAGACTATCTGCTCCATGATTACAGCACTCCGGATTTTTCCATCTAACACAATTAATGCATTTCCGTGCTGAACCCTCATAACTACACGAATTCGTTGCATGTTCACCTGAACATCTAGCGCACACATCATTGCTTTTGTACTCATTTTTCATATGATTTAATCTTTGACATTTCAAGCATCTGGGTACGAAAATATGTTCTTTGGCAAGCACTCTGATGTAGTCCAGCGTAATAAATTTGTGCATCATTATTTTCTTGAAAGTTTCTGTTCGACATTCTAGTATGTACATGAATTTCCCATATACTTCCTTGACGTAATTAATTTTGACGCTATCCTGTTCGTTTATGAAGTGATTTTGTGAACGTAAGTCCGCCAATAATTCATCACTATTCTCATACCTAATTTCAATATTCCTGATGATAATCCTAGGATTTCTTAGTTTTGTGCAATCAATCTTATAATCATCACCAAGTTTACTCTTTGCATATGACTCAAACCTGGTGGAGTGTTCTTCATTTATTGTGTTCACAACAACACCACCAATCCTGATATGTGTGATGTTCTTAACTGTCACCTTTATATCAGCTGGTTTCACTTTCTCTTTAAGTACCTTTTCAGTTATTTTCGACTGTTGATCAGCTTTTTTAGGTACTGTAGTGACCGCAGGTACTGGCAAACGATTTTCAGTCATCCCTTCATTTGCCATCTCTTTTAATAAGCTCGTAATTTCTGAATTGCTAGCTTTACTTATATTTTTGTCCATTGGTGTATCTTTTGAGGTGCTACTTGTTTGAGTTTTCTCATTTATTAATCTAGTTTTATCAACCCCGTGACCATCTTTGGTGGAACATGCATCACTACTTAACATTGACGTCTTGCATTCTTCACTACAGTTTTATCAACCCCGTGACCATCTTTGGTGGAACATGCATCACTACTTAACATTGACGTCTTGCATTCTTCACTACACCACCATTTCGGTTCTTTGGTCAACATCCTGTACTCCTGTGGCGTAATATTAAGACACTTAGTGTACCCATACGTCGCAAGAATCGCACTGCACGCACTGCAGCAAGAATTATATTTAAGATTAAATCATAAATAATACCATTGTTTACAACAAAATTTAAGTTTTATCAACAAAATATTAATAACATACTTGATCAGTATTATTAAATTAATAAACAATAATAATATTATTTAAGTAATTCAAGAATTTTTTTTTTGTAGTTTAGAATTTTAGAAACTTTTATTTTCTAATATCTATACTTTATTATAACTATCAATTATAAAAACACTATTTAAATTGTTATAGTTTTTATAATAATCTAGTAATCAACAATATTAATGTAATTAAAGAAAAATTGATAAATTAAAGCATATAAATTAAAACGGTTGAATTAAATATTAAGCAAAATAATCACAGTTCCACTTTATTTTCAATATTCACAGTTTCAAATTTAAATTATTAAAGTAATTTAGTTTTTAAATTAATTAAGTTATTATTCAGATAACTCAAATTGTGTATTTTCAATAGAAAAAGTAATTTATATTTTATAAAACACTTTTAAATTAATAATCCAAAAAAATAGAAAATAATCAACAACTATTTAAACCATTTTAATAAATCAGAATTTATACACAGTTTATTTTATTTTTTAAATTCACAATTTTAAATTGGAATTTCCAAAGTGATTTAGTTTTTAAATTAATTAAGTTACTTAAATTCAGATTATTTAAATTCAGATTAACTCAAATTGTGTATTTTAAATAGAGAAAGTAATTTTTATTTTATAAAACACTTCTAAATTAATAATTTAAAAAACAGGAATAATCAATAACTATTCAAACCTCTGTAATAAATCAGAAATTTTACGGAGCAAAAATTTTAACGACTTAACAGATCAACGTTTTTAAGTTAATATTAATATTCCCACAATAGCCAAAACCTCTAGCTCATACGAATGGTACTTGGACTCGCACGATGTTAATTTCCTACTATAAAATGCAACTGCTCTCAAATAATTATCATCTTTTCCACGTTGTAATAATATACCAGCTATACCAATACTAGATGCGTCAGTATGCACTTCATGATTACAGCTTGGATCATATAACATCAGTAGAGGTGGACTAACCAAAATATCTTTTAATTGTTGAAATGAATTTTGTTGTTTCTGTTGCCATTGGAACACCGAGTCTTTCTTAGTTAGATCGGATAATGGTTTTGCAATTTCTGCACATTTCTCAATGCACTTTCGGAAAAACCCAATAAGACCAAGAAATTGCCTAACTTCATAAACATTTTTAGGTACTGGAAAATTTACCACAGCATCCGTTTTCTTTTTACCAGGTTTCATTCCATCTTTGCAAATATCATATCCCAAAAACTCTATATGTTCCTTAAAAAAACAACACTTATTTAAATTCAAAGTCAAACCAACCTCATCCAGAACTGTTAAAAATCTTCTAAGTTTCAGCATACCCTCTTCAATAGTTTCTCTACCGATAATAATATCATCTAAATACACGGTTGCATCTTTTTTGTGTAATCTTGCTTTAATATCGTTCATAGTAGCTTGGAAATCAGCAGGTGCATTCACCAATCCAAAAGGCATTCGGTTGAATTCATACAAACCATTAGATGTATTAAATGCTGTATACGGCTTACTGTTCTCGGCTAAACTAATTTGATGGTAGCCAGATGCCAAATCAAGTACCGTGAAATAACGATATCCAGCCAAGGATGATAAAACTTCTTCGACAATCGGTATTGGAAAACTTCGCTTAACTGTGACCTTATTAAGTGCTCTAAAATCAATCCAGAATCTTGATGTACCATCTTTCTTTGGTGATAAAACAATTGGCGAACAATAACTCGAAGTTGATGGTCTAATTATACCGTGATCTAAAAATTCTTGGATCTTTTCATCAATAATTTTCTGTTTCGCAAAAGGAATTCTGTATGGTTGCACACATACAGGTTTATCAGTATTTAAATTTATGGTACACACACCAAACTTATACTCTCCCAGCTCTTTAGCGCTTTTAGCAAAACAATTTCTAAATGCATACACTAGATTAATTAAATCCATAACATTGTCATCTGGTATATCACCAACATTAATTTCATCAACCAAAATTTTATCCCTTTCAAAATTCTTCGCTATATTTTCTTTACAATTATTAGCATCTATAAAACCAATAGAATACTTTGGACTTATTTCTTTAATTATAGTACTATTTTCAAAATCATAACCTAATATTTTTATTTTAGTACCATCTTCTTTAAAATTTCCATTTTCAATTGTACTACACTTTTCAATCATTTCATTTTTAATTGTAGCTTCTTCAAAAAAACTATTATCTGCAATAGTACCATTTTCATTTTTAATAGTACTATTTTCGTTCATAATTAAATTTTTACAGTACTTTTTTCTAAAATTTCGATAGTACCTTTTTCTTTACGATTTTCGTTAGTACTATTCCCGATAGATTTTACCATAATATCTAAATCATTCTTCTTATTCAGATAACCTTCATTTTCTTTAATAATTAAACTATTATACGATTTAATTATATTTACTTGTGGTTGGTCGAGTAAACTACGACCCACCATAACCGAAAATTTCTGAACATTATCCGGAACCACCAAAATTTCACACCAGGAACGTAATTGATCAACTTCAATTTGTCCATAAAATTTATCTTCAGTTGCACATTTTCCCCCTGCAAAACCTTCCAACACAGTACTATCAGACGAAACAGCACTATCAGACGAATGTTGATCAGTTTCATTAATTAAATTGACACGATTTTTATTTTCACTCCGTTGTTCTGGTTTATTGTTATTTAGATTGTTGACAATCTCTTCTAAAATGTCCAACTTGATTACATCGGAAACATTTAATTTTAGATTTTGTACCATCCGATTTATTTTGACTTTTGTTATCTGATTTTTCTTGAATTTTATTAAAAGATTTATTAATAAATTTATCATCAGATTTATTTGTCCGAAAATTATTGATCCAACGTATACGACTTAATACATCTTTAGTTGATGTAGGTGCTAATGCTTTAAATGCATCATCGCATTCTTTATCGTTGATCCCTTTCACAATATATGTCACTAACGAATTATCATCAATACGACCTCTTTCACCAATAATTTTCATTTGAAATAAATACTCCTCTATATCTTCATTAAATCTGCGACGTCGATTTCTTAAAATTTCATGAATTTTAGGTGAATTATCTATTGTTGGAAAATTATTACAAATTCCAATTTTGAACTCTTCAAATGTTGATATAGTTTGACTATCAAACCAGAGTTTTGCAGCACCTTGTAGTTTAATAACTGCACTCATCAAAATTAATTTTTCATTAACTCCATAGACACTTTTCAAATCCTCATTTTTCTTTAACCAATTTTCAGTTGATAATCCAGAAACATTTTTGGGATCAAAATGTGGTATCATTTCAGCAAATCACGTACATTATAAAAATTATTAGTGGTTTTCGTTTCACAAACTGTTTTCTGTGTACGTATATAACTATTATCAACAGATGCAGCAACTTCTAATTCATCTTCTATTTCAGATTCACAATCTTCTATATTTTTATTATTCTCCGACGACTGCTTATTATGAATCTTTGATGACTGGTTACCATTATTATTTAATGATTCATATTCAGTTAAACGATTTATCAAATGCTTTCTATTTCCAGTTCGCACCAAACCCAAATTTCCAAGTTTTTTTCTTAATTCCTTAACTGTCATATATTCCATTTTTAGATTTTGTTTTTGATCTAAAAAAAAAAACAAACTAGAAAAATCAAAAAAAAAATTTCTTACCGACAAAAAAAAACTATTTTTTTTTTAAATGTTTATATATGTATAGTAATATACCGCAGTACATTTACTTCTTGCAGAAAACACCAACACAAAAATAAATTTGCAAGATTTTTATTTATTTTGTATTCAATAATGACAACAAAAAAAACCCCGTTCGACTTTATATTATTGTTTTTCCCGAATTTTCCTATTTACTCTTTCCGTCTATTGACTATTCTATGCACACCGACAGTAACGAAGAAAAAAAAACTTGTGTATATGTATGTATATGAGTATATTATGGCTGCACAATTTACCAATTTTTTTTTCTATAGCCAAAAAAAAATTATTATTCAGTTAATTATTAATACTCATAAAACTATTCACTGCAATTTCTTTACTGATAACTGATATACACAAAACCGATAGCCAACGACGAGTAAAAAAAACAAACAACAATAAAATCAAGCACAATAATCTTGTCCAGTTTTTTTTTCCCCCGTTCTTTGCAGATATATCATACTTGTACACAGAAATTTGTTCTATGTAATTAATTTTTAATTATTATTATTATTTTTTTTTTCACTTTACAAAAAAAAATTTGAAAATCCGAAATATTTATATTTATTTTCAATCAAAAAAAACTATCCCAATTCTGAACTATTAACTCGAACTGTTTCTCAAATAAAAAATATTTACTATTAAGGCTTGTCACCAAAGAAACAAAACAAAAATGTTTTTGAAATATTTCTGGAACGGTACTAAAACATTTATGAAATGTTTTATAAACATTTGGGAAATGTTTATAAAACTTTTCCGAAATTTTAGAAATGTTTTAAAACAATTCAAAAACATTTCGAAAACATTTTTGTTTTGTTTCTTTGGTGTGGACGCAGGTGATCAAAGTTTACATTGTATAATGTTTCTAAGAAACGTTTTTCAAATGTTCCATACATGAAATGTGAAAAATAAATGTTTCTTTATACTTTTAAAGTAAAAAAATGGCTAAATCTCTAGAAAATAACGAAAAATTTTAAGTTAATACAACTTTATGAAAGTAAAAGTTTATTATGGGATCCAAACCAAGAGAACTATATGACGCAATTTTGGAAATTGCAACAGCTTTAAAAATTACATCAGAAAAAATAAACAAAAAGTTTAATTAACCTGAACATATTGCTGTAATCCAGAAATAAGTGCTTCACATACTTCAGGAATGATTTCTGAAATAGTTTGTTTTGAAACTTTAAATAAATACATCAAAGAGTGATATGAATCTCCTGTGCCCAAAAAGCGAAAAGTGATAGCTAATCGCTCAGTAACACATATGGAAACTCTGTAATTAGTATTTTGTCTTCGAATTTTGGGCCCAATTACACAAACAAGATATTCGAAATCACAGGTAGAAATTCTTGTAAAATTTCTAAAACCACTCAGACTGTCCACTTTCCGATCATTTAAAAGATTTACTCCACTGTAAATGCATCTACTTTCAAAAATCTTTCTGCCAACATTTGTTATTCTTTGTCTTTTTACTAACAAGGTACATAACTATATACATATAGCATGCAGCAGAAAGTGTGGTATTTTTCGGATGAACCATTTTTATGTACTCAATTTATGGGAAACAAAAAAAACATGAAATGGGCATTGAATAGTTTTTAGAACATTTATTATTGTTTTGTACGTTAATTCACTTTTTAATATTTATTAATATTCATCCTACTTCTACGATAAATTTTCGAATGAATCTCTTCCTTGTATTTTTGATAGGTCATCCCAGTAAAGCTTTTTCATTTTCATTATCATTAAACGGGGTTACCGTGTTGACCTTATTTATTGCAGGTAGAATAGGTTTACATATTTGAATATTTATATAAATATTTATATCCCCCCTTACACTCTCCAGAATAGTATGTAATGTACTCTTCTATTTAAATTCCCGCATTTTTTAAATTTAAAAGATAAAAATATATAACACAAGCAGGGTACCAAGCATTTGATGGCACGAGCTCAACTTCCAAATTTGAGCTCAATCGGTCAAGCCGTTTAAGAGTTATGGCCAGGTGAGGAGATCCCGACATACCGATATACATATATACTGGAAGTGTGAATTCATAAAAGGGAAAGTAATAAAAATAACTGGAGTCTAAAGAAATTACATTAGAGCCAAAAATCAAAAAATACAATTTTGATTCACATATAAATTTATAACTGCACAATATTTTTAAAAACAAATATTGCGAAAACTTTAGAAAATCATATTTCCTTTAAGTGAAATTTAATTAATAAATTAAAATAATTTTCCTCACTCTTATAATTAATCAAAATGCTTAGTTATGTAAGATCTTTCAAAAAACATATCTATTGCATATTTACAGGTACTATATAAATGGAATTTTGGATCTAAGTATTTCATATCACAATATGTTCAACGAAAACCAGAATTAGAGAAAAGTTAAATGATAAGTTTATAATTTATATACATATATTTTCCTGCAATAATAATTTTGGAAGGAAAACTATATGGGAATTCCCTTTGATTTAGAATAGTTCATATAGTTCTATCGCTCATAGTGAGGAAATGTGCTTCTCACAGACCTGGGGTTTGTTTTTCATATTTTTAACAGAGTCTAGTTTTAAGATCTTATATACACAAAATAATACATAATACCTTTGTATATAAATTTACAGAGTATGTCTCACTTCAGCTATTTTTTTTTTAAATAAATGGCCGTGGAAAAAGTGCTAACTAAAATATATTTTTGAGTTAACAGGGCCATCTATAGCTGATTAACTGAAACAATTCAAAATGGCAAATTTGTGTATATTTGTTATTGTAATTTTTTTTTATTTTCTTATTCTGGATACAGAAGTGTAAGGGGGGAAGAAAATATATAGAAAAAAAAATTATATGCGCATTTGAATAATTTTGAATGAATTTTAGAATTGAAAAAGAATTTTTTGTTAAATTGCTAGCGATGGTGACGTAAGGCGGGAAGAAAACTTGCTAGCGAAATTATATTCGCTCAGTTTTGATAGCACATGAAAAGTAATTTCAAAAGACTGTTTTTTTTTAAATATAAATTTAAGAAGCTGTTTTTTGTTATAATAGATAAGGAATTACCACTAATCACCGAGATTTTACGAAAAATAAAATTGTACTTGAAATAAAAAGTCTTGGTTAAATTATTTCCTTATATTTGAATATTTATATAAAAAAAATCTTATTTTTGTTGTTACATTATGTCCATAAGTAAGTAATTTCTAAACAATAAAATTAAAGTATACTACAAAAAGAAAATAATCCGCAAAACGATAAAAGAAGATAATCGCGAAAGATTATGCATATTATACTCACCATAATTTTTAGGACTTTCAAAAAATATCCCTTATGTAACGCTTTTGTGGCCTTCTGTTCGATGTAAACAATAAGAAAAACTTATTTAGCATATTAAACATACACAGAAATTTATGGAGGACGATTCGTTGGATCGCTTTAGATATTGGAACTAAAGGCAATCAAACGTAATTGATAGAAATTTAACATTCTCATTTTGTCAAAACATGTTTTTCAGTCTAAAGATGTTTTTGTATCCTAAAATATGTTAATTATAATCTTTACAATATAATTTCGATTCGTAAATGGGACCGAAAAATTTGGTAGACTAAAGTAAAATAAAACGAAAATTTTCATAGTAATATATTTTTCCGCCAGTCGGATAGTATTATACAGTAAAAATTTTAATGTCCACCAAAACATAAAATTTATAAATATAAGATGAGATATATATACGTAATTTAAAGTAGCACTATAATAATGGACAAATAATGCCCGTGATTATAAAACTACTTCACAGTAATTAAGCTGCGCTGCACATTTTTTACTTTAATTTAATTTAATATTTAAATAATAGAAAATAATGACTGGTAGAATGGAGGACATTTTTAAAATAATTACTAAAGCTGAAATTGATAGTAAAATTGACTAAAATCAAATAATTATGATCTAACAATTATACATAATGCATTATTGTAATGTACATATATCTAGATAGAGTGAAAATAAATATAGATTAATGAATATTTGATTCTATATAATTTATTTTTATTTCATAAACAGTCAATATAATTGATATTATTAATACTTAAATTAAGGAAAAAAATGAAAATTATTTTATTTGCAGTAGTAGTAACATCGAATTCTACTACTATAGCGAAAAATTCAAATTTTGTTCTTTGAAAATTTTGTACATGTAAATCATAGAATTCTGAGAAATATTAAATTTTGTAAATGCAAAATCCAATCCATCCGGAATAAAACGGGAATTAATTTTAAACTTAAAATGTAACCAAAAATTTTACCCAACTCAAAAAACTGGATTTACATTGTATGTGTATATTGTGTACACACCCCCAGTAAAGTTTCTGCTAAGAAGTCAATAAAGTATTTGAGGCGTTTTCTTTGAAAATGGTGTAAGTCCATTTTATATTATATGGAGACATTAATATAAATATATTATCAGAAATATAAATTTCTTTTAATTAATACTTTAAAAACGATCACATTATAAACTTACATCAATTTAATACTTAAAAAATATAAAATAAGCGTATTAACATATACCAATATATATTTTTCAAACCATTCAAATGCAGACCCATCTCCATATAATATAAAATGGACTTCACCACTTTCAAAGAAAACCACTTTCAACTTTTTTTCTCCTATATTTTACTTCGACTTCTTTTTTGCTTTGTCTTCTTTTTTCGTATACCAATAAATATTCCTTTAAGAACAAAATTACCTAAAATCCTTTTAAGGACTAAATTAGCTAAAATGGGCGCTTTCTAACTGATCCTCTTTCAATAAAATAAATTTTTGCTTTAACGTTTCTATTCTAGTTATTATTTTATTCAATATAACGTTGAGTTTTTTAACAGCAAAAAAATAAACGTGTTTAAAAAATTTATCTCCATAATAGTATGTAATGTACTCTTCTATTTCAATTCCCGCATTTTTTTAATTTAAAAGATAAAAATATATAACACAAGCAGCATCAATACGAACTTTTAGTGCATTACTGATATTTTAAATTGTTTAATTATACGACAACAACTGAAAGAAACCAAACAAAAAATAAAATCTAAGTTAAGAATTGACAAAAATTGAAGTATGCTTTAAGGATTTACCAAGATTAATATAATATAGAAATATTATTTTTATTTTTTGCTCGGAAAAAAATTGCCAAAAAATATAACCTAGAAATGAAAATTCTATTTACTTTAATGTTTTGATCGTCTGCCCGCCAGTCCGGTATTGCCATTAAATAATAAGAAGATAAGTTGACTCCAATAAAAATAAGTATGACCATTGCAAAGTCTAAAATATTGAAAACAAAGCATAATTGACAAACTTTCAATATTCTGCCGGAAGGCGGACACTATTACCATTTTGCAACCAGATGTTTTTTAATCTGAAATTGTAAAAAGAAAAACATTGAAAAGGCAAATGAAAAGGCAAAAAGGCTATAAAGAGTTTAATATGATGCCAGTTTATATAATTCAAGTTTCTGCAACTAGTTTCTGCCAATACCTTTTCTTTTGTATATTGCATACTTACTGATCAGTAGTTCGGCTGCGCGGATTTTTTTTAAATTCAACCACTGTAAATGCATATTTTGAGTATATGTTATACGGCAGATTTTATTCACAGATGTTGTTTCCAATGGAAAAAATTTACTCCGTTGCCGATAAATTTATATGCGTCTACAAAAAACATACGGCAAATATATCGCAAAAAAATAAATCGAAGAAAATGTTCAATACACACAAATATGTGTGTTACAAAATACACACATATGTATTTATTATATTATGAGACACTATTTCTAATATTTTCGGCTTTTCATAGTATAGGTATATAGATATTTTAGGGGCATGTTAGTTTTTTATTTTAAGGTATTTTTTTTTAAAGACGAGACGAGATGAAAATTTCATATGCGCAACAAGCATTGATTTGTGTCCTAGAAATTTAATTGTCAAATTTTATTAAATACAATAATAACTTAATGATATTTCTTTTTTTATTAGTCCCACTAGCAAATCGTCTTTAGCTCGAATTGGGGGCCGAATCCAGGAAAGTGCTCATATAATTTTTTTCTTCCCATACTACCACTAATAGCGTGAGATATCATCGATCAGCTATTTCGTGTCCACCCTGTATATGACGTATGTCGGTATATCCTCACGGCTTAAGGGATTTTGCTCAAATATGGAAGTCGAGCTCGTGTCATCAGATACTTGGTACCCTATAAATTTGGGACCTTTTTGCTGAGGGGAAAGCGGGCCAGGGGGCCGCTTAAAAGTGGGTCATATGGGGCCCATTATACAAAAAATCATTTGGGGTATCAAATAAAAGGTCTTGAAGAGTATACTTCAATGACGGTAGTCCGAGCAGCACCCTGGATTATACGAGGACCAAAAGTGGGTCATGTGGGGACCATTATACAAAGTCATGTGGGGTATAAAGTGAATGGTCTTGAAGAGTACATTTCAATGAGGGTACATCTCTATGAAGTTTAGTCCGGGGTATGGGGGTAGAGGGATACATCTCAATATGGGTAGTCCGGGGTGCTCCGTAGTTCATATCGGGGCCCAAAATGGGGGCAATATTGGACCCATACTTCAAAAAATTATACGAGGCCGCAAACCTGGGTCATGTGGGCCTATCACAAAAAATAATGTGGGGCATCAAATGAAATGTCATGAAGAGTATATGACGTTGCGTAATCCGAAAGGCATCCTGGGTCATGTGGACCCATCATACAAACAAATCACATGGGGCAGCAAATGAAAAAAATAAAAAAAAGTATTTTAAAAATACTTCCCTTAAAGTAAATTCAACTAAAAAGTAATAAACAAGCAAATAATAGCACATCAACGTACTTTCCTGTGCGCTTGAGCAACTATCAACAATAGTAACGGAAAGTAGACCTTATCAGAATTAATGGCATTTATAACGAGGTCTACTTACCCTTACCATTGTTGATAGTTGCTCAAGCGAACAGAACTAACTTAAAAGTACTTCAAAGTAATTCGAAAATTAAAATTAATAACTTAAAAAGTAATGCATAAAATATTTGAATTATTAATAGCCTTATTCACAAACCGACTTCTTATCTTGTTAAGCTCTTAAATCGTTATTTAAGAAGCAAAATAAAAAACAGCTATTCACAAATTGTTAACACAATTGTTAAGAAAATGACAATTCCTTCAGTATAAACTGTCATTGTTATTTAACAAATTGGTATATTATAAAAATTCACAATATCAAAATTTTGTATGCAAAAATTCACAATATGGATAAAAATTCACCACGGCTTGTTAAAATTACTATTCAGAAATTCTTATGATAATTGTTAAGCTGTTAAATTTCTTTATTGACACTTGGTATTTAACAACCAGATTCGAGTGGTTGTTATTTAACAATTTCATATAAAAGTGATTTCTTTTTTTTGATTTTTTTAATAAAAAGTTGTTTGAAAAAAATTTAAGCGTATTTTTATTTAAATTTTTTAGATGAGTCTAGGTAGCAATTATGAAAATGAAAAGTACGAAAAATAGATAAACATGTATTTTCATTTCTACCATAAATTATATATACACAACACATATATATATATATTGTATGTAAAACTATATATATATATATTGTATGTAAAACTACTATTTACTGCCAATTTAAAAAATACATAAAATTTTCAAATAACAAAATAAATCTTTCAATTATATATATATAGATAGAAAATATATTAACAATTTGACGATTTATATATATATATATATATTGTATGTAAAACTACTATTTACTGCCAATTTAAAAAATACATAAAATTTTCAAATAACAAAATAAATCTTTCAATTCAAATAAAAAAAAATATAAATAAAAAAAAGTTTTTTAAAAATACTTTCCCTTAAAGAAATATTCAACTAAAAAGTAATAAACAAGCAAATAATACCACATCAATGTACTTTCCCGTTGAGTTTAAGCCACTGTCAGCAGTAGTAAGGGTAAGTAGACCTCCTTATAATGGCCTTAATTCTGATAAGATCTACTTTCCCTTACTACTGCTGACAGTGGCTTAAACTCAACGGGAAAGTACATTGATGTGGTATTATTTGCTTGTTTATTACTTTTTAGTTGAATATTTCTTTAAGGGAAAGTATTTTTAAAAAACTTTTTTTTATTTATATTTTTTATTTTACATTTTTTAGTCGGTCAAATATTTATTAATTTGACCGACTAAAAATATTTAAATACTTTGACAACTTGGGAATGATTTGTTTGAGCTCCTCATGGCCCACTATTTGGAATTCCACATGTGGCCGATGTTTTGGGCCTTCCATGGCCCCCGGTGCTCCACATTTTTTTTTTGTATAACTGGCTCCACATGACCCAGGGTACTGCTCGGACTACTCTTCAAGACCATTCATTTGATGCTCCACATGATTTTTTTATTATGGGCCTCCACATGACACAGGTTTTGGGCCCTAACATGAATTATGAAGCTCCACGGACTGCGCAACGAGATGTATTTTTCAATACCTTTTATTTGGTACCTCTCATGTCTTTTTGCATTATGGGCCCCACAAGAGCCAGAGTACCTCTCGGAACAGATTTTGGGCCCACTTGACCCACGCACTACGAAACGAGATGTACTCTACACGACCTTTCATTTGATACCCTACACGATATTTTTATGATTTAAGGCCTTGTTGACCCACATGACCCCCTTTTGGAACCTCGTGTAACCCAGTGTGCCTTTACGGACTACGCTCATTTAAATATACTCTTCAAGACCTTTCATTTAATACCCCACATGATTTTTGTATAATGAGCCCACATGACCCACATTTGGGCCCCCGTATAATCGAATGTGCCCCACGGACTACCCTCATCGAGATGTACTCTTCAAGACCTTTCATTTGATACCCCACATGATTTTTTGTATTATGGAGCCCAACATTGCCCCGTTTTGAGCCCAACATG
This sequence comes from Empis stercorea, assembly GCA_949752835.1. Lineage (NCBI taxonomy): Eukaryota > Metazoa > Arthropoda > Insecta > Diptera > Empididae > Empis > Empis stercorea. Next base: position 67,611,082 of record OX457085.1, read on the forward strand.
ATCCACGGCGCCCCCCGGACTACCGCTTAATGAGATGTACTCCTCAAGACCTTTCATTTGATACCCCACATGATTTTTTGTATTATGGGGCCCCACATTGCCCCGATTTGCGCCCGACATGACCCACGGCGACCCCCGGACCACCGTCCAATTAGATGTACTCGTCAAGACCTTTAATTTGATACCCCACACGGTTTCTTTGGTACATTCAAAAATTAAACAGCCCTCCGCGCCCCCTTCCCCCTAATCAAAAATGCCCAGGTGAGGAGATACCGAAATACCGACATACTGGAAGTGTTAATTCATAAAAGGGCAAGTAATAAATATACTGGAAGTGTGAATTCATAGAAGGGAAAGTAATAAATTTTACATTTTTTGTAAAATTTTTAATTTTCTGTTAAATTTTGCATTTTGCAATATATTTTACATTTCTTTTAAAATTTTACATTTTCTGTTAAATTTGAATTTTCTGTTAAATTTACTTCTTCTGTTAAATTTTACAATTTCTGTTAAATTTACATCTGCTATTAAATTTTACAATTTCTGTTAAATTTTATATTTTTCTGTTAAATTTGACACTTTCTATTAAATTTTCATTTTTCTGTTAAATTTTACATTTTCTGTTAAATTCCACATTTTCTGTTAAATTTTACATTTTCTGTTAAATTTACATTTTCTGTTAATTTCAACATTTAACATTTTCATTTTCTGTTAACTGGTCTTGGGCCCGTTAACTGGTCTTGGACCCGTTTGACCTAAGATGTACTCTTCATGACCTTCCATATGCTACCCAACATGATTTTTTTTTATTTTAGGCCCACTTGACCCACGGTGCCCAATGGACCACCCAACGATATGTACTCTTCAAGACCTTTTATTTGATACCCCACATGATTTTTGTATGATGGAGCCCCACATTGCCCCCATTTTAGCCCCTACATGACACACGGCGCCCCACGAAATACACCCCATTGAGATGTACACTTCAAAACCTTACATTTGATACCCCTCACGATTTTTTGTAATATGGGGTCCAACATGGCCCCCGTTTTGGGCCCCAGCATGACCCTCGTCCCCCCCGACTACCCCCATTGAGATGTACTCTTGAAGACCTTTCATTTGATACCCCACATGATTTTTTGTATTATGGAGCCCAACATTGCCCCCGTTTTGGACCCGACATGACCCATGGCGCCCCCCGGACTACCGTTCAATGAGATGTACTCGTCAAGACCTTTCATTTGATACCCCACATGATTTTTGTATGATGGAGCCCCACATTGCCCCCATTGAGATGTACACTTCAAAACCTTACATTTGATACCCCTCACGATTTTTTGTAATATGGGGTCCAACATGGCCCCCGTTTTGGGCCCCAGCATGACCCTCGTCCCCCCGACTACCCCCATTGAGATGTACTCTTGAAGACCTTTCATTTGATACCCCACATGATTTTTTGTATTATGGAGCCCAACATTGCCCCCGTTTTGGACCCGACATGACCCATGGCGCCCCCCGGACTACCGTTCAATGAGATGTACTCGTCAAGACCTTTCATTTGATACCCCACATGATTTTTTGTATTATGGAGCCCAACTTTGCCCCCGTTTTGGGCGACATGACCCACGGCGCCCCCCGGACTACCGCTCAATGAGATGTACTCGTCAAGGCTTTCATTTGATACCCCACATGATTTTTTGTATTATGGAGCCCAACATTGCCCCCGTTTTGGGCGACATGACCCACGCCGCCCTCAGACTACCGCTCAATGAGATGTACTCGTCAAGACCTTTCATTTGATACCCCACATGTTTCTTTGTATTATGGACCCCACATTGACCCGATTTGCGCCTGACATGACCCACGGCGCCCACCGGACTACCGCTCAATGAGATGTACTCGTCAAGACCTTTCATTTGATACCCCACATGATTTTTTGTATTATGGAGCCCAACTTTGCCCCCGTTTTGGGCGACATGACCCACGGCGCCCCCCGGACTACCGCTCAATGAGATGTACTCGTCAAGACCTTTCATTTGATACCCCACATGATTTTTTGTATTATGGGGCCCTACATTGCCCCGATTTGCGCCCGACATGACCCACGACGCCCCCCGGACCACCGTCCAATGAGATGTACTCGTCAAGACCTTTTATTTAATACCCCACATGGTTTTTTTGGTACATTCAAAAATTAAACAGCCCTCCGCGCCCCCTTCCCTCTAATCAAAAAGGTCCCAAATGGTACCAAGCCATTGATGACACGAGCTCAACTTCCAAATTTGAGCTCAATCGGTCAAGCCGTTTAAGTTATGGCCAGGTGAGGAGATATATATATATATATATATATAAATATACCGACATATATACTGGAAGTGTGAATTCATAAAAGGGAAAGTAAAAAAATCACAAAATTTCTGTTTTAAAACCGGTTTTTTAGAAAATATATTAACAATTTGACGATTTTTCATTCACATTTTAACAAGCAAAATTCACCTCATAATTATTAACAAGTGCATATTCTCCATTTTTGTGAATAGCAATTTTACGATTGCTTGTTATGGCTCTTGTTATTAATTTTTAACAAGTGTCAAATCAGTTGTTAAGCTGTTAATTTGTGAATAGGTCTATAAGTAACATTCTGCATTACAATTATAATGGATTTTAATAACTCTGCATCAAATCGTATTTTACATTCGCATGTCGAAATTCTAAGACTTTTCTTCTTAAATTGAAATTAACTTTAAAATTGGTTGAATTTAATCTGAAAATTTAATCTGAAAGGTATATGTATAATAAATTTTTAGTACCTATTATTACAAAACAGCAACATTAACATAATAATAAAATTAGTTACACGAAAATTTTCTGTAACCTCTTTTTTTTTATACAAAATTTAACTAAGAAATTACCGTCCCACGGTCCCTCCAAAAATGTTTAAAATGTAACAATCATTAAAAACGGATAAAATTTAAAACAGATATTTGAATATATCATTATAAATGTATATGTATGTACATATATAATAAAAAAATATAAAATTAAGAGAGATGTCCTTTTCCTGATAAAATATAATTTACCTATAATGTGTATGTATGTATATATATATATTTATTTATATATATTTTTTATAAATTATTGCGTTATACCATTGTTTATATATCTTATAGTTGTCCAATCAAGGCATTTTTTGAGTTGTTGCGCCGAGATTAGAAAATTATAGGAGGCAGCACCATCGATTAGTAATGGTTGAAGACTCTGCTATGGCTTTCACACATGTTCTTTCAAAAGAGCTTTAGAACATTTACTGTGTAAATCAATATAAAAAAAAACTTTAGAATTTAAAATTTTATTTTTCTTTTATCATCACTTAAATAATATAATCATATAAATCATGAATTCCGTTCGGAACGGAAAAATGTTCGATTTTAGCTCCGACGGAGACTTCCTAATTCTAAATTCCGTTCGGAATATTATTCATTTTCGAATCCGTTTCATTCGTATATTTGTATTTTAAATTACGATCGTAATGACAAAAATTTTCCGAAAAAAAACAGTTGCGGAAATTAAAATTAAATTCAATTTGTGATACAAAAAATTTGTTTAAAATGTCTTGTAAGACAACTAACAACTTACAATACAAGAGATTAATTGACTTGTTATCAGAAAAACCAGATATTGCCAAAGGTTACACAAAACGTGAGAAGTTAGAAGTTGATAAGTTTTGGGAGAATGTGGCAGTGAAATTGAATGGATTGGGACCACCAAATAAAGATAAAAGTAGTTGGAAAAAGGTAAGTGTATCCAATATAACATTTAAAATATCTTTAATTAATTAATATTAGGTTTGGTTGGATTATAAATACTATATTAAAAAAAAATTGACACACAACAAGCTGGAGATAACAGCAACAGGAGGAGGGCCAAATAAAAAATAATTTTTTTCTGATTTGGAAGAAGAGGTAATTAAGTTAACAACATTAGATACCAATGTTTCTGGTATATCGAATACCTCTTTTTGTGGGATAGTTGAGGATACCAATGTTGAAAATAATAACAAAGTATGTATACATATCAGAAAAAATGAAATTATTAATTTTTTTTTAACAGCGACAAGAACAACCCACAAAGGGTGATAATTTTAATAAAAACATTTCAATGGAGGAAGAAATTATTGAATTAACAAAATCACCAAAAATAACAAAAAAAAGGACTCCGCTGAGATACTAAGTGAACAAGTACAGAGCCAAGACAGGTTTTACGGAAATGTTTCCGATTATTTTAAAGTGCAAAAGGAGCAGAATTTGGAAATGTCTGAAAATTTAAAAAAAATATATCTTTCTATTGACCAATTAGTTGACATAAAAAAAAGTGAACTGGCAGAAAAACGGAGACACAATTTAACAATTGAAACACATCTCGAGGAAAAAAACCGTATAAAATTGTAAATGCTGGAAATTAAAAAGTTAAAATTAAATTCAAAGAAATAAACAATTTATACAATTTTTTATGTGATAACTTAACTGAATTTTAATTTACAACTTTTTTTGTTTGTTTTTATAAATCATAATAGTAAAATAATTAGAAATATTTGTTTATTCCTCTTTTTTTTTTTAATTAAATATATGATTAAAAATGTTATTGGTATTTTTAAAACGTATTCATCACATCATTTCGTATTATTACTGCTTGATTTCGGTAAAGCGATGTTGTTTCATCCACATCTCCATCGATTTCTTCATCTTCTACATATGCATTTGTATCTGGCAGATACTCATCGTTGTCTACCCTATAACTAATACATATGTTGTGTAAGGCACAACACACATTTAAAATTTTCACAGCTTTTTGAGGTGTGTAATGGAGTTGCCTTGCCCCAAGTAAACAACGGAAACGATTTTTTAGTACTCCTATAGTTCTTTCAACAATATTACGAGATTTGGCATGATGACTGTTATACTTACTTTCAGGAGTATTTTCTGAAGTAGCTCGAAACGGTGTGAGAAGCCACGGCTCCAAAGGGTATCCAGCATCGCCTTTAAATTATATAATTATATAAAAAAAATCAATAATAGAATGGTTTTTTTACCTAATAAATACGACCCTCTTTGTCCTCGTCTGAATTCATCTTCAAAGTATTTGCGAGCAGCACTTATCTTCCATATATGGGAATCATGGTTACTGCCAGGAAACCGCCCATCAACAAATCTCACTTTCATATTGTGGTCACAAATCTGGAGAAAAAATAAATTTAAAATGAAATTTACCATATGTATAATGATCTATATTTTACAATCATTGCATTTAAGCTGAAAAATAATAATATATTTTTAAAATATAACTATATGTATATAATATACCTAAATATTTTTAAGGTGATTATTGGACGGAGGGGGAATCGAAGTGGCTGTTAGACAGGTATAAGGAATTTATTCCTCAAATTGGTTTTGGGAAAAAATTTCCACAAAAAAAACATGTGGGAATATATGGCTGCGAAATTATTTGAAGAATTAAGTGTAAAGAAAACTTCCAGCCAAATTATTAATAGGTATGGGATTTAAAATGAAAATGAAATTACGTATTTTATAAATTTTTAATTTTAGATACAAAACAATAATGAGGAAAAAAAAAGAACTGGATAACAATAGGAAAAGTGGTAGCACCAGAACAGCAGTAAGTTTTGAGGAAGAGATTAATGCAATAGTTGGGATTGACGATTCAATTGAGCCAGAGGTGCTACGTTCTGCCAACAGTGTCAAAAGAAAAGAACCATCAACGTCAACATCATCATCATCATCAATATCAATAGTTGAAGTTCCAGAGAAAAAAAAACAAAATGAAAAGGAAAATGTAGCAGATACCATTAGAAAGACGCTATTAGAAATCGAAAAAAAAAGATAAGTTCGTGCTGAAGCACGTGAACGGAGAAGGGAGAGGCACAAAGAAACTTTGGCTTTGTTAAAAGATCTGTTTAAAAGTAACTAATTTTGTAAAATAATGCAATTTTTAATTAATATTTCAAACAATTTTTTTTTCATTTAAAAATTTATTTAATTTTTAAAGTTTTTTTTTAATTTAAAAATTTATTTAATTTTTAGAGTTTTTTTTTAATGTATATATTTATTATTTATCAAAAATGAATTAGTTTTTAATGTATATATTTATTATTTATGAAAAATGAATTATTTTTTAATGTATATATTCATTATTTATCAAAAATGTATTAGTTTTTAATGTATATATTTATTATTTATGAAAAATGAAGTATAGTTTTATTTTAAAAAAATTAGAAAGAGTTAGTCAAATTATTTCTTTTTACTTCGCATAATTTCCGAAGTAACGTCGTCCTTTCTGCATTTTCTTCAACATCGGCATTTTCTGGTTCAAATTGTTGTGGTACTTGATCATTCATCAATTCATCCAACTCATCTTTTTCTGTGATACAAATGTTGTGTATAACGCAGCATGCTAGTATAATTTTAGTCATTTTATCAACAGAAAAAGAACTTAATTGCAGCAGTTGTTGAAATCTTCTTTTTAACATTCCAAAAGTATTTTCTATGTTGACTCTTGTTGTACAAAATTTTTTGTTGTATATTTCTTGTTTTGGTGTTAATGTTGTATACATTTTGTATGGAGTCAGCAGCCATTCTCTTAAGCTATAAGCCGCATCTCCAAGGATGTGATATTTGTCCTCGCATATTCTTGGCAGCTCTGAACTAATTTCAGACATTTTAAAAATTCTGGCATCATGAATTTTGTTTAGTGCTCCTACAAAAACGTCCAAAAATTTTAGATCAGCATCACATATACCTTGCAAAGTTATTACATTTGGAAATCATCATGTCGATTTATATATGATGATTTCAATCTATTTGCCGGTGCCCTAATCCTTATGTAACTGCCATCGACGCATCCAATTACATTTGGAAATCCTGCTGCCTGTTTAAAATAAATAATTTTAGTTATTTTTAATTTTTAAATTTAATATTATGTAAATAACTTTCCTGGAAAAATTTATCTGCTATTTTTTCTTTCTCTTGAGAGGTTCTAGGAAATTTAATTACTTCTTTAGATATATCTACTAAAAAATCTGTAAATATCTCTATAATTTTACTTGCGCATGAAATTGTTATATCAAATAAATTTGATATTTGGCGCAAACTACATTTATTCCCCACAAACCTAAAAAAAAATAATATTTTTAATTTATTAATTAAAAGTAAATAATGTATCTTACCACAAGAATATATATGGATAATGCTCTCCTGGTATATGTGTTCGTCCACCACTTTTTGTTCTGGTTTTAAAAAAATCACTTGACAAAAAATCCGCTTGTAATTTTAATAAAGTTGGTCGAGAAATACGAAAATCCTTTTTAAACTATAATAATAATAATGTTAATATAATAACTTTAATTTACTAATTAAAAACAAAAATACCTGTATATCAGTTTTATGTTTCACAACTTCCTCAATAAAAATTTGTACTTTGCGATGTTGCTCCCTTTCTGGCTGAATTTCCTTTAATGCAGCCAAAACCGCAGCATTTATTTCCCCATCATCATCTGAGGATGTTGAACTTTCACTTTCATTCATTAACAAATTCATTCATTCCATTTTTTTTCTATTATCCATTTTAACACCTCAATTTTAAATTACTATTAATTCAAATTAATTGTTTAATATCCACACAAAAAACTTTCAAAATAAATAATATTTTAAATTTAAATAATTGTGTTTAATATTTTTAATACAAATTAAACAAAATCACAAATCACAAACACATAAAGAAAACTGCCAAGGTAACTATTTTAAAAATTTTAATTGAACTCTTTACACTTCGAAATATCAATTACAAATAAAAATTTTCATAAAATGGTCGTCTTAGTAAACATAGTTGATTTTTCAGTATTTTTATATGAATTTTACGCTGCTCAGATTTTTGTGGAAAGTCATTTTCATAATTCTTGTTATTGATGTTATAATGTCTCTCTAGATTTCCTTTTTTGGGTAACGATATTGTGGAACGGCATATCAGACACATGCACTTTTCTTTAAACATTTTAAAAAAGTTAAGATATATGATAAATTTCATAATTTATCATATATCTTAACTAAAATAAATTTTAATTCTGTTACCTGCAATTCTTTTGAAAAATGTTGGGATAATTATTATAATTATTATCCCAATATTTTTCAAAAGAATTTCAGTAATTAATCATCCCAATTATTATTTAATTATTATTTTCATAAATTTATCATATATCTCAACTAAAATAAATTTTAATTCTGTTAATTGAAATAATAATTAATTAGCCCAACATTTTTCAAAAGAATTTCAGTTAATTAAAATTTCTACACTTTCTGCCACCTTCAAAATTGAGGGTGTAGAAAAGTGTACACTTTTTCTAGGCGCCGATTAAAAAAAGGTGTAGAAAGTGTAGAAGGTGTAGTCAAAAGAACGCAAACATTTTCTACACCATGCAGGGTGTAAGAAAGTGTAAGAAAGTGTGTCTGAAAAGAAATTGATGTAAATGTTCTAAAGCTCTTTTGAAAGAACATGTGTGAAATCCGTAGCAGTCTTCAACCATTACTAATCGATGGTGGTGCCCCCTATAATTTTCTAATCTCGGCGCAACAACTCAAAAAATGCCTTGATTGGACAACTATAAGATATATAAACAATAGTTATACATAAATTAGTGTATAAACTTATATACGAAAGATGAAACAATTTGTATGGATTAAACTTCGTATTATAATTCAGAAAAAAAAATATAAATAAAAAAAAGTTTTTTAAAAATACTTTCCCTTAAAGAAATATTCAATTAAAAAGTAATAAACAAGCAAATAATACCACATCAATGTACTTTCCCGTTGAGTTTAAGCCACTGTCAGCAATAGTAAGGGTAAGTAGACCTCCTTATAATGGCCTTAATTCTGATAAGATCTACTTTCCCTTACTACTGCTGACAGTGGCTTAAACTCAACGGGAAAGTACATTGATGTGGTATTATTTGCTTGTTTATTACTTTTTAGTTGAATATTTCTTTAAGGGAAAGTATTTTTAAAAAACTTTTTTTTATTTATATTTTTTATTTTACATTTTTTAGTCGGTCAAATATTTATTAATTTGACCGACTAAAAATATTTAAATACTTTGACAACTTGGGAATGATTTGTTTGAGCTCCTCATGGCCCACTATTTGGAATTCCACATGTGGCCGATGTTTTGGGCCTTCCATGGCCCCCGGTGCTCCACATTTTTTTTTTGTATAACTGGCTCCACATGACCCAGGGTACTGCTCGGACTACTCTTAAAGACCATTCATTTGATGCCCCACATGATTTTTTTATGATGGGCCCCCACATGACACAGGTTTTGGGCCCTAACATAAATTGCGAAGCCCAACGGACTGCGAAAGGAGATGTATTCTTCAATATCTTTTATTTGATACCTCTTTTTTTTGTCTTTTTACATTATGGGCCCCACAAGACCCACAGTACCTCTCGGAGTACTCAACAAGATATCCTCTTCCAGAGCTTTCATTTGATACCCTACATGATTTTTGTATGCTGGTGCCCCACATTACCCCGTTTTGGGCCCGAGATGACTCAAGGCGGCCTCCGGATTACTCCCCATTGAGATGTACTGTTGGAGACCTTTCATTTGATACCCCACATGATTTTTGTATGATGGGGCCCTACATTGCCCCCGTTTTAACCCCTACATGACTCACGACGCCCCACGAAATACTCCCCATTGAGATGTACACTTCAAAACCTTTCATTTGATACGCCACAAGATTATTTGTATAATGGTACCCAACAATGCCGCCGTTTTGGGCCCGGCATGGCCCACGGCGCCCACCCAACTACGCCATTGAGATGTACTCGGCAAGACCTTTTATTTGATACCCCACATGCTTTTTTTGGTACATAAAAAAATTTAAGCAGCCCTCCGTGCCTCTTCCCCCTGATCAAAAAGGCCCTTAATTTATAGGGCACCAATCATCTGATGACACGAACTCAACATCCAAATTGGAGCTCAATCGGTCCAGCCCTTTAAGAGTTATGGCCAGGTGAGGAGATACCGACATAACGACATACAGGAAATGTGAATTCATAAAAGGGAAAGTAATAAATATACTGGAGGTGTAAATTTATAAAAGGGAAAGTAATAAATTTTACATTTTTTGTAAAATTTTTAATTTTCTGTTAGATTTCGCATTTTGCAATAAATTTTATATTTCTTTTAAGATTTTACATTTTCTGTTAAATTCGCATTTTCTGTTATATTTACATCTTCTGTTAAATTTTAAATATTTTGTTATATGTACATATATTACATTTCCTGTCAAATTAACAATTTCTGTTAAATTTACATCAGCTATTAAATTTTACAATTTCTGTTAAATTTTACATTTTTCTGTTAAATTTTACACTTTCTGTTAAATTTACATTTTCCTGTTAAATTTTATATTTTCTGTTAAATTCTACATTTTCTGTTAAATTTTACATTTTCTGTTAATTTACATTTTCTGTTAATTTTAACATTTAACATTTTCATTTTCTGTTAACTGGTTTTGGGCCCGTTTGACCTATGGACTAAGCAACAAGATGTACTCTTCACGAACTTTCATTTGATACCCAAAATGATTTTTTTGATTTTGGGCCCCACTTGACCCACGGGAATCCCCGGCCTACCACCCATTGAGATCAACTCTTCAAGACCCTTCATTTGATACCCCATATGATTTTTTGTATTATAGGGCCCAACTTTGCCCCCGTTTTGGGCCCGACATGACCCACGGCGCCCCCGGACTACCACCCAATGTGATGTGCTCGTCAAGACCTTTCATTTGATACCCCACATGTTTTTTTGTATAATGGACCCCACAGTGCCCTCGTTTTGGGCCTGACATGACCCACGGCGCTCCCCAGCATACCGCTCACTGAGATGTACTCGTCAAGACCTTTCATTTAATACCCCATATGATTTTTTGTATTATAGGTCCCAACTTTGCCCCCGTTTTGGGCCCGACATGACCCACGGCGCCCCCGGAATACCACCCAATGTGATGTGCTCGTCAAGTTGATACCCCACATGTTTTTTTGTATTATGGACCCCACATTGCCCCCGTTTTGGGCCTGACATGACCCACGGCGCCCCCCAGAATACCGCTCAATGAGATGTACTCGTCAAGACCTTTCATTTGATACCCCACATGATTTTTTGTATTATGGGGCCCCACATTGCCCCGATTTGGGCCCGTCATGACCCACGGCGCCCCCCGGACTACAATCCAATGAGACGCACTCGTCAAGACCTTTCATTTGATATCCCACATGGTTTTTTTGGTACATTCAAAAATTAAACGGCCCTCCGCGACCCCGTCCCCCAAATCAAAAAGGCCCCAAATTTATATGGTACCAAGCCATTGATGACACGAGCTGAACTTCCAAATTTGAGCTCAATCGGTCAAGCCGTTTAAGAGTTATGGCCAGGTGAGGAGATATATGTATATATATAAATAATAACGATTCTCGAAATAAATAATTGGGATCACGATAATTGATTGATATCGTATCGAAATTATTTATAAAATGTACTAGATTTTACTTCAATAATAATGTCAAATTATATATGACAAATATAATTTCAAATTATATAGCTAATGGCCAGGTGAGGAGATATATGTATATATATAAATAAATATACCGACATATAAACTGGAAGTGTGAATTCATAAAAGGGAAACTAAAATATATTAGATTTAGATATCGAGTTTTTTAAGGACTATTTTATGACATTAAATTATTGCGTTATTTAAAAACATATTTCGATAAATTATAGATACGCAAGAGATTATAAAAAGTAGCACAGCAAAATTGTACGGATAATAATAATAAAATTTATTAGATAATTTATAAATTTTAACCAGATTTAAATGAAATTAACAAACAATTATGAGACTATTCTATGAAAAAAAATCATTGATTTATTGTATATGTATGATATGTATTTATAATTTCCAATTACACATATTTATAAATTTTTTTTAATAAACTTCAAACTCACAAAAATGAAGGATTTTTTGTTATAATCTATTTGTACAAACATTATATAGATAACAAGGATAAATTTGCGAGCTTTTGTTATGAAACTCATTTCTAACAGTTGAAAATTTACACACGGTTGAAAATTTAGGTCTTCATTTGAAGTTATATCAGTGAAACTCGTTCTTTTGTAAGTGCATAGCTGTGCGATATCAATAACATCGGTTGACTCGTCAAACTGAAGTGAAAAATATTTGCACTCAGTTATGTCCTGTTTGTGTTTTTGAATCAGATCAATTCCTATAGATTCAACTATTCTAGTAACAGATTGACGTGAAAGTTGCACATCTTTAATAGCTGAGATAATTTCCGACTTGTTTTTAAAATTAGCAAATAAAACTTCTCCGCTTTCTATAAAAGCCTCTTTTACCATTTCACCATCACTGAAAGGTTTTTTATGTTTAGCTAATACAAAACTTATTCAAAAGGAAGCCATTGTTGCTGCTTTTAACTGTATGGTCGGCTTAGTAAACATAGTTGATTTTTCAGTATTTTTATATGAATTTTACGCTGCTCAGATTTTTGTGGAAAGTCATTTTCATAATTCTTGTTATTGATGTTATAATGTCTCTCTAGATTTCCTTTTTTGGGTAACGATATTGTGGAACGGCATATCATACTCACGCACTTTTCTTTAAATATTTTAAAAAAGTAGTTCTACTCCCACTCATCATGGAAGTGATACGTTTTTGTTGTTTTAGTTTTATTCATATTTAAATTTCTGTTAATTTGGAATTATACAAGTTTTAGATATTTTACATGAGAAAATATTCTTATTATTATTTTTACACACTTCTTAAGGCTCGCGGAGCGCAATTTAGTGTTTTATAGAGGAATTGTTTTGCCCATTTTATACAAAACCAGTGAATATTTTCTTCCACGAAATTTTTATAACATATCAAGAATATATTAATTTCACGGATAGGTGTTTTACTTTTTTAATTTCCCCCCCCATATACCTGTCCACGCACCTGAAAGTGGACCATTTTATTGCCCATTTTATGAGTAAACCCTTACATATTTTGATAATTTTTTTTCTACAGAATAAAGATTGAATATATTTTTCACGGATGTATGTTTTACATTTTTGATATTTGTTATCATTTTTCTAATAATTAAATTTTTATATAAAAACCTCTTTTTTTCAAAAATTTTTTGGAAGAAAATGTGTGAATTTTAGTGCAGCTAGTCTCTGATAGGGAACTTTGAGCGCTGAAGTCAAGTTTTAAACAGTTTTATTGTCAATGAAAGCTCTTTTTTTGTTTGTGTGTGTTTCAAATTATTTTTTATTTGCAATTCTGATTTTTTTTATGAATAATACCTTGTTTGTACATAACATATGGATGGATGTATATAGAAAATATTTATTACCAATAACGTAATTTTTAGTTTACATCTTTTCTTTATATTTTTTTGTTTTTCAGATAAAATGTATGAGAAAAGGTGGATTTTTAGATTCAGGTGTAGTTTTTTTATTTTTCAAAAATTGGATCAGGCTTATAAAAGTGTAAAAATAATTACAAATTTATATACATACTCAATTTTTATAGGTAAATGAAGTTAAAAAAAAGTAGGTAAAATCTAAAAAAAAAATTCAGGAAGGATATTATTTTATTTTTTTAATGAAATATCAATATAAGTACATATATTATCCTGGATGAAATGCTGAATGGCCATATTTTCATCTGGGATTTTCTCTAGCACCCCTGGATGGATTAGGCTGATATTTGGTAAACACATTTAAATTAGTGGTCTGGATGAAATGATGAGTGGCCATATTTTCATCTGGGATTTTCTCTAGCACCCCTGGATGGATTGGGCTGATATTTGGTAAACACATTTAAATTAGTGGTCTGGATGAAATGATGAGTGGCCATATTTTCATCTGGGAGTTTCTCTGGTACCTCTGGATGGATTGGGCTGATATTTGGTAAACACATTCATTATAGTGATCTATTGTTAAGTATGCCAGAACTCCTCCATTAGCTTTACTTGGAAGATGGTTATAAGATTAAAACGTGATTTCTGATATTTTGTGGGAAATAATGGAGGAGCACTGGCATATTTAATTATAGAACAATATAATGAATGTGTTTACCAAATATCAGCCCAATCCATCCAGAGGTACCAGAAAAAATCCCAGATGAAAATATGGCCACTCATCATTTCATCCAGACCACTAATTTAAATGTGTTTACCAAATATCAGCCCAATCCATCCAGGGGTGCTAGAGAAAATCCCAGATGAAAATATGGGCATACATAATTTCATCCAGGATAATATACATACATATATTGATATTTCATTAAAAAAAATTAAATACGACCGTTTTCATTCAAATACGCCCTTTTGTAGAATAACCCCCAATACAATATATCTGATCAGATATTTATGGGTAACGAAATTAATTTTACTTTCCCTTTATAGAATTTACAATTATTTTATATAATATATATAATATTTTATATTATATAAATATATGGATATAAGAATAATTATATATTTAGTACATATATAATATTATAATATCTGATCAGATATTATACATATACTATTTACATATTATATTATATAAAATAATTGTAAATTCAATAGAGGGAAAGTAAAATTAATTTCGTTACCCATAAATATCTGGTCAAGCAATAATAGATATATTACATATACGGTATTGATATATTATATTATGAAATATGAACTCGTTTCCAAAAATCAAAATTTGTGTGATAATTTTATCATCACATATAATTATACATTATATGGCAACGCCGCATTCCTATAAAAACATCAAATAATGTATTACAAACGCATACACACAAAGAATATAAAAGCTCTTTTTCAGAAAAAAAACATTGGTATGACGTGACGTCACGATTCGGGCTTTTTTCTGGCGCTCCTCGACCCTTAATTAAAATAATGTTTCATTAAAATAATGTTTCTTTACCAAAGTTTTCATTGACAAAAATTATATATGTACATACATACATGCAAGCTCAAGTTAATTGCTTTTTTTAAACGAATAATGTTTAAATCAAAAAATATTAATTATTGTTAAAAAAAACAGATGTTTATCACGAGTCAAGTCAAAAAATAAAATAAAAGTTTTTTAAAAAGGTTTTTTCCATATAACGATCGACTGACAAACATCGGAAGATCGACCGGTAGATCGCGATAGACCGTTTGGGCCACGAGGACGTCCAATATGTTTCCCTTCATTTACTATTCCAAACTCTCAAATACCTCTGGATAATACATGATGTCGTTTTCCTGGCTATCCCAATCCTCTCAAAGTATTTATAGTAATGTACTTATTTCTAAGACCTTCATTTTCATAGATAGAATTGCACAATTTTATTGCGCAATACTTCACGTTGAACTTTAGACATAGTTAAGTTAAAGTATAGAACCGAAAGAAACAAAATTCATACTTTCTACAATATTTATAATTCTATATCAACTTGAAACCTACGGTAATTGAATTAAGCGTAATAATTAGAAATACAAATTGGCGAAAAATTATTGGACATCCTCTCTCTATTGCTAAGCGATTGAAAAAGTCTATTTTTCCTCTGCGTAAGGCGCACGACGTACGGCGGGTTCCCCTTCCCTGATATCTAAAACTTAAAAAAAATCAAAATCTCGAAAAAAAAAAATTTCTAAATTTTCTCTGCACCACAAACCTTCATATATAGATATGTTTTATACCTAAACAAAATCTCAAATTTTCTCTAAAATAGCTAGTTACTTAGAGTGCTGGATTAAAAAAAAATTATTTTACATTATGTTAACAATGAAAATTGTCCTGATCTTTTAACCTTTATTCGGGTTTCCGTAAACATACCATAAAATTTCCTTATTCTTCAGTTCCAAATAAAAATTTAACTCTATCAAAACATCACGGTTCTTCCAAATCAATTTTTGTTCATAATCTTTCTGAAACTGACACATTTTCAGTATTTAATTTAAAAAGTACAGGAGAAGAATTTCTAGCGAATAGTGATTATTTTCAAACATATGACGATATTGTGTGTGAAATAAATTTTGTCGATTAGTAATGTTTCCATTTTACTTTTTTGAAAATATTTATAGCATAAAACAGGGCTCGGATTCTCTGAGTCGATATCGCGTAGAACGATAATCGAATAAAAATTTCGATAACGATTCTCGAAATAAATAATTGGAATCACGATAATTGATTGATATCGTATCGAAATTATTTATAAAATGTACTAGATTTTACTTCAATAATAATGTCAAATTATATATGACAAATATAATTTCAAATTATATAGCTAAGCCTAGTACACTGCTCTTGCTAAACTAAATTTTCCATATAAAATTTAAATTCAATTATTAAATATTAATATTTAGTTAATTATTAATTAATGATTAATAATATTTGATTACTAATTATTAAAACTTCATTATTTATCTCTACTATTAAAATTAAGTTTAGCAAAAGCAGCGTACTAGGCTTTATATAAAAAATTATTGTTTTTTTTATTTTGAATTAATTATTTTTGATAAATAATTTCATTCGTTGACAAAATACCTATCGAATGAAATTTATCGTTTTATACTCGATCAATCGTATGATAGAATTCCAAATTTATCGTTACATTTCGATATCGTGTACTCGATATCGACTCAGAGAATCCGAGCCCAGATTTTCTGACATCCAAAATGTAAGAAAAACATCAAAATTTCGAAAAAAAAATTTTTGGAAATTTGTTTTGCACCACAAAGCTCCATATATTTAACATGAAGCAAAACAGTACATTATTTTAAAAATATCCTAATACTTTATAAATTCAATTGTTTTATAAAGATTTTGAATGTACCAATCACTTAGGAAGCCATAACACAATTCATAAGATTGGAGCAATTTATTTTACGGTTCGAATATCACGTTGTTATACTTAACACGGATTGAAAATATTCATTTAGTAGCATTGTTTAACTCAAAATATTTAAAACATGAAGCAACTTATAATTTAATACTTAAACCAATTTTAGAAGATCTTAAAATTTTAGAAAAATCCGGTATAGAAACTAATATAGGAAATATTTGCGGTAGTTTAACCAGTTTTACGCATGACAATTTACGATCCAACGCCAACCTTATGTTAGGTTTTTCGTGTGGTTTTAATGTTAACTATTATCAACCAGTTTAATTCGGTTGAAATCGTTTATCTGCAAAGAAAGGAATCATTGTATGTCCTTAACGATTTAAAATTTAAATGACTTTAAAAAATAGCACGGTTGGTAATGCATGTTTTATTAGAGGGTGTAGTTCCCTTCATAATATTTATTTAATTACTTAGTAACCTCAAAAATAATAAATTTTGAACAAATAAATAATTCACAGCTATAACTTTGAATATTTAAATAGAAAAGTTACACCAACATCTTCAGTTAATAAAGATTCATTAGGACTTTTCATTAGGCGGGCATTACACGTTGGGTTCGTAGGTTTTGTTAATAGTTTTAAAAATTGTGTTTTCAAAAAATTCGGGTTCAGATGGAATTAATATACTTGAAAAATTAATTGAAGAACATTTGCTGATTCTATTAAATATTTATTTTTTTCTAAAAAAGCCATAACATTTGATAAATTTCATAATTTGCATGTATGAAGCCGAAGAAGATTTTAATGTACAAAACTTAGTTGCTAAACTATTTTGTGCAAATGAAAATCAAAATACTTACGAAATTGTAATTTCTAGAAGAAATAATAAATTTTATATTTTAAAAAAGTATTAAAAATTATATTTGCAGCTCCGTCAAGCCGCACCTCCATGACATAAAAATAAAAATTAACATTACCAGAATTAGGTGCTATTTATCCATCACATTTAAAAATGTGGTGTTTCAAAATTAATGGCTCTTTTTAATAGCTCGACATCTTTTATTTTTTAAATAGCATCTAAATAGCACCTAATTCTTGTAATAATAATTTTTATTTTTATGTAATGGAAGATGAAGAGGAAAAAAATATTAAATTTATACCTTAATTTCCAACCGTGTACAGTTTTGCCTATTAATAGCTTTTCGTTGTGTAAAGTCATCGTCGAGAGAAAACCCAGTTGCATTTGCAACTATCTTATTAATTTTGATGTTATAACAAGCCAGAGGATTTTTCTGATGTTCACACCATTTTATTTTTTTCAAAATAATACAATATATGAATTGCCTTTCGTTTACAATACCTCATAGTGTCATAGTTCTACATGATGCGCTTTTTATAAATTTTGCTTTTGACAAACCCGGCACTTGTTTTTCGTATTTTTAATATACATATAGACCAAAGCAGTATATGTCCTATACTCCACAATTAAAAACAAATTTATTTCGACGTTTTAGTTGAAAAACTAACTTAATATCTTTCGAAAGTTAAAAAATTTGATGAAGAAACAGTTCAAATATATTTAACTGTTTGTACAAAACACAACTTAGAAGAGACATAAATAAAATGAACAAAAATCTTATTTTTTTTAGCTTCTGGGGTTTAAAATTTTTATTATTATAAGACAAGGGTATACAAACTTTTTCAAAGAATATAATTTTCCCTGATGAATAAAATGATTTGCAATGACTTACTGGTATATATCTATGATATGATGGGTTGTGTTTTTTGAATTATACTACGAAATATTATATAAATTTTTGGAAAATAAATTGTTTTTCAAAATTAAATTAAATTTGTATAATATCTAAATTAATATAATCTTTAAATAAAAAACATTGTATTTTGTTTTAGATTAAGATAGCACGAAGAAGATTTTTTGAAGCAATTAAGTTACTTATTTTTAATAAATATCTTAAATTCACGCTTATACACTAGAGCTATATAGTAATATGTATATCATTTTGTATATCAACTATGTGTCCCTTTTATGTTACCAAAGTCACCTTCTTTATATAACTCTTAATAAATCCATTAACCGGCATATTTCCATTTCCTCAAAAGAATTAGATTAAAATAATTTAAGAAATTATTGTG
This sequence comes from Empis stercorea, assembly GCA_949752835.1. NCBI lineage: Eukaryota > Metazoa > Arthropoda > Insecta > Diptera > Empididae > Empis > Empis stercorea. The sequence continues at coordinate 67,630,204 of OX457085.1, forward strand.
TCTGTTGAAAATGTATAAATAAAACTCAACGAAAATTTAAATAAAGAATATTGTTATCCTAATTGTGCTCACTAGATTATGATTATGAATGACGCTAAAAGCTTGTTACAACTTATAAATGAAGCACATTATAATTGGACCATAAAAATATACACTAAAAAAATAACCCCGTAAATAACTAACGGAGAATTCCCATTGAAATAATATATTACGGACACCATCGATATAGAAGATATATGGATAAGGCATAAATGTTCCCTCTCTTTTTAACACATTAAAATTTTAATATATTGAAAAATTGTTTATGAAGCCACGATTTTGGTAGTTCTCTTTCCTTTTGCTCGAACAAATGTCAAATTATTATTTGACAAATATTATAACAGATGATTTTAGATTTACAGGGCTGGCTTATTTTTTTAATTTTAGGAGTCTTGGTATAAATTAAAAATATTAACTAGTTAAACAAAATTACTCTATTTTACTTTCCATTTGTATAATTATCGTTGCGCGACCTAAAATATTCCTTAGGATGATCTTTACATGTATTTTTCAAAACAAAAAAATTTATCTCTTTAAAAACTGCTGCCCGAATTAAAAAAACCTAGTCCGGCTCTTATTTGCGATTTATTAATTTTGACAATTCGGCTAGCAAAAAAAGAGACAACTATATCCGGCGTGGCTTCAAATTTTTATATTTATGCCTTATCCATATATCTTCTATATCGTTGTTCGTACCCGTAAAATGCAACGGATTTTCCGTTAATTTTTAGTAAATTTTGTCATTAATACGGATATTTCACTTAGAATTCTAACATTATATTTGTACGGAAAACGGAAAAAATTGTTAACTTGTGTCCGTTGAAATTATGAATTTATACTTACAGATTCTTAAGAAAGTTCCCGTAAACTTCACGGATATTTTTTTTTTAAAAGCATCACATAAGTTTTTTTTTCTTCCTTGATATTTTACAAAAACATTTCGTGGTTTACTAAATTTTTCTACGGAAATTTCCGTAAAAAAATTATCAAAAACGAATGAATTGTTGTTTACAAAAATTTTCCTTAAATTTTAATAGTGTTCCCGTAAATTTATTAATATTACTATCAGTTTACTAATATTTTTCGTAATTCCTAAGAAAGTTTCCGTAGATTTTACGGATATTTCCGTGGATTTTAAAAGCAGTACTAAGATTTTACAGACATATCGTAGTAAGTTTACTAAGGTCTAAGGTAGACATATCGTAGTAAGTTTACTAAGTGGAATTTAAAACGTTGTAAAGTGAAGTATTATTGAAAATAAAAGTGAAAATAAAACAAAAGTGGAAAATAAAACAAATATCAAGGAAAATAAGAAAAGTAAAAATAGTAATTATATTAAAAAAAAGTAGTGAGAACATTATTCGAAATAAAAAAGAAGACTTGCTAAGTTTGAAGAATTTATTGAAATTGTGGGGAATAAAACACGATTATCTCAAAAATTGAAAGGTATTACGATTTTTTATTCCTTAAAAAAAGATTTTATTTTTCATTTAACTGTTTTGAAATATATACCATGTTTCCATGCACGGAGTTGAGTTGAGTTATCGTTCAGTTGAAAAAATTCAAATTTCAACCCCAGTTGTTTCCATGCAAAAACTCGAGTTGAGTTGAGTTGAACTGACAGTTCTGGTAACACGATATAAAACAGGTTATTTTATTTCATAATAATTAAATTTATGTCATTAATTTATGTCATTAATACAACAATTTACCGCCGTACCTTTCTAGACTTAAATTACTTGAACTGACTTCACTCTCTTCTAGACGTGACCTACTAATATCTTGTTTCACTTTCGATGTCTTGAATAATAACATTAATGTTAGTTTTATATCCAACGGGATAAAATTTAACAATGACGTAAGACAAACAAGACACACATCCTTACTTAAGGTTTCTGCTCATCGTACGGAATATGGTAAAAATGAACCTATCAATATATGTTGTATGGTTTTCAATTATTACAGCTCCTGCTTTTCGCCAACAATATCTAAATTAGTGTACAAATCCAGACTTCGCAATATCATAATATAATCCCATCCCTTACATCCTTTAACATTACTTATCATACGCATATTGTTAATTAATTATATTAATTTTAATTTTAATTTTAAGAATACCAAATAATGGAAAAATTATTTCCTTTTGATAATAATATTAAGTATAGTCCAATATTTTTACTTCAATCTTAACTATTATTTTATATAGTTATGTAATATACAATATCTCTAAATTATTATACATATAAAAAACTATTTTATAAGACACTGTTACTTACAATGCACTGTAACTAAGATATTTAATGTAATTTAATGTAATGAAATGTACCTTGTTTGGTAAATAAATAAATAAATAAATAAAATATATTTTTCTCCTCCATTACTGATATTAAAATTTTTACTTCATCGTTACTCCAAAAAAGTCTTCCTCACGCCATTATTATTAAAAAAATAATAATTTTTTGTTCATTTACACATACAAAGATATGAAATGTTAATTTACTAATACAATGACATAACTCAACTCAATCCCACTAGTTTCGTGGAGTTGAAATGGATTTAACGAAAACTCAACTCAACTCGTGTTTCCATGGGGTTCAACTCGAGTTGAACTCGAGTTCAACTCGTCATGGAAACAAGGTAATAGAACAAAACTGGTCAGTGGAGAAGTTGAAACAAGCATCTGAAAGTGAAATACAAAAACTTTTCGATAAAAATCAATTAAAGGATAAAATTATTTTTAAACATAAATTGAAAGCTCTAAAGAACGCTATATTTAACGTGAGTGCAAAAAATTATTAAATTAATTTTTGTAAAATTTCAGGTGGTTTTAAATTCTGTTTGTTTTAAAAAATTTAGGAGCATATTTGTGACAGCTGTAGCATCATTAATTTAATACAAAAGATTAATATTAGTATTTAATACACTTAGTAATAACATAATAATAATAATTGATTAATAACTATAATATAATAAATAATTTTTGTGACATATTAAAATCAGATATTTAAGTTTTCATTTATGAAAAAAAAGTTAAAATGCGTTCTCGCGAAAGCATTATCAACCAGTTTAATTCGTTTGAAATCCTTTATCTGCAAAGAAAAGAATCATTGTATGTCCTTAACGATTTAAAATTTAAATGACTTTAAAAAATAGCACGGTTGATAATGCATGTTTTATTAGAGGGTGTAGTTCCCTTCATAATATTTATTTAATTACTTAGTAACCTCAAAAATAATAAATTTTGAACAAATAAATAATTCACAGCTATAACTTTGAATATTTAAATAGAAAAGTTACACCAACATCTTCAGTTAATAAAGATTCATTAGGACTTTTCATTAGGCGGGCATTACACGTTGGGTTCGTAGGTTTTGTTAATAGTTTTAAAAATTGTGTTTTCAAAAAATTCGGGTTCAGATGGAATTAATATACTTGAAAAATTAATTGAAGAACATTTGCTGATTCTATTAAATATTTATTTTTTTCTAAAAAAGCCATAACATTTGATAAATTTCATAATTTGCATGTATGAAGCCGAAGAAGATTTTAATGTACAAAACTTAGTTGCTAAACTATTTTGTGCAAATGAAAATCAAAATACTTACGAAATTGTAATTTCTAGAAGAAATAATAAATTTTATATTTTAAAAAAGTATTAAAAATTATATTTGCAGCTCCGTCAAGCCGCACCTCCATGACATAAAAATAAAAATTAACATTACCAGAATTAGGTGCTATTTATCCATCACATTTAAAAATGTGGTGTTTCAAAATTAATGGCTCTTTTTAATAGCTCGACATAGCATCTAAATAGCACCTAATTCTTGTAATAATAATTTTTATTTTTATGTAATGGAAGATGTAGAGGAAAAAAATATTAAATTTATACCTTAATTTCCAACCGTGTACAGTTTTGCCTATTAAGAGCTTTTCGTTGTGTAAAGTCATCGTCGAGAGAAAACCCAGTTGCATTTGCAACTATCTTATTAATTTTGATGTTATAACAAGCCAGAGGATTTTTCTGATGTTCACACCATTTTATTTTTTTCAAAATAATACAATATATGAATTGCCTTTCGTTTACAATACCTCATAGTGTCATAGTTCTACATGATGCGCTTTTTATAAATTTTGCTTTTGACAAACCCGGCACTTGTTTTTCGTATTTTTAATATACATATAGACCAAAGCCGTATATGTCCTATACTCCACAATTAAAAACAAATTTATTTCGACGTTTTAGTTGAAAAACTAACTTAATATCTTTCGAAAGTTAAAAAATTTGATGAAGAAACAGTTCAAATATATTTAACTGTTTGTACAAAACACAACTTAGAAGAGACATAAATAAAATGAACAAAAATCTTATTTTTTTTAGCTTCAGGGGTTTAAAATTTTTATTATTATAAGACAAGGGTATACAAACTTTTCCAAAGAATATAATTTTCCCTGATGAATAAAATGATTTGCAATGACTTACTGGTATATATCTATGATATGATGGGTTGTGTTTTTGCTTCATATATTGTAAATATATGAAGCTTTGTGGTGCGGTCTAAATTTCGAAAAATTTTTTTTCGAGATTTTGATTTTTCTGAACGTTTTAGATGTCAGGGATTCAGAATCAGAAAAAAAAAATCCGTGTCCGCCGTACGCCGTACGCCGTACGCAATGTAAAAATACACTTTTTTAAACGCTTAGAAATACTATAAGCACTCGTGCGATTTGTACAAAAATTTCAACATATATAAAGTAAGGATGGACATTTATGCATATGGTATCCTTTTTTTAATAATTTCCCTGCGACCCCCCCTAGCGGAGCGTTGAAAATGCACAATTTTGTGCACTTCAAAAAATACCCCTAAATATAGTCGGATCTCTACATTGTTTTACAGGTATATGTATAGACCATGTTCTTAAATATACTATGTTACACATTCTGCATAAAAATCAGCCTCGTACCTTTAACCCCCTGGATTTTACAGGTGAAAGAATTTTTATGGGACTATTAAATTTGAATTTTTGATATTTAAAATGGTTATAAGATATGTCACATTACAGATAGGGTCTTATAATTTTAAAGTTAGGTATAATAAGTTGGTATCTTTCGAAACCATTCAAAAATACCCCTTTCCCTTTTATTATGGGTGAGCGGGTAATTTTATGAAAGAAGCTGCAGCACCTCAGAGTGGGACTGGATTTAAAAAATGAGAAATTATTTTCTTAAAAATACTATCTTACAACTTGTGCCAAAAATTTATTTCCCTACCTGCAACCCCCTCTAAGCTACATCACTTAGAAATGTTACATTTCAAAATTTATTATATAGTTTATGAAAATTGAATATTTGAAACTTAAAATGACTATAAAATAAGCCGCATTTCAGATAGGGTCTTATATCTTGTAAGTTTGGTATAATAGATTGGTATCTTTTGAAACCATTCAAAAATTTTACCCCTTTCCCTTTTATTATGGGTGAGGGGGTAATTTTATGAAAGAGGCTGCAGCACCTCAGCGGGGGACTGGATTGAAAAAATGAGAAATCATTTTCTTAAAAATACTATCTTACAACTTGTGCCAAAAATTTATTTCCCTACCTGCAACCCCCTCTAAGCTACATCACTTAGAAATGTTACATTTCAAAATTTATTATATTGTTTATGAAATTGAATTTTTGGAACTTAAAATGACTATAAAATGAGCCGCATTTCAGATAGGGTGTTATATCTTGTAGGTTTGGTATAATAGATTGGTATCTTTCGAAACCATTCAAAAATTTTACCCCTTTCCCTTTTATTATGGGTGAGGGGGTATATCTATTAAACAGGCTGCAACACCTCGGCGGGTGACTGGATTGAAAAAATGAGAAATCATTTTCTTAAAAATACACACCTACACCTTGTATACAAAATTGAGACACGTACCTTCAACCCTCTTCATTTTACAGGGGCAAAAATTTCGAAATTTATAGAATAAAAACATATGTATATTATATTTCGAGTATTTAGTATAAATATAGTATTACAAATTCGAGTACTTATTTATAAAAACTTGATTGTAATTTTAAATTGTACAACTTTGGGAGTTTTGTAAAAATCATAATTTTTATTTAATTCTTCGTTTTCACTAAATCCTAGGTGGATCAAAAGGGTATATGAAGCACTCTTCCAAATTGGCAGCTTTTTGAATTATACTACGAAATATTATATAAATTTTCGGAAAATAAGAAATTGTTTTTCAAAATTAAGTTAAATTTGTATAATATCTAAATTAATATAATCTTTAAATAAAAAACATTGTATTTTAGATTAAGATAGCACGAAGAAGATTTTTTGAAGCAATTAAGTTACTTATTTTTAATAAATATCTTAAATTCACGCTTATACACTAGAGCTATATAGTAATATGTATATCATTTTGTATATCAACTATGTGTCCCTTTTATGTTACCAAAGTCACCTTCTTTATATAACTCTTAATAAATCCATTAACCGGCATATTTCCATTTCCTCAAAAGAATTAGATTAAAATAATTTAAGAAATTATTGTGTCTGTTGAAAATGTATAAATAAAACTCAACGAAAATTTAAATAAAGAATATTGTTATCCTAATTGTGCTCACTAGATTATGATTATGAATGACGCTGAAAGCTTGTTACATACAACTTATAAATGAAGCACATTATAATTGGACCATAAAAATATACACTGAAAAAATAACCCCGTAAATAACTAACGGAGAATTCTCATTGAAATAATATATATTACGGACACCAACGATATAGAAGATATATGGATAAGGCATAAATGTTCCCTCTCTTTTTAACACATTAAAATTTTAATATATTGAAAAATTGAAAATTGTTTATGAAGCCACGATTTTGGCAGTTCTCTTTCCTTTTGCTCGAACAAATGTCAAATTATTATTTGACAAATATTACAACAGCTGATTTTAGATTTACAGGGCTGGCTTATTTTTTTAATTTTAGGAGTCTCAATATAAATTAAAAATATTAACTAGCTAAACAAAATTACTCTATTTTACTTTCCATTTGTATAATTATCGTTGCGCGACCTAAAATATTCCTTAGGATGATCTTTACATGTATTTTTCAAAAAAAAAAATTTATCTCTTTGAAAACTGCTGCCCGAATTAAAAAAACCTAGTCCGGCTCTTACTTGCGATTTATTAATTTTGACAATTCGGCTAGCAAAAAAAGAGACAACTATATCCGGCGTGGCTTCAAATTTTTATATTTATGCCTTATCCATATATCTTCTATTTCGTTGTCCGTACCCGTAAAATGCAACGGATTTTCCGTTAATTTTTAGTAAATTTGTCATTAATACGGATATTTTACTTAGAATTCTAACATTATATTTGTACGGAAAACGGAAAAAATTGTTAACTTGTGTCCGTTTAAATTATGAATTTATACTTACAGATTCTTAAGAAAGTTCCCGTAAACTTCATGGATATTTTTTTTTTAAAAGCATCACATAAGTTTTTTTTTCTTCCTTGATATTTTACAAAAACATTTCGTGGTTTACTAAATTTTTCTACGGAAATTTCCGTAAAAAATTATCAAAAACGAATGAATTGTTATTTACAAAAATTTTCCTTAAATTTTAATAGTGTTCCCGTAAATTTATTAATATTACTATCAGTTTACTAATATTTTTCGTAATTCCTAAGAAAGTTTCCGTAGATTTTACAGATATTTCCGTGGATTTTAAAAGCAGTACTAAGATTTTACAGACATATCGTAGTAAGTTTACTAAGGTCTAAGGTAGACATATCGTAGTAAGTTTACTAAGTGGAATTTAAAACGTTGTAAAGTGAAGTATTATTGAAAATAAAAGTGAAAATAAAACAAATATCAAGGAAAATAAGAAAAGTAAAAATAGTAATTATATTAAAAAAAAGTAGTGAGAACATTATTCGAAATAAAAAAGAACACTTGCTAAGTTTGAAGAATTTATTGAAATTGTGGGGAATAAAAAACGATTATACTGCTCAAAAATTGAAAGGTATTACGATTTTTTATTCCTTAAAAAAAGATTTTATTTTTCATTTAACTGTTTTGAAATATATACCATGTTTCCATGCACGGAGTTGAGTTGAGTTATCGTTCAGTTGAAAAAATTCAAATTTCAACCCCAGTTGTTTCCATGCAAAAACTCGAGTTGAGTTGAGTTGAACTGACAGTTCTGGTAACACGATATAAAACAGGTTATTTTATTTCATAATAATTAAATTTATGTCATTAATTTATGTCATTAATACAACAATTTACCGCCGTACCTTTCTAGACTTAAATTACTTGAACTGACTTCACTCTCTTCTAGACGTGACCTACTAATATCTTGTTTCACTTTCGATGTCTTGAATAATAACATTAATGTTAGTTTTATATCCAACGGGATAAAATTTAACAATGACGTAAGACAAACAAGACACACATCCTTACTTAAGGTTTCTGCTCATCGTACGGAATATGGTAAAAATGAACCTATCAATATATGTTGTATGGTTTTCAATTATTACAGCTCCTGCTTTTCGCCAACAATATCTAAATTAGTGTACAAATCCAGACTTCGCAATATCATAATATAATCCCATCCCTTACATCCTTTAACATTACTTATCATACGCATATTGTTAATTAATTATATTAATTTTAATTTTAATTTTAAGAATACCAAATAATGGAAAAATTATTTCCTTTTGATAATAATATTAAGTATAGTCCAATATTTTTACTTCAATCTTAACTATTATTTTATATAGTTATGTAATATACAATATCTCTAAATTATTATACATATAAAAAACTATTTTATAAGACACTGTTACTTACAATGCACTGTAACTAAGATATTTAATGTAATTTAATGTAATGAAATGTACCTTGTTTGGTAAATAAATAAATAAATAAATAAAATATATTTTTCTCCTCCATTACTGATATTAAAATTTTTACTTCATCGTTACTCCAAAAAAGTCTTCCTCACGCCATTATTATTAAAAAAATAATAATTTTTTGTTCATTTACACATACAAAGATATGAAATGTTAATTTACTAATACAATGACATAACTCAACTCAATCCCACTAGTTTCGTGGAGTTGAAATGGATTTAACGAAAACTCAACTCAACTCGTGTTTCCATGGGGTTCAACTCGAGTTGAACTCGAGTTCAACTCGTCATGGAAACAAGGTAATAGAACAAAACTGGTCAGTGGAGAAGTTGAAACAAGCATCTGAAAGTGAAATACAAAAACTTTTCGATAAAAATCAATTAAAGGATAAAATTATTTTTAAACATAAATTGAAAGCTCTAAAGAACGCTATATTTAACGTGAGTGCAAAAAATTATTAAATTAATTTTTGTAAAATTTCAGGTGGTTTTAAATTCTGTTTGTTTTAAAAAATTTAGGAGCATATTTGTGACAGCTGTAGCATCATTAATTTAATACAAAAGATTAATATTAGTATTTAATACACTTAGTAATAACATAATAATAATAATTGATTAATAACTATAATATAATAAATAATTTTTGTGACATATTAAAATCAGATATTTAAGTTTTCATTTATGAAAAAAAAGTTAAAATGCGTTCTCGCGAAAGCATTATCAACCAGTTTAATTCGTTTGAAATCCTTTATCTGCAAAGAAAAGAATCATTGTATGTCCTTAACGATTTAAAATTTAAATGACTTTAAAAAATAGCACGGTTGATAATGCATGTTTTATTAGAGGGTGTAGTTCCCTTCATAATATTTATTTAATTACTTAGTAACCTCAAAAATAATAAATTTTGAACAAATAAATAATTCACAGCTATAACTTTGAATATTTAAATAGAAAAGTTACACCAACATCTTCAGTTAATAAAGATTCATTAGGACTTTTCATTAGGCGGGCATTACACGTTGGGTTCGTAGGTTTTGTTAATAGTTTTAAAAATTGTGTTTTCAAAAAATTCGGGTTCAGATGGAATTAATATACTTGAAAAATTAATTGAAGAACATTTGCTGATTCTATTAAATATTTATTTTTTTCTAAAAAAGCCATAACATTTGATAAATTTCATAATTTGCATGTATGAAGCCGAAGAAGATTTTAATGTACAAAACTTAGTTGCTAAACTATTTTGTGCAAATGAAAATCAAAATACTTACGAAATTGTAATTTCTAGAAGAAATAATAAATTTTATATTTTAAAAAAGTATTAAAAATTATATTTGCAGCTCCGTCAAGCCGCACCTCCATGACATAAAAATAAAAATTAACATTACCAGAATTAGGTGCTATTTATCCATCACATTTAAAAATGTGGTGTTTCAAAATTAATGGCTCTTTTTAATAGCTCGACATAGCATCTAAATAGCACCTAATTCTTGTAATAATAATTTTTATTTTTATGTAATGGAAGATGTAGAGGAAAAAAATATTAAATTTATACCTTAATTTCCAACCGTGTACAGTTTTGCCTATTAAGAGCTTTTCGTTGTGTAAAGTCATCGTCGAGAGAAAACCCAGTTGCATTTGCAACTATCTTATTAATTTTGATGTTATAACAAGCCAGAGGATTTTTCTGATGTTCACACCATTTTATTTTTTTCAAAATAATACAATATATGAATTGCCTTTCGTTTACAATACCTCATAGTGTCATAGTTCTACATGATGCGCTTTTTATAAATTTTGCTTTTGACAAACCCGGCACTTGTTTTTCGTATTTTTAATATACATATAGACCAAAGCCGTATATGTCCTATACTCCACAATTAAAAACAAATTTATTTCGACGTTTTAGTTGAAAAACTAACTTAATATCTTTCGAAAGTTAAAAAATTTGATGAAGAAACAGTTCAAATATATTTAACTGTTTGTACAAAACACAACTTAGAAGAGACATAAATAAAATGAACAAAAATCTTATTTTTTTTAGCTTCAGGGGTTTAAAATTTTTATTATTATAAGACAAGGGTATACAAACTTTTCCAAAGAATATAATTTTCCCTGATGAATAAAATGATTTGCAATGACTTACTGGTATATATCTATGATATGATGGGTTGTGTTTTTGCTTCATATATTGTAAATATATGAAGCTTTGTGGTGCGGTCTAAATTTCGAAAAATTTTTTTTCGAGATTTTGATTTTTCTGAACGTTTTAGATGTCAGGGATTCAGAATCAGAAAAAAAAAATCCGTGTCCGCCGTACGCCGTACGCCGTACGCAATGTAAAAATACACTTTTTTAAACGCTTAGAAATACTATAAGCACTCGTGCGATTTGTACAAAAATTTCAACATATATAAAGTAAGGATGGACATTTATGCATATGGTATCCTTTTTTTAATAATTTCCCTGCGACCCCCCCTAGCGGAGCGTTGAAAATGCACAATTTTGTGCACTTCAAAAAATACCCCTAAATATAGTCGGATCTCTACATTGTTTTACAGGTATATGTATAGACCATGTTCTTAAATATACTATGTTACACATTCTGCATAAAAATCAGCCTCGTACCTTTAACCCCCTGGATTTTACAGGTGAAAGAATTTTTATGGGACTATTAAATTTGAATTTTTGATATTTAAAATGGTTATAAGATATGTCACATTACAGATAGGGTCTTATAATTTTAAAGTTAGGTATAATAAGTTGGTATCTTTCGAAACCATTCAAAAATACCCCTTTCCCTTTTATTATGGGTGAGCGGGTAATTTTATGAAAGAAGCTGCAGCACCTCAGAGTGGGACTGGATTTAAAAAATGAGAAATTATTTTCTTAAAAATACTATCTTACAACTTGTGCCAAAAATTTATTTCCCTACCTGCAACCCCCTCTAAGCTACATCACTTAGAAATGTTACATTTCAAAATTTATTATATAGTTTATGAAAATTGAATATTTGAAACTTAAAATGACTATAAAATAAGCCGCATTTCAGATAGGGTCTTATATCTTGTAAGTTTGGTATAATAGATTGGTATCTTTTGAAACCATTCAAAAATTTTACCCCTTTCCCTTTTATTATGGGTGAGGGGGTAATTTTATGAAAGAGGCTGCAGCACCTCAGCGGGGGACTGGATTGAAAAAATGAGAAATCATTTTCTTAAAAATACTATCTTACAACTTGTGCCAAAAATTTATTTCCCTACCTGCAACCCCCTCTAAGCTACATCACTTAGAAATGTTACATTTCAAAATTTATTATATTGTTTATGAAATTGAATTTTTGGAACTTAAAATGACTATAAAATGAGCCGCATTTCAGATAGGGTGTTATATCTTGTAGGTTTGGTATAATAGATTGGTATCTTTCGAAACCATTCAAAAATTTTACCCCTTTCCCTTTTATTATGGGTGAGGGGGTATATCTATTAAACAGGCTGCAACACCTCGGCGGGTGACTGGATTGAAAAAATGAGAAATCATTTTCTTAAAAATACACACCTACACCTTGTATACAAAATTGAGACACGTACCTTCAACCCTCTTCATTTTACAGGGGCAAAAATTTCGAAATTTATAGAATAAAAACATATGTATATTATATTTCGAGTATTTAGTATAAATATAGTATTACAAATTCGAGTACTTATTTATAAAAACTTGATTGTAATTTTAAATTGTACAACTTTGGGAGTTTTGTAAAAATCATAATTTTTATTTAATTCTTCGTTTTCACTAAATCCTAGGTGGATCAAAAGGGTATATGAAGCACTCTTCCAAATTGGCAGCTTTTTGAATTATACTACGAAATATTATATAAATTTTCGGAAAATAAGAAATTGTTTTTCAAAATTAAGTTAAATTTGTATAATATCTAAATTAATATAATCTTTAAATAAAAAACATTGTATTTTAGATTAAGATAGCACGAAGAAGATTTTTTGAAGCAATTAAGTTACTTATTTTTAATAAATATCTTAAATTCACGCTTATACACTAGAGCTATATAGTAATATGTATATCATTTTGTATATCAACTATGTGTCCCTTTTATGTTACCAAAGTCACCTTCTTTATATAACTCTTAATAAATCCATTAACCGGCATATTTCCATTTCCTCAAAAGAATTAGATTAAAATAATTTAAGAAATTATTGTGTCTGTTGAAAATGTATAAATAAAACTCAACGAAAATTTAAATAAAGAATATTGTTATCCTAATTGTGCTCACTAGATTATGATTATGAATGACGCTGAAAGCTTGTTACATACAACTTATAAATGAAGCACATTATAATTGGACCATAAAAATATACACTGAAAAAATAACCCCGTAAATAACTAACGGAGAATTCTCATTGAAATAATATATATTACGGACACCAACGATATAGAAGATATATGGATAAGGCATAAATGTTCCCTCTCTTTTTAACACATTAAAATTTTAATATATTGAAAAATTGAAAATTGTTTATGAAGCCACGATTTTGGCAGTTCTCTTTCCTTTTGCTCGAACAAATGTCAAATTATTATTTGACAAATATTACAACAGCTGATTTTAGATTTACAGGGCTGGCTTATTGTTTTAATTTTAGGAGTCTCAATATAAATTAAAAATATTAACTAGCTAAACAAAATTACTCTATTTTACTTTCCATTTGTATAATTATCGTTGCGCGACCTAAAATATTCCTTAGGATGATCTTTACATGTATTTTTCAAAAAAAAAAATTTATCTCTTTGAAAACTGCTGCCCGAATTAAAAAAACCTAGTCCGGCTCTTACTTGCGATTTATTAATTTTGACAATTCGGCTAGCAAAAAAAGAGACAACTATATCCGGCGTGGCTTCAAATTTTTATATTTATGCCTTATCCATATATCTTCTATTTCGTTGTCCGTACCCGTAAAATGCAACGGATTTTCCGTTAATTTTTAGTAAATTTGTCATTAATACGGATATTTTACTTAGAATTCTAACATTATATTTGTACGGAAAACGGAAAAAATTGTTAACTTGTGTCCGTTTAAATTATGAATTTATACTTACAGATTCTTAAGAAAGTTCCCGTAAACTTCATGGATATTTTTTTTTTAAAAGCATCACATAAGTTTTTTTTTCTTCCTTGATATTTTACAAAAACATTTCGTGGTTTACTAAATTTTTCTACGGAAATTTCCGTAAAAAATTATCAAAAACGAATGAATTGTTATTTACAAAAATTTTCCTTAAATTTTAATAGTGTTCCCGTAAATTTATTAATATTACTATCAGTTTACTAATATTTTTCGTAATTCCTAAGAAAGTTTCCGTAGATTTTACAGATATTTCCGTGGATTTTAAAAGCAGTACTAAGATTTTACAGACATATCGTAGTAAGTTTACTAAGGTCTAAGGTAGACATATCGTAGTAAGTTTACTAAGTGGAATTTAAAACGTTGTAAAGTGAAGTATTATTGAAAATAAAAGTGAAAATAAAACAAATATCAAGGAAAATAAGAAAAGTAAAAATAGTAATTATATTAAAAAAAAGTAGTGAGAACATTATTCGAAATAAAAAAGAACACTTGCTAAGTTTGAAGAATTTATTGAAATTGTGGGGAATAAAAAACGATTATACTGCTCAAAAATTGAAAGGTATTACGATTTTTTATTCCTTAAAAAAGATTTTATTTTTCATTTAACTGTTTTGAAATATATACCATGTTTCCATGCACGGAGTTGACTTGAGTTGAGTTATCGTTCAGTTGAAAAAATTCAAATTTCAACCCCAGTTGTTTCCATGCAAAAACTCGAGTTGAGTTGAGTTGAACTGACAGTTCTGGTAACACGATATAAAACAGGTTTTTTTATTTCATAATAATTAAATTTATGTCATTAATTTTAATATATTTTTCTCCTCCATTACTGATATTAAAATTTTTACTTCATCGTTACTCCAAAAAAGTCTTCCTCACGCCATTATTATTAAAAAAATAATAATTTTTTGTTCATTTACACATACAAAGATATGAAATGTTAATTTACTAATACAATGACATAACTCAACTCAATCCCACTAGTTTCGTGGAGTTGAAATGGATTTAACGAAAACTCAACTCAACTCGTGTTTCCATGGGGTTCAACTCGAGTTGAACTCGAGTTCAACTCGTCATGGAAACAAGGTAATAGAACAAAACTGGTCAGTGGAGAAGTTGAAACAAGCATCTGAAAGTGAAATACAACAACTTTTCGATAAAAATCAATTAAAGGATAAAATTATTTTTAAACATAAATTGAAAGCTCTAAAGAACGCTATATTTAACGTGAGTGCAAAAAATTATTAAATTATTTTTTGTAAAATTTCAGGTGGTTTTAAATTCTGTTTGTTTTAAAAAATTTAAGAGCATATTTGTGACAGCTGTAGCATCATTAATTTAATACAAAAGATTAATATTAGTATTTAATACACTTAGTAATAACATAATAATAATAATTGATTAATAACTATAATATAATGAATAATTAGACTAAAATTGTACAATATTGTAAACTGTTTCAAATGTCATATCAAGTTTTATGATTTAGAAAAATATTTTAAAGATTTAAAAAGTCAACATTTTTGTACTTTTAATGATTCATATGTCAAAAGTGTAATCAAAAATTTCAAGGGTTTTTTAGAAAACATATAAGAAAATTTCATGCTGCGGCAAGTAGTTTAAATAAGCAAAATAAACACCCACAACCATTTCAATTAATATTAAATAATGAATTTATTAACTCCAGTAACCTTCAAAATGAAAAAAAGTGAAAATTATTTCAAAGACAATTGTCAGGAAACTGACGTTTTTCTTGAAAATTCAAGTAACATTTCTTTAGGAGATGCAGCAGAATTGCTGCATAATGCTCAGAAAAAAGCATAATGGGCTCTGATAAAATCAAATGATATGAAAAAGTTTGGGAACGATTGTTCACTACAAATTTTAGTTGACCAGATTAATGATTTAGAAAATAATGGAATAGATTTTGAATTTGAAAATACCACAATAACAGTTAAGTTCTTATTAGGAATAATTCTTGGAGACAATCTGGGATTAAATTGTATTTTAGATATGCGAAGATCTTTTTCTGCCAATTCATTTTGTAGATTTTGCACCGATGACAAGCAAGTTACCCAAACCTTGTGTATTGACAATGGAGAGACCTTGAGGAATGAGTCTAATTATAAAACTCATTTAGAGTTAAACAACCCATTTTTAACTGGAATCAATCAAAATTCAAGATTAAATCAAATAAGATCTTTTCATGTTACAACCAATTTTTCTGTAGACATTATGCATGCCTTATTTGAAGGAGTATGTCGTTACGATATGTGCAAAATAATTATATCATAAATAACAATTATATTTCGCTAGATGCACTAAACTATAAAAACAAAACTAAAGTTATGGAAAATCTGAAATTGGAAATATATCACCACCACTTACCATTCAACGTTTAAAAAACAATAATTTAAATATGTCTGCCAGAGAAATGTGGACATTTGTTCATTTATTTCCATTTATTCTGGGTGACGAAATTCCGGAAAATTGCCAATCTTGGAAACTCTGTTGTTGCTTGCTCAAGATAATTGATTTGCTTTTGTTACCTAAATTTTCTCCTGAGACTTTGTTATATTTAAAAGAAATGATTAAAAATCATAATCAAATGAATATAGATCTCTTTAATGAAACATTAAAACCAAAGTTCCACATTTTAATACATTATCCTTTCATTATTTCTATGTCTGGGCCACCTCGTTTTTATTCTACTTTCCATTTTGAATCAAAGCATCAATATTTCAAAGGCTATGCTAATAATACAAACTCAAGAAAAAATATTGTTCTTACTTTGTCAATTAAATATCAACTTCACTTTAGCTATCAACATATTTTCCCTAACAAACATGATTCCATTAAAACCAAAAATTTTCATAAAATTGAAAGTTCTTATAAAAGTAAAATTTTAGAAGAATTTAATATTCAACCACATTCTAGTGAATGCTATAAAGAATTGAAATATAAAGGAACCATTTATAAATTTGGTTATTATTTGACATCATATAATATTGATCTTCTTTTGTATGAAATCAAAATATTTAATATTAGAATATTAAATATTTTGATTGAAACACATTTTTAAAGTATTATTTCACATAATAATAAAAATAAAATTCTTAAAAATAAAAAATAAAAAAATTACAGTTGTTTAAATTTTCTCAATTTTGTTCGATACAGTCCTTGTATCGATACAGTCCTTGTATCGAACAAAATTGAGAAAATTTAAACAACTGTAATTTTTTTATTTTTTATTTTTAAGAATTTTATTTTTATTATTATGTGAAATAATACTTTAAAAATGTGTTTCAATCAAAATATTTAATATTCTAATATTATTTAAATTCTTTTTTTAGTTTAAGTCGAATGCCCTTCATTAGGTTCTGAACAGTGGAATTTTCTATTTTTTTTGTAGATCGTTTCCATTTACGAGTAAAATCTGCCAAGTTTGTTGCTGGTTTTTCGGTGATCTTCAATGTGTTTTTAATTAAAGCCCAATACCTTTCAATTGGTCTACACTGTGGCACATTTGGTGGAATTGTATCTTTAGGAACAAAAGTGATGTTATTCTTCTCCATGAAATTTATTGTATTTACTGCGTAATGAGAAGAAGCTAGATCAGGCCAGAATATAGTGGATGTATTGTGCTTTCGTTGAAAAGGCAATAAACGTTTTTTCAAGCACTGGTGTATATAGATTTCTTGGTTGATTGTGCCTTCCGTCACAAAAGCATCGCTCCGTTGGCCGCAATCGCAAATTGCCTGCCAAACTAAAAATTTTGTTCCAAATTTCTCGATGGCAATTGTTGTTTTAGAAACTGGAAGAGTCTCGTTATTGTACTTCGTGTAGTACTGGGGACCAGGAAGAGTCGAAAAATCCTTTTTGACATATGTTTCGTCATCCATGATGATATGAGGATTTTTCTTACAAATCAACCCATACAATTTTCGAGCTCGTGTTTTTATTACTTTATTTGGACAAAATTAATTCACGACGTTCTTCCTCGTTCATTATACGAGCCCAAACGCAGAATAGTTGGTCTACCTTAAGGTTTTTTGCTAATTTCAACTTAAAGCTTCCGAAAATTTATTAAAACAACAATACATTCAAATTATTTTTTAATAATTAACAAAATAGATTTATTTTCTTTCAAAATTAATAAAAACAATATTAAAATTAATTAAAAATAGTGATAAACTGTAATTTTTTATTACGAGCTAACTAAGCATAATAGTTGGTCTACCCTGATTTTGGTGCAAAATAGTTGGTCTACCCTGATTTTGGTGCAAAATAGTTGGTCTACCCTGATTTTGGTGCAAAATAGTTGGTCTACCACTGGATTCTTAACCATATACTAATAAAACTGCACAATAAACTAACGGAATTAATACAAAGCAGTTTCAAAGTCATTATTGCTAATTATTTCGTTAGAAATTTATCAGTTAATTGTTAGAAATGGCACGTGGAGTACCATTATCAGTTGATATGAGAATATCAATTATAAAATTGTTTAATGATGGAAAATCAAGTTATGAAATTGCCAAAAATTTAAATATTGCTCGGTCATCCGTCCAAAATATTATTACCTTAAATAAAAAAACTGGTGACATTAAATTAAAAAAAAAACGGGGCGTCCACCAATTGCAAAGCCAGCTGATTGTCGTGCGCTAAAAAGAATTATAAAAGAAAATCGACGAGAAAATGCTGCTGCGATAACTGTCGAATGGAGAAAACATATTAAAAAGGACGTTTCTGTTGATACCTGTAAAAGGACATGCAAAAAGATGGGCTACAAATTTTATAAAGTAAGTTAAAGATCTTAAGACTTTTTTGTTCTATTTTAAAATTATAATTTAAAAAAAAATTGTTATCGATAGGCTAAAGAAAAGCCACTGCTTACAACTAAGCAAAAAAGAAGAAGATTGGAATGGGTTAAAAGTCACAAGGACAGGACGCTAAGACAATGGAGGTCTGTAATTTGGAGAGACGAGTCGAGGTTTGAAGTGTGCATTGGTGACAACAGAAAACGTGTTATTCGCACTGCCAAAGAAGCATTCCATAAAAATTGCTTGAAGCGCACTGTCAAGTTCCCGGCGTCATTAATGGTATGGGGTTGTATGTCGGGTCGAGGAGTTGGTCAGCTACACTTCGTTGTTGGTTTGGTTAACGCTCCAAAATACCAAGCAATCCTCGAAGAAAAGCTTCTTCCGTCTATTCCCCTGTTGCAATCTCCTGAAGGAGAATATATATACCAACAGGATGGTGCTTCGTGCCACACGGCTAAATCAACAAAAGCGTGGTTAAGGGCTCAGAGCATTCCTTTAATGGAATGGCCTTCTAGCAGCCCGGATCTCTCCCCAATAGAGTCGCTATGGCACAAAATGAAAAAAAAACTACGTCAGCAACCGGCCAGGACTATTGAGGACCTGCGTACGAAATTGGAAGGTATTTGGCACTCGACAACTGTGCAAGAATGTGAGGACCTTGTGTCAACAATGCCCCGAAGAATTCAGGCAGTTCTGAAAAATAAGGGGGATGTAAGCCAGTGGTAGACCAACTATTTTGCACCAAAATCAGGGTAGACCAACTATTATGCTTAGTTAGCTCGTAATAAAAAATTTGAATGTATTGTTGTTTTAATAAATTTTCGGAAGCTTTAAGTTGAAATTAGCAAAAAACCTTAAGGTAGACCAACTATTCTGCGTTTAGGCTCGTATAACAAGTAAATTAGTAAATTTTGCAAAACCGAGTACGTCATTAATTTTTAAAAGGTTGTAGCCTACTATGATTCAAATATAATTATTATTCACAAAAAAACCGTTAATCGTTAACGATTTGAAAATTCTCAATTTTGTTCGATACAGTCCTTAAAAGAAATTGTCATAGATTCAAATAATGCAAAAATTGTTAAAATTATTTGTATGGAGTCATTTAAATGTCTTTTTAATGAACATTATCAATCGTATCTCTTAGAAAGGGTTGAAAATAAAGTAAAAATTATCTCAATTGAAGACTTTGAAACAGCGCCTATACATATTAATTCTCTAAAAAATAATCAACAAGCTATTCGTCAAAAAAAATATCATTAAGACATATTTTGCTGTTTATTAATTATGTAATTTTTTAAAAATTAATTTAGATTATAAGTAATTTTAATTGAATAAGAAAAAAATATGTACACAGACAACGAAGGAGATCATTTTTTATCCGATTATCTAAATTTAAACACATCCAACAATTTAATTAATTTGCAAAATGATAATTTAAACAATTCGGTTGAAATGGATATTCCGAATAGTATGCATTCATCTTTGCCTACTGACGTAAATGCTGAAACCACTTTGCATGACGTAAATGCAGAAACTATGCCTTTACTTCCATCACTTGAAGTAGAAAATACCAATGGAATTCAGATAATAGAATTGATCGGAGAAGACAGAAGCCTTTATGAAGTATTAGAAGAAATATGTAAAAGCTATGCTTATTTTCTTTATACACGATGCAAAGGTATTCATAACTTATATGTTATAGAATAAAAAATTTTTAAATTTATTATAATATAAGCTACATTCACAGATTGCCAAATCTGTATCGAAGATTTAAAAATAATTGAAAGACCAGAAATTATGGAATTAATTCCATCATCAAATCTTAGCTGCAGGGTACAGTTTATCCATGGACTGAATAAATGAAAACAAAAACAAGTTTGTATTTGCAAAATATAAAAAGCAAATATGAATTTCTTTTTTTCAGGGTATTTCTAATAAATGTAACTACTGTTCTAATAATAGTCTGCTAGAAGACTCACTGGAATTGCACTCTCAGGAAAATAATGAAACATATGGAAATTCACATAATTAAACTAGAATACATATAAAGTTACTTCCAGATATTATAAAGATTGAGTTAAAAGTTAAAAGAAAAATATGAAAAAAATGGATTACTCATGGAGAATGATAGAAGAATATTATCCAGCGCTTTTATTCATTATTTTAAAAATAATAATTACTTAAATATAAAGATTATGGATGATATAGGTGCTCAAATAACTACTTTTTTTCCTACTGAAAGCAAAGTAAATATAATTGTAAAATATATTTGTACTCAATAATGATGCTATTCCATTATTTTTAAATCTTATTTAGAATTCATGGTACGAGCACATAAAGGGGAAACGAGCTAGTGGCAGACTATATTGTAAACTTTATAATGAAAGTAGAGGAGCCAAAGATAATACTGAATTGGATGCAAACATTGAAGTTGAAAATAATCAAATCTACTCAACAAGATACAATAATAGCGAAGAATCAGGTATTATTAGTTTGTTAATTGGTATTTTTTTAAATATTGTGTTATACTATACAGAACTTGACGCAGAGCAAAATAAAGCCTGGCTGAAAAATCATATGCAGCCCTTTAATGAAATTTTGGAATATTGGAAAAAAACGGTGTCTTATCGTCGTCTTTATTTTCAAAAACATCTTGCTGATGAAAATGTTGCTGCAATAATAGCTGAATGGCCAAGCTACAAGCTCCCGGAAGCACATATTTTGGTAAATTTCAATTATTTTTAATTGTTATAGTAAATATAATATTATTTATAATCCATAGATCGATATTGACTTCAGGCATATGTTCCCAACAACTGGCAACGCTTTTTATTCCAAATGGGAGAAATAACCAAAATATGTTCGTGAAATATTTAAAACTAATATTCTTCCTTCATCTAAATATTATACTTTGCTTCAAGAGTATGTGGCACATGAAAATAGCTTGAGTGCAAGTAAATTTTGTTCTAATTAAGATAAGTTAAATGTAGCACACATTACTTATACAATAATCATATATTAGTTACAAAATATACACACACTTATGTAGTTATTATCGATTGTATTCTACGTTTATATTTGTTCTATAATAATATTTATAACTTCTCTTTATATCATTTGCAGATAACAAGAACGCATTTCTTCTTCACTTTCTCCATAATACGCTTAAGCCGACACAAGTTTATAAACTGGAAGGAGTTTCTAAAAAATTTACGGTTGAAGATTCCCAGAATTCTATTATCATGGTTATTAATAACGCAAATCAATTTGAAGAAAAATTGAAGGCAATATATGGGAAGAATATTCAACCATTTACAATTTGTCAAGGTGAATCTATCAGAAATTTTAAACAAACAATTTCTTAATAGCTGTTGATACATGCTTTAAAATAATGAATTTATTCAACCTGTTGTGAATTGAAGCACCCAGTACTTCAATTCGCAACCAAAAAACAGCAAATTTAACTATTTTGAAATAATTTAAATTTATTGATTAAATTCGCAAAATAATTAAAAATAAAATTAGAACAATAATTTGAAGAACTGATTGGCTAACCAAAATATCGCATGCAATATTTTGAAAAACCAAGAAGCTCTTCAACCAAATAAATTAGCTGTTTTTTGGTAACCAAAACTAAGTCTACTTTGGGGTGTCAAGTAGACACCAGTTAAATTATTAAAGTAGAAGTCTAAGTTCTAAAAATAAAAAACTAAAATTTTGTTAAAGTTCCCGTAAAAGTATATTGAAAATTAAAATTAAAATTTAATTAACTTATTAAAATTTAAAGTCTAATTAATTTAAAAAGTTTAAAATAAAATTTTATTCTATGATAAAATTTTATGGTATTTTGTAGTAAATTAATTTACTAAATTAAAATAATACATAATTAATAAAATTTTAACTATTGATCAAAATAATACGTAAAAATGTCAAAATTCTAGTACAAGTGATGTAAAATAAATTATAAATTAAACATTAAAATAAATAGTTCAACGATAAAATAATAAATAAAATAAATAATAGTATTAAATAAAAGTTAATTAAATAATAAAAAATAGTGTTTTTATTTGGTAATAAGAGAAAAGAAAATAATTATAAAAGATAACTTCTATAACATTGGCGCTGCGGACAGGATAGGAACTACGTTTCCTATCTAAAAAAAATCTGTGTTCGGTAAAACGAATTTGAAAAAATTAAAATATAAAAGAGATATATATAAGTACATATATTAAAATAAATTAAAATAGTATCGGAAATAGACAAAAAATAATATAAATTTTAATAAAAAAAAAATTTTAAATACAAATAAAAAAAAAAATTTAATAAAAAGTGGTAGCTGGTAGCAGTTGAAGCAGATAATTTTAAAAGAGAAGCTGTAAAATAGCAGGAGCCGTAGTAGCAGTTTCTACACAACACAAAAAAAACAGTAAAAGTAGTAAGTGCGATTTAGTTTTCTTTAAAAAAAAAATTTATATAAAAAAAATATATATAAATCGTTTGTATAAAATGAATAAAACGAAATCAATAGGAAGATACGGATCTTTATTATTCTACATAATTATAAATAATCCTGAATTAATTATACTCATAATGGAAAATAATAAAATATACTTTTTGGCCAGTTACTAATTTAAATAAAATTAAATTTACAAAATTGTAAATTGTTAAAATTGTTTAGATTAAAATTGAAAAAAAATTTGTCCAATTTAAAAAATTAAAAAAATTGTGAAAAGTAAAAAATTAAAAGAAAAATTGTTTAACATATTTTTTTTTAAGGATAAATATGTTTAAATTAAAAATTGATTTTTTTTGTAAAATTAGAAAATTGAAAGGCAATAATAAATAGTAAAATTTGTTTAAATTAGGAAATTTTAAAGAATATTTTATAAAAAATAATGAAAAAAAAAAAGTTAAATTAAAATGTAATTTTTATAATAAAGAAAATCAATAAAGAAAAAATAAATACATTCTAAAATGATCAAGTAAAAAAAAATACAATAAATGCATATACCATATGTACACATAAAACAATATAAAAGTATATAAATTTTTATACCTTAACCTATCCTAATATTGAACCTAGTTTCATTATGCGTTTTTAGCAATTTGTAATAAGTTTATATTAAGGTTTTTTTTTGTGAAATATAATACATAGAAGTGTATTTATAAAGTTAAATTCGAATATAAAATAGGGTAGCAAAACCAATTACGGAGTAATGTTTAAGTTGCTTTAATTTGACACAAAACTGTGTAAAGAAAGTGCAGAATAAAATTTTGCACTAAGTTGACACAGGGCTGTGTAAAAACAAAGAAACTTAATAAAAAAATTTTAACATAAGTGTTAAAATTTTAATAAAATTTGGTTTAACTAACCAACAATTTTTTTCGTTACCCTATATTTACATTTTATATAAAAATTTCATTAATTTTTTTTGTTCGTAATGACGAAAATTAATTATACATATATTTAAAGGGATATATATATATATTTTCAAAATACGTTTGATCATTTTTATATAAAATATTGTTGTCAACTTAATTGATATTAATATTAATAGTTTAAATGACGTACGTAAGTTTCATTAGAACAAAGCGCGTTTTTTTTGTAAAAGCATTCATATTATGAAAATTTATTAACAAATTTTTTTTTTTTTTAATAAAAATTTTATTGCATAATTTTAGGAGTTAGGGAATTTATATTTCTTTTTATGTAAAAAAAAAAAAAAAAATTTTATTACATATATTCAGGAATAAAAATAAAATAAATAAAAATGAGTATTTTATTTTAAATAATTTTATTAAATTGGAATGATTTTCGTTAAATAAGATAAAATTTAAATTAAAAATAATTTTTAGGAAAAATACAAACACAATTTTTCGAGCTTAAAATATTTTTCAGAATAAAAAATTTGACCCCTAAAAAATAAGTATACAAAATTTTTTTTCACTTTTTACTGAAATTTAATAAAATTATGACCCCTAAATCATAATATAAAAAAAAGACGAAAAAGCTAAAACAAACATCGAAAATATAGAAGAAGAACCAAATTTAGAAGTTTTAAATAAAACCAATTTTTCTGATTTTTTACACCAAGTGCAGGAAGATAGAGTGTCGGAAAACAGGAAAAACTTTAGAACATTAAGATCCGAGGTAAAATATAATAGGATTGGTCCAATAAGAAGACCTAGAAAAGCAAGGAAAAATAAAGTGATTATTACTAAAACGGAAAGAAGAAGTTTAAATATTAAAAAATCCAACGAAATGAATCCAATAAATGACCCCCATTTCTTTAGTAACAGAACAATGAATAGGCCAGGACCGTCAGGGTTAAATTCGACCCCTATTCCGCCTCCACCACCACGTCAGTTACCCGTACAACATGAATGCAACGCGGAAAATTTCACTAATGACAACTCTTATCATTTGGAACCAACGCTCCTACCGGTTGAAAAAATTATTAAAACATTCTTGGTACACGTTCCAACATTTTCAGGTGTAGGATTAGATATCGAAAATGAATTAAATAATTTCTTAGAATTGGCTAAACAAGCGTACGACTTAACGAAAGAGGAGCAAAAGGGAATATTATTACGAATTCTAATCACAAGTAAATTAACAGGTGAAGCTAACGCACTTTTTAGATATGCCAATGTGGAAAACTTTAATCAATATAAGGATATTTTAAGAAATCGTTTTATAGAAAGCAAAGATATGGCTACGTTAGCATCGGAAATTATGTGAATGTACCAATATGAAACGGAAACAGTAGAACTTTTTGGAGAACGAATTTCGAAAAATTAGCGGCATACCGTAATAGAGTAAATGAACGCTACCATAACGAAGGTAGAGCGCTCATAAATGAAATGGAAATAACTGCGAAAAGAATATTTTTGGGAGGACTGCGATCAGCAGAGTTGAAACAATATTTACTATTCGAAAATCCGAAAAATTTACGATAGGAGCAGCTCGACAGTATCTGAACGAAACTCGAAATTTAGGAGGCATTGCGAATTCGAATAACAGTCAAACAGTCGTAGGAGATCAAATGCTGACATTAATTACGACAATGATGAAAAAATTAAACGAAAATGGACTACAAGCAGAACAACCCAACAAAAACAAATTTAGTAATGGCAATAATCAGAGAAATTTTAGCAATAATAATAACTTTAATAAAAACCAACAACATAATAATAACGCGCGCAATAATTTCAACGTTGGAAGTAGAAATCCAAATAACAACAACAACAATTTTAGTAATTATAGACAATTTTCAAATAATAATAATAATAATTTTAATAACAATAAGACCCCGTTCAATAACTAGTTTGTAATTTCCTAATGTGTAATATAAGTTAATAAAAGAAATTGACAATCATTTGATGCCGCTTTCAAGTCCAAATATGTGGTTGTTTTTCTTGGAAAATGAACAAGAAATGACTAGTTACTGCAAACGAACAACCTACAAGACAAAATTAGACGGAGCAGGGATATTAACATTACTTGACGATTGCGTATTTACGGTAAATCATTTGGAAATCCCCTACCAAAAAGTATACAAAAAACAGATTAACGAGACAAAAATTACACTATGGACACCACCAAATGATACAATTCTAAACAATTTTGGACATATATTACAAAAAAAAAACCCTTACACAAAATAGGACAAAAATATTGAAATAATGGACATAAATAAATTGACGGAAGAGTTTAAAGAGCGGGGCAAGGGTCTCAAGGAAATCAGGGATGAATTGGAAGGGGAGCGTAAACGCTCGGAGACGGAAGATTACAATGACCTCATTAAAAATTGCCATACAGGAGGTATAGGAAGTATACTTGTCATAATAATTTTATTTTGTGTTTATAAAATATTTAAAAGGTTATGTAAAAACAAAAACGAAAGCTCAAAAAATCGAAAAATTGAAATACAGCTTATATCCCAACCCATAGTAGAACCTAAACCCGAACCTAATTATTTAGAGCCTATTAATTTCTCACCACAAACTAATTCTATTAATTTCCCACCACATACTAATCTAAAATTACCTTTGTCCAATAATTTAAATAAAAACCTTAATTTCAATTTTCCTAAATCATATTAAAAAATCTGAAAAAATTTATATACAATTAAACATTAAAATTTGATTTTCAATATATATAAAATAAAATTTAACAAAGAGAATTTGATTTTTTTTACACAAATAAATTATTAAAATAAACATTTAAATAAAAAATAAAATAAAAATAAATAAATATTAAAATTAAAATAAAATAAATTTCATAATATATACAAAATATAGTAAATAATAAAATAAATACTATATATTAAAATATTTTTAAACAATATATATTATTATACATACAAAAAATTTTTTTTTTTAAATATTCTAAAAATATATATTATCTTATACATTTATATACATATAAAAAAATATCTAAATAAAAATTGTTTTTGTACAATTAAGTAAAAATCTAAAATATATTATTTTTTTTAAATAGAAAAATAAAAAAAAATATTGTAAAATAAAAATAAAAATATAATCCAAATTAAATTCTTATTTTTAAAAATATAGTGTTCGAAGTAAAAACTTCGATCAGAGAGAAGGTGTTTTGAATTGAAGTAGAGATAAAGAGAGAAGGTGTTGTGAATTGAAGCACCCAGTACTTCAATTCGCAACCAAAAAACAGCAAATTTAACTATTTTGAAATAATTTAAATTTATTGATTAAATTCGCAAAATAATTAAAAATAAAATTAGAACAATAATTTGAAGAACTGATTGGCTAACCAAAATATCGCATGCAATATTTTGAAAAACCAAGAAGCTCTTCAACCAAATAAATTAGCTGTTTTTTGGTAACCAAAACTAAGTCTACTTTGGGGTGTCAAGTAGACACCAGTTAAATTATTAAAGTAGAAGTCTAAGTTCTAAAAATAAAAAACTAAAATTTTGTTAAAGTTCCCGTAAAAGTATATTGAAAATTAAAATTAAAATTTAATTAACTTATTAAAATTTAAAGTCTAATTAATTTAAAAAGTTTAAAATAAAATTTTATTCTATGATAAAATTTTATGGTATTTTGTAGTAAATTAATTTACTAAATTAAAATAATACATAATTAATAAAATTTTAACTATTGATCAAAATAATACGTAAAAATGTCAAAATTCTAGTACAAGTGATGTAAAATAAATTATAAATTAAACATTAAAATAAATAGTTCAACGATAAAATAATAAATAAAATAAATAATAGTATTAAATAAAAGTTAATTAAATAATAAAAAATAGTGTTTTTATTTGGTAATAAGAGAAAAGAAAATAATTATAAAAGATAACTTCTATAACATTGGCGCTGCGGACAGGATAGGAACTACGTTTCCTATCTAAAAAAAATCTGTGTTCGGTAAAACGAATTTGAAAAAATTAAAATATAAAAGAGATATATATAAGTACATATATTAAAATAAATTAAAATAGTATCGGAAATAGACAAAAAATAATATAAATTTTAATAAAAAAAAATTTTAAATACAAATAAAAAAAAAAATTTAATAAAAAGTGGTAGCTGGTAGCAGTTGAAGCAGATAATTTTAAAAGAGAAGCTGTAAAATAGCAGGAGCCGTAGTAGCAGTTTCTACACAACACAAAAAAAACAGTAAAAGTAGTAAGTGCGATTTAGTTTTCTTTAAAAAAAAAATTTATATAAAAAAAATATATATAAATCGTTTGTATAAAATGAATAAAACGAAATCAATAGGAAGATACGGATCTTTATTATTCTACATAATTATAAATAATCCTGAATTAATTATACTCATAATGGAAAATAATAAAATATACTTTTTGGCCAGTTACTAATTTAAATAAAATTAAATTTACAAAATTGTAAATTGTTAAAATTGTTTAGATTAAAATTGAAAAAAAATTTGTCCAATTTAAAAAATTAAAAAAATTGTGAAAAGTAAAAAATTAAAAGAAAAATTGTTTAACATATTTTTTTTTAAGGATAAATATGTTTAAATTAAAAATTGATTTTTTTTGTAAAATTAGAAAATTGAAAGGCAATAATAAATAGTAAAATTTGTTTAAATTAGGAAATTTTAAAGAATATTTTATAAAAAATAATGAAAAAAAAAAAGTTAAATTAAAATGTAATTTTTATAATAAAGAAAATCAATAAAGAAAAAATAAATACATTCTAAAATGATCAAGTAAAAAAAAATACAATAAATGCATATACCATATGTACACATAAAACAATATAAAAGTATATAAATTTTTATACCTTAACCTATCCTAATATTGAACCTAGTTTCATTATGCGTTTTTAGCAATTTGTAATAAGTTTATATTAAGGTTTTTTTTTGTGAAATATAATACATAGAAGTGTATTTATAAAGTTAAATTCGAATATAAAATAGGGTAGCAAAACCAATTACGGAGTAATGTTTAAGTTGCTTTAATTTGACACAAAACTGTGTAAAGAAAGTGCAGAATAAAATTTTGCACTAAGTTGACACAGGGCTGTGTAAAAACAAAGAAACTTAATAAAAAAATTTTAACATAAGTGTTAAAATTTTAATAAAATTTGGTTTAACTAACCAACAATTTTTTTCGTTACCCTATATTTACATTTTATATAAAAATTTCATTAATTTTTTTTGTTCGTAATGACGAAAATTAATTATACATATATTTAAAGGGATATATATATATATTTTCAAAATACGTTTGATCATTTTTATATAAAATATTGTTGTCAACTTAATTGATATTAATATTAATAGTTTAAATGACGTACGTAAGTTTCATTAGAACAAAGCGCGTTTTTTTTGTAAAAGCATTCATATTATGAAAATTTATTAACAAATTTTTTTTTTTTTTAATAAAAATTTTATTGCATAATTTTAGGAGTTAGGGAATTTATATTTCTTTTTATGTAAAAAAAAAAAAAAAATTTTTATTACATATATTCAGGAATAAAAATAAAATAAATAAAAATGAGTATTTTATTTTAAATAATTTTATTAAATTGGAATGATTTTCGTTAAATAAGATAAAATTTAAATTAAAAATAATTTTTAGGAAAAATACAAACACAATTTTTCGAGCTTAAAATATTTTTCAGAATAAAAAATTTGACCCCTAAAAAATAAGTATACAAAATTTTTTTTCACTTTTTACTGAAATTTAATAAAATTATGACCCCTAAATCATAATATAAAAAAAAGACGAAAAAGCTAAAACAAACATCGAAAATATAGAAGAAGAACCAAATTTAGAAGTTTTAAATAAAACCAATTTTTCTGATTTTTTACACCAAGTGCAGGAAGATAGAGTGTCGGAAAACAGGAAAAACTTTAGAACATTAAGATCCGAGGTAAAATATAATAGGATTGGTCCAATAAGAAGACCTAGAAAAGCAAGGAAAAATAAAGTGATTATTACTAAAACGGAAAGAAGAAGTTTAAATATTAAAAAATCCAACGAAATGAATCCAATAAATGACCCCCATTTCTTTAGTAACAGAACAATGAATAGGCCAGGACCGTCAGGGTTAAATTCGACCCCTATTCCGCCTCCACCACCACGTCAGTTACCCGTACAACATGAATGCAACGCGGAAAATTTCACTAATGACAACTCTTATCATTTGGAACCAACGCTCCTACCGGTTGAAAAAATTATTAAAACATTCTTGGTACACGTTCCAACATTTTCAGGTGTAGGATTAGATATCGAAAATGAATTAAATAATTTCTTAGAATTGGCTAAACAAGCGTACGACTTAACGAAAGAGGAGCAAAAGGGAATATTATTACGAATTCTAATCACAAGTAAATTAACAGGTGAAGCTAACGCACTTTTTAGATATGCCAATGTGGAAAACTTTAATCAATATAAGGATATTTTAAGAAATCGTTTTATAGAAAGCAAAGATATGGCTACGTTAGCATCGGAAATTATGTGAATGTACCAATATGAAACGGAAACAGTAGAACTTTTTGGAGAACGAATTTCGAAAAATTAGCGGCATACCGTAATAGAGTAAATGAACGCTACCATAACGAAGGTAGAGCGCTCATAAATGAAATGGAAATAACTGCGAAAAGAATATTTTTGGGAGGACTGCGATCAGCAGAGTTGAAACAATATTTACTATTCGAAAATCCGAAAAATTTACGATAGGAGCAGCTCGACAGTATCTGAACGAAACTCGAAATTTAGGAGGCATTGCGAATTCGAATAACAGTCAAACAGTCGTAGGAGATCAAATGCTGACATTAATTACGACAATGATGAAAAAATTAAACGAAAATGGACTACAAGCAGAACAACCCAACAAAAACAAATTTAGTAATGGCAATAATCAGAGAAATTTTAGCAATAATAATAACTTTAATAAAAACCAACAACATAATAATAACGCGCGCAATAATTTCAACGTTGGAAGTAGAAATCCAAATAACAACAACAACAATTTTAGTAATTATAGACAATTTTCAAATAATAATAATAATAATTTTAATAACAATAAGACCCCGTTCAATAACTAGTTTGTAATTTCCTAATGTGTAATATAAGTTAATAAAAGAAATTGACAATCATTTGATGCCGCTTTCAAGTCCAAATATGTGGTTGTTTTTCTTGGAAAATGAACAAGAAATGACTAGTTACTGCAAACGAACAACCTACAAGACAAAATTAGACGGAGCAGGGATATTAACATTACTTGACGATTGCGTATTTACGGTAAATCATTTGGAAATCCCCTACCAAAAAGTATACAAAAAACAGATTAACGAGACAAAAATTACACTATGGACACCACCAAATGATACAATTCTAAACAATTTTGGACATATATTACAAAAAAAAAACCCTTACACAAAATAGGACAAAAATATTGAAATAATGGACATAAATAAATTGACGGAAGAGTTTAAAGAGCGGGGCAAGGGTCTCAAGGAAATCAGGGATGAATTGGAAGGGGAGCGTAAACGCTCGGAGAAGGAAGATTACAATGACCTCATTAAAAATTGCCATACAGGAGGTATAGGAAGTATACTTGTCATAATAATTTTATTTTGTGTTTATAAAATATTTAAAAGGTTATGTAAAAACAAAAACGAAAGCTCAAAAAATCGAAAAATTGAAATACAGCTTATATCCCAACCCATAGTAGAACCTAAACCCGAACCTAATTATTTAGAGCCTATTAATTTCTCACCACAAACTAATTCTATTAATTTCCCACCACATACTAATCTAAAATTACCTTTGTCCAATAATTTAAATAAAAACCTTAATTTCAATTTTCCTAAATCATATTAAAAAATCTGAAAAAATTTATATACAATTAAACATTAAAATTTGATTTTCAATATATATAAAATAAAATTTAACAAAGAGAATTTGATTTTTTTTACACAAATAAATTATTAAAATAAACATTTAAATAAAAAATAAAATAAAAATAAATAAATATTAAAATTAAAATAAAATAAATTTCATAATATATACAAAATATAGTAAATAATAAAATAAATACTATATATTAAAATATTTTTAAACAATATATATTATTATACATACAAAAAATTTTTTTTTTTAAATATTCTAAAAATATATATTATCTTATACATTTATATACATATAAAAAAATATCTAAATAAAAATTGTTTTTGTACAATTAAGTAAAAATCTAAAATATATTATTTTTTTTAAATAGAAAAATAAAAAAAAATATTGTAAAATAAAAAAAAAAATATAATCCAAATTAAATTCTTATTTTTAAAAATATAGTGTTCGAAGTAAAAACTTCGATCAGAGAGAAGGTGTTTTGAATTGAAGTAGAGATAAAGAGAGAAGGTGTTGTGAATTGAAGCACCCAGTACTTCAATTCGCAACCAAAAAACAGCAAATTTAACTATTTTGAAATAATTTAAATTTATTGATTAAATTCGCAAAATAATTAAAAATAAAATTAGAACAATAATTTGAAGAACTGATTGGCTAACCAAAATATCGCATGCAATATTTTGAAAAACCAAGAAGCTCTTCAACCAAATAAATTAGCTGTTTTTTGGTAACCAAAACTAAGTCTACTTTGGGGTGTCAAGTAGACACCAGTTAAATTATTAAAGTAGAAGTCTAAGTTCTAAAAATAAAAAACTAAAATTTTGTTAAAGTTCCCGTAAAAGTATATTGAAAATTAAAATTAAAATTTAATTAACTTATTAAAATTTAAAGTCTAATTAATTTAAAAAGTTTAAAATAAAATTTTATTCTATGATAAAATTTTATGGTATTTTGTAGTAAATTAATTTACTAAATTAAAATAATACATAATTAATAAAATTTGAACTAGTGATCAAAATAATACGTAAAAATGGCAAAATTCTAGTACAAGTGATGTAAAATAAATTATAAATTAAACATTAAAATAAATAGTTCAACGATAAAATAATAAATAAAATAAATAATAGTATTAAATAAAAGTTAATTAAATAATAAAAAATAGTGTTTTTATTTGGTAATAAGAGAAAAGAAAATAATTATAAAAGGTAACTTTTATAACAAACCTAAACTATTCTTTACAATCAAAAAATGTATGGTTGTTTATTCAAACTTATTTTTAT
Source organism: Empis stercorea (assembly GCA_949752835.1). Taxonomy (NCBI): domain Eukaryota; kingdom Metazoa; phylum Arthropoda; class Insecta; order Diptera; family Empididae; genus Empis; species Empis stercorea. The sequence continues at coordinate 67,663,775 of OX457085.1, forward strand.
AATATTATTTTTAAAAACGACAATTTAAATTCAGCTATAACTTCTAAATTCGCATATGTAATTAATATAATATGTTTAAATAAAAAATGATTTTGCTTGTTCTGTAATAATTATTTTTATTGTTTTCTGTTGTGTCCTTTTTATTTTCAATTATTTTTCAGATGTCCTTTTGTAAATAATATTTTAACCTTTCAGAATCTAGCAAAATTATGTTAAGTGTAATTTTAAATTATAACTTTTAATATTTAAAACTATTCTGAAATTACATTTAATACAATTTTTTTATTTATCCAGATTAGCTATATACTTACCAAATTATTTATTAAATAATTACAACAAAAAACGTTAAATTTTATCAGATATTTCAGTAGCTTTTACGGATGAACCCGTATAAATATTTAGGATTATAATTGTTGTTCCAAGAATTTTTTGTTGAAAATTTAGTAAAATAAACTAACAAAGTTACCGTGATACTCAGCACTGCTTTGTTAGGTTTACCAACTTATTTTTACCAACAATCTCAACAAATTGTTACGTTAGATTCGACAACAGTTTCTATTAAAAAAAATTAATAATTTCATTTGTAAAGTTAACAAATATTTGTTACGATTTACGGGTACCCAATTTCTTCCTAAGTCAACAATTTTTTGTTGTTGAATTTAACAACCATATCATTTGGATCGGTTTCAACGGACTTATCAGTTGCTTTAGCGGTTAAAATTCGTTGAATTTACGGAACTATTTTTTTTACTGTATGCGGGATATTATATTTATTAATAAATTTAATTTAGGCTCTTATAAAAAAAACTCATCCCCGTTACAATGAAAATCAGTTGACATAACTTAATTTTTTTTATATAAATAGAAAAAAGTATTCATCATATTATTAATTATTTTAATTAAATTATTATACGTGACATACATTTTTAGACTTTCGTTTTATACTTTCATTTGCTTTTTAAAATTTATTTATATACAAATTTTGTATTACAATAGATTGTTTATACATAAGTAATTTTAATAACAATGCCAAAAAAACTGACGTTATTAGTTTTTATTTTCGACTCGTAACTATAAATCAAAAATTTTTAATATTTAATCGACTATGTAATAGGTATGTATTTATAATATTGAGAATTCTACTACATTATTTTTAGTTATTTCCTAATATAAAAATTAATAAGCTCTTTAAACTCTTCTACATATAAACACATCTAAAAAAAGCTATTACTCAAAATTAAATATACTGACCTATATGAATTTAGTACCCTGAAAAGAAGAACATAAAAATCAAAATAATCGTTAATCTTTTTATTCCTTAACCTACGCCATATTTAAAAAAAAACTAAATCACATAAAATATTTTATTCATGTAATGATGTTCCGCAATACAAAATTAAAACATTCTGTTTCCATGCACATAATAGCATAAACATAAACCATTTATGTATATAGTAATACTAATAATAATTCTTCACTATAGCCACATATTTATCTGATATGGACTATAATATAGTAATAACATATTAGTATACGAAACTAAATTTAATTTATCAATCTGCTTGACATATCCTTTTTGTTTTTTAAAATAATAAAATTGGTAAAACAGTCAACATCCATTTAACTTATTTTGTTACTAACAAAGTCATAGTAGTATAATAAATTCGCTATACTATTTTTGTAATAAACTAAAAAATAATAATGAACTTTAAAATGTGTTTTGTATTTTTCATTTATATTTTAAATATAAATGATGATTATATTTGTTAACGACATCCTTCAAAAATATATATAAAAAAACTAAATTTAATTATTTTTTATGCTATATAGTTTATTCAATACTTTATGTTTATGTTATCAAATTAAAAATACAATTTTCTATTATATTTATTAGCTTATGAAAATTACCTCTGTTGTTGTTAAGATGTTAAAGGGTCATCAAAAGAGAATCACCTGAAAGTTTAAGTGTCATTCATAAATGGTAAAATAAACTTTTATTGTTAATTCTATGATATTAAAAAAAAAATGTTTTTAATGAGTGGTTTCAATAAATTTTACATTATGTTTATGAAAATATATTTAAATATATACATTGTATAAATATCGTATATTTTTAATAACCAAAAATGAATAGAAATATCCAAACAATTTTCCAGTCTACAATCTACATACAAAATTTCCATTGAGCATGTTCAAAATTCAAAGAGAACATTTTTTATTTCCACTTTATATTACAAAATAAAAAAAGTGTGTACAATAAGGAGAAAATTTTATCTTTGTAGAAATTTCTCCTTAATTAAACTTTAATATATGTATATAAGTATACATACTATTTAATGTATATATACTTATATATATATATATATATATATATATATATATATATATATATATATATATATATATATATATACATATAGATATAATAATATATATATATATATATTACGTTCAACTTTTGATCCTTAAATATTCACCATATTCATAGACAATACAATAAAATAAGAATCCTTAAAATTCTTGTTATATGCATATTTCATGTATACTCGTATATATTCAGTTACACAATATTTTGCTGATCATTTACCGCCCCTCATTTTTTCCCTAAAAAAATTTAATGTAAAAATCCTTCTCTAAAATAATACACGAAATAATCTACTTTTTTGTTCCTATTATCCTCGTTTCGAATGTCAGTTATACGTAAATAACCGTACGGTGCGGACGTTTTTCCTTATACCAAACACTAAAATTTTGTTGTTTAAAAGATTATACATATATATGTACATATATATTTAAAGCCAAAATTAAACAAATCCTAATAGAATTAATTTTATCCACCTCGTGGGCGATATTAAATAATTATGGAAAGAAATATTTTTTTTTAAATAAAATTAGTTCATAATAAATTTATTTCGGAAATAAAATTCTTTGTTTTGTTATTTATATAATCCTGTGATTTATTTTGATATTTTTGTATTTTACATTTCCTTTTGTATTTGCTTTTCCGTAAAATAGGAAAAAATATTGATTTGAAGAAAAATATGTGAAATATATTGCAAGAAAATTTTTTTTTTATTTTGCTGTCGTGCTATTACAATATTTTTTTTTATCCTTTGTCGAACTTTTGTGAAATCAAAAAGAAAAAAGTTTGCATATCAATTATAGTGTGTTTGTGTGTTAATATAACAAAAAATCATTCGGAAAATATCGTTAATAATTTATATATAGTATTCAAATATAGTCCTTTTTTAAACTATAAACCAAAATATATTGAATTAAAACTAAAGAAACAAAAAAGGATTAAAAAAAGGATTAAACTAAATACAAATAAATTAATCCGGCTTCTTGGAAGGCAACTAACTGTATTTGCTTAATTTCAAATATTGTATAAGGTATATCCTTGAAAAAAATGAAAAAACCAACCAAAATTATTTTTATACCATTTTAATTTTTTGCTTTTTAAAACTTATATAAAGATTAAAGGCTTTTTTCTATGTATACCTTATATTGTTATTTGTTATTCTATAAAATTGTGTATTGATAAAGGATATTTTTATCAAATTTTAAATGTAATTTTTGAAAAATAAAATAAATTTCTTTTATCTTTTTATACAGATATTTAGCTATATATAACATATTTACTAATAATATCCTTTTCATTTTATATATTTACTGTTTTTACTTTGATCCATTAAATTCTATAACTCAAAAGAATATTATTTTTTAAATCGATATTTTTCATATTTTTATATAAAAGAATTTAATTTTAATAGTCCAATTTCACCTACCGATTCTAATTTTGCTGACCTTTTAGTACGTAATACCTTTTTCTCTTCTTTTTAATATATATATATATATATATATAATATATATATATATATATTAATATCCTCAAGATCATATTTTATGCTTATAATAATATAATTTTATTTATAATTTTTGTATTCATATTGTTATCTACAATAGATAGAAGTGTTTTGAGATATCCTTAATTGAAAAGAAAAACAAATCAGTCATTCCTTTTTAATATAATTATGTATATATATTTATAATAAAAACAAGTTTTTCAGTGCTGGTACTAAATAAATAAAAATTGATATCAAATTTATGGATATACACATGTATATTAATTTTAAATACCGTATAATGAATAATTTTAGACCCATTTAAAAAATTTTTTCTCTATAAAATTTGAGTTTTGCCGCTATTTATTATGTTATTGTTTTTAATACTTGTATGACATAATTATTTCGATTTTGTAAATAATTCATAAATTTTTTTTATAAATAATTCACAAAATCATCATTATTTTTAAATTTTTCTAAAAGTAAGCGTTTTAAACTTAATAAATATTTAAACTTGGTATAGCACTGAAATTTGAGTTAAATCGAATCTATCTAAAATAATATACTCAACAGTAAAGATTCATTCATAGTATATTTTAATAATAATTTGAAATTAGTATCTACAGACAGAGTATCTAATCTGCAATCGGCAACAAAGTCCGTATTCAACTAAAATAGTGAACAGTAATAATAAATTATATGTGTAATAAATTAACAGTGAGGATAAATGAAAGCAATATTTAAACTTCATATATATATTATATATGTTAATAGGCTAAATACATTATATAGGCTAAATTTTATGCAATTCAAAATAATATGTTCCAATGCAAAGACAAAAAAAAATTATTCAATTTTTTGTTAATTATAAATCCTTTTTTTTCTAAAATATAATCAAACATTGCATTGTCATTCTCGTATATTTATAGAACTTTTCAGGATAAATCCTTAATTAGTGAATATGTGATAAATTTCATCACATTTATTTCTAGAATTATTTAATAGATTTGTATATACCTATGTACATAAATATTTTTTGACATAAAAAGAAATGTACGCGATTCATTTTCGCACATTAACCAGCTCCTATGTAAGCTTTGCTCGGTGTCGGTTACTGGCGGCCACTGTGACAGCGCACTTAGCTACTAATATAATATATTCTGAGTTGTTAAATTTCAGACTGAAATTATAGTGAAATTATATATGAAAAGATAAAATTTAAGGTGCTTTTTCTTCATTGTACCGCGATTTGCTGTTTTACATTAAGTCAATGATTTTATTTTTCTCCTAACGATTGTCTAGTTAAAATTAATCAAATTCGAAGTTATACCAAAGAATATATAATAATAACGAAGTCGCATGTGAATTTTGCAACCTAATTTTTGAATTTTTTTCCAAGGCCTGTGCGAGCGGCTGTGAAAAGGAAGTAAAAACTGAAAACTGAAAGTAAAATTCTCAAACTGAAAACTGAAAGAAAAATTCTCTTTTTATGACACTCGCTTGCCAGAAGGCTACAAGGTACAAGCGTACAAGTACAAGCTAGTTTTCAGTCTACAAAAAGAGAAAAAGAAACTGCATAGAAAAATTGCAGTGGAATGAGTGCCTACAGTATAGAGACTAAAATTGCTGTCAACTGAAGCTTTATCGTAAATAGAAGCTAGAAATTGGCAGCAAACTACGGCTTTATCGTAAATTGAACGCGACAAAAAAGAAAAAAGAATATAATATAGTTATATGTTCAGGGAAAATGAATAAAACACAGTTTTAATATTTAAACTTTATTGTAACTTTTAATTAAAAAAATAACACAAGTAAAATTATTAATTTAATTGTTCATTTATAAACTTAAAAATACTTAAGTAAAAAAACTATTTATTATAAAATGTATTTACTGAATCTACTTATTAACCGGAAGGAGTACAATTTAGAACTAAACTTCTTACTTAAAAACTATTCTTAATTTTGTGTTGATTAAAGTATGAAGTTTGCAATTTTAATTATTAAAGATAGGTGAGCTTACATTTAGTCTGGGAATATAGTTTATTTTATTATTAACGAAAGGTGAGCTTTATGCGAATTTAGTTTATTTTATATTTTAAATGAAATCTATTTGATAAGAATATGAGAAGTGTGTGATCGTTAAAGTTATGTAAAATGTTGTGGGAGTAAAGTGTGGGAAACTATTTTATATAACAATATAGATTCTTTTTAGACTTTAAGACCTCTCCGTAATACAGGACGTACGGCGTATGGCGTATATACGTCGATACGCTGATACGCCAGCGTATCCCGAAATGAAACGCCACATTTATATACATTAAATTTTTTTTGATCGATGTTTCTTTTTGTTAAATTTCAAAAATCAAATTAAAAATTTTTATACGCCCGTCAAAATTGGAAATTCGAATTGTCGGCGTTCGTACGCCGCGTATTTCGGGAGCTCTCATACAAAATGTATGTGCATGAAACGATTTTGACAGATGCCCTACGCCGTACGTCCTATATTAGGGAGAGCTCTAACTGTAGAAACTTTTTTTGAGAGAAATTACTTTTTTTTTGTATTATTTTGAGAATTCTTTATCAGAAAATTCCTCTCAGATAAAATTTTTTCGCAGATAAATGAAAACGTGTTTTCAAAATAACAAGTTTTTTGTTGACATTTCTTTTAAAGCATCAGTTTGCTTTGTCTCACAACCTAAAAAATATTTTAATACTCCCGTAAAAATTAATTGTATAATAACAATATTTCAAAAATAATTTTATAATTTTTATAATTTTTCATTTTTCACGATTGTACTCATCTCATCTTGAATTTAATTTTTAATTTGAATTGTCCAAATTTTAACCAATTTAGACAGTTTAAAAAATATTTATCACGATTAAATATCTTTCACCTCGGCAAAAATTATTTCACCTTTTTTTAACTTTTTAATTTTTTTAACCAAATTAGACAGGCCCTATTTATTACAAAATTGGGCCCATGATTTGCCGCCACAGGAATTAAGGCCAAATAGCGATTAATTCACTTAATATTGCCTCAATATGCAAGACGTTAATTCTCGCCCCAATACGTTTTGTTCTTTGGGTCACACAATATTTTTAAAGAGATTTCAGAATAATATGTACAGCATATAATGAAAGAGCGGGTTCCATTTTCCAATGTTATGACCCACAAAGAAAAATTAAAAAATTCGAAACATGCAAGTTCTTTGTTATTATATATTCTTTGGTTATACTTTATATTTTGAAATCAATTCATTATTTGTTCTAGCTATTTCTTTTTTTTCATTTAGTTTAAACATCTAAAATTATACAATTTAGGTGGTTTTTTTCTTGCATTAAGTTTTAGTATAATAAAATCGAAAATAGTCTAATTTTGTAAATAAGTTAATATTCTAACATTTTATTATTATTTTCAATATTCTTACTATACATAATTATCCCTTTCCTGCCAGCATTATGTTAGTAGCCAAAAAAAAAATTATTACCTCTCGTTTTTGGGTAGAAGGGATCAAAAATAATCATTTATGATATTTTTTTCCTCAATAAGGAATCAGGATTAAAAAATAGGGCTTAGTTGCCCTGAGGCAACTATGGGTAATAACTGTTATTAAAAATTTAAATAGAATAACAACTTTTATTATTTGTGATTATTATTATAAATTATATGTAAGTATATAATTTATATTATTTACATTAAAAAAAACACGTAACAGTTCATTTATATAATTAATAATAATTCATTTATAAAATTTAAGAAAATTGAGGGATATTTATCCTAAATACATGTATTATTTTTATCTGAAAGAGTAATATACATATGTTAATATATACGTATTTATATAAAAAAATCAATGGTACCTGATGTTTATTTCTGGTGGAATGTGGTGAAGCAGTTTCGATTAGGCGTTAGACACAGCTATATATTACACTTCCGCAATTCATAGTTGTTGTTGCTTTTTTGCATAAGCGACACTTATTTTTGGTGATATAATTTGGCCAGTGATGAATTCCATCGAATCTATCTAACATCAGAAATCGGTGCTTGTACTTCTTAAGCAGTGGTGCCAAACCTAGCACTTCGGTGCTAGTTCTAGCACTTTTCATTGACTCTTAGCACTATAATTTTTGAAAGTAGTGCAATTCTAGCACTACTTATGTAATTTAGCTCTCATTTTAGCACTTTTGACTTTTCCATATAATTTTCTGAATTTTTTTTTATTTCAAATTTCTGGTTTCGTTTTATTGGAATTTACTGCCCGTTTATGTATCGTTCGTTTCGTTATGATGGATATGTGGGTAAATTCTTTTCCTCCTCGTTTATGTATCGTTCGTTTCGTTATGATGGATATGTGGGGAAATTCTTTTCCTCCTGCTTTAAAGGTCTTTCAAGTTAAATGTCAAAAAATTCAAACAGCAACGGAATGAAAAATAAACATGAACAGTTTACAATTTACAGTTATAACAGTAGTGTGTATAAAGTTCGCTCGACGTTAAAAAATCTTCAATTTTGTTGAAAAAAAAAGTTGTATTATGTATTAATAAAAAATAAATGTTCAACTGTTTTAAAATTATAAAAATATATATTTTTACAACGTAATAAAAATAATTTAAAGATATATATATTTAATTATCTTTCAATTTATCATTTTAATTTTATATCAATGTTTTTTATCAATCAATTTCACCATTTTATATAAAATGTAAAATATTTTCAATTGTTCCTCAAATTCGTAGTTATTTATATGACATTACATATGATTTTTAATTTAATAATATTTTGCAATATTTTTGGTATTTAATAATTTAAATTATTTTGTTTTATAAATTTTTATATGACATATGTAAATATATTATATATTGCCATTACGGGAGCATTGAAAACTGCTTCGACGGCAGCTCTGGAAACCATAACGGCTATACACCCGATTGAGATCCACATAAAAAAGGTTGCTGCGGGATCCGCGATGAGACTTCACTTAAACCGGGTATGGTCACATACCGGATCAACCGTCCCGCATGAGACTATCATGAGATTTGTGAAATCCACCGTTCCAAACGTCGAAAAACCTTGTGACTTCCAAAAAGAATCTTTTCTGGTTATCCACGTTAATACTGTTATCCCTTCTAGAGCAGACTGGAATACTGTGGTAGCAACTCCCTGCACACACCAGTTAACGGTCTACACGGACGGCTCAAAAATGGGCGATCGTGCGGGCGCTGGCATTTTCTGCCAAGAGCTCAATCTAAAACAATCCCTCCGACTAGACGACCATGCCACGTTTTTCCAAACGGAGGTGGTAGCAATAAAAGAAATCAGCAATTTCCTAATCGAAAAGCAAATCACGGATAGAGCCCTGACAATCTGCTCAGATAGTCAGGCCGTTATAAAAGCGGTAATCTGTTACACGACCAAGTCCAAGTTGGTTCGAGACTGCAAGCTCAGTCTCAACAACCTGGCCCGGTATAACAGAATTACCTTGAAATGGGTACCTGGCCATAGCAATATCCCGGGTAACGAAAAAGCAGATGAGTTGGCTAGAGAAGGCTCGCAATTAGAGGTCATTACAACCTCGGTAGGGGTGGCCCTGCAAACCCTCAAAGCGAACCTGAAACACTGGGCAGATGATTTGCATCGCCAAGTCTGGCCAGCCAATGAAATCGGTCGTACAACGAAACTACTCTGGGGCGCTCCGAGCGAGACCGAAACCAGAAGGTATCTGCGACGCAAAAAAAGCTCGGTACAGCTGGCCACTGCGATCCTAACGGGTCACTCTATGCTCCGCGACCACGCTTTCAAAATCCGCCGGTCAGACAGTAATGTCTGTAGGGGATGCGATGACGAAAGGCAGACTGTTGAACAATTTCTGTGCCACTGTCCCCAACTCATGCATCTTCGGAATAAATGCTTTGGTGCCTTCTTCTTGAACGAACTGTGTGATGCAGGGGTTCGAAGTTGGCAACCAATCATTAAATTCGCAAAAGGGAGTGGATGGCTGGGCTCACAACCGCTCCAGCGGGCGTGACATGAGGGTAAACAACCGAGGGGTCCATTGACCTACTTTTGGTCTAAGTGCGCGAGTCCTGAACGGATTCCCCTCTTGCAATCCAATCCAATCCAATCCAAATATATTATATTATATGACATATACATATGTTTATGTCATATATTAATATATGTCATATATTAATATTAATAACATCTGTATATTAATAACAACTAAATATATAGGTATATATTTTATGTTTATTGTTTATGTTTATCGTTTATGTTTGAAAATAAAATGAATTCGTTTGATTTTGAATAATAATAACTAAATTTTGCATTTGTTTTTAGCGCTTTGCATTTATAACTTAAATTTTACCATCTAGCACTATCTTAGCACTGACACGGACTAAGTCTAGCACGCCTGTCATTTTTAAATTGGCATCACTGTTCTTAACTGCCCATAGTTGTTTATAAGCAACTACTATTATACTTACTTAACTGCCCATAGTTGCTTATAAGCAACTACCAATAATATTGAATTATTACACTTACCTTTTATAAATTTTCACTTGTATTTAATTATTTTAATTATTTGTATTTAATTCTTTACTTGAAATTTATTTTGTAAACTAAATAATAAATAATTATAATAATATTATAATATTTAAAATAACTCAACTTGCGCAATCCTAAAATCGTAGAACACCACGAACTTATTTCTCCTAAACGTTTAAATATTATTTTTCTACTACCGGGTTTTTTTTGCAACAAAAAAGAAAACAATTATCTAATTGAAAAACATTTATAAAATTAATTTCGCGCCCTAGCTTATTTACTACAGACACCAAAACATATAATTGCTTATAAGCAACTGGTGGCAAAAAAGGGTTATATAATATTTATTATAGTAATACTTCATGTTTTTGTCGATTACATTTGGTTCTGAAAGGTCCTCAATCCTTTCAACAAATCATAAATTTGCTGTGCGTTTAGTATGCCAAATAAAATTCGTGCTTCTTATTGCTTACATCGGACAAACGGACAAGCGAATAGAAAATCGTTGACCATTAATATATGATTTTAAAGGCCTCATAACTAAAAATAATGTTTTGTCTATATTTTGACTATATAGAAAGTCATGAGAGAAAAATGTGCAAATAAAATATGAAACGTGTAAAACTCCAATAATAGTAATGAATGTACATTATATACACAAAAAAATCAATGTTTTATTTATTTTAATTTTCTTAAATAAATATCGTGACATGAGACATGACCACAACTATTTTAGTATTGTTGTTAATAAATTATGTATTAATTTAATTAAACTCTATTATAGGTATATTATAGTAAAGTAAAAGTAGTATATAAAATAAATTTTGAAGGTCAATTAAGTCAAATCAGGTTAATAGTTCTAATAAATTTTCTTGCCAGTTCATTTTTCTTTTATAATGAAATATTGAAAATAAAGCTGTTTTTTCTTATTAGGATATGTTTTGTAAAAAAAAATTTTTATGGTTGAATTCATAATAAATATTAATAATAGTAAATTTACTTTATTATTTTTCAGGTTAAATTTTCTTGGTAATCGATTTGATTCATTTGTAAAGTAAAAAAATGTATTCTAGATCTAGCAGTCTTTTTGCTTGCTTATTATTATGATATTTAGTTGTACAGTATAGTTTTACAATCATGGGGTGTTTTTGTTCAATATTAGTACTAGTACTATACAAATTATATGTATATTTGTTATCTTTTTAAGGCTTTTAAAAAAACAAAATCCCTTATGTTAACGCTTTTCTGTCCGTCTGTCTGTCCGCCCCTCCGTCCGTCTGTCCGATGTAAACAATAAAAAACAGTTATTTCACATAGTTAATGTACACACAAGTTTATGATAGACACGCCAATAGAAAGCCTGCTTTATTGAGGAAATGTAATTGATGGAATTTTAAAATTCGGCCGGTAGGCGGCGCTATGCACATTTTGCCAAAACACCTTTTCGCATATACAACCGTAATTTTATTTAGTAAATGTGGATCAAAAATGAAGTTTGCCACTCGTTGGAAAGGTATTTAAGTATTTCAAATTTCTACCGGTAGAGGCGCTGAATACTAAAATATATAAAATGTTAATTTTTAAAATGTGATTTACAATAATCAATAAGCCCCAAAAAATAGGTTTAATATCGCATCTGAAAGGTATTAAGTAGTAGTATAAAACCACACTTGTAATAATTTTAATTTCTGCCAATAGAGGGCGTAACATCTAATTGTAATGTTTTTTAAAAATGTTTTTTAACTTGGTGAATCTTTACCAAAAATGAAGGAAAAGCAAGTGCAAGAGAACTAATCTAAAATATAACAAATCATCAGTTAATTATGCTAGTGCTTATCCCTGGAAGATGGTTATATGATGAAAACGTGATTGCTGATATTTTGTGGGAAATAATGGAGGAGCACTGGCATAGAAAATCCCAGATGAAAATATGGGCATACATAATTTCATCCAGCATAATATACATATGTATATTGATATTTCATTCAAAAAAATTTAAATACAACCGTATTGCAAATATGTCATTTTGTAGAATAACCCTCATTATAATATTATATACATACATATATAGTTATACTTATATCTATATATTTATATAATATTTTTATATTAAATTTTCCAAAAGTATTGTTTAATTACTTTTAAAAATAAATAATATCCTTCCTCATTTTTTTTTAGATTTTACCTACATACTTTTCTTTGTAATTTGATTTACCTATAAGAATTGAGTATAAATTTGTTTCTAAATTTGCAAAAACCTAACTATTATTTTAAATTTCATCTAAATTGTATAATTTGCTGTTTTTAGGAAATTCTAAGAAACATTTAAAAAAATAAAGTACAAAATTTAATTATTTTTACAATTTTATAAGCCTGAGCCATGAAACAAATAAAAAAACACACCTGAATCTAAAAATCCACCTTTTCTCATACATTTTATCTGAAAAACAAAAAATGTAAAGAAAAAATGTAAAGTAAATTATTATGTTATTGGTAATTAATATTTTCTATATACTATACATCCATACGAACCTATTATTGAGAAAAAAATCAGAATTACAAATAAACAATAATTTAAAACAAACACAAACAAGAAAAGAGCTTTCATTGACAATAAAACTATTTTAAAACTGACTTCAGCGCTCAAAGTTCCCTAACGGAAACTAGATACACTAAAATCCACACATTTATTTCCAACAAAAATTTTAAAAAAAGAGATAATTATATAAAAATTTAATTACTACAAAAAAATGTAAAACATATATCCGTAAAAAAAAATTCAATCTTTATTCTGTAAAAAAAAATAACAAAATATGTAAGGGTTTAGTCATAAAATGGCCCAATTTCAGGTGTTCGCAGAGGTAAATTAAAAAAGTAAAACACCTATCCGTGAAATTTATATATTCTTGATATGTTAAAAATTTCGTGGAAGAAAATGTTCACTGGTTTTGAATAAAATGGGTAAACAATTGCTCTATTAACCACTAAACTGCGCTACTCGAGCCTTAAAAGCGAAGAATAATACATATATTTTGAACTACATATATGTTTATTCTCGTCTGCCCGGCTTGTAAATTTTTTACATAGAATATACGTTTTCGTACTTCATGCGTGTATAAATTATCAATTTTCATTGATTTGCACCAATATATTATATATGTAGAAGCTGTTTTGGGTTTTTTAAAACAAGGCATTTTAAAGGACACAAATTTCATATATTTTTCAAATTTTAATTTTGTATTTAGGGCTTTTTTTAAAAAAAAAACAATCCCTTATGTTAAAGCTTTTCTGTCCGTCAGTCCGATGTAAACAATAAAAACCTGTTAATTCACATAGTTAGTGCGTAAAGCTTGGTTTATTGAGAACCAGATGTAATTGATAGAATTTTAAAATTCTGCCGGTAGACGTATTCACATTTCACGTATTCACGCTATTCACATTTTGCCATCTTTTTGCGAATAAAACTGTAATTTTATATAGTAAATGTGAAACTAAAAATGAAGTTTCACCACTCGTTGGAAAGGTATTAAAGAGATTTCACCGTATTGGTTATTTATTGAGATTTAATTTGTAATTTTGGCCAATTATATCAATAATACAATTTTATATCACAAATTTTATATGAAAAGTCTCAATAATCTCTCTAAAAAATTTTTGGCTAGACTCTAGCTAGACTAACTAGAGTGTGCAACTAGATTGTAGCAATTAGGACTTCTAGTTCAAATCTAGCTACACTTTTTCAACTAGGTTTCCAGTTGAAATTAAAACTTTATATTCTAGTAGAAAGCTAGGTAGTGCAGCTATAGAATCTAATTTTGACCACTATAATTGACTAGTTTTAAACACCACTGGAAAATTTTAGTTAAAACAAATAGATGAGCTAGAAACCAAGTTTAACTATTGGAATCTTCTAAAACACTGTTTTTACAAAACACAAAATTCCAATAAGTTCCACTTATTTATTTTACTTGATAATTGACTTTTTACTACTATACTGCACTAGCATTTTATATAATTATAATCGTGAATGTGGGAGAGAAAATATAATAGAATCCCGTTAGAACTGGTTGCAAATCACAGGATTATAGTTGATATACCATATCTTAACTGGAATCTAATTGAAAAAAAATACATTTACATTTAAATCAACTAGATTCTAGTTAAGAAAGCTAGTCTGATATATTTCACATATCACTGTAATTTCTAGATAAAGTGTTATAAAAAAATTCTAGTTAAATGTTTAGGATTTACTAGAACGGGAATACGATTGGTACAACTAGAATCCAGTTAATGAGTTATTATTTTTTAATGTTCACTAGATATCTAGATACAGTAACTAGATTTATTTGTCAATTCTAGCTACTAGCAATAGTCGTATAGTTATGTTAATTGAAAAAAGGAGTAAAATATTCCTAGCTAGACTAGAGCTAGGTAATCTAGCCAAAAAATTTTTAGAGAGATTAAACAATACAATGAAATACTCATACGGTGAATTACAATACGGAGAGTTGTCCGCAAATCCGTAAATTTCATTTTCAGTTACTACTTGTGGTCGCTGAACGTGTTCATATATTTTTTCTGCTTTGTTGAACCGATTAACAATTTCTTCGTTTCCTTTTCCAACAAAGTTTGATGCAAGAAAAACTTGTTTGTTGTCGAACAATTTGATTAGGCATATATTTCCATCTCTAGAAACAAGCTCTTCGGAACAACCGTGATCTTTTTTTCAGATCTTTGTCACTCAAAAAACAGGCTTTGCAAATCTATTAATTCTAAGAGTTCCTGCTGAATTAATCGCCATTTGTTTTAAGATTTCGAAGAGATTATAGGATGTGCAATTATTGTCGCCGAATAAATAGTATCCTGGCTGTGTAATTCTTTTGGATAGATGTAAAACAACCGATGCTCCAACGCCATACTGTTTTTAAGTGATTTTGATATCTCTGTGTTGGATCCCTCATATAATATAAAGTCGTAAGGTTTTTCCAGTTTTCCCACAAAGGAAAAATACTTTTATACCCCAAAGACAGGGCTTGCCTTTGATATATTGTTTTATATTTAACTTACCTTTAAAAGATATCATTTGCTCATCCACTGAAAGATCCGTTTCTAATGGGAGCTCTAGACATCTATTTCTGATACCTTCTATTAATGGCCTAGTTTATCTTGTATTTATGTTCTTCTAAATTATTCACAAAATGAAGAGCACATCTGAGTTGGTAAAAACGCTCCAGAGTCATAGATTCGGAAATAGTTTTTATATAAATATTATTATTCCAATACAATCAGAACCGAGGTAGTTTAAGTGAACCAATCAAAATACGTATTCCAGCAAATACTTTCTTTCATTAGCGTTTGTAGATTTATACTAAATGATTTTTGTACACCGTATAAATTTGTATAAAATGCTATAGATTTAAACAAATTTTTCGGAATATACTTGCTAACAATAATACAAGTTAGAAGTTTCTGCTTTTAATATAATACGTGCAGCTTGCATTTCGAAAACTATGGGATTTGATTCAAAAGCACGATGTCTTCATTGAATATTTTCCTTGAGGGTTGTTTAATATTTACACATTTCATCAAAGAATTCAAAATCTACATTCTCTATTATAATTTTATTTACTAACAGTTCTTGCTGAATTAATCGCTATTTGTTTTAATATTTCGAAGAGATTGGTGCATCAGTTGTTTTACATCTAGTCAAAAGAATTACATAACCAATAACTTAACCAATAAATCCTAAATTTTAATTTATATTTAGTATTATTCAATCGGTAAAAATGTATTAAATCACTTACCTTAATTAAACGTTCGTATTTAACACTTGTAAAACTAAAAACACTACTACTACTTTTTAGAACTAAATTTTGTTTTGCAACCACCAGTATTTGAATTTACTTATAAATAACAACAAATTCCCTCCGGTAGTAAGTGATTGAGTATTTGTTAGTATGGAATATTGTAGATTGGTTGACAACACATTAAAAAAT
Source organism: Empis stercorea (assembly GCA_949752835.1). Lineage (NCBI taxonomy): Eukaryota > Metazoa > Arthropoda > Insecta > Diptera > Empididae > Empis > Empis stercorea. The sequence continues at coordinate 67,680,160 of OX457085.1, forward strand.
AGAGCAGTGATGCTAATATATTGCCAGCGAAATCTTGCCTACAATCGTAGACAAATATACTGAAAGCGTTAAACTATTTTTTAAACACCATGTTGTATTGTATAGTATAACAAAACGAAGTATAACAGATAAACATATAACAGATGGGCAAAGTCCAAACTGATTTATCATTTTTAAATCAAAATTATTTCATTTCATTAATAATAAATTATTCCGCAATTCTACACCTTTTATACAAAAACGAGACCCGTGCCTTCATCACATTTTTCTAGAATTAGAATTAAGAGTTAATATTATATTGCATTTCGAGTATTTATTTATCCAAACTTGGTAATAATTTCAAAATCTATAACATTGGGAGTTTTGGAAAAATTAAAATTTTTATTTAAATCCTTGTTTTCATTAAATACTAGGACTAGGTGGATCAAAAAGGTATGAAGCACTCTTGCAACTTGGCAGCTTTTTTAAATTATTTCTAGGTGCAAAATACATATGTAATTTTTTCATATTCGAATTGTTACAACAGAAAGGGAAGCGGAGTTAGAATAATATTTCTTCAGAGACTCTAGTAAATTTTACAATTTTTTGTTAAGGGTCGAGGAGCGCAATTTAGTGTTTTATAGAGGAATTGTTATGCCCATTTTATACAAAACCAGTGAACATTTTCTTCCACGAAATTTTTATAACATATCAAGAATATATTAATTTCACGGATAGGTTTTACTTTTTTAATTGTGTCCCTGTTCGATTTTATTAATGTGTCCCTGTTCGATTTTATTAATTTTTTTCCTTCCAAGTTTATTATTCCAACAAAATACATATATTATCATTTAAGTTTTTCCTAAGTTTGCTTTTATTTGAACATATAATGTGATATGATCTTGAAGGGGGAAAATCCCAGATGGAAATATGGCCATTCATCATTTCATCCAGACCACTAATTTGAATGTGTTTACCAAATATCAGCACAATCCATCCAGAGGTACCAGAGAAAATCTCAGATGAAAATATGGGCATACATAACTTCATCCAGGATAATATACATACATTGATATTTCATTAAAAAAATGAAATACGAAGGTATTTCATTCAAATACGCCCTTGTAGAATAACCTCCAATACAATATATGTGATCAGATATTGATGGGTAATGTTACCCATCAATATCTGATCACATATAATGTTTAATATTATATACTAAATAGTTATACTTATATCTATATACATATTTATATAATATAAAATATAATATTATATATATATATATATATACATATATATATATATATATATATATATGTATATATATTTACATATATTATATTTTATATTATATAAATATGTATATAGATATAAGTATGTATAACTATTTAGTATATAATATTATAATATCTGATCAGATAATATTATATACTATTTACATATTATATTATATATAATAATTGTAAATTCAATAAAGGGAAAGTAAAATGAATTCGTTACCCATAAATATCTGGTCAAGCAATAATAGATATATTACATATCATATATTATATTATCAACTCGTTTCCAAAAATCAAAATTTGTTGGATAATTTTATCATCACACAAATAACATATAGATTATATGGCAACGCCGCATTCCTATAAAAACATCAAATAATGAAGGGCCGAGGAGCGTCAGAAAAAAGCCCGAATCGTGACGTCACGTCATACCAATGTTTTTTCTGAAAAAGAGCTTTTATATTTTTCGTGTGTATGCGTTTGTAATACATTATTTGATGTTTTAATAGGAATGCGGCGTTGCCATATAATGTATATGCTATTGTTATTAGATATGTGTGATGATAAAATTATGCAACAAAATTTGATTTTTGGAAACGAGTTGATAATATGTCATATATATATATTATTGCTTGACCAGATATTTATGGGTAACGAATTCATTTTACTTTCCCTTTATTGAATTTACAATTATTATATATAATATAATATGTAAATAGTATATAATATTATCTGATCAGATATTGTAATATTATATACTAAATAGTTATACTTATATATATATATTTATATAATGGGTAACGTAATATATATATATATATATATATATATATATATATATATATATAATTGAATGATATCTATATATCTACATATATATATATATATTATATTATATTTTAATTTAGATGATATATATATATATTATATAAAATAATTGTAGATTCTATAAAGGGAAAGTAAAACGAATTACGTTACCCATCAATATCTGATCAGATATATTGTATTGGGGGATATATTGTATTGGAGGTTATTCTACAAAAGGGCGTATTTGAATGAAATACGGTCGTATTTCATTTTTTTTAATGAAATATCAATATATGTATGCATATTATCCTGGATGAAATTATGAATGGCCATATTTTCATCTCGGATTTTCTCTGATACCTCTGGATAGATTGTGCTGATATTTGGTAAACACACTCATTATAATGTTCTGGATGAAATGATGAGTAGCCATATTTTCATCTGGGATTTTCTCTGGCACCCTTGGATGGATTACGCTCATATTTGGTAAACATACTCATTATAATGGTCTGGATTATAATGAGTGTGTTTACCAAATTATAGGCCATTATAATGAGTGTGTTTACCAAATATGAGCGTAATCCATCCCAGATGAAAATATGGCCATTCATTGATGTGGTATTATTTGCTTGTTTATTACTTTTTAGTTGAATATTTCTTTAAGGGAAAGTATTTTTAAAAAACTTTTTTTATTTATATTTTTTATTTTACACTTTTTAGTCGGTCAAATATTTATTCATTTAACCGACTAAAAATATTTAATTACTTTGACAACTTGGGTATGATTTGTTTGAGCTACTCATGGCCCACGATTCGGAATTCCACATGTGGCTGATGTTTTTTGTATAATCGGCTCCACATGACCCAGGGTACTGCTCGAACTACGCTTCAAGACATTTTATTTGATGCCCCATCGATTTTTTTATGATGGGCCCCCACATGACACAGGTTTTGGGCCCTAACATGAATTATGAAGCTCCACGGACTGCGCAACGAGATGTATTCTTCAATACCTTTTATTTGATACCTCTCAAGTCTTTTTGCATTATGGGCCCCACAAGACCCAGAGTACCTCTCGGAACAGATTTGGGGCCCACGAGATGTACTCTGCACGACCTTTCATTTGATACCCTACACGATATTTTTATGATTTAAGGCCATGTTGACCCACATGACCCCCTTTTGGAACCTCGTGTAACCCAGTGTGCCTTTACGGACTACGCTCATTTAAATATACTCTTCAAGACCGTTCATTTAATACCCCACATGATTTTTGTATAATGGGCCCACATGACCCACTTTTGGGCCCCCGTATAATCGAATGTGCCCCACGGACTACCTTCATTGAGATGTACTCTTCAAGACCTTTCATTTGATTCCGCACATGATTTTTTGTATACTGGGGCCCCACAATGCCCCCGTTTTGGACCCGAGATGACTCACGACGCCCTCCGGGTTACTACCCATTGAGATGTACTGTTGAAGACCTTTCATTTGATACCCCACATGGTTTTTGGTAAGATGGGGCCCAATATTGTCCCCGTTTTAGCCCTACATGACACACGGCGCCCCAAGAAACACACCCCATTGAAATATACACTTCAAACATTTTATTTGATACCCCACATGATTTTTGTGTGGTGGGGTCCAACATTGCTCCCGTTTTGGGTCCCGGCATGCTTTTTTAGGTACATTTAAAAATTTAAGCGGCCCTTCGTGCCCCCTTCCCCCTCATCAAAAAGACCCCAAATTTATAGGGCACCAAACTTCCAATTTGAGCTCAATCGGTCAAGCTGTTTAAGAGTTATGGCCGGGTGAGGAGATACCGAAATACCGACATACTGGAAGTGTTAATTCATAAAAGGGCAAGTAATAAATATACTTGAAGTGTGAATTCAGAGAAGGGAAAGTAATAAATTTTACATTTTTTGTAAAAATTTTCATTTTTTGTTAAATTTTGCATTTTGCAATATATTTTACATTTTTTTAAAATTTTACATTTTCTGTTAAATTTGCATTTTCTGTTAAATTTATTTCTTCTGTTAAATTTTACAATTTCTGTTAAATTTACATCTGCTATTAAATTTTACAATTTCTGTTAAATTTTACATTTTTCTGTTAAATTTGACACTTTCTATTAAATTTTAATTTTTCTGTTAAATTTTACATTTTCTGTTAAATTCCACATTTTCTGTAAAATTTAACAGAAATTGTAAAATTTAATAGCAGATGTTTTGGGCCCCGGCATGACCCTCGTCGCCGCCCGACTACCCCATTGAGATGTACTCTTGAAGACCTTTCATTTGATACCCCACATGATTTTTTGTATTATGGAGCCCAACATTGCCCCCGTTTTAGGCATGACATGACCCACGGCGCCCCCCGGACTACCGTTCAGTGAGACGTACTCGTCAAGACCTTTCATTTGATACCCCACATGATTTTTTGTATTATGGAGCCCAACATTGCTCCCCTTTTTGGACCCGACATGACCCACGGCGCCCCCCGGACCACCGCTCAATGAGATGTACTCGTCAAGACCTTTCATTTGATACCCCACATGATTTTTTGTATTATGGAGCCCCACATTTCCCCGATTTACGCCCGACATGACCCACGGCGCCCCGCGGACCACCGTCCAATGAGATGCACTCGTCAAGACCTTTCCTTTGATACCCCACATGGTTTTTTGTGGTACATTCAAAAATTAGACGGCCCTCCGCGCCCCCTTCCCTATCAACAAAAAGGCCCCAAATTATATATATAGTACCAAGCCATTGATGGCACGAGCTCAAGTTCCAAATTTGAGCTCAATCGGTCAAGCCGTTTAAGAGTTATGGCCAGGTGAGGAGATATATATATATATATGTATATAAATAAATATACCTATATACTGGAAGTGTGAATTCATAAAACGGAAAGTAAAGACCACACCTGAATCTAAAAATCCACCTTTTCTCATACAATTTATCTGAAAAACAAAAAATATAAAGAAAAAAAATGTAAACTAAATGTTCAAACGAAGATATTAATATTCATAAAAAAAATCAAAATTGCAAATAAAAAATAACTTGAAACACACACAAAGAAAAAAAGAGCTTTCATTGACAATAAAACTTTTTAAAATTGACTTCAGCGCTCAAAGTTCCCTATCAGAGACTAGCTACACTAAAATTCACACATTTTCTTCCAAAAGTTTTTTGAAAAAAAGAGGTTTTTATAAAAAAATTTAATTATTAGAAAAATGATAACAAATATCAAAAATGTAAAACATACATCCGTGAAAAATATATTTAATCTTTATTTTGTACAAAAAAAATATCAAAATATGTAAGGGTTTACTCATAAAATGGGCAATAAAATGGTCCACTTTCAGGTGCGGGGACAGATATATGGGGGGGGGGGTAATTAAAAAAGTAAAACACCTATCCGTGAAATTAATATATTCTTGATATGTTATAAAAATTTCGTGGAAGAAAATGTTCACTGGTTTTGTATAAAATGGGCAAAACAATTCCTCTATAAAACACTAAATTGTGCTCCTCGAGCCTTAACGAAGAAGACAAACCAGCTTACTATCTAACAGCTTTTACAGAACTCATAAAATGTTATTGGTTTAAATTTATAAGGTATTGAATATTGGCAATTTTCGTATTATGATTGTATGTAATTCGAGGGTGAAAGAGATAAATTAGAGGAAAATTATGTTCTACTGAATTGATTAGTTCAATAGTATAAGTATAGAAGTTTTGTAAGTGTTCGTACAAACGGTCAGGTAAGAAAAAGAGTGTGCTTAATCGGGCTAAAGTAGGAAAAAAACTACTAGGAAATAAAAAAGGTATTTTGCCATTAAGGGCCGAGGAGCGTCAGACAAAAACCCGAATCGTGACGTGAAAAAGAGCTTTTATATTTTTTGAGTGTATGCGTTTGTAATACATTATTTGATGTTTTTATAGGAATGCGGCGTTGCCATATAATGTATATGTTATTTTTATAGATACGTGTGATGATAAAATTATCCAACAAATTTTGCTTTTTGGAAACGAGTTGATAATATAATATATGTAATATATCTATTATTGCTTGACAAGATATTTATGGGTAACGAATTCATTTTACTTTCCCTTTATTGAATTTACAATTATTTTATATAATTATAATATGTATATAGTATATAATATTATCTGATCTTGTTATAAAAGTTACCTTTTATAATTGTTTTTCTTCTTCTTATTATCAAATAAAACATTAATCTTGTATTATTTAATTAAACTTTTATTTAATATCATTATTTATTTTATTTATTATTTTATCGTTTAACTATTTATTTTAATGTTTAATTTATAATTTATTTTACATCACTTGTATTATTTTTATCAATAGTTCAAATTTTATTAATTATATTATTTTAATTTAGTAAATTAATTTATTACTAAACACTATACAATTTTACCATATAATAAAATTTTATTTTAAACTTTAAATTGATTAGACTTTAAATTTTAATAAGTTAATTAAATTTTAATTTTAATTTTCAATATACTTTTACTGGAATTTTTATAATTATTTTATTTTTTTTTTATTTTTAGACTTCTACTTTAATAATTTAACTGGTGTCTATTCGACACTCCCAAGTAGACTTTATTTTAATTAGTTAGAGTCTTCTTGACACTTCCAAAAAAACTTAATTTGGTTACCAAAAAACAGCTATTTTATTTGGTTGAAGAGCTTTTTGGTTTTCCAAAATATCGCATGCGATATTTTGGTTAGCCAATCAGCTCTTCAAAATAATGTTCTAGTTTAATTTTTAATTATTTAGCAAATTCAATTAATAATTTTATATTATTTCAAAATAATTTAGTTAGCTGTTTTTTGGTTGTGAATTGAAGTACTGGGTGCTTCAATTCACAACACCTTCTCTCTTTAGAAAAAATATAGGGATCAAAGTTTTTACTTCGAACACTATATTATTAAAAATAAGAATTTAATTTGGATTATATATTTTTTTATTTTACAATATTTTTTTTGTTATTTTAATGTAAAAAAACAATTTTTACTTAATTGTACAAAAACAATTTTTATTTAGGTATTTTTATATATATAAATGTATAAGATAATAGCCCTGTTTTTTTGTAGACGGGTATATTGTACAGCAAATTTTTACATTGAAAACAACAACAATTTGTTGGCAAAAAAATCAGAATTACAGTAGTTATTTATACAGGGTGTTCCGGTTTGGGTCCTGAATACTTGAAGGGGTGATTCATCGGTTCATTTTGAGCAACAAATTGTATGGAAGGGAGGGTCGAATTTCAACACCCACTGAGTTACGGGGTGTTTAAAAAAAGTAGGTACAAGCACTTAATGAATTAAGCACTTAATGAATCGGAGAAGTAGGTACAAGCACTTAATGAATTATAACTTCTAGTGTATTGAACCTAGAATATCCAAACTAGGCGCGTTTGACAGACAATTGATTAGTGTTTATTAGAGTATAACCCCTATTGCCATCGGTACTTTTACTGAGGAGATATTAATCTCCAAAAACAAATTTTTTTAATTTTTCAACATAAATTTTTATGAAAATCACATTGTTCTTGGAAAAATGCGTAATAAACATTTTATTTATTTTTTTTATTTTGAGGCGGCATAAATTACCTACAAAGTCACCATACAAATTTTTACCTGAGACTTATGGTTTGCCTAGTAGAAAGATTAGAAAAAGGTTTTTAAATGGAAAAATCAGGTACTAAAAGTATTAAAATAAAAAATAATAAGAATTTTGGGTTTAAAATTAAAATATTTTTATTGTTAATTGTCATTTATCTATTTTTTCTCTAAGTAATTAGGCTGTTAACCTTGCAATAAAGTAAGCGATTACCTCTTTTTATAAAATAATTGTCTGGTTTTATAAAATGTTTTTGTATAAAAGAAGTACATATTCAGTTGTATTTTAAATTTTAAAAAGAAAACAAGTGAATAATTAAAATGGCAGAATTTACCAATGAGCAGTATGCAGACATACACTACTTTTATGGGCTAGCTAGTGGAAATGCTTTGGCTGCTCGAGAAGCGTATGGTATTAGATATCCTGGACGACGCCTTCCTACTGATATGGTTTTTCGGATATTCATAGAATATTAAGAGAGACTGGCAGAGTAAGGTTTAATCGTAATGAAGGGCATGCGACAAATAGTAGGTTTGTAGGACGAGATGAACGTATACTTCAAGCAGTCAGAGAAAATCCGTCAATAAGTATACGACGACTGTCTTTACAATTAAATTTATCAACAACCTTAATTTTCAGAGTTTTACAACAGGAGAGACTTCATCCGTTTCACACAACAACTGTTCAGGAGGTATTGCTAGCAGATAAGGAACACCGATTAGAATTCTGCAACTGGTTGTTGGAAAGACAAATTAATTGCAATAAATTTCTACCAAATATTTTATGGACAGATGAGTCTCAATTCACAAGAGATGGCATTACAAACTACAATAACTTACACACGTGGGCGAATGAAAATCCGCATATAACAAGAACAACATCATTTCAACATCGATTTAGTTTAAATGTGTGGGCTGGTGTAATTGGTGATATGTTAATAGGTCCTTTTTTTCTTCCACCTAGATTAAACAGTGCAGCATATTTACATTTTTTGCAATGTGATTTACCAGGACTGCTAGAAGATGTTCCTCTTTTACAACGAGCAAGGCTTTTGTATCAACAAGATGGCGCTCCAAGTCACTATGGCCGAATTGTTACGGAATGGTTTAATGAAAATTACTCAAATCGTTGGATTGGAAGGAACGGCCCAATACATTGGCCTGCAAGATCACCAGATCTTACAGTTATGGACTTTTACGTATGGGGAACGATTAAGGAGGAAGTGTATTCCACAGAAATAACAACATGTGAAGAATTGAAGCAACGAATTGAAGCAGCAGCTCAGAAAATTAGAGACCAATTGCCAACTATTCGTATTACAAGAGCATTTCAAAAACGAGCACTTGCTTGCATTCAGATGGGAGGAGGTCATTTTAAGCAACTGCTATAATCTTAAAAATAGATAAATGACAATCAACAATAAAAATATTTTAATTTTAAACCCAAAATTTTTATTATTTTTTATTTTAATACTTTTAGTACCTGATTTTTCCATTTAAAAACCTTTTTGTAATCTTTCTACTAGGCAAACCATAAGTCTCAATTTTTGTATGGTGACTTTGTAGGTAATTTATGCCGCCTCAAAATAAAAAAAATAAATAAAATGTTTATTACGCATTTTTCCAAGAACAATGCGATTTTCATAAAAATTTATGTTGAAAAATTAAAAAAATTTGTTTTTGGATATTAATATCTCCTCAGTAAAAGTACCGATGGCAATAGGGGTTATACTTTAATAAACACTAATCAATTGTCTGTCAAACGCGCCTAATTTGGATATTCTAGGTTCAATACGCTAGAAGTTATAATTCATTAAGTACTTGTACCTACTTCTCCGAAGGACTTTTTTTAAACACCCTGTAACTCAGTGGGTGTTGAAATTCGACCCTCCCTTCCATACAATTTGTTGCTCAAAATGAACCGATGAATCACCCCTTCAAGTATTCAGGACCCAAACCGGAACACCCTGTATATTGCAAATGAATTGTAATTGATAAATAGTTCATAATATGACATGTAGATGACTCTGTTGTCAATATTCCGTTTCATTTCATTTTATTTCATTTATTTCAAATACATTGGACCAAAAAGGCATAGCCTATGTTTTTTTTACATTAAAAAATGGCAATTTATTAAAGAAAAAAAGCAAGTTTTATATTTTTTAATGATATTCAATGATTTTTTTTTTTTACTTTTATAAAACTCAAAGTTAATGTGATTTAAAAAAAAATTATTTGCTGATAAATTCAATTGTGATTGAAATAAAAAAAATTGTCGCCTTATTTTCAGTGAATCGTTTTTTTGCAAAAATTTTGCAATACAATATACCCGTCTACAAAAAAACAGGGCTAATATATATTTTTAGAATATTTAAAAAAAAAATTTTTTGAATGTATAATAATATATGTATTATAAATAGTTTAATATATTGCATTTTATTAGTATTTTGTATTTATTTTATTATTTATATATTTACTATATATAATAAGAATAATAAATTGAAACTTATTTTATATTTATTTTAATATTTATTTATAAGTTTTTTTTTTTTTTTTTTATTTTTATATTTATTTAAATAATAATTTATTTGTGAAAAAAATCAAATTCTCTTTGTTAAATTTTATTTTAATTTGTAATATTTATTTTATATATATTGAAAATCAAATTCCTTTTTTTTTTTAAATATTTTAGCTTAATTTTTATTTTGTATATAAATTTTTTTATCAGGTTTTTGAATATTTTGTAATTTTATTATTTAGGGAAATTGAAATTAAGGTTTTTATTTAGATTATTGGACAAAGGTAATTTTAGTGGGAAATTAATAGGTAAAATTTAAAATATATTTTTAAATTAAAAACTAGTGACTTTAATAAACTAAAAAGTTATTATTTTTAGAAATTGTTTTTTTATAAAAACATTAAAAAAAAAATTAAAACTTGTGAATTTAAGATACGAAAAATTAAAAATAATCGGTTTTTTTTATATGAATTTTGTGTAGGGATCCTTTTTTTTTTGTCGATCTCTATATATATATATATATATTTTTTTTTTTTTTAATTCTTTTGAGTCATTTTTATAAACCAAAAATAATGGTTTTCTTTCGTTTTTTAAAATTAAAATTAACTCTTTCTTTTATTTTTGGTATGTTTTGGGGGTCATTTTTTAGGGGTTTTATTTCAAAATTTTGAATAGGGGTCAACTTACTTTACGTTTTCAATTTCTACATTTTCCGTGTTTACGTTAACTACACAAACAGTTACAGTATTATTTTTACTTTTTACCAAACAATTTCCTAAAAACACACCTGGTTTTATTTGTTGCGCTTCACAAAAGAATTCTCCCTCCTCCGTTGTAGGGAGACTAATTACTTTTTCCATGCGTGTCGGTATTATAATTTTAGATGATTTTGTTATTCCATTGTTTCCCGTATTTTCACATTTTACATTATTAGATTCAAATTTATATTTTTCCGTTGGTACTTCTTCAGTTTTATCCTCCGTTTTAATTTCTTCTTGTATAACACTTTTATTTAAATCAATCAATTCATCTTCTATTACTAATTCTTCATTAATTTTTCCGTTATTTACCATTTTCTCTCCTTTTACGTCATAATTATTATTATTTTTCTCATTACTAACTATGTCATTTACTTCCATAACTTCCGCATTAACTACAATAATATCCTCCTCTCCTATTTTCTCCTCCTTTAATTCACTACTATTTTCATTTAATAACTCCTTAGTTTCTACTATAACTTCTTTATTCTTTTTTACTTCCATAACTCCATTATTTACCTTAAAAACTCTCCTGTACTTTTTCATAAATTTCTCGTAATTGCTGTATCTTCACCGCGTTTAATTTATTTGAATCGTTAATACAATGCATATTTATTTTTTCATTTCGTATTTGTGAAAATGGAATATAAAATTCTGAATTATTTGTTTTTGTTTTTGGAAATTGTAATTGCTTTTGGGGTCCTAAAATATTACAATTAGGGGACAAAAAATTGTTCCCTAAAATACCATCAACTGGTAACTTAATATCATTATCCGTAACTTGAAAATCGCATTTAAAATTTTGCCCTAATAAAAATTTACCCTCACAGGAACCTAAAGTGGAGCTCACATTATTTATTGAACTTATTTGTATTTTATTATCGTTACATATTTGTGTTCCTTTTTTCAACGTTGAATTTTTAATTAAACTAACCTGAGCTCCTGTGTCTACCAATAACTTTACTTTGTCTGTTTTGGCTATATCTAAAGCCAATTGAACTATGGGCTCCTGTAAGGTGGTTGTTGTGCCCTCCGTATGGAATGAGCTGGGCTTTTTTAGTTCACTCCATTCTCGTTTCCCGAAACTAACGCCATTCGAGATTCGTAAGATTGACGTGCTTCGCAATTCAATATTTTGTGACCTTCCCTTGCACACCATTCACAAGTGGTTTCTGCGTTTGCTACTGCTAGAACCCTTTGAGGGCTTGCGCCGTTATTCCTTGCATGTGGTTTTAAACAATTAGCGGATTCGTGTCCGTTAATTCCGCAGTTGTTACAACGTTTTATTTCATTATGTGAGGGAAATTGCATCGTGCAATCTCTACTTATGTGGCCTGGTTTACCACATTTGAAACATTTTATAAGAGGATTTGAATATTTGGTCCTCTGTTAGCAATATTTGTATTCCTAATATTATTATGATTATTATTATTACTAGTATAATTGGATTGATAGTTATTTCCGTTAAACATACTACCATTATTATTGTTCAATCTATTAGGGGTCTTATTGTAATAATTGAACGGGGTCTTATTGTTATTAAAATTATTATTATTATTATTATTAGAAAATTGTTTATCATTATTACTAAAATTGTTGTTGTTGTTATTATTTAGATTTCTACTCCAAGCGTTGAAATTACTGCGCACGTTATTATTATGCTGTTGGTTGTTCCTAAAATTATTATTATTGTTAAAACTTCTCTGATTATTCCCATTACCAAATTTGTTGTTGTTGGGTTGTTCCGCTTGTAGCCCATTTTCGTTTAATTTTTTCATCAATGTCGTAATTAATGTCAGCATTTGATCCCCTACGACTGCTTGATTGTTGCTTGATGTATTAGAACTTCCAATGCCGCCTAAATTTCCAGTTTCGTTCAGATATTGTCGAGCTGCTCCTATAGAGACTCGTAAATTTTCCGGATTTTTAAATAATAGATATTGTTTTAACTCTGCTGATCGCAGCCCTCCCAAAAACACTCTCTTTGCTGTGACCTCCATCTCGTTTATCAATGCTCGTCCCTCGTTGTTATATCTCTCATTTACCCTGTTCCGATGCGCGGCCAATTTTTCGGATATTCGTTCTCCAAAAAGTTCTACAGTTTCCGTTTCGTATTGGTACATTCCCATAATTTCCGAGGCTAAAGTAGCCATATCTTTACTTTCTATGAAACGGTTTCTTAAAATATCCTTGTATTGTGTAAAATTTTCGACGTTGGCATATCTAAAGAGAGCGTTGGCCGCACCTGTTAATTTACTGTTAATTAAAATCCGTAAAAGTATGCCTTTTTGCTCATCCCTCGTTAACTCGTATGATTGGTAAGCCAACCCCAGAAAATTGTTTAGTTCGTTTTCAATGTCCATCCCTACACCTGAAAATGTTGGAACGTGTACCAAAAATGTCTTAATAATTTTTTCGACCGGTAAGAGCGTTGGTTCCAAATAGTAAGAGTTGTCATTCGTGAAATTTTCCGCGTTGTATTCATGTTGTACGGGTAACTGACGTGGAGGCGGAATAGGGGTCGAATTTAACCCTGACGGTCCTGGCCTATTCATTGTTCTGTTGCTAAAGAAATGAGGGTCATTTACAGGATTCATTTTGTCGGATTTTTTAATATTTACACTTCTTCTTTCCGTTTTAGTAATAATCACTTTATTTTTTCTTGCTTTTTTAGGTTTTCTTATCGGACCAATCCTATTATATTTTGCCCCTGATCTTAATGTTCTAAAGCTTTTCCTGTTTTCCGACACTCTATCTTCCTGCACTTGGTGTAAAAAATCAGAAAAATTGTTTTTATTTAAAACTTCTAAATTTGGTTCTTCTTCTATATTTTCGATGTTTGTTTTAGTTTTTTCGTCCGAATCTTCAAATTCTGGACTTGAATTTAGAAATGAAAAAGTAGAAATTCGTTTCGAAAATTTTAAAATAGATTGCGCTAAAGTTGGGGTTTTTGATTTTTGCGACATTAGTTTCCTTATTAAAAAAATTACAACAACAATGTATATATGCCCTTTTTTATATATATTATGATTTAGGGGTCATAATTTTATTAAATTTCAGTAAAAAGTGAAAAAAAAATTTGTATACATACTTATTTTTTAGGGGTCGAATTTTTTATTCTGAAAAAAAAATTTTAAGCTCGAAAAATTGTGTTTGTATTTTTCCTAAAAATTATTTTTAATTTAAATTTTATCTTATTTAACGAAAATCATTCCAATTTAATAAAATTATTTAAAATAAAATTCTCATTTTTATTTATTTTATTTTTATTCCTGAATATATTTTTTTGACATAAAAGAAATATAAATTCCCTAACTCCTAAAATTATGCAATAAAATTTTTATTAAAAAAAAAAAATTGTTAATAAATTTTCATAATATGAATGCTTTTACAAAAAAAACGCGCTTTGTTCTAATGAAACTTACGTACGTCATTTAAACTATTAATATTAATATCAATGTTGACAACAATATTTTATATAAAAATTATATATATATATTTTATATATATATGTATATATATGTATATATAATTTTCGTCATTAGGAACAAAAAAAAATTAAATTTTGATATAAAATGTAAATACATATAGTATAATTATATTTTAGGGGTCGAGAAAAAAAAAGAAATCTATAATTCAATATTGTTATAAAATTTTATTAATACATATTTTTTTTTAAATTTTATTATAAAGACCAATCCAAATTAAGGCGATGAATATATATAATTTTTTTTTTTAAACTTTATTATTATATGTACTTCTAAAAGTTCACTTTTTTTTTAAAAATACCCAAAAATATTTTATTTATCTCCTAAAGGTATGCAATGATTATAAAATATTTTGTTAAGTAAGTTTAATTGAAAAAAAAATATTTTGGTTGACTTTGTTTTGCAATGGTAAATTGAAATTGCGGTTAATTACCTTCATTATAAATTTTAAAAACAAAAAATTACGAAATTATTTATTTTCAACAAAGAAAATTCGCTAAATTTTAATTATAAGTATGTATGTATATATATATTATTTTGTCATAAGAGGACAAAAAATATTTTAAAGTTATATAGGGTGAAAAGAAAAATATTGGGTAACAAAGAAAATTTGTATCCCAATTTTTTATTATTACATAGAAAAAAAACTTTATACCAGGTTACTTGATTATACAGCCCTGTGTTAACTTAATACAAACTACATTTGTATTGTCTTTACACAGTTTTAGTATAAAATCAACGAACCCTAGTATTTTTGTAATAAAATTTAACACATACTGCCTTTAATTGTTTTTATTACCTTATTTTTTTTTATACACTACCATTTATATAAACTTTTAATGCTAATAAAAATTTAGGCAACAAAGAAAAAAAAACTTTATATAATTGCTGAAAACGCACAATTAATATAATGCAGCGAAAAAAGAAATATGTATATACATATATATGATTGACTTATAGCAAAAATTATGTATAACTAGTAGATGGATGTTTTCATATAACTGGCTATATATGAAAATTCAATTTCTATATTATAAATTGTAGTACCCCTTTCACTCAAATTATTATTTTTACTCAAATTCTATTGAGTTATTAAGACCAATGACTTAAAAACCAACAATCAAAGCAATAATTTCATTTCATATAAAAAAACGTTATTTTTGTGTTTTTCTTCGCATATGTGATTGTATTGTATAATCTTATAAATAGTTTTGTTGGTATTCGCACATTTGAAAATTTTCTAATTGATAAATAAATTCTAATTTTCAATTTTTAGCTAAAGGAAATATAGTTTCTTCTATATTTGAAGAATAGAACAGGCGTTTGGGTATTTTTGGTAATATCGATTAAAAAATGCATGGAATATTTCCTGATTATACAATATATTTAACACATCAATAAATTAATAATATTTTCTGATTAAACAATATTATATTCATAAATTTTAAAACTATATTTTAAAATTTGGTTAGATTTAATTTAGTTTGAAAAAATGTGAATTGAAATGAAAAATTTATTAATTAAATTTAGAAAATATTAATACATTTCTAAACATGTTTAATTCCCTTTAAAAACTACTAATAATCATGCACTATTCCTGCCTGCATTTGTGTAATCGATATTACCAAAAATACCCAAACGCCTGTTCTATTCTTCAAATATAGAAGAAACTATATTTCCTTTAGCTAAAAATTGAAAATTAGAATTTATTTATGAATTAGAAAATTTTCAAATGTGCGAATACCAACAAAACTATTTATAAGATTATACAATACAATCACATATGCGAAGAAAAACACAAAAAAAACGTTTTTTTATATGAAATGAAATTATTGCTTTGAAAATAAAAAAAATTCTCTAACGAAAAAAAACGCACGTTGATTGTTGGTTTTTAAGTCATTGGTCTTAATAACTCAATAGAATTTGAGTAAAAATAATAATTTGAGTGAAAGGGGTACTACAATTTATATATAATATAGAAATTGAATTTTCATATATAGCCAGTTATATGAAAACATCCATCTAGTTATACATAATTTTTGCTTATAGTAAGAAAAAAAAACTTATATAATTGCACCATATCAAAAATTATGTATAACTAGATGGATGTTTTCATATAACTGGCTATATATGAAAATTCAATTTCTATATTATAAATTGTAGTACCCCATTCACTCAAATTATTATTTTTACTCAAATTCTATTGAGTTATTAAGACCAATGACTTAAAAACCAACAATCAACGTGCGTTTATTTTCGTTAGAGATTTTTTTTTATTTTCAAAGCAATAATTTCATTTCATATAAAAAAACGTTTTTTTTGTGTTTTTCTTCGCATATGTGATTGTATTGTATAATCTTATAAATAGTTTTGTTGGTATTCGCACATTTGAAAATTTTCTAATTCATAAATAAATTCTAATTTTCAATTTTTAGCTAAAGGAAATATAGTTTCTTCTATATTTGAAGAATAGTACAGGCGTTTGGGTATTTTTGGTAATATCGATTAAAAAATGCATGGAATATTTCCTGATTATACAATATATTTAACAAATCAATAAATTAATAATATTTTCTGATTAAACAATATTATATTCATAAATTTTAAAACTATATTTTAAAATTTGGTTAGCTTTAATTTAGTTTGAAAAAATGTGAATTGAAATGAAAAATTTATTAATTAAATTTAGAAAATATTAATACATTTCTAAACATGTTTAATTCCCTTTAAAAACTACTAATAATCATGCACTATTCCTGCATGCATTTGTGTAATCGATATTACCAAAAATACCCAAACGCCTGTTCTATTCTTCAAATATAGAAGAAACTATATTTCCTTTAGCTAAAAATTGAAAATTAGAATTTATTTATGAATTAGAAAATTTTCAAATGTGCGAATACCAACAAAACTATTTATAAGATTATACAATACAATCACATATGCGAAGAAAAACACAAAAAAAACGTTTTTTTATATGAAATGAAATTATTGCTTTGAAAATAAAAAAAATTCTCTAACGAAAATAACGCACGTTGATTGTTGGTTTTTAAGTCATTGGTCTTAATAACTCAATAGAATTTGAGTAAAAATAATAATTTGAGTGAATGGGGTACTACAATTTATAATATAGAAATTGAATTTTCATATATAGCCAGTTATATGAAAACATCCATCTAGTTATACATAATTTTTGACCATATGTATTAATGTGTCTTTGCTGATATGCATTT
>OX457085.1:67698092-67804546 GCA_949752835.1 Empis stercorea
CAGTAAAGTTTTGTACAAGTTAATGTTTAATAATAAAGCTATTCCGAACAAATAAAAGTTTTAAATTATTAAATTTGGAGTTTCATTTATTAAGACAGGATATTATTTAACTGGCAAAGCCAAAATAATATCGTCCAAATACAAACAACAACGCTTCCAGTTTTTATATTCGGCAAATATATAATATTGGCACAAGAGCCATAGAAATATAATATCCGAATATATTTAAACACAACAAATTTTACACTTTCTATTATATTTACATTTTTCTATATTTACTTTCAGTTAAATTTATATTTTTCTGTTAAATTTACATTTTCTGTTAAATTCTGCATTTTATGTTAAATTTACATTTTCTATTAGTTTTAACATTTAACATATTCATTTTCTGTTAACTGGTTTTGGGCCAACTTGAGCCACGGACTAAGCAACAAGATGTACTCTTCACGACTTTTTATTTGATACCCCACCTGATTTATTTCTATGATGAGCCCACATGACCATCGGCGCTTTCCGGACTACCTCCCATTGAGATGTATTCTTCAAGACCTTTCATTTGATACCCCACATGATTTTTTGTATTATGGGGCCCAACATTACCCCGTTTTGGGTCGACATGACCCACGGCCGCCACCCCCCGACTAGCCACCAATGAGATGTACTCTTCAAGACCTTTCATTTGATACCCCACATGATTTTTGTATGATGGGGCCCAACATTGGCTTGTTTTGGGCCGACATGATCCACTACGCCCCCCGGACTACCCCCATTGAAATGTACTCGTCAAGACCTTTCATTTGATACTCCTCATGGTTTTTTTGGTACATTTAAAAATTAAGCGGCCCTCCGTGCCCCTTCTCCCTCATCAAAAAACACTAAGTATCTGATCACACGAGCTCAGCACCAAGTATCTGATGACACGAGCTCAGCACCAAGTATCTGATGACACGAGCTCAACTTCCAAGTTTGAGCTCAATCAGTCAAGCAGTTTAAGAGTTATGGCCAGGTGAGGAGATATCGACATACCGATGTGATTTAAAAAAAAAATACCTTATGTTAACGCTTTTCTGTCTGCCGGTCCTGTCCGTCCGTCGTAAACAATAAAAACCCGTTATTTCACATAGTTACTGTACACACAAGTTTATGATAGACCCACCGATGGAAAGCTTGATTTATTGAGAACCGGATTTAGGTGATATAATTTAAAATTCGGCCGGTAGGCGGCGCTTTTCGCATTTTGTCAAAACATCCTTTTCCGAATAAAAATGTAATTTGATATAGTAAATATGCACCAAAAATTACCACTCGTTGGAACGGTATTTAAGAAAAAAATACGATGTCAGTAAGCATATTTCAAATTTATACCGCTAGAGGTGCTGAATACTAAAATATATAAAATGTTAATTTTTAAAATGTGTTTTCCAATAGTCAATGAAACCCTAAAATTAGGTTTAATGTCGTATCTGAAAGGTAGTAAGTAGTAGTATAAAATCACAGTTGTTATAATTTCAGTTTCTGCTACTAGAGAGCGTCACATATAATTATAATGTTTTTTAAAAATGTTATTTAACTTGGTGAATATTTACCAAAAATGAAGCGAGAGCAAACGGAGGAAAGCTAATCTAAAATAACACAAATCAGACAATCTCATAGTCTGATTTTTGGCCGCTAGAGGGCAGTAAAATACAAGTAAAAACTTGTAATTTAATATAGTAAATGTTCACCTCCATTAAAAGTAGAACACGATGCCAGTAACCGTATTTCAAATTTCTACGGATAGAGGCAATGAATACTAAAATATATAAAATGTTAATTTTTAAAATACGATTTCCAATAGTCAATAAACCCCAAAAATGAGGTTTAATATCGCATATGAAAGATAGTAAGTAGTAGTATAAAATCACAGTTGTTATAATTTTAATTTCTGCCATTAGAGGGTATAACTTATACTCAAAATATGCATTTACAGTAGATAATCTAAAAAAAGCCTATAATTATAAAACTACTGATCAGTGATCAGTAGTTCGGCTGCGCGTCATTTTTTTTTTTATTTTGCTCTAAAAACCGATTGTCTGAAACAAATTTACAAAACAAATAATTTTTAAAATGCGCACTAATATATTCTTTGAAATAAAAAACAATTACTAAAATATCTTCACCCTACCTCTGAAAATTTAATTTTTACTGAAATAAAAAAATAATAATAATATAAATATAATAATATCTTAATATTTAACTACCCGTTTTCAGTAAAAATTAGAAGTTAATAAAAGTTAAAGTAATAAAAACCTGATTTTTATTGTTTACATCGGATGGACAGATGGACGGACGGACAGAAAACATTAACATAAGGGATTTTTTTAGAAAAAAACCCCTAAAAATAACACATTCGATTCGAGTATATAAAATTAAAAGCTTTAAAATTGAATTGAATGAACTCTCAACCCTACTAAGAAAAATAATTATAATTTTCACTTAATATTTCAATAATTTACTACAAATTCATTCCCTGGCGCAGAATGGTGAGAAACTATTGCAGTTGTATATATTTAATTTTTCCTCCAAAATTGATAACTGATGGCCAATTCCAAATGCAATTTTCAGTTATAACAAATTCTGTAGATACATAGTAGGCATAATGTAAACTTTGATTTTTTTATATTATTTAAAATTATTGAAATTTGTTATTTATTTATGACAAGGAAAATCATAATAAAAAAAATTAATAATATACTTTTATATAATTGAACTAAATATAAAGTTAACAAAATATAATTATAAAGAATAGCAAATTTTAATTATGTTTTTAATAAAATTACCACTACATTTATTTCTTAATAATATTGGCCATAAATTTTCAACAAATTCATTAAAAAATTTCAAAGTATGTTGTGTTGGTGCTGTTGGTGGTATCGGTCAACCTCTGTCATTATTGCTGAAATTAAATCCGTGTATAACAAAATTATCATTATTTGATGTTGTTAATAGTGGTGGTGTTGCCACTGATTTATCACATATAGAATCAAAATGCAAAGTAAGTTGTAATGCTGAACTTGAAAGTGCACTAAAGGGTAGCGATATTGTTATAATACCAGCTGGTGTACCACGTAAACCTGGTATGACACGTGATGATTTATTTTCAGTTAATTGTAAAGTTATGCATAATATTGCTAATGCAATATCATGTGCTAGCCCAAAAGCAATAATTTGTATTATAACAAATCCAGTTAATTCCATTGTACCATTAGCAGCAGAAATATTTAAAAAAAATGGTACATATGATAAATCTCGTTTATTTGGTGTAACAACATTAGATTTGGTACGTGCACGTACATTTATTTCTGAAATATTAAATATTAATCCCTGTAGTGTTGATATACCAGTTATTGGAGGACATGCTGGTAAAACAATTTTACCAATTATATCACAATGTAAACCAGAATTTAAAAAATCTGATGAGGAAATTGCAAAATTAGTTACTCGTATTCAAGATGCTGGTACCGAAGTGGTAAAAGCAAAAGAAGGTACTGGTTCAGCAACATTATCTATGGCATATGCTGGTGCAAGTTTTATAAATACAGTAATTTGTGGATTAAAAGGTGATAAGAATATTAAAACTTATTCCTATGTTGATTGTGATGTAACAAAGGCGAAGTTTTTTGCAACTTTAGTTCATATTGGTAAATCTGGAATAAAAGAAGTATGTGATTTACCAAAACTAAATGACTGCGAACAAGAACAATTAAATGAAGCTGTTCAAATATTACAAAAAGAAATTAAAAAAGGCACTGATTTTATTAAAAAGAAGGATGGTGATTAAATAAAGAATGTTAAAAAAGATAATGATATTTCTATAACCTAATTATATTTTAATAATTTATAAAATGCTTTCATCAATTTTTAAGGTATTTTTCAAAAACATAAATATTTTTGGCTCTGTTTAGGAATAAGAATTATTTATTAATTATGATGTTTTGTTCTCATGAATTATTAAAATTAAATATTTTATACAGCAAAGAGATTCATTAATATTTATTTACAATATCTTCGTAGCTTAACTATTTCCACCAAAAAGCAATAAATACCACATCGATACTTTTCTGTGGAGCTTGAGTAATGGTCAACTAGAAAGGGAAAGTAGACCTCCTTCTAAATGCCATTAATTCTGATAAGGTCGACTTTATCTTATTATATTGTTGGCCGTTACTCACGCTCCACGGGAAGTATATACCTAGTATATACCTATTATTTAGTATAGTATTTACCTAGATTTACGTTTCGTTTCGATTTATAATTAAAAACGTATCGATTATCAATCGAATCGATTGTGTTTGTAACTCATTTTCTTGACGTTTTAATCCAAATTTTTAACGTAAAATATTTTATTATCGTTTTCATCAAAACGATATATTTATTCAATACATATTTTCAAATGTTAGTATGAAAATTTAATTTTTATACATTACATCTATTTATAAATAATAACTAAATTTAAATATTTTCTAGAAAATATTTAAATATAGTTAAATATATAATAAATATAAATGCTTTTTTGTAAATTTATTTACTTTACAAAGAAAATGAGACTAAGAAAAAAACAACTGTGGAATAAATTTAGCGGTGAAATAAACTTTTATATGAATAACCATAAATTCAAAAAAAAATTCTAAGAAACATCTAAAAAAATAAAGTACATACATACAAAAATTTAATTATTTTTACAATTTCCTAGCAAACAATGTTAATTCATTCTGAATTCATTTAGAACTCATTCAGTGAATGTGAATTCACATTTGCTTCATTTGAGTTTCACATGAACTTCACTTTGAGCGACTTTTTGTACTAAAGTTTTTACATCACAGTGAAATCAAATTGTGATATCATAACAAGCTCATTTAATGATTAGGATTTTAGTTCATTTTAAGAGTTCATATTGAAATCATCTTGCCAATTCAGTATGAATTAATTACATGAAGATTTAAGGAATTCATTTTAAGAGTTCATATTGAAATCATTTTTAAAATTTAGTATGAATTCATTACATGAAGATAGACGGAATTCATTTTAAGAGTTCATAGTGAAATCATTTTTAAAATTTAGTATGCATTCATTACATGAAGATATACGGAATTCATTTTAAGAATTCATATTGAAATCATCTTGCAAATTTAGTATGAATTCACATTTTGACAATATAAGTTTCAATTCAAGTAATAATCTTATAAATATAAGATTAATTTATGTTTATATAAATAATATAAAATATAATGTTTAAATGCAATGAATTTATTTACAAATTTAAGACTCATATGGTTATTTTTTCATATTGTATGCATTGAAACATTATATTTTATATTATTTATATAAACAAAATTAATCTTATATTTATAAGATTATTACATGAATTGAAATTGTTATATTGTCAAAATTGTGAATTCATACTAAATTTGCAAGATGATTTCAATTTAACGCTTGAAATTAGAATTTTATATATTTATATAATAATATTTATATCCCAAATACCAAATTTTTGCATTTGGTATTTCATTTAGTAAATAAAACATAATTACAATATTATTAATTTTATATGTACTGATATAGTTTTTATTATTAAGTGTAAAATTGTTATAATTCATAATTAATATTATTAAAAATAATATTAAAAATACCTTTATTATAATATTAAAATTAAAATTTTAGTTTTTTGCTGATAGTGCCACATTTGTATACGCTGCTGTTTAGCATATTGAAAATATCTGTTAATGCTGTTGTCTATAGAATTTTCAGTTGAATTGCCTATAGTTGATAAACAAGCATCTATAAGAAATAATAAGATGATTGTAGTTATTGGTATACATTAAAATTTCACAAATTACTTTTTAAAACTATAACAGAATTAAGAGATTGAATACTTTTTTCTGCTCTATTCCACTGCAACAGAAATTTTTAGCTGTTGAAGCTAATTATAAATATCTTACATTTTTTATAAAATGACCCCACAACCTCCAATACGTGAAAACTGTTTTAGCTGGAAGAAATAAAATAAAATTCAATTGTAATTTTTTGGTTTTCTGGACGAAATGATGGTCATATTTTCATCTGGGATTTTCTCTAGCATCCCTCGATGGATTGGGCTGATATTTGGTAAGCACATTCATTATAGTGCTCTATTGTTAACTACGCAAGTGCTCCTCCATTAGCTCTACTTGGAAGATGGTTGTATGATGAAAACGTGATTTCTGATGTTTTGTTAGAAATAATGGACGAGCACTGGCATAGTTAACTATAGGACACTATAATGAGTGTGTTTACCAGATATCAGCCCAATCCATCCAGGGGTACCAGAGAAAATCCCAGATGAAAAGATGGCCATTCATCATTTCATCCAGACCACTAATTTGAATATGTTTACCAAATATCAGCCTAATCCATCCAGGGGTTCCAGAGAAAATACCAGATGAAAATTGCCATTAATTGAAAGCAATTGTAAAATTAAAACTGCGAAATTGCGTTAAAACTTTAGTGCAGTTGAGATTTTCGAATATGTACTCTGCTTTTGCAGTGGAGACTTATCGAACACACTGCTTTTTAGGGCTTTTTTTTTAAAAAAAAATCCCTTATGCTAACGCTTTTGTCCGTCTGTCTGTCCGTCTGTCCGTCCGGTGTAAACAATAAAAACCAGTTATATCACATGGTTAATGTACACTCAGGTATATGATAGACAAACCTATGGAAAGCTTGATTTATTGAGAACCAGATGCAATTGATATAATTTCAAAATTCGGCCGGTAGGCGGCGCAATTCGCATTTTTCCAAAACATCTTTTTCCGAATAAAAATTACAATTTTATATAGTAAATGTGCACCAAAAATGAAGTTTGATCACTCGTTGGAAAGGTATTTAAGAGTAGAATATTACGCCAGTAACCGTATTTCAAATTTCTACCGCTAGAGGCGCTGAAAACTAAAATATATAAAATGTTAATTTTTAAAATGTGATTTGCAATAGTCAATAAGCCCCAAAAATTAGGTTTAATGTTGCAACTGAAAGGAAGTAAGTAGTAATATGAAACCACAGTAGTTATAATTTTAAATTCTACCGCTAGATGGCGAAACAAATAATTATATTGTTTTTTAAAAATGTTATTTAACTTGGTGAATCTTTACCAAAAATGAAGGGAAAGCAAGCGCTGAAACCTAATATAAACTAAAATAAATCAGACATCCTCATAATCTGATTTTTTGCCACTAGAGGGCAGTAAAATACAAGTAAAAAGTTGTAATTTAATATGTATAGTAAATGTTCACCAAAAATGAAGTGTGACTAGTCGTTGGAAAGGTAGTTAAGAGTAGAATACGATGCCGTTAACTTTATTTTTCTTAAATTTTTACTTTTATTTTCACTTCGCAAATTTTAATTTTGTGCACTTTATTTACTTTTATTACACCACAATTTTTGACTAAAATTACTAAATCACGGCTGATTTTTCTATTTACAGCCAAAATTACAAATTCTAGAATCTAAAAGAAAAAAACAAAAAGGATTATCTATTTTCTCATATTTTAAGCACATTGAGCTTTAAATGAGAAATCATCAGGTGGATTCTTTTAAAGCAAAAAATGAATTCATTTGCGTTCCTCTTGAAAAAGCTTTAAAAAATTCCATAAACATTGTTTTAGGCAATTTAAACTTAAAAGAGTAAACAAAAAGGATTAGTACTCTGCTCATAATTTAATCACTTAGTGAGCTTAAAAAATGATTTCAAAGCTACAAAATTATTTTTTGCTTTAAAGTGAATCCACCTGATTTCTCATTTAAAGTTCACTAAGTGATTAAATTATGCGCAGATTAGTAATCCTTTTTGTTTATTATTTTAAGTTTAAATTGCCTAGAAGTTTTTTTATGGAATTTTTTGAATGATATAATTTTGGGATGATCATTTTTAACTCAATTAATGATTGATTTGTGAATATGAATTTCTAACTTGTTAATTTTTTAATCATTTATTGAATTCAAAATGATTTAATTTTGGGATATCATTTTTAATTCAATTAATGATTGATTTGTGAATATGAATTTCTAACTTGTTCATTTTTTAATCATTTATTGAATTCAAAATGATTTAATTTTGGGATATCATTTTTAACTCAATTAATGATTGATTTGTGAATATGAATTTCTAACTTGTTCATTTTTTAATCATTTATTGAATTCAAAATGATTTAATTTTGGGATATCATTTTCAACTCAGTTATTGATTGGTACTACCTATGAATAAATAATTTCATCATTTTTCAATCACTTAGTGAATTTGAAATGATTTCCTTTTAGGTTGATCACTTTTAATTCAAAAAATGATTTCATAACGATTTCCTTTCTATGAAGATGAACTTGTAATGAATTCATTTAGTGAATATTCCCTAAATTGTTTGCTGGGAAGCTATTATTAAGAAAAACAATCAGAATTGCAAATAAACAATAATTTGAAATACACGCAAACAAATAAGGAGCTTTCATTGACAATAAAACTATTTTAAAATTGACTTCAGCGCTCAAAGTTCGCCATCAGAGACTAGATATACATTAAAATCCACACATTTATTTCCAAAACTTTTTTGAAAAAAAGAGGTAATTATGTATATAAAAATTTAATTATTTCAAAATTGATAACAAATATCAAAAATGTAAAACATACATCCGTGAAAAATATATTCAATCTTTATTCTGTAGAGAAAAAAAATATCAAAATATGTAAGGGTTTACTCATAAAATGGGCAATAATCAATAACTGAGTTGAAAATGAATGGTCCACTTTCATGGTCCACTTTCAGGTGTTAGCACAGGTAAATGGGGGGAGGGGGGAGAATTAAAAAGTAAAATACCTATCCGTGAAATTTATATATTGTTGATATGTTATAAAAATTTCGTGGAAGAAAATGTTCACTGGTTTTGAATAAAATGGGAAAAACAAATCCTCTATAAAACAAGAAAGTGCGCTCCTCGAGCCTTAATTAAAATTAATTAATTAATATTAATTTATTAAAATTAATAAAAAATTTATAAAAATTAATTTAATATTTAATTAATAGTAATTTATTAAAATTAATAAAGAATTGATTTCTTAACTTCCTCTATCTAGTTTATAATTTAATAAGCTTAATAAACTAAATAAAAAAAAATATAAATAAAAAAAAGTTTTTTAAAAATACTTTCCCTTAAAGAAATATTCAACTAAAAAGTAATAAACAAGCAAATAATACCACATCAATGTACTTTCCCGTTGAGTTTTAGCCACTGTCAGCAATAGTAAGGGTAAGCAGACCTCCTTATAAATGGCATTAATTCTGATAAGGTCTACTTTCCCTTACTGTTGCTGACAGTGGCTAAAACTCAACGGGAAAGTACATTGATGTGGTATTATTTGCTTGTTTATTACTTTTTAGTTGAATATTTCTTTAAGGGAAAGTATTTTTAAAAAACTTTTTTTTATTTATATTTTTTATTTTACACTTTTTAGTCGGTCAAATATTTATTAATTTGACTGACTAAAAATATTTAAATACTTTGACAACTTGGGAATGATTTGTTTGAGCTCCTCATGACCCACTATTTGGAATTTCACATGTGGCCGATGTTTTGGGCCTTCCATGGCCCCCGGTGCCCTGCATGTTTTTTTGTATAATTGGCTCCACATGACCCAGGGTACTGCTCGGACTACTCTTCAAGGCCTTTCATTTGATGCCCCACATGATTTTTTTTATGATGGGCTCCCACATGACACTTTTGGGTGATGTATTCTTCAATACCTTTTATTTGATACCTCTCATGTCTTTTTGAATTATGAGTCCCACAAGACCCAGAGTACCTCTCGGAGTACTCAACAAGATGTCCTCTTCAAGACCTTTCATTTGATACCCCACATGATTTTTTGTATGATAGGGCCCCAAATTACCCCGTTTTGGGCCCGAGATGACTCCAGGCGCCTCCGGATTACTGCCCATTGAGATGTACTCGTCAAGACCTTTCATTTGATACTCCACATATTTCTTTGTATTATGGACCCCCCTTTCCCCCGCTCTGGGCCTGACATGACCCACGGCGCCCACCGGACTACCGCTCAATGAGATGTACTCGTCAAGACCTTTCATTTGATACCCCACATGATTTTTTGTATTATGGAGCCCCACATTGCCCCGATTTGCGCCCGACATGACCCACGGCGCCCCCGGACCACCGTCCAATGAGATGTACCCGTCAAGACCTTTCATTTGATACCGCACATGATTCTTGTATTATAGGGCCCAACATTGACCCCGTTTTGAGCCAGTCATGACCCACGGCGCCCCCCGGACTACCACTCAATGATATGTACTCTTCAAGACCTTTCATTTGATACCCCACATGTTGTTTTGTATTATGGACCCCACATTGCCCCCGTTCTGGGCCTGACATGACCCACGGCGCCCACCGGACTACCGCTCAATGAGATGTACTCTTCAAGACCTTGCATTTGATACCCCACATGATTTTTTGTATTATGGAGCCCAACATTGCCCCCGTTTTGGACCCGACATGACCCACGGCGCCCCCGGACTACCGATCAATGAGATGTACTCGTCAAGACCTTTCATTTAATACCCCACATGATTTTTTGTATTATGGGGCCCCACATTGCCCCGATTTCGGACTACCGCTCAATTAGATGTACTCTTCAGGACCTTTCATTTGATACCCCACATGATTTTTTGTATTATGGGGCCCCACATTGCCCCGATTTGCGCCCGACATGACCCACGGCGCCCCCCGGACCACCGTCCAATGAGATGTACTCGTCAAGACCTTTCATTTGATACCGCACATGATTCTTGTATTATAGGGCCCAACATTGACCCCGTTTTGAGCCAGTCATGACCCACGGCGCGCCCCGGACTACCGCTCAATGATATGTACTCTTCAAGACCTTTCATTTGATACCCCACCTGTTTTTTTGTATTATGGACCCCACATTGCCCGCGTTCTGGGCCTGACATGACCCACGGCACCCACCGGACTACCGCTCAATGAGATGTACTCGTCAAGACCTTTCATTTGATACCCCACATGATTTTTTGTATTATGGGGCCCCACATTGCCCCGATTTGCGCCTGACATGACCCACGGCGCCCCCCGGACTACCGCTCAATTAGATGTACTCTTCAGGACCTTTCATTTGCTACCCCACATGATTTTATGTATTATGGAGCCCAACATTGCCCCCGTTTTGGGCGACATGACCCACGGCGCTCCCCGGACTACCGCTCAATGAGATGTACTCGTCAAGACCTTTCATTTGATACCCCACATGATTTTTTGTATTATGGGGCCCTACATTGCCCCGATTTGCGCCCGACATGACCCACGGCGCCCCCCGGACCACCGCTCAATGAGATGTACTCGTCAAGACCTTTCATTTGATACCCCACATGATTTTTTGTATTATGGGGCCCCACATTGCCCCGATTTGCGCCCGACATGACCCACGGCGCCCCCCGGACTACCGCTCAATTAGATGTACTCTTCAGGACCTTTCATTTGCTACCCCACATGATTTTATGTATTATGGAGCCCAACATTGCCCCCGTTTTGGGCGACATGACCCACGGCGCTCCCCGGACTACCGCTCAATGAGATGTACTCGTCAAGACCTTTCATTTGATACCCCACATGATTTTTTGTATTATGGGGCCCTACATTGCCCCGATTTGCGCCCGACATGACCCACGGCGCCCCCCGGACCACCGTCCAATGAGATGTACTCGTCAAGACCTTTCATTTGATACCCCACATGGTTTTTTTGGTACATTCAAAAATTAAACAGCCCTCCGCGCCCCCTTCCCCGTAATCAAAAAGGCCCCAATATATGGTACCAAGCCATTGATGGCACGAGCTCAACTTCCAAATTTGAGCTCAATCGGTCAAGCCGTTTAACAGTTATGGCCAGGTGAGGAGATATATATATATATATATATATATACAGTTGCTCACAAAAGTATCCGGCCACTTCTTTTATTCAGTAGAATTAATCTTAGACGTTAAGTTTTAAATATCAGAAAACGAATAATTATTATTTTGTAACATTATTTAGTCTTGTAATTTATATTCCAATCATAGAAATATCAAAATTAAATATACTTCAGAAAAAATCGACAACCAAACAATTAAGTACATAATTCGGAAATGCAATTTTTCTCGAATGACGCACTATTTAGAAACTATTTGGTAACTAAACTTACTGTGGGGAAGTCCCCCGTATGCATACACACTTAGTGGCCGACTTTAGTGTCAATTGTTTTATGAGATCGGACAGCTATGTAAGTTTTTCTGATAATTAATTCATTTTTCTCATATGTTTTTCTAGTATTATAAAGTAAAGGTTTTTTATAGCTAATATTAAAAAAAATACTTAATTGAAAATGAAGTGAAAAACATTAAATATTTTGAACCAAGTAGGGTGGCCGGATACTTTTGTGAGCAACTGTATATAAATAAATAAATATACCGACATATATACTGGAAGAGTGAATTCATAAAAGGGAAAGTAAAAATGTATAAAATTGCAAAAATTTCAATAAAATTACAATAATTATATTAATAACGAAATAACGTTTCAATAATTTAAAAAGTTAGTTTTAAATTAATAACATTAATTTTAAATTACTTTTTAAATTAATCAATCCTAAGATATTATATAAGTTTATTAATTTAAAAATTAAAAAAAAAACAATTAATAACGCTTTGTAATAAATATTATGATGAGTTAATATTATGCACTAAAAATTACAAATTTTCAAATACATTACGTTTTCCCCGATACATATCTATGAAAAATCTATGAAAAGCCATCAATGAGAAAAAAAGGAAAGCAATAATTATTAGGGTTGAAATGGAAAGCATAATTTAACATTTACGTTCGTTTTCCCCGCTTGATCGTTTTCCAACGAAAGAAAATTCTTTACGATACGTTTTCTAAAACCCGATACCCGTGCAGATAATATATTTGAATTCGGCCGGTAGACGGCGCTTTTCGCATTTTTAGTCGGTCAAATATTTATTTCAACTTGACCGCCCACGAATTAAACTTCTACATGGCTGAGGGCCCAACGTATAACCATTATTTTTTGTACGTATTTTTTTCAAGACCTTTCATTTGAGGTCTTGAAGAGTACAGGACCCCGGTACCCCACATGAGTTTTTTATGATGGCGCCCACCGCGCATATGGAGATTTTGGCGCTCACTTGAACCAGGGTCTGATACCCCACGGGATTTTTTTATGATGGGCCCCCACATGGCACAGTTTTTAGGCCGCACTTGACTCATAGTGCCCCACAGACTACCCAAAGGGATATACTTTTCAAGACCTTTTATTTGATACCCGAAATAATTTTTTTGTATGATGAGCCCCCACCCACGGCGCCCCAAGTACTACCACATCACCCATTGAGATCTACTCTTCAAGACTCTTCATTTGATGCCTCACATGATTTTTTTGGTACGTGCCCCTTTCCAAATGTATATGTACATATATGGTACATGTGTATGTATATTATTATATGTATATGCATATAATATATTTAAATTAGATTTATTTTTACGTCAGTTTTTTTACTTTCCCTTTTATGAATTCACACTTCCAGTATATATATATATATACATATATATATATGTATATATATATATATATATATATATATCTCCTCACCTGGCCATAACTCTTAAACGGCTTGACCGATTGAAGTTGAGCTCGTGTCATGAAATGCTTGGTACCATATAAATTAGGGGCCTTTTGGATTTGGGGAAGGGGGCGCGAAGGGACGTTTAAATTTTGAATGTACCAAAAAAACCATGTGGGGTATCAAATGAAAGGTCTGGAAGAGTACATCTCCTTGGACGGTAGTACGGCGGGCGCCGTGGGTCATGTCGGGCCCAAAACGGGACAATGTTGGGACTGTAAAACAAAAAAATCATGTGGGGTATCAAATGAAAGATCTTGAAGAGTAGATCTCAATGGGTGGTAGTCCGGGGAGTATTGTGGGTCATGTGGCTACAGCGGGGGCAATCTTGGGCCCCATCATACAAACATCATGTGGGGTATCAAATGAAACGTCTTCAACAGTACATCTCAATGGGTAGTAACCCGGAGGGCGCCGTGAGTCATCTCGGGCCCAAAACGCGGGTAATGTGGGGGCCCCATCATACAAAAAATCATGTGGGTTATCAAATAAAAGGTCTTGACGAGTACATCTCATTGGCTGGTAGTCCAGGGGCGCCGTGGGTCATGTCGGGCCCAAAACGGGGCAATGTTGGGACTGTAAAACAAAAAAATCATGTGGGGTATCAAATGAAAGGTCTTGAAGAGTACATCTAGTTGAAAAGTCCTAGAGGCACAGTGGGGCATTTGGGCTTTCCCGTTGAGTTTGAGCAACTGTCAGCAATAGTAAGGGAAAGTAGACCTTATCAGAATTAATGCCATTTATAAGGAGATCTACTTACCCTTACTATTGCTGACAGTGGCTCACACTCAACGGGAAAGTACATTGATGTGGTATTATTTGCTTGTTTATTACTTTTTAGTTGAATATTTGTTTAAGGGAAAGTATTTTTAAAAAACTTTTCTTTATTTATATTTTTTTTACTATAATGTCACTAAAATTATTCTTTTTATAGCATTTATCTTATCTTTCACATAACATAATTTATGCTTTAAATTTATATTTAGTACTAAGAAATGTGTTTACCAAATTTTTCCACTTAAATTAAATTTCATACAAAGTCAAGAAATTAACATAATCCACACACAAATAAATCTTAAATTTTTTTGTTATATATTTTCTTAATTAACTTTTTGCCACAGTTTTTTGGTATTTATATGCATAATACATATATACATATGTATATACGAAAAATTATATACATAATAAGATAATTTTACTAATTTCTTTATAAAATATACAAATAAATTACTACATACAAATTACAACGATACAGATTCTTTACTCCTTATCCTTAATTTTCAGAGAGTTTTTGCTGTATTATATAGCATGATATACCTTTTGTTTCAAAAAAAAAATAAGAATCGAGTTTTTTAAATATTTTCGGGCATATTATAATATGACCAAATAAGTGCAAATAAGTGCTTGGTCTTATTATAATATGCCCGAAAATGTTTAATATATATTCTTAAAATATTCTGCTTAACCAAAAAACTTGTTCCTTGTCTTTCCGGTTTCCGTTTTGTCTTTATTTATGGCTTATTATCCTTTGCTATTGTTGAATGTTGAAATAAACTGACAAAATGGGAAAACATTTAATTTTTAATCATTATATTTTCGTGACTTTAACGAATATACCATATTTATAAAAAAAAATTATCTTTTTGTTATTGTTATATAAATTTCTTGTTCACAAATAAATTTGCTGATTGACACATTAAAAGAGCTACTATACAAATATTTCGGATGATTTCATAAAATATTTGATAAATTTCAATTATTTTTAAATTGATTTTCTCAATTTACCAATTCAATTAAAAATTAATTCTATTTTAAACATATATGTATGTATATCAATTATTTTATTAAGGCACATTACATTTTTCCAATTTTATTTAATTATAATCAAATTCAGTTATCCTTGAAAAAATATCAACTCCCTACTATGTATTATTACAATCACTTTTCTTATGATTTTTATGGTTAAAAAGGAAATATAAATTTTCTCATATACATACCTACATTCTACATACACATATATATCGTCTAACTTCTAACATAATAATAAAAAAGGGAAATTCTTAACAGATGAAATAAAGAAGACCTTATTCAGAACATAAAAAAACAACAAAGAAGAGACCACAAGTAAAAAATGCCACGCAACTGATCTAGTACGTAGTAGTCTCAGAATCACGGGATTCTTTTTAATTAATTTAATCGTGTACTATGACTATAACAATAATTTTTCTTATCTTTACTATAGACATATATATGAAATATCACTAATTTCAGTAAACAAAGACTGTGTGAATGTACCTTTTTATATTTCGTAATAGTGCCCTCTAGCGATAACAAATCAAATTGTATCATTTTATTTAATTCTAGACAAACCTTAAAATACGTGTTTTTTCTGAGTTTTTATGAGGATTTACTTAGTTAAATTATATTTTAAAAAACGTTAAAAAAAACATTGCGCCATCTTGTGGTGTTATACTAATGACACAAATTCGTATATATCTATTATTGGCTAATTTAATTATGTAAACTGGAATAGTATCTTACTCAGAATTACCATAAATTTAATATGAAATGAAAATGTTTTGGTAAAATGCAAAAGTGCTATTTTACTGACGGATTCTAAATTTCTCAAATATGGTTGGTTCATATTATTAAACTTTGCAACGGTCTGTCATTTACATTTACCATTTTAAAAAGTTTACATCGGATGGACAGACGGATAGACGAACTGTTTTTTTAATTCAATATATGTATTCTTAAAAGCCCTAAAAATGTAAGCTTTCTAATATGTATTATGAAGTTTGTTTAGTGTAGTGTTTTTATATACAAAAAAATATAACGAATTACAAAAAAAAGAAGATGATTTTATATTATTTATCCATCAAAACCATGGACAATGTTGTGGGAAACTTTCCAAAGGACTCTTTAAAACTCATAGTAATAATAATAATAATAATAATAAAGGAAAATTGTCTTCAAATTACTATAGTTAAAGCAAAATTATAATAATAATAAAAATAATAATACTAATAATAATAAAAAAGTTAAATAAATGAAAGGAAATTATAGAAAATTGGCTTTGACAAATTTATATGGAACATTTTTTATACTACTATATACTTACAAATTTTATTTTTATTTTTAGCAGAATATTCAGCTTTGGCACCAAAATAATTGATGACACAAAAAGGATAAATTAATGTATTCTTCTTTGATTCTATTGTATACGAATATACAATGTCTTATTGTTCAAAATGAACCAGCTAGATTCGTAATGCCCTTAGGTTCGGTTATTGTATCAGAAGGCGCTGTTTTACTGAATACTAAAAAATAATTATGTTAGAACAAACTATAATATATGTGGCTCCATTAGATTGTAGTGCCAACGTATCGCTTTGTAAATTGTGAAAAAATATTTTCACAATCAAAAAACAAGAAAATCTAGCTGAGAACCTCTCTAAGCTAAATGTTCCAAGATGCGTAATTTCGGATGCTGTACTTGTTATTTCTGTTTCTTCGTTGGCCGATAAGTCAGTTGTCATCGATAATTTGGAATCGCCTGTTCATCAGTTCGCTCTGTCAATAAATGTATATTTTCAAAATATTAGTGGAATGAGAATGAAACTTAAAGACATAAAATTAGCAAAATTAGCTATACTTGACAATGATGACTACAATGTTATAGTTCTTAAAACATGGAATTAACTCTTTAATTGTATAGTTATATTGTTTTCCATTGACAGTGATAATCTAATGATAATTTAGTTGATCGTGGCACATCCTACTGGTTGTGAAATCTAAGTTTGCGCCAATTATTTTGAAAAACACTGACATTGAACAATTGAATTGGCTATTAAAATTATAGCGCCTTTTTCTCGTACAACACGCATTTAGATAATATTACTGAAGTATTTACTAGATGTGCTGAGAATGAAGCAGTAATTTTAGGATATTTTAATTTACCTGATATAATTTAGGACTTCTTCAAAACTGAATAAATTTTTTTACCATCAAACGTAACAGCTGAGAGTGAAAAACTATTCATTGATTCGCTATTAACTAATAATTTTATTCAAATTAATCATATTTATAATTTTTTTGGTAAATTTCTTGACTTATGTAATTAAATGAAATTGTCGATTTAGTTGACTTTCCATTATCACCAAATTGCTCACATCATAAAGCTTTACTAGTAGAAATAAATTGTTAGAAAATTAAAAAAAAAACGCAATGTTGACTACGTATTATTACGCCGCCCAAAATAAAATACATTTAAGCGGTTCACTGGCGAATTCCCAAGGCGATTCTCTAGCGAATCACCAATACAGTTCGTTTATGTACTGATTTTTCCATAAAAATAAAAATTCTGGATTTTTTTTTAATTCAAAATAAAACAAATATTTTTAAGTTTTTGGTTCAAAATATATATTATAAAAATAATAAAATCAGGATTTAAATTCTACCTCTGCCTAATATTCAACCTATTTCTAGGACTTTTATTTTTTTTAAATACATTTAAATTAATTTTAATATTTTAAATACATATTTATATACAATAATTAAATGGAACTATGTATATCACGAAATGTTAACACATGACTTTTCTAGTTATAATTATTGATTGCAAATTTATTTTAATTCTACTTATAAATAATAATAAAAATAACACAGGATTTTAATTTTATTTATGATAAACTATTAAAAAAGCTGCCAAGTTGCAAGAGTGCTTTATATCCACTTTTAGATCAACGTAGGATTTAATAAAACTAAGAATTAAGTAAAAGTTATAATATTTTGTAAAACTACGATTTGTCCACAGTTTAAAAGTAAATATACTAAATATATGTAAGATTTATTTGCATTTTTCATTTGTATATCAATTTGTATGTGTCAGTATGAGAATTTGAACTAAGCCGATCTGCTTTGCTGATTTTCTATCTTATTACTCACTTTCAAAAATTTGCGTCCAGAAATATAATATTACTTTTCGGTTACAATTGTAATTTCATGAAACTCCTCGTTATAAAAAGCGCAAAAAAGTCCTTGTGGGTGCCTCCCTGTAATGCAACTTCGGTTTCAGCAGAAAGTCTGTATATTTGCTTCTGATCCAGGTGCATCTCAGACCAGAAAAAGAGAAGAAGCGAGTCTCAAGGCAGCACCTAGACATATGAATCTATATTGGTCCTCTACCTTAATGATCTATGCACTGAAAAAAGGAATTATAAGGCTGGGTGAGAATGAGGGATAAAAAGCGTCTGGATAGGTAGCATACATCAGTCTGGTTGTAAAATACCGAGGCCAAACTGACAGACCTAGGGAATACGGATTCCCGTCGAGTTCATCAAAAACGAGTTCATCGAAAATATAGCTATTTTTCATTATCAATGCGCATAAACGTACTTTTTTTTTTTAAAAATCATCAATATGTAAGTATAGTTAAAGAATAATATTTTTTCGATTAACTCGTCATTCGATGAATTGATCATTCGATGAACTCGTTTTCGATGAACTCGTTTTCGATGAAATCGTCGGTCACCGGGAATACGGTAACCCTAAGCTCACTATAGAGCGATCAGTGGTTGACTGACCTCTTTTACATACCTGCCGCCCTGTAGCAGCAAAAAGCTTGCTGTAATAATACTTGTTCTTTGTTACAGTCGACTTCTTTTCACCCAGCCTCGTGGGACTAACATGTCTACTTATCTGAATTTTAAAACACCTGTACCGGAAGGGAACCAGCTGATGTGGACCCAAATGAATCTACGAACTCTATTCTTGTGTCAGTGTTAGAAAATATCTGTATTATAGTTTTTATGTAAAATATTTTTTTCATAATAAACTCTTACACCTTGTGACAAGAAATCAGCCCATCCCCTCAACCCTCTCTATGTAATTTGTATTTAAATTTCGATATTTTCAAAATTAAATTTTTGAAATTTAAAATGGCTATAAAAGGGTACAGATTTTTTGTACGACCTTCAAAGTTCTATGCTATGTTATGTACCATACGGTCAAACCTTTCGAAGTCACTTAAAATTATAATCCACCATCTCATAAAAGTGAGGGAGGTGGTGTATCAATGAAATAAGCAATATCTCGTATGAGGGAGACCATATCAAAAAATGAAGAATTAGTTTCTTAATAATAGTATTCTACACCTTGTAATATTATATTATACAATTTCGAGTATTAATTTATTAAACTTGGTTATAAGTAATTTCATATTGTACATTGGAAGTTTTGCAAAAATTACAACTTTGTTTTATTATGTTGTTTGTGAAATTCAAATTTCTCGCACAGATCTTAAATTAGGTATTAGCTTTGAAAAATATAGGTGAGAGAATTTTGCAAAATCCCAACCTTTTCCGCTCAAAAATTAAAAAATTAAAAATTAGTAATATAAGTTCTATAGAAGAACGTAACATACGAGTATATTTATTTTTAAATTGTGGAAAAATCGTAGTTTTACAAAATAGTATAACTTCTACTTAATTCTTAGTTTTTATAAAATCCTAGGTTGATCTAAAAGGAGATATGAAGCACTCTTCTAACTTGGCAGCTTTTTTTTAATGCGAGCAAAAAAGAAAGGCTATTTTAATATAATTTTTTAGGAATATAAAATTCTATACATCAATTTAAAACTTTAAATTCATTTTTTGACAAGTGTATTTAATTTATTATTGATAACTAATAAACTATGAAATGAAACAAGTATTGGATATGTCCTTCTACTTTTTTATAGATAAATTTAAGAATAATATTAGACTTTTGTGATATGATAAAAGAATTTTTTTTTATTTAAGTCCATATATTTTTATACGGTTTTATAGAGTATATTTTCCAAAGCTCTTTTAAAAGGACGTGTGTGAAATCATTATTAGAGCTTTTACATAA
The DNA here is from genome assembly GCA_949752835.1 of Empis stercorea. Lineage (NCBI taxonomy): Eukaryota > Metazoa > Arthropoda > Insecta > Diptera > Empididae > Empis > Empis stercorea. The sequence goes on from OX457085.1 coordinate 67,718,754, forward strand.
CTACGATAATACTGCTGCCACTACAATTTCCGCGTTCAGCAGAGAAAATTAATCGAGCACTGCAAAGAACCGCACTAGATAGAGCAGCAAAAATTATATTGCCGTTCAGTATAATTTTTCGATAAATATCCCTTAAAACCCCCTCTCTATTCAATATTCCTCTAAAAAAAACATTGCTGCTCTAACTAGCACAAAATTTTTCTGCTCGATAAAACTCTAGCGCTCGAAAAAATTAACCGTTCAGTAGAAAATTTGCTCGAGCACTCAATGCGCTCGACTCTGCTGAACGCGGCAAATGTGTAAATCTCAGCCAACAACTCAATAAATGCCTGATTAGACTATAAGATATATAAACAATGGTATTGGGGTAAAGACCGCATAAAGTAACACTTATGTTTGATAGGACAAATATTCTTAAACTTTGTTATTTTTTGAAGTAACTTTAATTAATTTTTATTCATGTCATTTAATTAATAAATTTAAGGATTTGCGTAATTTATTGAATTGTAAATTACCCCTAAATATAAAAAATATAAACATGACTCCAAATGCAAATTTAATTATCCACCAGAATGTAGACTAGGTGAACTCACAAAAAGGGGAAGGCTGAGAGGAAACGGGATAACGACGTTTGCCCGTTTTTAATTTGCCCGTTTTCCTACTTGCCCGTTTTATTTTTTCAGTCCGTTTATCATTTGCCCGTTTTTTATTTGCCCGTTTTTTATTTGCACGTTTTTTATTTGCCCTTTTTTCATTTGCCGGTTTTTTTATTTATTTAAAAATTTTCCCGTTTTTCCCCTTTTTTCGAATGTGATCCCATATGTAGCGTTACCCAGAACCAACGACGTGGGCGTGATGGAATTCCTCTGTTTTTTAATTTTTATATTCAATTTTATATTTTTTTTACGTTTTTTTCAAATTTTATATTTTTTTTTAGATTTGTTAATTTTATAATTTTTTGATATTTTATATTTTTTGTTTCTTAATTTAAGGTAATATTGTATGCAATATTTTTTTAAAATGTATTTTTATCGACATTTTCTTTTTCTTTTATTATATTTTTAATTCTTTACTTTTTCAAGCATTTTTTTATTTATGGGTGCTTTTTCACCAGCTTGCCTTCTATCAATTTTGGTTTAGGCAATAATCCATTCTTTTGATAATTCGGTTATCATTTGGTATATACCAATATGGGGTTTACCAAACCACGACCTGGAAGCGCATTCTTCATTAAATATTCAAATATTAAACTTCATTAAATATTTTCATATGCCTTTCTATTATATTTGCCCGCTTTCCATATGCCCGTTTTTTGTGTCAGCTTTTTTTTGATTCGGGCGCCCGAATTAAAAAAAATCTTACACAAAAAACGGGCATATGGAAAGCGGGCAAATGAAAACGGGCAAATGAAAAAACGGGCAAACGTACCCAACCCAGGGGAAACCTGTTGGCTCTCAAGATAAAAACTTTTACAGGAGAACAAAATGTCATCTCTTCAAAGCACTGACAGGCGCAGTGGGGAAGGTTGTTAAGAGCGACAACAATCCAAGGATGGAGAGTGTTAGTAAGTTTCGGGGTTAATTCGTTCTGAACTGCTCCGACCAGGTTACCAATACTTGGCTGAGGCAACTTGACAACGTCAATCGTAAACTTTTATGTTACATCCATAAACTGACCTAGAACCTACACCTATGTTCCAAAGAATATAGAAGCAAACCTGTTCACAGAGTACAGCTCTGATGACTATTGTGATAAATGGGAGGGTAAAAAGGGAAAGAAGATCGTAACCGCCTACTTGCCATATGACCCTCGTGACATGCCTCCTACGGAAGCAGTAAGAAAGGTTGTGGACAATGCCAGTAGAGAACCTCTCATAATTATTTGTTTGGATGGAAATTCATACAATGAAGTATGTGCAAGTTGCGACATTTACCAGAGAGCAATAGTGCTTTTAGAATACCTTGCACAGACTAATCTCGACATCCTTCTCTCGGAACGGGCTGGCCAATACAGGAGTCTGTCCAATGCGATCAGATTGACACAATGAGTCCTAAGTTTATTTTTGAACGCAGGTTTAGTTGTGTCATTCCGATAAAGAGCAACTGGCTTGAGAATAACATAACTGAAAGCAGCACTGTATGTAAGCTTTTCAACAAAAACGGCTTCTTACTGAACAGGCCAATGCAGGAGTTCTTTTATAATGTTCTGCAACGGAAAATTGCTAATCATTTGGTGGACATGCAAATGTATTCCATGTAGAAGTATACGCTATCATCCAGCCACCTGCATAAATTATAATAAAAAATTACTGGAATTTTAATATTTTTTTTATTTAAATGAAACTAAGTTTATCCATAAGTCAATAATTCAATATTATACAATACAAGTTATTTATGCTTTTATCTGCCAATAGTAATTTGTACAATACAAGTAATTTATGCTTTTATCTGCCAATAGTCTTCGGACAGATATTTTTTATTGAAAAACCTAAAAGATTAACAGTCAGATAAAATTAATCATACTCACAGCATTCTGACTGGTAAATTAAAAACATATGGACATATGGGCCTGTAAATAAAAATTGTAAAACATAAATTATATATATACATATATACGAATACGAGCATGTATATATTTATAAGTTCAGCAGTTCTATTTTTGAGAATACCTGCTACTGCAATGTCAATATGCCAATGATATGTTGAAGAGCTTTCGTTCGCATTGCAATTGACGAAAGTAAAGGAATTAATTGTTTTTAATAAGAAAAATTATTGATATAGTGGAATTTTAATCAGAGAAAAATAAATAATAATTATAATTAAATTCATAAGAAACAGATTTTTAGTTCGTAAATAAATTTTTGTTGTATAAAACTATAATATATTTTTTTTTTTTCAGATTTCCTGTACGGATGGTATAACAATGATTTTGACAACTACGGGAAATAAAAATATTCTGTTGAGAATTAACAAACTTTTAAATGTTGTTATTGACCGATAAAATGAAAATATTCTTTCTAGTAACTATAAATAAAAGACAAAATTAAATATCTAGTTTTATAATTGTTATTTAGTGTTTTCTATTTAGTTAATTTATTTTAGTTTCTTTTTTGTACAAAAATTATGTCAAATAGAAATGTTTTGTGGTTATTCCACTTTAGAACTTACCTTGTCTATTTATGCTGTTATTTTTTAATAATGGTAGCAGCTGGTAGTCGAGTTGTTAGTGGATTAAAATGTTATTGTAATCCAAAAGAATGTGATATAATACGTTCACAAGATTGTCCTGGAAAAGGAATGGTTATATGGGATCCGTGCAAGTAAGTATTTTGTTTTTAGCATAAAACAGCATATACTAAGACTAAGCCTGTCTTTCACTTAATAAATAACGGCCGCGGCTGTGGCTGTTAGCCTCGACGATTTTCACTTAATAAATTTTATCCGGGGCTATTTCAAATTGACATTTATTTTGTAAATAAAATTAACATCGAATATTTTTATTCGATGTAAGTAGGGATTTGTAAAAAAATTAATGAAATGTCAAAATGTGGCTGACTCATTTTATTTTTAGGGCAACGTGATTGGTTGAAAACGAATAATAGCCACAGCCGCGGCTGTTATTTATTAAGTGAAAAACAAGCTTAAATAAAATACTTCTCTTGGGTAACGATCTAATATTATCGTTACACCAGAAATTTTTAGTAACGGTCAACAATAGTAAGGGTAAGTAGACCTCCCCATAAATGCTATTAATTTTGATAAGGTCTACTTTCCCTTACTATTGTTGACCGTTACTAAAGCTCCACAGGAAAGTACCTTGATGTGGTATTATTTGGTTGTTTATTACTTTTTGGTTGAATATTACTTAACGGGAAAGTATTTTTAAAAAACTTTTTTTTATTTATATTTCTTATTTTATACTTTTTAGTCGGTCAAATATTTATTTATTTGACCGACTAAGAATGTTTAAATACTTTGAAATCTTGGGATGGGTTTGTTTTAGCTCTAATCGCCCACGATTTGAAATTCCACAAGTGGCAGACGTTTTGAGCCTTCCTTGGCCCCGGTGCCCCACGGAGTAACCAAAGTTTTTTGTAGACCCACTTTTGGGCCCCAAATGACCCACTTTTGGTCCCCACATGACCCAGGGTACCTCTCGGTCTATCCAATGGGATATGATGTTTTTGAGCACCACATTTAACAATTTAAACAGCAAATGTAAAATTTAATAGAAAATGTAAAATTTTACATATTTCTGTTTAATTTTGCAATTTCTGTTAAAATTTCCAATTTTCTGTTAAATTTTTTTTTTTATTTACATTTTCTATAAATTGTACATTTTCGATTTAAATTTAAATCCTTTGTTAAATTTCACATTTTCTGTTTAATTTACATTTTCTGTTATATTTTATATTTTCTCTGAAAATTGTACATTTTTTGTTAAATTTTACATTTACTATTAAATTTTACATTTTCTGTCAATTTTGACATTTAACTTTTTAATTTTTTGGTAACTGGTTTTGGGCCCACTAGATCCACGGACTAAGAAACAAGATGTACTCTTCAAAACCTTTCATTTGATATGCCAAGCCAAGCTATACTCAGAAGAATATTGAAAAATGCTGTTTTTATAACATATTTGTAATAGCAACTAGTGATATTTAAGATAACCAATATTGCCATTTATCCATACTATTTTAATTACTGCTGGTAATAAAATATCTTACAAAATAAAAAAATGTGTTTTTTGTACATAAGTATATCATTTTATTGAAATTTTTTTCTATATTTTACATTATCCAAAATATTTTGATTTAAAAAATAAAATATTATTTATTCGTACTATTTTACATTCTGTTTTATACCATTAAATATGTATATATTTGATAATATATATTTAATATATATTAAGTATATGTATATTTAATATAATATTTGATTATTTATAAATTTTTATCAAATTATTTTATTAGTATATAATGAAGAAAATGTAGAAAAAATTTTTATTAGTAAATAATGAAATTTTATAACACCATTAATTGTGATTTGAAATCAATTAAGCTGAAAGTTTTTATTTATTCAGTTTTACAGTCAACAATTTTAAATGTATCTGTCTTTTCAACTACGTGACAATAAATATGGTTATCGAAATATTCAGTTTGTAATAAATTTATACATAAATAAATTCTTTTATGATCTGTGGTAGTTATATGATCTATTAATGCATATAAAGGGTATTCGCTATCATAACCTAACTCTATTACCGTTCCTATTTTTAGCTTACAATTATCAAAACTAACCCAGTTGTAAAACTTGAAATTACTGGAAGAAAATATATATGGGTGATTGCATTGAGGTGAAAGAACTTTTTTACCAAAATTTATATTATTTGCAAATATGTTTTTTGATTCTGTCAATAAATTATGTTGTTTCAATAAACATCTTTCCATAATAGTCTTAGTAATGTTTACTCTAGATGTAGTTGATACAGCAATTTTCTTTAAAATTTTATGCTTGGCTTCTTATCTCATTAACCAAATGTGCACAAGTGGCCCGATGTTATTCATAATTTTCGGATAGTGAAGCATAAAGTGATTTTTAGGTTTTAGAGGAACCTTAAATATTTCTATAAATTATTGATCATGTTTAGATATAAGAATTTCCAAATGCTTACATAAATTAGTATTAATAACATCACTGAGCAGAATATCTAATATTTGTTTCAATAAAAGAAATAATTCCCATTTTGGATCCGCAATTTCAACCCAGTCCCCGACTATAATTTTTTTCATTTTTAGATGATCTGGACTTATATCCTGAGGCTTGTTAATATTTTCATAAGAACCATAGTCGAATACAGCAATTCTGTTATTGAGTTCTTCAAGGGAAAATTTTTTTTCTTGGTAAATAAAATATTGTAAGACTAAAGCAATTTCATAATTGAGAATTCCTTCCAATAAATCGTGCATAATATCAACAGAATAGTTTTCGGTGGCATGAAAGTCCCTCAGTGTGTTAAATACACATTCTGAATTAATTCCTGTTTCTGTGACATTGTTTTTCTCAAGATCTAATGAATAGTTAATTCTATTTCTTAATAATGATTCATTTTCTAGAAAAGTTTTTTTTGCCACGTTTCTGTGAATTTTACAATGTCTACAATAAAAATTAGCTACAAAGCAATCTGTAAATCCGAGCATAGAATTGACACCTTTGTTGTCTCCAACATAAATTTTTAAGACAAAATAAAATTGTTGTTCATTTATTTGTATTCCATATCTTTCAAGTTCCTTTAATTCATTTATGATTGGTTGAAAGATTCGATTTCCATATGATTTTCTATCCAAACTATTAAATAATAAGACAGGAAATATAAAATCTAATTTTGAACGATAACTTTGAGGGAGGAAAGGAAGAGAAATATATACTGCGTCTAAATTCTGCAAGCCTGCTCTTGATCCTAAGGCATTATTGGTTTCAAACTCATCATAATATAATAACAATGGTAATACAATGTTTTCTGTATTTGCTCGATTCAAGAAAGATGATTTTGACTTCCAAAAATTTGTTTGCATTATATTTGAAACGGAAATTTTATTTTCAAGTGATGCAATATAGGGAAATATAATGTCTAAGCAGTTATTAGCTTTTAAAATCACTTCTAATGTTAATTTCAATGATATTGTCGTGGCAGTCACGTCGACAGTTTTTAAAAAAGTTTTATTATTAATTTTAATAGAACTCTAAAAAAGTTTTATTATTAATTTTAATAGAACCTGAACTCTGTACTAACATTATGTAAGGAATTCCGTACTTTTTTGAAAATTTCAACTATTGTACTAGTGTTGGAATTAGTATTCTCTAGAATGCATTGTATTGTGATTCTTTCGGCTGTAATAAATACGCTACTATGCACGTAATTAGAAAAGATATTAATAATGTTTTGAATATATTTTTTGCAAATATTTTCATTATATAAAAGGTTTGCGAACTTAATAACTTTATTATCTATTTCGTCTTGGAGTTCTCCTAATAAGTTTTTGGAAATTGTTGATGAAAGCTGTTTTATTTCTTGAATTTGAATAGTATGAAAAAAAAGCTAGATGTATGTTATTTTTTACTCGTCTGTATTGGGTATTGATTCATTAATGCTACTAATATTACAAAAATGTTTTTGAATATGCTTTTTGAATGAATTGAATTTTGTAAAATGTCTATGAACTTTACATATGTTACATATTAAAGTAGACTCTAATTTATGGTATAATTTCAAATGCATTATATAATTATCAGAACTAAAGACTGGTTTATTGCACTTAAAGCAATTTAAAGTAACATCCATCTCTAACAAATTATAAATAAAAAAGATATTAAAAAAAATATTGACAGTTTGTACGCTGTTGTAGTTAATGTGGAATTGTGTAGTCAATCCATAAATATACGTTTGGAGAAAAGTCCACACAGGGTTACATTCTTCATTACAACGTGCCTGAAGACTTTGGCATATTTTGAAACATCCGTCAATTGCACTCAGTGGAGATTCAAAATCAAATAGATGTCCATTTACAAATACATATGATGCAGAAACTTCATCTAAAGGAACAAAAAATAATAAGAAATAATTACTAAATTGAATAGAATTTATTGTTTTAATTTTAATCAATAGCAATAAAAAGTACATACCATAATTTTTTCCAACTAAAATCACGCTCGGTTGCAAAGTTTTTTTTTTCGTCTCTAAAACGGTTTTCAATCTTTTTAACTTCTTCCACAAGTAGATTTGGATCCTATATAAATATATTAAATATTAAATTATTATAAATTATACTACCTTATTAAAAATGTATTTGTACCTCAATGAGAGTCAAAAACGAATCTTGAACCTCTTTTTTGGTGAGTTTTCTTCTCGTGGATAATTTGGTTTTTTTCGTATATACCGATTGCGCTAAGCAATGAGTAAGCAACAGAAATCCTTTAACTGGGCTATTGCCAGATAGTATTGCTCCAACGTATTTTGTTTTTTTTTGTTTAATTAAATTAATAATTTGTTTTTCAGTTTCGGGCCACAAAGCAAATAATTTATTAGATTTTTCTGGGTAAGCTTTGTCGAAATCTTCAATTAAAAGAGTAGAACCATTATTCGACTTAAGAATTGGAAACAGCTCAAAGTCGTCGAAAACAGCTATACCAGCTTCAAGTAGTAAATTTTTACGATATTCATAAGTATCACTCCATAAATCACGAATTTTTACAAAAGGCGACAAATTTACTTTTAAGAATTCAACCTTTTCTAATATACTTTCAGGAACTTCGACGACTCTTTCCGTCCTTAATTTATTTTTCGGCTGTTGATATTTTTTTAATTTAGCCTTTAAGTGGTTGTATGATTCCCACAATTTTCCTGAAGCATTACTTTTATTGTCGGTGTTATGTGGTTTGAAATAGAGCGTCCTCACACTTGATTCATTCGGAAACTCTTTAATAATTTCCTCCGTCAGTTGCAAAAATCGTTGTGCTGTTATTTTAAAAACCTCTTCCTTTTTTATTTCAAACTCTTTATGAATAATTACTCTGGCTAATAAATTTCTCGTGTTATTGTCGAGCTTACCAAAGCTTGAATAAAAATTGTTTACTATTGTTCCATCTGCACTATTCAGGTAAAATTGTACATTTGCAGAAACTTCTTTTTCTGCTGTAGGCAGTTTAAGTGGTTGTATGGTTGGAATATTGTAATTCGTTGGTTAGGAATTGATTATAACGGCTGTGACCAAATGCCAAATTTTCATTTTTTTCATCTCCAACTCCAAAGAAAACAGGAGTATCGGATATAAACTATAACAAAAAAAATGTATTTGTGTATAATAAAAAAAATCGAAAACTTGTTTATACATTTTCTAAATGGACTATTGTACTGTTATCTAAAGGTTCAGCAGTCTCATTATTTACTGTTGTAACGCTGGATATATCTGATGCTGATTTAGAAATATGCGATGTATCCTTTAAAAAAGAGAAAAAAGTATTTATTACACATGTCAGAGCAAAAGTATACCAATATTATTGGAAAAATTTATGAAATACATAAACAAAAATATGTCAGCAAACTCTAATTCACAATGTTCTTAAAATGTACGTTGTCTTGTCAGTTATTTCCTTACAAATTATTTTATAGTCAAATAAATCCCAAAAACCTAAAATTGAAATAGCGTATTGTACAATTATCGGTGAGTAATAGTTCCAAAAAAAATTGTAGCATTTATAATGTTGGTCCTATAGTTTATCTATTTTTTGAATACCCAATATTTAAGGGCACAGACAAGTTCTTTATACTTTTAAAAGAATAGTTTGGCAAATATTTATATATTTATAAATATTTACCTCCAAAAGAAATAAATTTACCTCCAAAAGAAAATAAGAAATTTACCTCCAAAAGAAATAAACCATGTTTGGGAATTAAATTACATATTCCTAGGTAATCCAACGATTCAAATGATTCTTTATTGAAACCTTCATCTATAGAATTATACTAAATTATTTATATTTTCTATGTTAAATTGTAATATATTCATATTCGATTATATAATAGAAATTGTATTATTTATTTTGATATAAATAGTAATTATATCTAACAAAATTGCAATACAAATAATTTTTTTCTAAATTTTTAATGCCTCGTTGACACTGTCCTGAACGCAAAAATATATTAATTGAACAGAAACATAAATTTGACGGCTAATATAAGTATCTAACTTACCTTTAAATGTATCCAACAGTGACAGAAGTCCCCATTTTTTAATTTATCTTCTAAATATTGGTTATCTTCATTGTCCATCATCGTATATTTTATATAGTATAATATACTAAATTAATTATAAAAAAAAAAAATACGATAAACAAACCCCGGGTTTGTCAAAAGCACATTTCCTCAAAATCGCCACATGTAGAACTATGAGCTATTGTAAAACAATGAGAATTCCTATATGTGCATATTGTGCAGTTTTAGTAGTATTTTCAATGTACTATACATAAGAAAGATAAAAAATGATATGGTAAATATAGGTAAAAAATGTGTCCCTGTTCGATTTTATTAATTTTTTTTCCTTCCAAGTTTATTATTCCAAAAAAATACATATATATAAAATTATCATTTAAGTTTTCCCTAATTTTGCTTTTAATTGAACATATAATGTGATATGAAATAATATCCAATATTCCCTTTATAAAGCTCCTAAAAATATGCAAAATGTTCGTTTTTTGCAAAATTTTACATGATTAAGAATTTTGATTAATTATAAGTGTGAGGCAAATGACTATAATTTATTAATTAATGCACTTTAAAGAAATATGAATTTCGAAACTTTTCCCAATATTTGTTTTTAAAAATATTGTGCAGTTATAATTTTACAAGTAAATTAAAAATGTAATTTTTTGATTTTCGAAGGGCCACAACGGAAAGGGGAGAAGAGATACGGATACAATTTCTTCAGAGACTCTAGTTATTTTTTAGATATCTCTTTGGTGCATAAATTTCAGCCTTCTATAATAAGCAGTTTGGGAAATACAGGGTGTTAAAAAAACTAAAAAAAGTTGTATGAAGATAACGGTATTTTTATACATCAAAGAATTAAATTTTAAAAAATTTGTTTATTTCACAAAAAAGATAAAAGATTTTCCTATCTTATGGCTTTTACAGACCTCAAAAATTTTTATTGGTTTAAAAGTTATTAGATGTTCAATATGGGTAATTTTCGAACTTGGAGGGGGAATAACTCAGAGGGGAAAAGAGATAGAATAAAATTTTGTTCTACTGGACCTATTATTTTATTACTATCTATCTATGATCAAAATTTTAATACTCTATCTTAATAGATGTAGAAGTTTGTGTAAACGGACGGACGGACAGACGGACATACAGAGTGAAACTAATATACACATTTCTTCCAATTTGGTTGGAAATGTGCTAATGAATAAAATATTATTAAACTAAAATTCCTCAATTAACATGAGTTTTCTATGCTATTTATATTGCAAAAATTCTAATTTATCAGCACTATTTACTATCTCGTTAGGTAGTGCCCTATGCAGATAGCAAATATTGCTGTTTCAAATAGGATTTTGTGTTATGTAAATAGTAAAGTTTTTAACAAATAGGAAAAAAAACCCACGCACTTTTTAATTGAAATATGTTCATTTAATAAGAGTTTTTACTGAATCCACTTTTTTGCAAAACTTTTTGAAAACGTTTCTTTTTTAATAAATATTTATAACTTTTTGAAACAGTTTCTTTTTTAATAAATATTTATAGTTTATAATAACTATTGTAAATTTGTTTGTTACACAAACCAGACACGACCAATTCTGAAATACGACTAATTTTTTTAAAATAAAATTGCACTCATCTCCCACACTGCTATTTACATAGCAAAAAATCCTATTTAAAATAACAATATTTGAAATAACAGTATGCAGATAGCAAATATTGCTGTTTCAAATAGGATTTTGTGCTATGTAAATAGTAATAGTTTTTAACAAATAGGAAAAAACCCCACGCACTTTTTAATTGAAATATGTTCATTTAATAAGAGTTTTTACTGAATCCACTTTTTTGCAAAACTGTTTGAAAACGTTTCTTTTTTAATAAATATTTATAACTTTTTGAAACAGTTTCTTTTTTAATAAATATTTATAGTTCATAATAACTATTGTAAATTTGTTTGTTACACAAACCAGACACGACCAATTCTGAAATACGACTAATTTTTTAAAAATAAAATTGCACTCATCTCCCACCACACTGCTATTTACATAGCAAAAAATCCTATTTAAAATAACAATATTTGAAATAACAGTAGCAAATATTTCTCTTATATTGGATTTTTTTCTATGTAAATAGCAAGTATTTAGGAAGTGGGAGATGAGTGCAAGTGCAATTTTATTTTAAAAAAATCAAGAAAATGAAACAGTCACCTGTAAATTTTCAATTGCCTATTTTTTTCCGTAGCATATACAGGTATATTTTAAGCGGGATAATTTGGTTTTTTTTAGAAAAGAATTGGTTGTTCTAAAAAAGTATTCAGATAAAGCTTTAAGAGTGGTGCGTAGCAATATTAAAGCATCATTTTAAAATTCTTGAACTTGAACCCAGAACAATTAGAGTAGCCTTATGTTTAATTCAGCAATATATTAACGCTTATTTAGAGGGTAAGAAAGCAGGCGTATTGTGGGTAGTCATTTGTGTATACAAAGTAATAAAAATACATTTCTTAATTTTGAATACATATGGTTTGTTTCTGAAATCTTCGTTTGCGATAACTAATCGTATTACCAACCGTACGATTGATTACCGTAGAACATAATAGAACGACTTTCCGCAATATTTATGTCTTTAATAATGAACATAAATGAGTTATTTTATTTCGACATAATTTTTTTCTTTATTAAAATATACTTTTTATAAATTTTCAGCGAAGTTTATTTGTTTTCTTTATTATTTAATAGAGTATAACATATAATAAGATATAATGCATAAGAAATTAGATTCTCTTGATTTATATTTTCTTATTATAAAGTCATAATGCTTCAACGAAACTTTTGATTTAAATTAGTGCTAGGGGTTTTTGTGAAGGGTATTGTATATTTGGGAATTATTGCCCTAGTAAACAGTTTTTCTAGAATCTTAAACAAAATTTATTTCTCTTTTTGCTAACTACTCTGTTTTTGATAACTAGTATGTCCTATTTAAAAAGCAATAATCGCTATTCCAAAACAATATATTTTTCGTTTGCAAAGGCTATAGTGGCTATTTTTACTTTCAAATAATCCATTGTAGAAAAAAATATGTTTCCTATTTACAAATTGGGATTTGGTAATTTATATCACTAATTATTGCTTTTTAAGTAGTTCATTTTAAATAACAGACCGCGCAATGTTTTTTAACGAATATGGCAATTTAATTACAGTTTTTGCTATTTATAACAGCTTTTTCTTCTATTTTTAGGGCTTTTTAAAAAAAAAATCCCTTATGCTAACGCTTTTGTCCGTCTGTCTGTCCGTCTGTCCGTCCGTCTGTCTGTCCGTCTGTCTGTCCGTCCGGTGTAAACAATAAAAACCAGTTATTTCACATGGTTAATGTACACTCAGGTATATGATAGACAAACCTATGGAAAGCTTGATTTATTGAGAACCAGATGCAATTGATATAATTTCAAAATTAGGCCGGTAGGTGGCGCAATTCGCATTTTTACAAAACATCTTTTTCCGAATAAAAATTACAATTTTTATAACTGTGATTTTATGTGCACCAAAAATGAAGTAAATGTGCACCAAAAATGAAGTTTGACCACTCGTTGGAAAGGTATTTAAGAGTAGAATATTATGCCAGTAACCGTATTTCAAATTTCTACCGCTAGAGGCGCTGAAAACTAAAATATATAAAATGTTAATTTTTAAAATGTGATTTGCAATAGTCAATAAGCCCAAAAATTAGGTTTAATGTTGCAACTGAAAGGAAGTAAGTAGTAATATAAAACTACAGTAGTTATAATTTTAAATTCTACCGCTAGATGGCGAAACAAATAATTATATTGTTTTTTAAAAATGTTATTTAACTTGGTGAATCTTTACCAAAAATGAAGGGAAAGCAAGCGGTGGAAACCTAATATAAAATAAAATAAATCAGACATCCTCATAATCTGATTTTTTGCCACTAGAGGGCAGTAAAATACAAGTAAAAAGTTGTAATTTAATATAGTAAATGTTCACCAAAAACATTTGTGACTACTCGTTGGAAAGGTAGTTAAGAGTAGAATACGATGCCGTTAACTGTATTTCCAATTTCTACCGCTAGAGGCGCCGAATACTAAAATATGGAAAAAGAGTTTTCAAAATGTGTTTTCCAATTGTGAATAAGCTCCAAAAAATAGGTTCAATGTCGCATCTGAAATTCAGTAAGTAGTAGTATAAAATCACAGTTATAATTTTAATTTCTGCGGATAGAGGGTGCAAAATATACTCCAAATTAGGGAATGCAATACCGGAGGAAATCTCAATACCGGTATTTCGGTATTGTAAAATAATAAAACCGGGATCCCGGTATTAAAACCGGTTTTCAAAAAAAATAATTTGTGTTAAATTATTCAGTGAATATTTATTGCAAATGAAAAATAAAAAGTATAATAAATAATTCCTTAAAATAGTATTATAAAATAAACAAACTAAACATGAAATAAAATAAGGGACATAAAAATCACAATTTAAAAATTCAAATAACTAAGACCAAATTCACACCCAAAAATTTATATGGTGTGCGGTTATGATTAAATTTTCAGTAAAAGCATCGCCAAACTAACTCCAATTTCTTTTCAGACACACTTTCTTACACTTTCTTACACCCTCCATGGTGTAGAAAATTTTTGCGGTTTTTTGACTACACTTTCTACACTTTTTTAAATCGGCGCCTAGAAAAAGTGTACATTTTTCTACACCCTCAAATTTGAAGGTGTAGAAAGTGGAGATGTAATTATTTTTTTTTTTACTTTTTAAAGTGGAAATATATACTATTCATCAATTAAATAATGTTGTAATCACAAATTATGAACAAAAGTATGACAATTTAAAATTATAAAGAATTTTGTCAGGGTGTAATAAAAGTATGTTTTTTTCACACCTTACACTTTCCTACACCACAGTTTTTTGACAATTCCCACCATGGTGTGGTGTAGAAAAAAAAATTCTGAAAAGAAATTGGTATTACACTTATTACTTATTATTGTTAATTTAAGTAGTTCATGAGTTACTTAAATGTGTTAGTGTAAATAGGAACGGCATATATTTGTTTTCAAATACAAATTCTATTTTATTTAGCTGTAAAATGTATTCTTTGTTGTTTAAATATAATTTTAATTCAATACCGAAATACCGGTATTGAATCTTCGAATACCGGGATTTAATACCGGACAAAAATGACCGGTATCCCGGTTTTCGGGATACCGGGATACCGGTATTGCATTCCCTACTCCAAATATGCATTTAGAGTAGTTAAATTTAAAAAAAAGCCCGTAATTATAAAACTCCTGATCAGTAGTTAGGCTGCGCGGCATTTTTCTCGTTGTTATCTAAAATGGCATATTCTCCATCCATTATTTTTCTCCGTGTTTGATAGACCACATGATTTTTGTATAATAGGGACTCACATTGCCCCCGTTTTGGGCACCGAAATGACCCACGGCGCCCTTCGGACTACCCCCCATTGAGATGTACCCTCCAAAACTTTCATTTGATACCCCACACGATTTTTGTATGTTGGACCCCTACATGGCACAGTTTTTGGGCCCAATTGACCCACGAACTACGCAACGACATGTACTCTGCAACGACATTTCATTTGATACCCCACATGATTTTTTTATGATACAGGTTTTGGGCACCACATGGACAACGTGGGGCGCCTAAAGAATATCCTCTATTGAGACGTACTCTTCAAGAACTTTCATTTAATACCCCCATATGCTTGTTTTGTATAATGGACCCCACATGACCCACTATATATATTTCAAGACCTTCCATCTGATACACCACATGATTTTTGTGTATGATGGGGCCCCACATTGCCCACGTTTTGGGCCCGTAATGACCAACGGCGCCCCCACGGAATACTACCCATCCCATTGAGATGGCTCTTCAAGATCGTTCATTTGACCCACATGTTTTTTTGGTACATGCGGCCCCTCGTCCGATTTTTAAAATATACATATGTATAGAAATATACATATTTAATGTACTTATATTTATATAATTATGTAAACACATATATTATAAGAATTGTAAATTCAATAAGGGGAAAGTAAAAATAGTTATGCTGGAGTTACTCTCGCGAATTGAGAATTTTGAATCTCAATATAAAAATACAACATATGTTTTTTACAATGACATTTGAACGCGGAAAGGTGTCAAAAAGTTGAAATCGATTGAACTTTTGTGCGGCAAGAGTGTCAAGCGCGTCACGAAAACGGTGAGTTTATCAGCTTCTTTACATTTCCATACATTTGAATTTTTTTTTTACATTTCAAAACTTGCGTCCACGAGTCAGCGTCATGAGCGGCGAGAGTAACTGAGAGTTTAAGTTTCATATTATCATTGCCTCAATCTAATACAATATTAGAGCGAGAATTGTTTTCGCTTATGACCAATTAATGATTTGAGCAGCTAAAGCATGTTAGCCAATATAAATAAACAATTACCCAAAAAATTCAATAGAAAAATGTCATCTTTCTAAAAGAGTGTATTTTCATATTTATGCAAGGAAAAATGAGTATTTGGACAAAATCAGAAAAAGTTTCGTTTCTAATTATAATTAATTTATTTCATGATTTTTACTAAATTGAAATTTAAAAATTATTATTTTTAGATCATTTCGTACGGAATCCTAATCAGAACTCCGCCATTACAACAGTTTGTAATACGATCTTCTAAGAATTAAGCTATTGCCAATTTACGATTCATTATTCATACGGATTTTTTGAGTTCGTATAATCAAAATTCAAGGGAAAATAGAATTATGTCTCACGTTTTAAAATACCTCAGCTTGGTTTACAAATATGAATTAAATTTGCAGATACCATCTGGGATTTTCTTTATAAAATTATAGCGGGGCGTAGTTTAAAGTAAATAAAACTAAAATTTCAATAGTAAGTTGTTTTGAAGCCAGAGCCACTACGATGCAATATATATTATCAGATCATGTAACATGTCCAATGCTCTCCGAAATTGATAATAACACATAATATTGTATTTATATTATACTGAACAAAAAAAGCCCGTACTGCCTAGTAGTTAGCCTGCATTTTTTATCCTTTCCCGTCACTTTGGTGCTGGTATTTATACATTTATAGCATGTGTTCAGTATTTCTAAAGTTCAAATTCGTCTCTTTTTAAGATAAATTAATATACAAATTTATTTAGTAAACTAAATAAAAAACTTTACTTAACTAAATTGAGTTAGTAATGTTTTTTCTCGAAATGTAAAAAAATTATTATAAACTTTCTTTATCAAATATTAATTTTAATTTTTTGTATGTAGATGTTGCAAAATATGTGCAAAAACATTAGGTGAAACATGTGGGGGTCCAGGTGGATTTTCCGGACGGTGTGAGACCCCATTACAGTGTGTTGCTAAACTACCACTTACAGCTGGATTAGGTGTTTGTATGGGTAAATAATAACAATAATTAAAAAATTCTTATAAATATTATAAATTTTGGTAATCTTAATTGTAGTACAAAGATTTCGGATTGTTCCGAAATCTTCATCCAAGGATTTTGGACTGTTCCGAAATCCTCATGCAAGAACACAAACGAAATTGGCATTTTTTGAAAATGTACCTTAAGTTCTTACCATTATTTTTATTACGGTAAATGGTGGCCAGCTCAAACAAGTATTTATAGAAAGTGTACAGTCCAAACTTTTTTTAAATGTCATTTCCAATAGACTATATCACTTGTAAATTTTTGTATAACAGCAAAATTAAAAAACAAATTTATTTTTATATTGTATAACTATCTGAATATTGTATATTGTATACCTATATTGCGTCTCGCAGACGAGATATAGCTTATTTCATTAATTCAACCCCTCCCATACTTGGGTAGCGGATTATAATTTTGAATAAAGGTTTGAAACTATTTTCATCTGGGATTTTCTCTAGCACCCGTGGATGGATTGGGCTGATATTTGGTAAACACACTCATTATAGTAATTGGATAACCTATTGCACCTAATTTATAAGTTGCGAGGTAAATAATTATAATATTTTTTAAATTAAAATTTTTTAGTCATTTTAAGTTCCAAATATTCAATCTTGATATATTACATAATAAATTTTGAAATGTAACATTTCTAAGGGCCGTTTTTTCAATGCTTGTTTAAACTTTAGATTAACTAAACTAGTTTAAATTTAATCTTAGTTTAAATTATGATTCGTTTGCACAATAAAAATTTATCCTAGGAATAAATAAACTTAGATTAAATAAAGTAAATATTTATTTCCCAGGGAAATTTTTATTATGCTGCAATACTGGAAACTTTGACAACTGATTTTTTTAAAAAAAAATTTACAAAAATTTGTTTATGTGTATTTTGGTTTTTGTTTATGTTTCTCAAGTTGTGATTTAATTGAAAAATATATTTGAATAATTAATTAAAAAGAATATGGAGTCCCGAAAAAGATGCCCCAATTATAGCAGTACTGAAATATATAGATTAATTAATGGTGTAAAGAAATATAAATTGATTATAGAATGTAAAAAAACAGATACTATTTCTACCAGAGAAAAAATAGATTGTTGGAAAAATATACAGATTTTTTTTAATGCTGCAAGTGATGGTACTTTTAGGGACTGGAAGAATTTGAAAACTAAGTACGAAAATATAAAAAAATTGTCTAAAAAAAAATATAGTGACGAAAAAATGGCAATTCGTGGAACAGGTGGTGGTCCACCTATAAAAAATAATTCAATTATTTCAGTGGACGAAGAAATAAGAGAACTACTGGGAACACAAATGGAGGGTATGGACGCTGAATTTGATTCAGATATGGTAGAAGAAGTAGTTATTGATTACTCGGCGGATCTGACTGAATACGACAGCGGACCCAAAAAAATAATTAATGAAAATACTTCTGGAATCACTGAATCTTATGACCAAGTGGATGAAAATACGTGTCCAAATTCTGTAGCTGAAATAAAAAAAAAAACATGTGATTGGACAAAATATACTCCAAAAAATCTAAAAACACCAAAGTCTAAATCGTTGAAAGTTGGCAAAAATAAGAATTTAACTAATGAGAAATGGTGCGATGTGGCTAAAGCAAAACTAGAATTAATTGAAATTCAAAAAGCGAATGAGATTGAACTCAATAAATCAAGATTAAAAGAGCATGAGCTTCGCATAATTGCATTTGAACTGGACATACAAATTAAACAAAAACAATTATTGCAGTGATATTATTGCTTTAACTTATGGGAAAAAATAAATTATTTTTAATTTATAGTATATATGTAAGAAACGGCAAAGAACGCAATGTTTTTTTTTATTTATTTTCATAATTTCTAATATATAATGTAATGTTAAGTATTTTTTTTTAACATTCCTAATTAATTATATAACAAAATACAAAGAAACTCATGTAAAATTTATGTTCCTATATTTTGAATAATTTTTTTTTTATAAATAAATTTTATAATATAAAACCTTAAAAAATTTTGAATTGTAATTTTTATTTATATTCCATTATAGCAAAGTTTTAAAATTTCACAAAATTGTTTTATTCTTCTGTCAGATTACAAAAGTATTCGTTAATTAGTTGACACCTTCTTTGATTGTTACTTGCTATAGGATTACCTTCCGGTAATAATGTAGGCATATTATTACCAAATTCTATTTGCATTTCAGTTTCTTGATCAACTGTAGGCACATTTTCTTTAAAAATTACTGCTATGTTATGTAAGACAGCTGTTGCAACTATAACTGCTTGAATTCTATCTAACTTTAGTCTTAATCCAAGAGCCAAAACAGGAAATCTTCGTTTCCAAACACCATACGAACGTTCAACACAATTTCGTGTTCGAATTTGGGATTCTTGAAAAAGTTTTTCAGCTTCAGTTTGGGGTGTACTTAAAGGTGTTATTAAAAATGGACGATAACTATAACCACTATCTCCTACTATTAGGTTATTTCCAAATTGTCCTGATTCCAGCTGTTCTCTTATTATGGAATTATTAAATATTGTACAATCGTGTGAAGATCCAGGCCACCTTGCTACAATATCTCTAATTTGTAAGGACGCATCAGAAATTGTTTGAACGTTAATTGAGAAATAACCTTTTCTATTTCGATAAATTTCAGCCTCATTTCCTCCTGGAGATTGTAATTTAACGTGAGTACAATCTATTGCTCCAATGCACTTGGGAAACTTAGCAATTTTATAAAATTCTCTAGAAACTTGACTAATTTCAACAGCTGTGGTAGGCATTTTTATAAATTGCGGTCGAAGTTTTGCTAATGCACGAGACACTTTATGTACAACTTTACTAGCAGTTGAATAATGCACTCCTGAAAGTTCTCCCACAACCATTAAAAAGCTACCTGTGGCGTAAAATCTTAATGTTAACAATAACATTTCCATTGCTGATAAAGCATTATTCCTAATTAAAAATAAAGAAAATAATTTTAATATATTTATATATATATAAATACTTTTTAACAAAAATTACCTTTCAGTTGATGAAACAATTTCATCATTTATTAAATTCAGCACGTATTGTACAGTGCTTTTTGATAATCGAAATCTACAAAAGAAATCAAAATCATCCCACTTATTAAAATGGTAAATTCTTTCATTTATTATTTTTGGACGTCGGGCTTGGCTTAATGAATTTGTATATTTTCGATGTCCTCATCATTATCTAACATGTCTAGGTAATCTTCCATTTTATAATAAATTTTGCCTTTTTTCAGCTGATAAAACTGACATATATACGCGTATAATTACACACACTAACAAAATAAAGTTAAACTGAGTTTAAACCACGAAAATCGGTGTATTAAGTTAACTAAGGTTAAGGAAAGATAAACACAGTTTAAGCGATTGAAAAAACGAATTTTCAACTTAAACAGAGGTTAACTTTAAACTAAGTTTAAACTCGCGTTGAAAAAACGGCCCTAAGTGATGTAGAATAGAGGAGGTTGCAGGTAGGAAAATAAATTTTTGGCACAAGTTGTAAGATAGTATGTTTAAGAAAATAATTTCTTATTTTTTCAATCCAGTCCCCCCGCTGAGGTGCTGCAGCCTCTTTCATAAACTTACTCGCTCACCCAAATTAAAAGGAAAGGGGTAAAATTTTTGAATGGTTTCAAAAGATACCAATCTATTATACCAAACTTACAAGATATAAGACCCTATCTGAAATGCGGCTTATTTTATAGTCATTTTAAGTTTCAAATATTCAATTTTCATAAACTATATAATAAATTTTGAAATGTAACATTTCTAAGTGATGTAGCTTAGAGGGGTTGCAGGTAGGGAAATAAATTTTTGGCACAAGTTGTAAGATAGTATTTTTAAGAAAATAATTTCTCATTTTTTAAATCCAGTCCCACTCTGAGGTGCTGCAGCTTCTTTCATAAAATTACCCGCTCACCCATAATAAAAGGGAAAGGGGTATTTTTGAATGGTTTCGAAAGATACCAACTTATTATACCTACTTTAAAGATATAAGATCCTATGTGAAATGTGACATATCTTATAACCATTTTAAATACAAAAAATTAAATTTTAATAGTCCTATAAAAATTCTTTCACCTGTAAAATGAAGGGCGGTAAAGTTATCATGCTGATTTTTATGCAGAATGTGTAACATAGTATATTTAAGAACATAATTTCTCATTTTTTCAATTGATTTCCCCGCTGAAGGTGTGTAGCTTTTTCATACATAAGCCCCCTTACCCACTTAAAGATGGTGAGGGGTAAATTTTTTATATGAAATCGAGATGCACTAACCTGCTGCATCTATGTTAGCAGTAACAATGTTTTATATGAACTCAAACTGGTTTTATAGACATTTCAAATTTCAAGATTTTTGTTTTAAAACTCTTAATATTACTATAAAATAGGAAGGCGAGGACCTAGGGCTCCAAATTACAATCTTCTTTATATAGCGTCTATACATATACCTGTAAAACAAGGTAACGATCCGACTATATTTAGGGGTATTTTTTTGAAGTGCACAAAATTATGCATTTTCAACGCTCCGCGAAGGGGGGTTGCAGGGAAATTATTGAAAAAAGGATACCATATACATGTATTTCCATCCTTACTTTATATGCAACTTTGCGTACGGGCGGACACGGACATTTTTTTAGCTGATTCTGATTCCCTGACATAGAAAACGTCCAGAAAAATCAAAATCTCGAAAAAAAAATTTTCGAAATTTAGACCGCACCAGAAAGCTTCATATGTGTATTTTCAATATATGAAGCAATAGATTCGGCTTTTGCAAGATTTTACATAATTAAGCATTTGGATTAATTATAAGAATGAGTTTAATTTTATTTATTAATTAATGCACTTAAAATAAATATTATTTATAAATTTACAAGTAAATTAAAAATGTAAATTATTTATTTACCAAAAGCCACAACGGAAAGGGAAGGGAGATACGGAAACCAATTTTTTGAGATTCTAGTTATTTTTTTTGGATAATAAGCCGTTTGGGAAAAACAGGGCATTTTCGATAATGCAGAACCTCGCTGTAAGATCTAACCTATAAAAACTTTTATTTGGTAAACACACTCATTATAGTGTTCTATAGTTAACTATGCCAATGCTCCTCCATTATTTCTTCCAAACAGAGCTAATGGAGGAGCATTAGCATAATTAACCTTAGAACACTATAATGAATGTGTTTACCAAATATCATCCCAATCCATTCAGAGGTACCAGAGAAAATCCCAGATGAAAATATTGCCATTCATCATTTCATCCAGACCACTAATTTGAATGTGTACCAAATATCAGCCCAATCCATCCATGATCATATGTACCAGAGAAAAAGATGAAAATATGGGCATACATAATTTCATCTAGGATAATATACATACATATACATATATTGATATTTCATTAAAAAAAATTTTAATACGACCGTATGTAGAACAACTCTCATTAATTGAAAAAAAAAATTTTTGTTTTGTAGAATAACTCTCATTAATTGACATCAGCTGTAAAATTAAAACTGCGAAGTTGCGTTAAAACTTTAAGCACAATTGAAGTTTGCGAACATGCTGCTTTTGCAGTGGAGGCTTATCGAACACACTGCTTTGGCAGTTGTGCAGATCCGAATTAACGAACGAACTGCTTTCTTAGAACTAAGTTAGAACTAAATTATCGAAAACGCACAGTGTGTAAAAATTGTAAAAAGTTTTATGAAGATAACGGTATTTTTATACGACAATAAATTAAATTTTTAAAATTTGTTAACTTCACAAATATCATAAAAGATTTTACTATCTTATATTAGAGACTTCAAAAAGGTTCCATTTATTAGAACATTTTCGAACTTATAACTCGTAGGGGAAAAGAGATAGAAGAAAAATATGTTTTACTGGTCCTATTATTATATTATTCTTTATCTATAGTCAACAGAGTGAAACTAGAGTATTCACATTTCTTACCAAATTGGTTGGTAATAAAATATATAACTATACGATAGTTTTTATTTGAATTAAAACAAATATTTTTCACACGACGGTGTATAGTACAAAAGAAAATATAAAAAAAATTGGCGCAATTAATGATGATAATGATAAAAAACAGAAGCAAAAAAACCTAGGTTCAGTCTTTAAGTTGTGATGTTTACACGTTTTTTTTTAAAAAAAATGAGAATTGCAAATAAACAATAATTTGAAACATACACAAACAAATAAAGAGCTTTCATTGAAAATAAATCTATTTTAAAATTGACTTCAGCGCTCAAAGTTCCCAAAGAGAGACTAGATACACTAAAATCCACACATTTATTTCCAAAAATTTTTTTAAAAAAAGGTAATTATATAAAAATTTAATTATTACAAAATTGATAACAAATATCAAAAATGTAAAATATACATCCGTGAAAAATATATTCAATCTTTATTCTGTAAAAAAAATTATAAAAAAAATACGTAACGGTTTAGTCATAAAATGGCCCACTTTCAGGTGTTAGCACAGGTAAAAAAGTAAAATACCTATCCGTGAAATTTATATATTCTTTTATGTTATAAAAATTTCGTGCAAGAAAATTTTCACTGGTTTTGAATAAAATGGCCAAAACAATTGCTAAGGAAAGTGCGCTACTCGAGCCTTAAGTGGTGTTATTGAGGTTGAGGGAAAACTTCCTCCCACTCTTAATTTCACAAAGGGAATAATTGACGCTCCAATTTTAAAAAATCTAACTGAAGAGCAGATTGTAGAAGAAATGAAAAATCAAAAGTAATAAAGTGCAACGAACAGATGCTGAAAATAAACCATATTACACAGGTATAATAATTTTAACATTCAACTCTTTCGAATTTCCATATTAAGTTGATTTAGCTTACTATTTGGTTAAGGTGAAACCTTATTTCCTATATCCAATGAGGTGCCGTAAATGCCAATATCTAGGACACACAATCAAACTTTTTAATAAAACCAAAGTTTCTGCAACATGCGTTTTACCACCACATAAGAACTGGTGTGTAAACGCACATTAGACACACATCTGTCAATTTCGAATAAATGTCCTAAAAAAGGACAAAAATTCATGGAAAAAAAAGAAATTTTAAAAATAAAGACCGAAAACATATGTAGCTTTATTGAAGCTAAAAAAGATTACGAACAAAAAAGTACAAAAACTCAATTTACTTCATCAAACTCCTAATAAAAAATCCTATCAATACAATCATAAATACTAATCCCAGCCATACCAAAAATCCAAAAAAAAAACAATAAAATTAATATTGAAAATAATATAAATCATGATATAAATCACAATTCAATCAATAATAACAACAATATTACAACAAATACAGGCAAAAAATGGCTTTCTAATGAAATTATTAAGCCACAAACTTCTATTAATAGTACAAAAAATCCCAATTTTCTACTAGAATCTCAAATTAACATACTAACTAATGAAAATAAATATGAATAAAATATAGATCAAAATACAAATTAAATCAATTTTTAATCTCGATAACAGTCAAATAACAGTCAAACTTTCGAACAGATTGATAAATGTGATATAAATGACTTACCAAGTCAATCAATTAAACAAACTTCTCTTTCTCCAAGTACAGCAGTAAATTATCCTGTTAATATTTTCCTTGAATTTTAATAATATATCTATTTTGCAATGGAATACAAGGTTTTAATAATAATAAAAACTTTTTAAAATTACTAATCAAATACTATTGCCCTCAAATTATTGCCTTGCAAGAGACGCACTTTTAAAACCTACAAAGTTATTCATATAAAAATTATAATGTAGTTTTTAAGAATCGTGACATTTATACCAACAACAGAAGTGGTATAGGTTTCCTAATTAATAAAAATATAAATTTTCTATAACTCCAATTCAGTTAAATATTTTATCATTAGCAATAACATTAAAATCTAGTCCAGCTGTATCTTTAGTTAATATTTATATTGAACACCATATAATGTTTAATGAAAACGATATAGAGGATTGGAGAGATAGTGTTACAAACAGTTTTGACTCCATTGTATATAACTGGTATACTGAATCGCCGTTTGTACTATGGCTCACCAACTCACCTATCTAACTTTGCAATATTAACAAATATAGACTTGAGTTTTGCATCACCATCGCTAGCATTAAATTTTGATTGGAACGTTTTAAATGGTCATTCAGGCAGCGATTATTTACCCATACTTTTAAAACCTGCAATTTCAATAGCAAAATTTAAAGATCTCCCACATTTTTAGAAAGTAAATTATTATTCAGAATTATTTCCAAAAGCGTATAAATATTGAATCTAGGCCAAATTCTATAAATATAATTAAAGAATCTGCAACAATTACAAAAATAATAAAAAGTGCTGCGAATGCTTCAATTCCTATTAAAAAACCTAAGAATATATTAAAAATTCAACCAGTATGGATGTTCCAGCAAATTTTAAATTTGATTAAAGAAAAGAATAAAGCGTGTACCCTTTAAACGCCAAATCATATAAAATTTAAGTCCAAATTAGCAAAAGTCAAAAGGAATATTGTTTTGTCCGAAAGGGAATGTTGGTCATATTTTATTTCAATATAAGAAACGGAAAGGGGTTTTATCGATATTTTTACTTTCCATATTAACTATGAACAGTTTGGAAATTTTGTTCAAAATAAAAATAACTATTTGTATATATACAATATGATTATTGAATACATATATATCAATTTGATGATATGAGATTTTTAGGTGGCACAGTGCACAGATTAAAAATGCTGTTCATGTGGTGTTTTTTCATGTAAGAAAAAAGGGTTTTTTTACAGCTATTTTTACTATGTATGCCCATATTTTCATATGAGATTTTCTCTGGTGCCTCTGGATGGTTTGGGCTAATATTTGGTAAACACATTCATTATAATGGTCTGGTTGAAATGATGAATGGCCATATTTTCATCTGGGATTTTCTCTGGTATTTCTGGATGGTTTGGGCTGATATTTGGTAAACACATTCAATATAGTGTACTGGATGAAATGATGAATGGCCATATTTGCATCTGGGATTTTCTCTGGTACCTCTGGATGGTTTGCGTTGATATTTGGTAAACACATTCATTATAGTGTTCTATAGTTAACTATGCGCCAGTGCTTCTCGCCCGTCAAAATCATAGAGTATATATATCAGGAGACGCTATAAGTATAAAAAGTGTCAGAAATTTTTGTGGGGAAAAAAAGATGTTTTTTGCAGTGACGGCTTTAAATTAAAAAAAAAGTGCAAAAAGCTCTTTTTTTTAAACAAAATGCTTTTTTTTATACATTCTTCTAAAAAATTATATGTTAACAAATTTATTTGTTATTTTTATAAATTTTAAATTAAATAAAAATATGTGTAAAGCAAAATTTGTTTTATTATTAAATTTATTAAATAATGATACAAAACTGTTATAATTATATTTAACTATAACAATTTAAACATATTATATATTATATTTATAAAATCTTCCGTGGTAAAATGGAGCGCACATACTCTATGGGTCCTCTTCAATTAAATGTACGGCCGAAAACCATTTATTTCTCACCTCTAAATCGGTAGGAAACCTAAAATTTATTAGTTTTAATAATTCCATAAGAAATTATTACTAAGCCTCATAAAATTATCCTGACTACAGCACTGCCCAGAAAATGATTCTAATTGAAAGCTCTTCTGGAAAAGAGCTTTCATTTCAAAATATTTTCCGGCATGTTTTTTTATAATTATTTAGGTTTTTTGAATAAACTATATTATATTTTAAATAAAAATTAAAATAATAAAGTATTTTAAAAAATATAAATAAAAAAAAGTTTTTTAAAATTACTTTCACTTAAAGAAATATTCAACTAAAAAGTAATAAACAAGCAAATAATGGCACATCAATATACTTTCCCGTTGAGTTTAAGCCACTGTCAGCAATAGTAAAGGTAAGCAGACCTCCTTTTAATGGCCTTAATTCTGATAAGGTCTACTTTCCCTTACTATTGCTGACAGTGGCTTAAACTCAACGGGAAAGTATATTGATGTGCTATTATTTGCTTGTTTACTACTTTTTAGTTGAATATTTCTTTAAGGGAAAGTAATTTTAAAAAACTTTTTAATTATATTTTTTTATTTTACACTTTTTAGTCGGTCAAATATTTATTCATTTGACCGACTAAAAATATTTAAATACTTTGACAACTTGGCAATGATTTGTTTGAGCTCCTCATGGCCTACGATTTGGAATGCCACATGTGGCCGATGTTTTGGGCCTTCCATGGCCCCGGTGCCCACATGTTTTTTTTTGTATAACTGACTCCACATGACCCAGGGTACTGCTCGGACTACTCTTCAAGACCATTCATGTGATGCCCCACATGTTTTTTTGTATAATTGGCTCCACATGACCCAGGGTACTGCTCAGACTACTCTTCTAGACCTTTTATTTGATGCCCCACATGATTTTTTTATGATAAGCCGCCACATGACACAGGTTTTGTGCCCTAACATGAATTACGCAGCCCAACGGACTGCGAAACGAGATGTATTCTTCAATACCTTTATTTGATACCTCTCATGTCTTTTTACATTATGGGCCCCACAAGACCCATAGTACCTCTCGGAGTACTCAACAAGATGTCCTCTTCCAGAGCTTTCATTTGATACCCCACATAATTTTTTGTATGCTGGTGCCCCACATTACCCCGTTTTGGGACCGAGATGACTCAAGGCGCCCTCCGGATTACTCCCCATTGTGATGTACTGTTGAAGACTTTTCATTTGATACCCCACATGAATTTTGTATGATGGGGCCCTACATTGCCCCATTGAGATGTACACTTCAAAACCTTTCATTTGATACCCCACATTTTTTTTTGTATTATGGGGTCCAACATTGCCCTAGTTTTGGGCCCCGGCATGAGTCTCGTTGCCCCTGCCCGACTACCCCCATTGAGATGTACCCAAGACCTTTCATTTGATAACACACATGCTTTTTTTGGTACATTTAAAAATTTAAGCGGCCCTCCGTGCCCCCTTCCCCCTAATCACAAAGGCCCTTAATTTATAGGGCACCCACACCAATCATCTGCAGACACGAACTCAACTTCCAAATTGGAGCTCAATCGGTCCAGCCCTTTAAGAGTTATGGACAGGTGAGGAGATACCGACATAACGACATACAGGAAATGTGAATTCATAAAAAGGAAAGTAATAAATATACTGGAGGTGTAAATGTATAAAAGGGAAAGTAATAAATTTTACATTTTTTGTAAAATTTTTCATTTCTTTTAAAATTTTACATTTTCTGTCAAATTTGCATTTTCTGTTAAATTTACATCTTCTGTTATTTTATATTTTTTGTTTGTATGTACATATATAACATTTCCTGTCAAATTAACAATTTTTGTTAAATTTACATTTGCTATTAAATTTTACAATTTCTGTTAAATTTTACATTTTTCTGTAAAATTTTACACTTTCTGTTAAATTTACATTTTTCTGTTAAATTTTACATTTAACATTTTAATTTTGTGTTAACTGGTTTTGGGCCCGTTTGACCTATGGACTAAGCAACAAGAAGTACTCTTCACGACCTTTCATTTGATACCCAAAATGATTTTTTTGATTTTGGGCCGCACTTGACCCACGGCAACACCCGGACTACCACCCATTGAGATCTACTCTTCAAGACCCTTCATTTGATACCCCATATGAGTTTTTGTATTACAGGGCCCAACATTGCCCCCGTTTGGGGCCCGACATGACCCACGGCGCCCCCGGACTACCACCCAATGTGATGTGCTCGTCAAGACCTTTCATTTGATACCCCACACGTTTTTTTGTATTATGGACCCCACATTGCCCCCGTTTTGGGCCTGACATGACCCACGGCGGCCTCCGGGCTACCGCTCAATGAGATTTACTCGTCAAGACCTTTCATTTGATACCCCACATGATTTTTTGTATTATGGAGCCCCACGTTGCCCCGATTTGGGCCCGACGTGACCCACGGCGGCCCCCGGGTTACCGCTCAATGAGATGTACTCGTTAAGACCTTTCATTTGATACCCCACATGATTTTTTGTATTATGGAGCCCCACATTGCCCCGATTTGGACCGACATGACCCACGGCGCCCCCCGGACTACCGTCCAATAAGATGTACTCGTCAAGACCTTTCATTTGATACCCCACACGTTTTTTTGTATTATGGACCCCACATTGCCCCCGTTTTGGGCCTGGCATGACCCACGGCGGCCCCCGGGCTACCGCTCAATGAGATTTACTCGTCAAGACCTTTCATTTGATACCCCACATGATTTTTTGTTTTATGGAGCCCCACATTGCCCCGATTTGGGCCCGACATGACCCACGGCGGCCCCCGGGCTACCGCTCAATGAGATGTACTCGTCAAGACCTTTCATTTGATACCCCACATGATTTTTTGTATTATGGAGCCCCACATTGCCCCGATTTGGACCGACATGACCCACGGCGCCCCCCGGACTACCGTCCAATAAGATGTACTCGTCAAGACCTTTCATTTGATACCCCACATGGTTTTTTGGTAAATTCAAAAATTAACGGGCCTTCGGGCCCCCTTCCCCTTCATCAAAAAGGCCCCAAATTTATATGGTACCAAGTCTTTGATGGCACGAGCTCAATTTCCAAATTTATATGGTACCAAGCCTTTGATGGCACGAGCTCAATTTCCAACAATCGGTCAAGCCGTTTAAGTTATGGCCAGGTGAGGAGATCCCGACATACCGACATATATATAAATATATATACTGGAAGTGTGAATTCATAGAAGGGAAAGTAATAAAAAAAGACTATTATCACTATTACTAAATTATTTAATTTGGTATATTTAATTGTAAAGTGTAACCCTTAGATTTTCCTGTAATTGTTCATTTACACTATATTTGCACATTTACACTACACTTTACACTATATTTTCACAATACAAATGAATTTTAATTAATATTTTGTAGTTTTTAACGTTGAAAATATTACAATTTTCACAATAACAATAAAATAACAAATTTTCAAATCAACTTTTTTCAAAAGCACTTTATTGCAAATTTTTGACATAAATGTGCGAATATTTGACAACCATATCCGAATATTTGACAAGTAAAGCTCTAAAAAAATTCTGACACAGCTTGTATGGGCAAATTCATGTTATAGCATCTCCTGATATATATACTCTAAGGTCAAAATTGGAAATTCGAATTGTCGGCGTTATTCGGGAGCTCTCATACAAAATGTATGTGCATGAAACGATTTTGACAGACGCCATACGCCGTACGTCGGTGTTTAGGGAGGGCTCTTAAAGAAAATTTTTTACTACTTTTGGTGGTGCGCTCCAAACCGAAAAAAAATTTGAAACTTCTGGCAATTTGACGTTTTAAAATAATAAAAATGCAATCTGGCAATTTGATGTTTTAAAATAATAAAAATGACGACCAAACATGTTTTATTTAAAAATAAAAATAAATTGTTAAAAATAAAAAATTTATTAAACAGTTTAAAAAAGGTGCGACATTATTTAAAAAAAATGGATGAACTGGACACTTTATTGAAAAATAAAAGAAAGCGATCGTGTTCTGTGCGATTCATCAATAAAACTAGAAATGTTGATGGTTACTTCAGAGTAACATTTTTACGTATGAAGCAGTTGGACCCTGGAGAATTTTTCATTCACACTAGAATGAATAATGAAAGATATGACTTTTTGTTGTCATTAATTTCAGAATCTTTGGAAAAAAATCTAATTAGAAGTTCAATTTCTCCAAATTGTCAACTAGCCCTAACCTTATTGTAAGTTCTTTAAACATATCTATGAATGGTGTTCTTTAAACATATCTATGAATGGTGTTTGTTTCAGATATTTGTCACAAGGAGTAACTATACAAAGTATTGCATGGAGCTGGAAGCTTGGTAAAACCACAGTCAGAAAAATTATCCTTGAAGTGTGCGATGTTTTATGGATGGTATTGGCACCAATTTATGTGTCGGAACCTAATATGGAAGAGCTTAAAGAAATAAGCAATAAATTTTTTAACATTTGGAATATGTCGAATTGTATCGGTGCAATAGCCGGTAAGCATCCATCAAATGCCCTCCAAATTCAGGCACCGAATATTTTTGTTATAAAAAAATATTTAGTATAGTTTTGCTCGCAGCTTGTGATGCTACATACAGTTTCACACATGTTGATGTAGGGGCTTACGGAAGTCAAAGTGATTCAGGTAAGTTTGCCTGTTTGCAGGTTATATTTCATAGTATTAATACACATTATCTGTTTTTTAAAAAGGTATTTTCAGACTTAGTAGCTTTGGGAGCAGAATATTAAATAAAACAATAACTCTGCCAGCTCCGGCTAAAATTTTAAATTCCGAAAGGTTTATACCACATTATTTCGTGGGAGACGCTGCTTTTCCATTGAGTGAAAATATAATGCGACCATATCCTGGGAGATATTTGCCAAAGGAGAAGCAAATTTTTAATAAAAGATTATCAAGAGCACGTCGTATGATTGAGAATTGTTTCGGCATACTTGTTGCACGTTGGCGAATTTTATTAACAACAATTTATATGCTTCCCGAAAATGTAGAACGTATTGTACTGGGAACAATTGCTTTGCACAATTTCTTGGTGATCAACGATCGAGTGTTTAAAGATAAAGAATATATACCACAAAACTTTGCTGATACATATGATGACAATGATGTTGTCTGTGAAGTCACTTGGAGAAAAGAAGTGCAAAATAATTTACAACACTTTTACCATCACCGACTTGCCATACTTTTGATGGCAAACGCAGTATATACAAATAAGGGAAGACTTGTGTAATTATTTCAATGAGGAAGGTGCATTACATTGGCAATAAAAAAAAAGCAATTAGTCAAGAATACATGGTAAGATAAAACGTGTTTTAAATTCCATTTATATATTTATTATATATAATTTATATATTTATTATTTATATAAAGAATTATAAAAATTGGTTCTTCCAGGTTTAATAGCCCAATATAAAGAACTTTCGTCAAATTCATCCACAATATAAGAACTTTCATCAAATTCATGCAATGCACCATCACATCAAATTTTTCCAGAATGACAGAAAAGATGTTGTCTTGACATGCCAATCCATATATTTGATAGCTTATTTATTCTGTTATAAACATTGAAATATAATTAACGATTACGTCTTTGAACACAAGCCCACAATACGACCTTGTTGTCAGAGTGTCAGTTCTTGCACATTTTTTAACCAAAACATGTTCATAAAACTTGTATTAAATTAAGAATCAAATATGTTATGAATTATTATAAAAATATATTTATTTAATTCTTGTAAATTCATTTTTGAAAACTTCTTATAATTATAGAGACTGTAAAGAGCAGTAAGCACTATATAGTTAATTCTTACAAAAAGATATAATATTAAAAATTCTGTAAATTATTACTTGAAGTTCAATTTCTATAATTATAAATTGATTAATTTTAAATAAATAATAAATATATAAATTATAATAAAATGAATTTGATCGTGTATGCCCATACACAATTTTAATTTATGTTTGACGGTCGATTTTGTTTCACTTATGAAACCATACAAATGTATAGGTTGAGTTAATTTATTTTAAGTTTTCTCTGGCCTTCATGATAGCAAGGAAGAAATTTTTACGTAATTCATCCTTTTCTTTAATACTTAATGGTTTCACAAGTGAAAGAGCTGAGTTCATGAACGCAGTATCTTCGTTTTCTTCAGTACTGCGTTCTTCATTTTCGTCTCCCAGTTTATCAGTACACGGTTCTAAATTTAGGTTTTATTTTTAAACTGTTCTGAAAGAATTTTTTCGAAGAAGTGGTTATATTATTTTTAGAAACTCTAATATTTATAATCTTAGATGTAATAATTCAAGATTAGCTTATATACCTCCTCATTCTGTAAATCACTATTTACGTTCTTTTTGTGCAATTGCTTCTAGGCTATTTAATGTACTACCAAGGGATATTACTAATCATAACTATAGTCCCGGGCTTCTTAAAGAAATAAAGTCATGGCTTTTTAAGTGTAATCACGATGAAATAAAAACATTGATTCGTATAATTATTTAATCATGCTGGGATTATTTATTTTATCATATATTTGTATTTGTACATATATATTTTATTTTTATTGTTTTGGTGGTTTTATATATTTTTGGGTATTACTATATATTATTCACCCCACTTACATTTAAAATTTTAATTTATTTTCTAAGCTAGTTTTTCTTAGAAAACCACATTCGACACTGAAACTGGCTTTTCATAGAATGTGGTAATTTATTCCAATGATGCATGGATATTTTGGAAAACATTTTATACATTTCATTAGTTATTTAAAGTAATTCTTAATTTTTTCATAATTTGGTCATTTAGTATTGAAGTAAAATAATTGCATATTGTATTTTTAACTTAAGTATTCTTTTATTTATTATTTGATTTTTGAATTATTATATTATATATTATGTTTTTGGAAATTTATTGGATTTATAATTGAATTTTGTATAAATTGGAATAAGATAATAAATAAAAAAAAAAAAAATAAAAAAAAATTAAATTTTCCGTTTCAGATAAAATATTTTCATGGCCATCATTAATAATTTCTTTTTGACGTTCTAACTTATTACTATTATTGTTTACTAAAATATTTGTGTATTGACAATTAATGGCATGCTTTTTTAACCCGGAATATGTAGCAATATTTCGTGTACAATTTGAAGAAACAATACACTTAAGTTTAAGATTACTGGTATTTTTAAGATTATGAAAATGTTTTAGATGACATATTGCAAATTTGATTTCCCGGAATATTTTTTTACATATAAAGCAATAATAATTTTCCATGGTTATTAATTTCTGAGAATAATTAGATTTTCAAAATCTAAGTTTTCTCTGTTAGAAACGTTGATCAAAGAAGATAAAATTTCAGTTATTCGTGGTGTTGCTTTAATATTTTCAAATTCATAAATATATTTTTCAAAAAATCGGAAAAATAAATTTAAATCATTGTCATACTGAATATGAAATATATAAAAAGCTTTAAAAAAAATATTGAAAACTTGCACAAATGAATAGTGGCTCGGTATAGGTAATAATTGGTTATTACTTCATCCATAAGTGGTTATTACTTCATCCATAGATTTATTATTTTCATGCAGTTTAATAAATTTATCACAGGTTTGTACAAAATTACACCTGGATGAAATATTTTGTCCAGGTGGTGCTGGTAATAATTTAATTAATGCCAGGAAATTTTGCACTGATTGAGGCCAATCTGAAAATTATAAATTAATTTTGTATCATCAAATTTTTTTTAATTTATCTACCTTTTAAAGGTGCAATCGACAACCCTTTCGACTCAACCACCGTTTGGATAGACGATTCTATAGGAACCCACTTGCTTACTATGTTTTTGATATTAGGATATTGAATGCTGAAATCCACACACACCTAAAAATATATATAAATAATTTTCATTATCTAGAAGTAATTAAAAAAGTTACCAATTCCACATCCAAAAAGAAAAACGGAAACAGATCACCAATACCATGTGGTTTTTTCAAAAAATACTTCCGGGCAGTAACTGTATTCCGAAGTTTTTCTATTAATTCTAATTTTTGTGGGGCCCATTTACGCCAATCGCAAGATCGTAGTCAAATTAGTAAAACTGCATATTTAACTCATTTTGTCAAAAAATGGTGCCGCGATGTAATTTTCATAAAATAAAATAAAAAATAAGAAAAGGAGCGAAATTTTCAGGACGGCGATATAATATCAAAAAAAATATAATTATTTTTATATATTATAATTATAATACATATATTTAAAATCTCAACACTTCTTCTTTTTTTCTGGCGTCTCAGGCTTTTTTAAATTAATTATTGCAATTGTTGGGGCACTCAATTGCATTACTATGGCACAATTATACTATTAAGAAGCATTACTATGTTTTTGTCTTTCAGCAAATGGACCAAATAATAACCATATTTGAAATTAACCCTTAAACTGTTAACGTATTTTAATAACAAAAACTGATAAGGTGGGTCCAATGGACCGATATGAAATAATGAAGAATTTTGCTGTAGAAAATATTTTTATTTTAATATTATTTTAAAGATAATTTTGCTAAAGATAAATTAAAAAAATTAAAAACGAAATTATTAAAATAGTTCTACTATTATAACAATAATATATCTTTAAGTTAAATTAACAAAATATGAAAAAGGGTCCACTGGACCCCAAGTAGAATTTTAAGGGTTAAATATCATATTTTTTGAGAAATTCAATCAACTTTTGTTGCATAGTCATAGTGCAAGTAGCAAAATTTTGCAAAATTATGATATAAATTTCATACAATTTTTGACGTATAAATATAATGCATGTGAATCTCATTGTGTAAACGGGATTTAACACAAATTTTGACACACAATTAACCCTTTGAATAAATCCGAGAACACAACGAAAACGCAATTTTAAGAATTAGATTTTTTTGAAATTTTAAGTAAAAATATATAAATAAAAATAGGTTTATTAAAAATACTTTCCCTTAAAGAAAAATTCAACTAAAAAGTAATAAACAAGCAAATAATACCACATCAATGTACTTTCCCGTTGAGTTTGAGCAACTATCAGAAATAGTAAGGGAAAGTAGACCTTATCAAAATTAATGCCATTTATAAGGAGGTATACTTACCCTTACTATTGCTGCGGGAAAGTACATTGATGTGGTATTATTTGCTTGTTTATTACTTTTTAGTTGAATTTTTCTTTAGGGAAAGTATTTATAAAAAACTTTTTTTTATTTATATTTTTTTTGCTATTTATTTTGTTTGTACAACTTATAATAATTGTACTACATGTAGAAAAATAGCAACATTTGTATTCCATCCATTTCATCAAATTTTATCCATTCTAAAAAAATTAAAATGAAACTATTTAAAATAGTTTCATTTTAATTTTATATTTAACAACTTTGACAAAAATATATATAACTTTACCTAAAAGATATAATAATAATTTTATTTGTGGGAAAAAAACTGTCACTTTACTTACTTTTTTTATTGTTTTGACGTTTTCCAGCGTTGGTAATCGAAAAAGTTGAAAGTTGGCCAACTTTTGCTTCGCGTTGCGTTGCTTTGCTTTGCTGACTTTGCATTGTGAACGAAAGTACTATTTTTATATACTTCAGCTTTTCAACTTTGCTTTGCGTAGCGTTGACGTTGTATTGTGAATCAAGCATAATGTATTTGAATTCTATATAAAATTAATGTAAAAACATCAATATGGTCATCGTTACCTAGACGTATAAAATAAGAAATAATATTATATTTACATAATACATATAATATTATTTTCGTAATAAATAAATAAAAAAATTGGAAAAAAACATATTTTTAAGAATTTTTTTATATGTAAAAAATAAAATAAGTAATAAATAAAGAAAAAAAATTGGTTAAAAAAAATTCTTTCATATAGAATAATTTTCTCCTTAAATAGAATTTTTGTTAAAAAAAGCCTATGAATATTTTTTGGCAATTATTGTTAGGGTGTTATATTTTACATATTTACAATTTACAAACTGTAATGGAGTTCGAATCCCATAAAGAATCCTTGATTATCATATTTTCATATCATAAGAGATTCAAATACAATAAATGAATGTATAAAAAGTAATCATATAAACAATTTTCTTTTACAACTTCTTGAAATTACAAAATTGATGGTAAAAACTATTTCAATTTTTCTATTATTATTATATACTTTAAGTTTTGTGCTTTATTACTATTCTTACTGTTTCGACGTTATCTTGTGTAAAGTACAAAAAAAATATTTAGACAAATAAAATTTTACTATTTCTTTAAAGTTTACTTCGGTAATAGGGTAATGTCCACAACTAACGACAATTTATATTTTTTTATATAACAACAGGGAAAAAGTATTTTCTCCCAATTGTGTTGGAAAACATTTTCTTCCCATATAATGGAAAACATATTCTTTTATTTTCTAATTAAAATTTTTAAATATAACTAAGCATAATTTATTATACATTATAAACCTAGTTATGTATATAAAATATCATTATTATGCAATTCAAAAAGTTTCAGCAAAAAGTTTTCTTTTCAAAAAAATATATATGTACGAGTATATGTATATTTTTAACTTCCTCTTCTTCTTAGAAGAAAATAAACAAAATGTAACTCAGAAGATAGATATTAAAAAATAAAATTTGTAACAAATTATAGAATTTTGAATACATTTACATTTTTTTTATTTTAAATAGTTAGGGCGAAAGTTTATGTTGTACAAACTATCAAAGCCTTATATAATTATATAATATTATGTACTGCAAATAAAAAAAAAGTATAGAGAAAAAATTTAATTTATAATAAAATAATTTTTTTTTAAATTTTGAGATTCATTTAAGACATCTCAACGTCTTAACACTGACCTCTCAAACCTCTCAACGCCTCAACTATTCAAATTTTCTAAATCGAAATAAACGAAAAAAAATTGTGTAAAAATTTCATCAAGAAATAATGTTCAGAGCACGATATTAAATTTGTATGAAAATTTCATTTCACTGGACCACCATACTAAGCTTATCTTTTCATATAAATATCCTATACCTATACGATTTTCAGTTAAGAATAGTAGTTTGTCAAAATATATTAATCATTTTTAAAAATATTTCATACATTTTTTAAATTGCATAATGCATAAAATATGTTTCAAATTGCATTCTTAAACTTTTTTTTAAATTAAATAACTAACATTTATCAATTTTACTTTAAAAATAATAACTTATTTATATAAAGTATACTCTTAAGATTCATTTAAAATACCACAAATCGAAGTACTATAGTTACTAGTATAATTAACGATACTTTGTGTCTTCCTGGTCTGTCACAAAAACGCCGCCAAAATGCTGAACATTAGTGACGTGACATTTGCAAAAGTCACTCTGATTGCAGTTGCAAAATCAACTGTGCTATTTAAATTTTAAATTGAGGATATTCTTGGTCAGAATTGTCATACACAAATATTCTATCTGTGTTTTTTCTGATATTGTGCAAATATGATGTTTTAGGTAATATTAATAGTTGCTTGCAAGTAGACCATCCAAGTATTCGAGCTTTTCAACTATTCGAATATCAAATAAAAAAAAATAAAAATATTCGAATAATCGAATACTCGAATAATTTATCAAAAGTAAAAAAACATATTAACAAAAATTCAAAATAATAATAATTCAATTAAAAAAAAGCGTTTAATACTACATTTTGAACGATAATATATTATGTTAAATATTTTTTTTTTTCTAATTTTAAAAATAAAAGTTAATTGAATGTTTCAAAATTTAAACTTGTTATTCTTTTTGTTTTAATTAAACTTGCTGTTGAGAATACTCTTTCAGAAGCCGTTGAGGTAGGGCGGATTGTTTTTAAAGCGTGATACAAAACGTCCAGCGTTGTCGACCGTTTTTTGAAAGAATCCAACTGACGAAATTCTTTCTTCAATTCATTATATTTATCAATTTGGTTACGATTGCGAACATGGCTGTTTTGTGGATCTGTGATAGAACTTTTGCAATCCAACTTGTGATGTTATTTCTATTAAATCATCTGCATCAGATGAAGATGAGGTGGAATCATTATTAATATTAATATGCTCTTCTAAAAACATTTGTGGGTATATTTGTTCCATAATTTTAACAGCGAATGAAATTGCTGCATTTTTTGAGGAATATTTAAAATGATCGTTAGAATTTGGTATATTTCCACTCTGTAGATAAATGATCAAAGTCATTAAAACTGGATCTCTTCTCTCATCCATCCTTTTTTTTAATAGCATGTATCAGTTTTTTGGCTATATTAGTTTGCACAGGTTGCAACTTTTCAAACAAAAATTTGTAAACTCCTTCAGTTATGAGATTTGCATCATTTTTACTCAATTCAGTAATTGCAGTTTCAACTGGTGCGAGAACTTCAACAAGGTTTTGTAGGGGATCATGACAAAATCTTAGATCAAAAATCTTGCTTGCGACAAAATCTCGACTTTTTACAAAAATTTGATTTTCTTACGTAAATTAAGATGCGACAAAATCTCGATTTTTCAACAATCTTTATCGTCAAAATCTTTACATAAATCCCGATTTTTAAAATTTACATAAATCCCGATTTTTAAAATATAAATAATTATATTTCCAATTAAAAACAAAAATTAATGAGTAAATAAAAATACATCTTACTCAGTCATGACTTTTCCTCTGCTCACACAACCAACGATATTTATTTTCTTGTTTTTTTTTCTAAATGGTAGACATAACCATCGGCTGCTAATTTAAAGTTTCCTTTGTTCGAAGGAATTAATTCAATTTTATTTTTTTTAATTTTAATTATACACTCACTTGTACTAGCACAATAAATGAACTGCATTAATCGATATTAATTTTAAATAAATCAACCGCAAACTGTAAAATATTTAAATGTTACTTAAGAGAATAATAATCATATTGTTTTATAATAATAATACAATAATCTTCTTGATTAAGAGTAAGAGTAATTTTTAATTGATGTGTACAGAGAGGAGAGAGTTCAGTTATGAATTAAAGGTTAGTAGTTGTTAGGTACAAATCTCATGTTGTATCACTTAGTCGCTATCTCGATGAAAAAAATTATTTGCAATACAGAAAGCGGGCGCCCGAGATTTTGTCGCAGTCAAGATTATTTTCTGAAGATTTTGTCGCAGGTAAGATTATTTTTTTCAATATTTTGTCGTAGTCGAGATTTTGTCGCATCAAGATTTTTTATTTAGGATATTGGTTAAAAGTATTTTGTAGTAAGGTTTTTTTTTCGAGATTATGTAACAAACCCGTTTTGTAGTGCAAAATTATCATTTTCTGAAATGAGATCAAAATTCAGTTCGACTAAGGATTTGTTAATACATTCTGATAGAATTAAAAATCGTCGAATCATTGCCCTCAACGAATTGCATCGAGTTTTTATGTCTAATTTTAACTTTAGTTTTTTCCCATTTTTTGAGTTATATTTTGTTGCAAAATAGAATGCTTTGTAGCCGATTTTTTAGACATTCTTATAACAACTCTTAAATTTAATAAAAATCAGTATCCAATGTCATAACATATTCATTTTCTTCAATAAACTCTAAATTGTAATCAGAGTACTGATCTCATGTGGCTTCTTCCTCTGCTTCTTCTTCCACATCATCATCAAAAAAATCTTCGGTATTGTCAGACACTTCATTGGGAATATAATTTTTTGGTATATAAAAACAATCCATCACGGCTAATTGCAGCGCGTGATTACGGCAAGGTTGATTTAAAACACCTAACATATTGCCATATTATTTCATTACGGCTGCTGCGTCGTTAGTTGATGCAATAACATCTTTTTATAAGAAAATCCCAAAGTCTGCCAACTTAGCTTCAACCAAATTTTTAATTGTTTCTGCGTTTGCTTAATTATTTCCGTCAAACCCAGAACATAGCATTCGATTGTATTTGAGTCTACTCCAAGCACATGAGCTGTTACGTTTACATAACGTAAAATAGTGCAATCTGTCCATTCGTCCACTGTAATAGCAAATTTACGATTTGCTATTTTTAATTTTTCAAATTTGTCCCGAAGTTCAGTACATTTTTCTTTATAAAAGCTGTTGATACATTTTGAAATAGTTGTCGGACTTTTTGGCATTTTATAACCTTTTTGTTGCACGTAACCAACTATACCATGAGATTTACTCATTGCTGTGATCGCCATTCCATCAACAGCCGCGACTTTTGACAATATTTCATTTAAAGATTCTTTTTTTACAAATTGCTAAATAGT
This sequence comes from Empis stercorea, assembly GCA_949752835.1. Taxonomy (NCBI): domain Eukaryota; kingdom Metazoa; phylum Arthropoda; class Insecta; order Diptera; family Empididae; genus Empis; species Empis stercorea. Next base: position 67,759,914 of record OX457085.1, read on the forward strand.
ACTTGTTTCAGTTTTTTGTTTTTTGTTAGGAATACTATTATCTCCATTATTATCACTTGCTACTGATTTAGATATCAATATGTTGTGTCGTAGCTTTAAATGGTTAATCATAGCAGTGGTTGAACTTTTCCAACCTACGTTCGTGTTGCACGTACCACATGCTGCTTCACCAATTTTTTTTCATCTTTCTTAAAAATCTTCCATACCTCAGATTTTTTGACATGGCTAAAAAAAACCAGAGATGTAATTATGTAAGAAGGACCTAACAAATTTAAATTTAACACCTTGAATTATGCAACCACAAATTGTATTTTTATCACAAAATATTAAAAAATTATTAATTATTTTGTTATTATTTTAAATAAAAACATTTTTTTTTTGTGGAACAATTATATGTATTATTGATGTAACATTTATATATACTAAATTATTAAATTTACGAAATTTTTTAAGCAATTAAAATAACCGACTGTTTTTAAAAACCAACAAAAATAATGTCACACAAAATAAAACCCATACAAAAATGTATTTTCATTTCTCCACGTCAGGGCTAAAAACATTAGAATTTTTTTTTACTTGCATTTTTTTCTGTATTTTTCTTTTCTGAGTTCAGTTATTCAGTTCAGTTATTATTGATTTTTTGAGGTGCAATTCTGGATATCTAGTGGGGTATCAAATTTAATTTAATCATTGTTTATGTATCTTATAGTTGTCCAATCAAGGCATTTTTTGAGTTGTTTCGCCGAGATTAGAAAATTATAGAGGCAGCACCATCGATTAGTATTGGGTTGGAAACTCTGCTTTCGATTTCACACATGTCTAATCAAAACAAGCGATAAATTTAGCAACAAATATAATAAACCGAGTAGTAATATTTTGAAAATATAATTTTTTGATATCTGAGGCATCATATACCTAATTATAAATATATGATAATAGCCTTTACAAACTGGGCGCCTATAACACCTTTATTTCACATCTATAACATGTTATGAAAAACGTATTCAGACTTAAAATACTTGATATATTTTGACGTTTATAATTTCTGAAAAAAATTAATTTTATTCAAAGAGCAAATATATGCAAAAAATAAATATAGTATAATAGTGCGTTCCCATTGAATTTTACATAGTTTTTTCGCATAATTTTTACAATCGCGTTCCCATTGAATTTTTATAAAATTATGAAAACTCAATTGTAGCCAACTTTATATTTCAATTCACTTATATTATTTAGTGTATTTAAATTACCAAATAGTTATTTAATTAAATAAAATATACTTTTTATTTTCATTTATATTGGCTTTTATTAATATATTTAAATTAATTTGTCGCAACAATGAAATAAAAATACACAAATATTTCATATGAAATTCGCCACCAACTTCAATCCTATTTTATTATGAAAATTTTATGAAAAAGTTAAATTGATTTTAACTTTTTCTTTTTCTTATTATCAAGTTTTTTCATACAATCCTGTAAAACTAAAAATTTCAATGGGAACGCTAGGTAATAAATATACACGACAATTATTTTTCAAAGTTCAAATAAAATAATAAAAATAACAATAAATTGACAATTGCTGTCTAGGGTTGCTAAAATTCCTGAAAATATTACCGATAACATCGAAATATTACAAAAGTATCGAAATTTTATTATGTCAATCCCTCAAAAATTAGGTGATATACGCTATATCATGTTATAGAGGTAATATAGATTGACACATTTTTTATATGGAAATATTAGTCTATATCTATAACATGTATATATCATGTTATAGCTCTATAACATGTTATAGGCGCCCAGTTTGTAGAGGCTATAAGATAAATATATGTAATAGTAATATTAATCTGTACATATATATATATATATATATATATATATATATATATATATATATATGTATGTACATACATTTTTGGTAAATTTCAAGTAACAGAAAATATCAAATTACTAAATAATTACTAGTACTAATATAATAATTATCCTTTATCATAAAATATGATGTTTTCAAAAATAATTGTCCAATTTGTAATTAATTAGCTCAAAATAAATTATATATATATTATAGAAGCAACAAAAAAAAAATCTCTTAAAATTTATTTTTCTTATTTATTTTAAAAGACAATTCATTAATTATGCTTTAGCATTTTCTCATGTTTTCTTAAAAAAAATATTTTCTTATCTACTAGTATTTGACAATTTATTTCAAGCTTTTTCTTTTTTTGTTGTTTTATACATTACTTCTTTATATGTATTTATATCCACAAGGAATTCTTTATTCCAATTTTTCGTTCGTCCTTTTGTTTATTTATCTATAAATTACCGATAATTTGCTACAAAGTTTTACACTGTTTGTTTTATATTTAGTATATATATATATATAATATATATACATATTTTCTTTTTAACCCAAAAAATATTATATGAAAAAAATTGAGAAAAATATCTTAAAACCTCTCGGTTTTGAAAATTTTTTCTTTCAAAAAACAAAATTTATCTTTTAAAAAATAGAAAATTAAACTTTATTTGCTAAGGCATAAAAATTTTTTTTTAACTTTTTTTTGGACGAAAATTTTCGTGCATAAAAAGGCTATACTAAGCCTTGTAAATAAAAACAACACCAATATGAAAAGTGAAGTTTATTTATATTTATGCTTGTTTCTCTATTAAACAAGATTCAACCATTAAGATTTCATTTTCTTTATAAACAGAATTGAAAAATATCTTTTAAAATAAGTATGTATATGTAATAAAAAAAATTCCTTTTTTTGAGTATCTATCTTTGCTACATTTTTTTTAATTAATGGTGGGTTGAGTATTAATACATTTTAGCGTTATCAAAAAACGACCAGCTTTAAACTTTGTTTTAAGATATGGATTTCGATAATCTCCATTAATTTTAAATGATGATTAAAATAGAATTTAAGTTCTTAGATAAAGAACTGCGGTAAAATTATACATTAGAACAGAAGCAAAGAGAATATAAGATACGAAATAACTTTACATTTATTTATTTCAAAATTTCAATTTCTAGTAGTACCTCATGAAACAATTGTTATGTAAAGCTTCAGTGAAGCTGTATGCTGGATATACTTCGTCGTTGACGGGTGTGCCGCTTGACTCGTTCGAATGTCAAATGACGCATGTGACGCTTTGAGTAGATACTCTCAAGGCGTCAACGCGGCATGGATTTTGTTTAAATTAATTTCTTATATTTCCTGTTTATATTTCCTGTTTATATTTACTGTTTATATTTCCTGTTTCCCGGGAACAAAAATAATCCGGGAAACGTGACTCTCTACTGCAAGGGTCTCGTTAAAAAATAATCCGGGAAACGTGACTCTCTACTGTAAGGGTCTCGTTAAAAAATAATCCGGGAAACGTGACTATCTACTGTAAGGGTCTCGACGTCTCTTTAAGAACATATTTCAGAAAAACATCAACTATTTATAGAAATTACAAATTTAAAATTAGTAAATTTTAAACGAAATTTAAAAGTAGTAAATTTCGATGTTAATTTAAAATATTACATTGAGCGACACAAACACGAATATGAGACATTTTTTAGCCGATCGTGGGTATTGCAACATATATATATATTTTGTCATGCAAAGACTTTTCTGTTGGCCCGACAAACATTATTATAATGCTAAACTTTATAACGAACAACTAAATGGACATAGTTTATAATTAAATGAATCTAGACAATTTTATTTATGAATAAAAAAGTTTATTTATAAAAATAATAATTTTTGTTGTATTATTGTAGCTCAAAAGAATTAGAAAATCTTATATTGGTTTTTGTTTTGCTCCGAAAAACTTTGTTTTAATTAAATCGAAGTAAAAATTAAGAGTATGATGATAAATTTTAGAATTATTAACACTAGATTTACGGCTGTTGATTTGACGATTTTGTACTAAAAAATGAGTCAAATTAAAAATGGGTATACCAACGATATAGAAGATATATGGATAGGGCATAAATATAAAAATTTGAATCCACGCCGGGTATAGTTGTCTCTTTTTTTGCTAGCCGAATTGTCAAAATATAAAAATGAGAAATTAGGGGCGGATTAGGTTTTTTTTTAATTCGGGCATCAATTTTTAAGGAGATAATTTTTTTTTTTTGAAAAATACAAGTAAAGATCATCTTAAGGAATATTTTAGGTCGCGCAACGATAATTATACAAATGGAAAGTAAAATAGAGTAATTTGTTTAGCTAGTTAATATTGTTAATTTATATTGAGACTCTTAAACTTAAAAAAATAAGCCAGCCCTGTAAATCTAAAATCAGCTGTTATAATATTTTTCATATTATTAATTTGACACTTCGGCGAGCAAAAGGAAAGAGAACTACCAAAATCGTGGCTTCATAAACAATTTTTCAATATATTAAAATTTTAATGTGTTAAAAAGAGAGGGAACATTTATGCCACTTCCATATATTTCTTATTCGTAGGGGTATACCACATTTTAAAATACAAAATTGGAGGGTGTGGGGAGGTAATGAATTAACCTTAATATGTACTTCATTATCTAATTAAAAACTAGCATATGTTTTAAAAAAATAATACATATTTAAGTTTTCTATATATAATCTTTAATTAGCAAATTGACTCACTCCATAAATCTAGTGTTAAACAAAATATATACTGGGCATGAATCATAAGAGACGATTGCGACAGTCGTGTATCTTTAAATATGCGATTTAAGATCATAGGAGACGACAATCGTCACATGCTGTCAAAATTATAATGTCGTATTGTGTAAAAAACTTGTATACTATTGAGTTTAGTATCATATGAACCGATATCGCAAAGTGTGTATCGTTTTATCTATCAAATTTACACGATATTGTCTAAGCAATCGTGTAAATATAAAAAAGTAGTTTTATTATCTTTGACTATATAATATATGGACTGCTAATCGTTTATAATTTCATTTGCTGTCAAAAAAAAATACTATTATGACTGGTAGCGCATAGCACCAGAGATGGCCAATAAAAGAACTAAAGTTATGGAATTCTGAACTAAATCCAGTAGAATTCTGAAGTAAAATCTATGGAATTCTCATAAATGATGTAGTTGTTTTATTGGCCGTCAAAAAGGCGAGCGTCGCCAAAGGCAATTCGGAATAGTTAATTTCTTTTTTCGCCATCTCTGGTGGTATGCGCATAGTCGGTCATAGCTACAGCAATGAAGTTGGTTACTAGCAGTCCATATATTATATAGTCAAAGTTTATTATAATGTTTGAAAATTATTTTAGAAAATTATAAAATAAAAAAGTTACTATGATCTAAAATTTAAATTTTTTCAATAAAAAGTGACAGCAACTCATTTCATATGCTTAGGTTGTCAATAAATTTAATATTTTATTATACCAAATTTAAATTTATAACAATAAAAAACGATAGAATTACAATCGCCACATATGATCTAAAAAAAAAATTACGACTATCGTCTGTCGGAATTTTTCACGACACTTTAATCAATCGTGTCGTGTTCTTATGATTCATACCCTGTAGTATTTTTATATTTTTTCAATTTCCAGATTTACTTTCAAAGTTTTTTAAATTCAACTACTCTAAACTAAATTTTTATTTGGAGTATATTTTGCATGGTTGCACCCTCTATCCGCAGAAATTACAATTATAACTGTGATTTTATACTACTATATAGTTACTACCTTTTCAATGCGACGTTAAACCTATTTTTTGGCGCTTATTGACAAATGTAAAATACTATTATATTATTAACTATATTAATATAAACTATAACTATAGAACACTATAGAGACTATAGAACTATAGACAATAGTTAACTATAGAACACTATAATGAATGTGTTTACCAAATATCAGTCCATACATCCAGAGGCACCAGAGAAAATCCCAGATGAAAATATGACCATTCATCATTTCATCCAGACCACTATAATGAATGTGTTTACCAAATATCAGCCCAATCCATCCATGATCATATTATTGTGTTGTGACCCTTTTTGTATTTATATTCACCTTTATATTAATTGTTGGTGGCCTGATCGTCTTCTTTTAATCCTTTTCCTGGTTTTACTTCTTCAATGTTTTTACTTTTATAATAAAACAACTACTTGTTTGTTGACTTTTAAGAGGTCTTAATTTATTTCTTTTACTGTAGGCTAAACCTGTTCAGTATAAGACTTCAATATTTGAACTCTCCGAAATACCATTTTTTCGCCGTTTATATATTCTAATATTGCTCCCTCAGCAATATTAGAATGTGCCAATAATTTATAATAATTAATATATTTATTAATTAAAGGTAAAGTTGCGTAACAAACAATTCATACATTAATTATGTTACCATTGCCCATTTTACTGATGACGCATTATTATTATTATTAGGAAAGCTTATGTGCTTTCGTTTATTTACTTTAGGTTTATTTACCTTTTATTTATATTTTCTGTTCTACATTTCATACATAACAACTTAAGTGTGCCATTATGGTTTGTATTATTTGTATACAATGATATTTATAATACGATGACGTATTTTATTATTGTTTTGATTTAAACTTTGATATAGTATAATGCACTGCCGATATAATTTTTAGACAATGACGACATAATTGCATGAAATATAGTCACAAAACACCTCCCTCTCCCAAGATAAAAATTATCTATATTTTTTAATTTAATGGTATTTCAGAGTTTTCAAATATGAATTTTTCAATTTAGAACATTCTTTATTTAAAAACATTATAAAACGTATAAAACAATTCGATTAAAATCGATTAAAAATCTTAATCTAGTTAAATTTTTTATATATTTTTCCATTTTCAAGCAATTTGATTTTATATAATTTTTTAAAAAAACCCATAGTAATATATAATTTAATATTTAAATAATTTTAATTTTCATAATTTTAATATGTTAAGTATTCAATAATTTATTTTTTATATAATGTTATTTCCCAATTTTTATTTAATATGTTATACATGATATATTTTTTTTTTTTATAATTTTACTCAATTTTTCCTTTTCACAATTTTCCAACTTAATTCTAGTTTAAAATATTAAATATTTTTTATTAATTTATTGGTTTACAATTTTATTAATTTAATCAGTTTAATTTATGGCATACATATTTTTTTTACATTTTTAAATATTTTAATAGAATATATAATAGTTCTAATTTTTATATATGTATTTTAATACAATTTTTATGGTATAATTTAAAATTTTCAATAATATAACTTTGTTGTAAATTTTTATAATTTATGTAATTTAACAATTTCAATAATAATTTAATATTTATAATTTTATATATATTTTTTATTTTATTTTTATATTATGTATACGGTAATAGTATACCTCCCATTTTTTTTTTTAATTAAATTTTCAATTTAATTTTACATAAAACAATTTTTTTTTAATATTATAAATAGTACATATATTCTAAATTTAATAGTTTATTTGTTCAAATTTTTGTTTTTCATAATTGACTAAAAAAAATTTTTTTATTATTTTATTATTTTCTTTTTTTTTTATTATCTTAATTTCTTTTCTCTCCAATTTCGCAAAAAAAAATATTTTTAAGATTTAAAATTTTACCTTTTATTTTATGACATTTTCGTAGTATAAGTTTCTAAACAAAAAATTCATATTCTTCTCTCCATTTTTTTATACTTTTATTTTCTCTATCATTAAGCATATGCTGTTAGTAAAACATTTTACTCCTATCCTATGTTAGTAAAACCAATTACTCCTATTATGCTAATATATAAATGCTAAAACTAATTATTAGTAATTTGATTTTCTCTAACCTTTTAGAAATAATATTCGCAAAAAAAAACTAATCTAAATTTAGAAAATGTTGAACATTTTATATTATTGTAAAATCATTAGTTTTGATTTTCTTAATTGAAAATTTTTACTTCTACTTAACGTATGATATATCGCGAAAAATAATTGTTCTATATAATTTGTTTTTTTTTTTATTATTTATGTACCCTGTTTTTAGGCATATTTACGGAAGTATTTATAGTTCCGTTGTTTTATAACGGGGAACGTACGTACATTAATATCTTGTATAATTTTTTCATTATTTTCTAAATATTTTTCAAAACATTGCAATATTTTGGTTTGCAATAATTGTCCTTGTATATTCTCTAGTCTATTAACAATAACCACTTTTGCATATACATGAGCCGGTATTTCATGTTCGTTAGAAATTTTATTGGTTTGACCTTCAATTTCCTTATTATTTACTGATTTTAAATTACTGATTTCAATTAGATTATTTTCATTATTATTAACTTTGTTTAATTCAACATAATAATTTAATTTATTATCTTTAAATACTTCAAATTTCTCATTACGAACTTCATTTTTTGTTTCATTTCTTATTTCTTTAATTTCTTCAATATCTTTAATTTCTTCAATATTATTTTTACAGTTCCAGTTTCAAAACGAGCTCCTTTTTTAAGCACAGTTTCAAAACGAACTCCTTTTTTAATTCCATCATTATTTTCCACAGTTTCAAAACGAACTCCTTTTTTAAGCACGTTATTTCTCTCTATTTTACCGTTATCAGTCTTATCAAAATTATCCATTTTATTTTTAAATTCATAACTTCTCTCTATTTTATTATTCTCTAATTTTTCAAAAAATACGCTGTCTTTAAATTCACTATTTTTGTTTACTTTACTATTATCTATATTTTCAAAACCATTAATTTCTTCAATTTTACACGCATTTTTTATCTCCATTTTTCGTAAATTAATTTCTTCGAATTCCCTATTTATTTCTGCACTATTTCTAAAACTCGTATTACTCTGATTATAGAAGGGAATTGAAACTTCGTTTTTATTATTTTTCATTATGGAAAAATCCAAAGTCCTATAATTTCTCAAGCTTGTATCATGTAGTAACGCATTTTCATTTAAATCTTCATTAATTTTATCTTCCTTCAATAAATTTATTTGAGCTCCAGTATCTACTAAAAATGTTACTTATTCATCGTTGGTGATGTCCAACGGCATAGCTACTAGGGGCTCGTGCCAACGATTTCTCATTGATACACACTCCTTCTTAAAACTACGGGATGAATATTGGGTCCCTCTTTCGTTTCCCTGATTAGCTTGATAATTTTGACGTGCTGGACATGTTAATTCTGTATGTCCTTCTCTTTGACACCAGTTGCAGTTTCCTAAATGAGCCGATTCTGTGTGTTGTTACCTCTTCCCAGGCTTTTTCCTTATTAAATGGACAGTTAGTTGCAATGTGTCCCGTATGTTTACATAAATAGCACTCCATACGAGCCCAATTATTTTCTCCATGTACATTATTAGTTGGTGGCGCGCTTGTTTTGCGAGGTGCCCTGCACTCTTTGCTGTAGTGGCCCACCCTGCCACAATTAAAACAGGTTACTCTTTGCCCACTATTATTGTTTTGTTGCCGAAAAAATCTATTGTCTCTATTTTCCTGGTTGTTGGAATTTAGTGTCAACTCTTTTATCATTCGATTAATCGTTATACATAATTACCGGCGATTATGTAAACTTACATACAATATTGGCGAAATTAATAAATTTTAATAAATTTATCAAATATTCCGGACAATATGAATAATCTCCTGTCCCCATTGGGGTGTTTAATAAATAAAATTATCGAATACAATTTCACTTATCAAAGACACCCTAATATAAATAAACCATTCCGGGTTTAGTAAATTTTATTGCCAACTTCATGTAGTTAGTTTGAATTTAAATGGTTTATTTATATTGGGGTGTCTTTGATAAGTGAAATTGTACAATGGGCACAGGAGGAGATTATTATGCCCTTGTCCGGAATATATGATAAATTTCTTGTACACCGGGGCCTCGGTTTCGTCGTTTGTTAATTGGTAATTGGGACCAAAAACCTCAATATGCGTCGTTCACCGTCGCAACTGACTTTTTTTTACAAAAATTAAACAAATAAAATATGTGGGAAATTTAGTGAAAGATTTGGGAAAAAATTGTAACAACGCAAATGGAAATATTAACGGCGCAATATTGCAATATCGAAATATGGAATATCGAAAACGACGCAAACCGGAACGACGTAAATCGAGGCCCGAGTGTATTCAATAAGTGAAATTATATTCAATAATTTTATTTATTAAAGACACTCCAATACTTTTGGTAAATTGACATAATCGGATGTAATTATATAAATTCACCTATTAATCGAATTTACCGTAACATATACAAATAGTTATTCTTATTTTGAACAAAATTTTAAAACTGTTCATAGTTAATATGGAAAGTAAAAATATCGACAAAACCCCCTTCTGTTTCTTATATGAAAGAAAAACCCCGCATGAACAGTATTTTTAGTCTGTTCATCTAAAAATATTGAATCGGTAGAGCAATAATTTAATAAATATCGATATCGATACAATAGTACTAGAAAAAATAAAAGTACAATACGAATTAGAAGTGTGAATATGATGATGAAGCATAAAAACAATATAAAAATCGTGAAGAGAAGAGTAGAAAGAGCAAGAAATTTTTTCTCCGGCTATATAATTATGTGTTATAAACACATAGGTAGGTATATAAAATATACTATATGTATGCACATTTTAAAAATTAATTTATATTGCATAATGTACTCTACTAGTTCATACATTTGTTTGTTACTGGCAAATTAAAAAAAAATTATTTCTAATAGATTTTGGCGCCCTCAAGATTTCTTAAATTTTAGCGCTCCGTCAAGCTGTTCATACTGTTCTATGGGAGCACATTAGCTATGTACATTAGCTATGTGAAATAACTAGTTTTTATTGTTTACATCGGACGGACAGACGTACAAAAGCGTCAAAAAATGTATAAAATATTTTATAAATAATTTATTTTAGGCTGTCCTAACATTATAAGGAAAACCAGAAATCTCGCTAACAAAGCATTTTAGATTTCCGAAAAATCATAGCTCTAAAATTTTTAAGGTTTAATGGGTTCTTTCTAAAAAATCGAATGTTACAGGATATATAAAATAGGCTTTTGATATCATTTGCAAATTAATTTGTTGCTCATTTGAATTTTATTATCAATTGGCTTAGCATGAATTTTAAATTTGTTATTCGTAATTTCTTCTTATCTAAAAAAAAATCTGGATATTGTTAATAAAAAACGTTTTTTCATTTTACTTTAAAATTGTAGTTCTTTTACTTTCTTAGATAAATTTTGTATAATGTATAACAGGTAAAAATCATGGTATCTAAAATTTTACTTAAAGGATTTGTTTACGTTTTTTTATACATAAATAGGACAAAAAAGAAAGCATACCTAAATCAAACTCGAAAATTTTTTTTCTTATTATTTAAAAAGAAAACCCTTCACCTATGACAATTTAAAAACCACATTACCAGATATTCTCTCCTACTAAATTGTATTATTCAAAATAAACCTAAATATTACCCTTCCAAAATTTAGGGAAACTAAATTTACAAATCCATAATGTATATATAAAAAAACATGGTACTTTTATAATATCAAAGTTCAGATTAGGGTAACAAAAAACACAGGATACTTTATGCAAAACAGGTGGCTATATAACTCTATAACCCTTGAGGATGTATATATATATATATGTATATATATATATATATATATATATATATATATATATATATATATATATATATATATATATATATATAAAAGAAGAAAGAAAAGATTTTGTGTTGTAGCCATTTTTTTTATATATATATTTTCATTTCTATATACAAAAACACAAACTTTTATATTTTGCGGACAAGTTTTTCAAAATAATATTTTCACAAAATCAAGCCTGAAAACATTTGTGACTTTTTTTTTTGACATTGGAAACTTTTTTTCGTGCGATGATTTTTCTCAACTATCTTTTTTCAGCATTCGGTTTGTCATATATTTTTTCGTATCTCCCTCTAATTTTGCTAGAAAATGAAAAAATTCCGCGCAGCTTAACTACTGATCAGTAGTTTTATAATTACAGGCTTTTTTAAATTCAACTACTCTAAATGCATATTTGGAGTATATATTGCACCCTCTATCCGCAGAAATTAAAATTATAACTGTGATTTTATACTACTACTTACTACCTTTCATATGCGATATTAAACCTAATTTTTGGAGCTTATTCACAATTGGAAAACACGATTTTAGTTTCGGCGCCTCTAGCGGTAGAAATTGGAAATACGGTTAATGGAATCGTATTCTACTCTTAACTACCTTTCCAACGAGTAGTCACACTTCATTTTTGGTGCACATTTACTATATTAAATTACAACTTTTTACTTGTATTTTACTGCCCTCTAGTGGCAAAAAATCAGATTATGAGAATGTCTGGTTTATTTAAGTTTATATTAGCTTTCCAGCGCTCGCTTTCCCTTCATTTTTGGTGAAGATTCACCAAGGGCAATAACATTTTTAAAAAACAATATAATTATATGTTTCACCATCTAGTGGTAGAATTTAAAATTATAACAACTGTGGTTTTATATTACTACTTACTACCTTTCATTGGCAACATTAAACCTAATTTTTGGGGCTTATTGACTATTGGAAATAACATATTAAAAATAAACATATTATATATTTTAGTTTTCAGCGCCTCTAGCGGTAGAAATTTGAAATACGGTTACTGGCATAATATTCCACTCTTAAATACCTTTCCAACGAGTGGTCAAACTTCAATTTTGGTGAACATTTACTATATAAAATTACATTTTTAATTGAAAAAATATGTTTTGGCAAAATGCGAATAGCGCCGCCTACCGGCCGAATTTTAAAATTCTATCAATTACATCTGGTTCTCAATAAATCAAGCTTTCCATCGGTGGGTCCATCATAAACTTGTGTGTACAGTAACTGGTTTTTATTGCTTACACCGGACGGACAGACGGACAGACGGACAAAAGCGTTAACATAAGGGATTTTTTTTTAAAAAAGCCCTAAAAAGATAAATATATGGACATTTATACAATTTTGTTGGTGAAAAATATTTATCGAAATATATTCGGATTTTATTTTTAGAAAATTTGAAATGACTTTGATTTGGAGCAGAAATTACAAATAGATCTTTAATATTAATGTATACTGATGAATATTTTAACTTTACGGATCAATGGTCACAATCTAATTTCAAATCTCATTAAAAACGAAAATATAAATCTTAAAATATCACTATTTATTATAAATCAATTTCAATGATCGCAAAAATTTTGATCATAATAGTATATTATACAACCTCTACGCTCGGATAATAAACTTTCGCCTCGGGATATAAAAAAAAATGTACCTTAGTTTTAGTCCCGACCCCGTGCTATACTATTTTACGTAATTTGGGAGAAAAAGTGAAAACCTTCTTAAAAATTTTAGTACATATTATATATTTTATAAAAAAAAATATAAATAAAAAAATTTTTTAAAAAAACTTTCTCTGTTAGTAATATTCAACTAAAAAGTAATAAACAAACAAATAGTACCACATCAAGGTACTTTTATATGTAGGTTAAGTAAGCGTTTAAATTTAAACCGAAAATGTAAAATTTAATAGAAAATGTAAAATTTAAAAGAAAAAATTAAAATTTAATAGAAAAATGTAAAATTTAACAGAAATTGTAAAATTTAACAGAAGATTTAAATGGCGTAAATGCACTTTAGGGCATTTTGGCTTTTAAAAAAAAAAACGCCCCCCTTCCCCCTGGGTATCTGCACCCCACACCTAAAAATTTTGGGGGTCGGACCAAATTCGGCCCCCAGGGGGTGCTAAAGTTTGTATGAAACTTTTTTTTTGTGGGGGGGAGGGGCCTCGAGTGGGGTATCAAATGAAAGCCCTGGAGTTATGGAGTAAGTCTGTATAAAAAAAATTAACTTTTTATAAAGGGAGGGCAAAAATTGGGTCTTTGAGCCCCCTCTCTCTTATGGGGTCGACATACCCAACTCTGCGCCCAACTCTGCCCATTACAACATGCCCAAACTCAAGGCTGTACGACTTACCGGTCAGCCAGGGTGGGTTGGCCAGTGGTACTACTTTGGCATTTTATATGAAATTTTGAAATTTTTATATGAAATTTTGGTTTGAGATTGGACTGTCCTTTAGGGCATTTTGGATTTCGAATAATCTAAAGACAGGATTTCCTTCTCCTATATACCCTTGTTCCCCTCCCGCATTCAAAACTTGGCGCTCGGCCCCCCCGAACCCCCTTATGGGGGCGGGAGTTTGTATGGGAACTTTTTATTAGAGGGGGGGGGGACGAGGTCGTGTGGAGTAGCAAATGAAAGTACTCCATGAGTGGAATATATATATGAAAAAAACATAAATTTTTATTAAGGGGTAGCCAGGGCCCTAAGACCAAAATTGGGGCTTTTTGGACCCTTGGGGCTCAGAATATTGATATGGGACTCAAAAGTTGCGCCCAACTCGGCCCATTACAACATGCCCAAACTCAAGGCTGTACGACCTACCGTTCAGCCAGGGTGGGTCGGCCAGTGGTACTACTTTGGCATTTTATATGAAATTTTGAAATTTTTATATGAAATTTTGGTTTCAAAAATTGGACTGTTGGATGCCTCTTCCTCCCATCAGAAAGGCCCCAAATTAATGGGCAGAGTTGGGCGCAAATCAGAAAGGCACGGCAACACATATTGGACCAAGTAAGATTAAGTGCCAAATCTGAGCCAAATCGGTCGAGCCGTTTAAAAGTTGAGTATAAGTTGATATATATATATATATATACTGGAATTGTGAATTCATAAAAGGGAAAGTAAAAAGGAGGGATGTAATGTGGGATCTATATGGTTCTTAGCGTTATCCAAGGAACACCACGCGGAGGTGACCATATATCGTTACTCTTGGGGAGTTTTGTTAGGCAGGCCCCCTTGCCTACTGCCATGTCCATCGTCGGGGAGTTTTGTTAGGCAGGCCCCCTTGCCTACTGCCATGTCCGTCGCCGGGGAGTTTTGTTAGGCAGGCCCCCTTGCCTACTGCCATGTCCGTCGTCGGGGAGTTTTGTTAGGCAGGTCCCCTTGCCTACTGCCATGGCCCTCGTCGGGGAGTTTTGTTAGGCAGGCCCCCTTGCCTACTGCCATGTCCGTCGTCGGGGAGTTTTGTTAGGCAGGCCCCCTTGCCTACTGCCAAGATTGGTGATAAGAGGGAAGATTGGGGATAAGAGGGAAGATTGGGGATAACAGGGGATAATATGGGATATTAAGGACGGTGGAGATAGATGAAAGTCGCAGCTGTAACATCTATTGTTCTTCTACATCAGATGTTACAGCTGGTTCAATCGGTGGAGCTGTTCCATTATACAATAACCCTGCACCCTTCATGAACTCCATGAACAAGTCCAATTTTTTGACCCGACAATATTTCTGGAACATGTACTTCGCGAGGTATCCTGGGAAAAATTCCTTCCTCCGCCCACTCGAGCTAATGGTCCTCTTGGCGGAGTTCCAGGATGCCTCAATTGTGTTTGTACATGCCCCAGTATCGGGCTCCTTGAACGTCACGGAGTGGTTAACGGTCATATGCGTATAACCATGGTCCCCCAGGTGACAATATGCTTTCCAGCAATCGGAAATGATAGTTGTCCCTGGAAAAATCCATTCACGAATTATGGGTAACAGGGTCTCCTGATTCCTCCGCTCCACCACAACCATAAAACAATGCCCAGTTTCTTTTTCAATACCACCGAAGACCCATTGTCCTTCGACATGGTGTCCTCGGTGGTATTTCCTTTTCCCAAACTTACTCTCATCTATCTCCACCGTCCTTCTTGGGCCTCCAAGGGGTGTCTTGTTGTATATCATGATGTCGAACACTACTTCCCGACAAAATGATATCCAATCGGTAATGGTGTGACTACCTAATATCTCACACTCCTCACCGTTAAAGCCAATTCGGCATTTCTTAGCCACACTCTTGCGAATTGGCAAATTTGTAATATAGATAAATGGACGTTGTTAAAGAATGTATATTTTTTTAGGGTTTGGTTAAATTGGCATTTGGTGTTTTTTTTTGGAGCTACCTTCCTTATTTTCTCCACAAACCCAGTTATAGATTTCCTTATCCCCCGTCCGGCGAAGTTTTAACTCCGTCGGGCCATGGCCATGATGGCAATCTAAATTTTTAGGCAAGGCACCTAAATCCTGTAATAACTTGACAAGCCCCATACCGTTGTCTTCATCGTCTACATCGTCTAATTTCTTTAACCGCATAATGTTAAGAAGAGCCATAATAATACTAATATAATAATAATAATACTAAACCTTAATCTAAACTAAAATACTAAATCTATACACTTAAAAATACAAAAACTATTACTACACTTAAAAATACAAACTGTTATAATAATTATAATAACAATAATATTGTTATAATAACAACAATAACAATAACAATAAAAATAACAATAAAAATAAAAATTCAATAACAAACAATAACACTGCTACTACCACAATCTACCAAAAATCCACAATAACACTTCTACTACCACTACCACAATCTACCAAAAATCCACAATAACAATGCTACTAAAACTACCACAATCTACAAAAACTACCAAAAATCTACCAAAATGCGCTCTGAACGAAACGAAGTCTAAATTCAGAATGAAAATATTCTTAGTTACTTTTCCTTTATGAATTTACAGTACAGGTATATGGGTGAAGGGTGAAGATATATATGTTGCTAAACAGTTATTTGAAGAGTTATGGGCAGGTGAGGAGATTTATACATATATACTGGAAGTGTGAACTTATAAAAGAGAATGTAAAATTGGAACTATAGTAGTATCTTTCTTTTCACCATCAAGCTATCAAAATTTATAAATGGCAAAGAAGAGCCGGACTAGGTTTTGTTTTTAATTCGGGCAGCATTTTTGTAAGGAATGATAAAATTTATTTCATCCTAAGGTCATCCTAAGGAATATTTTATTTCACACAACTATAATTATATAAATAATAATGAAAAATAGTAGAAAAATAAAATAGTCATTTTGCTCAGCCAGTTAATATATTTCCTGAATATTTTATGGTCTGATGCTATTATAATAATTGAAAAAAACAAAAATTTTATTACTTTTAATATTTTTTTAGTGGTAGAAAATGTTTTGAATACATATTTACTACTTTCCGTAATAATTTGTGTCCATGTTCGCTTTAAAGTAGTTAATGCCTCAATCCACTTATTTTTCATCTAAATATTTTTATTTTAAAGAGCAATCTCCAATGAAGGCTTCAGCGCAAAACTTTGACGATGAAAAAAGTTGAACGCCAGCTGAAAAGCCAAACAATTTCTAATGTCAGCGTTGACAGAATTCAAAACTTCTAAATAAATTTTAATATTCTAATAAATTTTCAAAATTCATTTTTAAAACGCCTACGGAATTTTTTAAATAACTTTGAGAAACTCAGTGCATGCCATCTAAAGAAAATCTGAAATCACCTGTTATAACTTAATGTCACACAGCAAACACAACGAAAATAGAAATGCAAAATTATTAAATAAAAATGTTAATTTCATTAATTATTTTACTTTAATTCAATTTATATTATTATTCACTTTAATAAAACTAGTGAAAATATGAATTAAATTACATACCCATTTTAATTCACAAATAATTTATTTTTTAGTGCTACCAGATAGTAACGAAAAACAATAAAAAATATAGGCTGGGGCTGGCACTTCTGAATTACTCTTAATTCTACAATATATTATTGCATTACAATTATATTATTATGTAAAATGAATCTTATACCGAAACTAATTAAAAAAATATACTTACTATATGTTTTGAAGTGTTTTCATTAACCTTTATTAATTCTTCTAAATTAAATTCCATTTCTTCAAACAAAAAAACTATTTTCCTTATAAGAAAAAAAATTATTTCATTGAATATTAATTTTTCTTTTTGAATATCAATAAACGTCACAAAGAAAATATATTTTAAATTGAAGTAAGCTAAAATTTAAAATTATTAATGAAGTTAGCCAGTACCATAGGGAATAAAAACGATTTTTAATCCAGTCCCGCTTAACGCATACATAATATTTACTTTCGCTCCGTAAAGTACGTAAAATGTATAATCCCTTCATGCAAATAAATATTACGTAAATATTCCGTTTTTATTTCGCCTACAGCGATACGCCAACGGCGTATCAAACTCGTTACGTAAATGTAATAAGAATATAGATTCATAAAAAACGTAATGGAAACGTAACAATTATGATATGATATTTTTGTAGTAAAGTTATTTTGCTAAACAGTTATTTGATGAATACGGCATTACTAGTACTGATGCAAATGATTATTGATGTATGTCATAAAAATATATTAATGATCAAAACTTATGAAATTGTTTTTGAGGAAGCAGCGGAGCATTATATGAAAAAGTATACAACAAAAATACATAAAGTATAAATTCAAATTACTAAAAGGTTACTATAGTTTTTATTAAGTTAATATATTTAATATATTTAATTTAATATATAATATAGTTATAATATACTAGTTATACCAAATAATAAATCTATTAAACGGCTAAAAAATGCTAAGAATAAGGCATATAAAAAATTATTAAATAATGGTGATCAGCACTCTAGGGACTCGTCTATTCGTTTACGCCGTGAATTTAATTTCTTACATCGTTTCTTGTACAAAAACTATCTCTGGTCAATTGAAACAAATATTAAACGAAATAGTAAATCTTTTTGGGTATATAAGATTAGAAAATCTTCTTCATTTCCTAAACAAATGATTTACAAAGATAAAGTTTCTAATGATATGCAATCGTCAGTTAATCTTTTTGCTGATTATTTCAAATCTATTTATAGCAAAGTTGATCTTCCATTGAATTCACCGGCTTTTCAAATTGATCAAATAACTAATTTAGGTAAATTATCAATCTCAGAAGCCGATGTTGTTAGTGCTATAAATTTATTGGATAACAATCATATACCAGACCCTGATAATATTTGTTATATATTTTTAAAAAATTGCATAACCTCCTTAGTTCAACCATTACTTATCATATTTAATAAATCTATAAGTTCAGGCATTTTCTTAGACAGGTGGAAATTATCAGCTATTAACCGAATTTTCAAATCTGGTCCTAAGCATATAATAGAGAATTATCGTGGTATAGCAAAATTATTAGTTATACAAAAGTTATTCGAATCAATTGTAAAAGTGAAAATCTTTGAAATTGTAAAAAACTCAATTAGTCCATTTCAACACGGTTTTATGGCTGGTAGATCCACTACCACAAATTTAACATTATATGTTCATAAAATCATTAATTTTATTGAAGAAGGATTTCAAGTTGATGCGATTTATACCGACTTTTCTAAAGCTATTGACAAGGTCTATTGAATTGTTAGTCGTAAAACTTGAAATGCTTGGATTTCATTCAACACTTCTCAGTTGGTTTAATTCCTATCTCAATGATAGATTTCAATATGTCCAGATTGGTTCTTATAAATCTAAAATATTTAAAGTTTTATCTGGTGTTCCACAGGGGAGCCATCTTGGCCCTCTCTTATTTATTTTAATGATCAACGACTTGCCTAAATTCCTTCGTTTTTGTTTCATACTTTTATATGCGGATGATCTAAAATTGTTCGCTAGAATTAATTCAATTGAAGATTGTCTGAAACTACAAATAGATATTAATATACTCCTAGATTGGTGTCATTCTAATGGGTTTTCCTTAAATATACCTAAATGTTCGGTAATTTCTTTTTATAGATGCTTTAATCCATTAATGTTTGATTATATGTTAGGTCCTTCGTCTCTTATAAGAGTTCATAAAATCAAAGACTTGGGAATAATTTTAGATGCTAAATTATCTTTTTCATATCATTTTGATTATATTTGTTCTAAAGCATCTTCGATGTTAGGCTTTCTGAAAAGAAATTCTAAACATTTTAACGATATTGGCACCTTAAATAACTTATATTATTCTTTAGTGAGGAGTATACTTGAATATGGCAGTACAATTTGGTCTCCTAACTATCTAGTCCATTCAGACCGCTTGGAAAAAATTCAAAAATCTTATTCCAGGTATGCATTATGCAAATATGGATTTCGTTATGAGGCTTTGCCATCTTATAATATTAGATGCAAACTTTTAGGTCTGGAATTGTTATCCAATAGAAGGAAAATTACAAAGATAATGTTTATTAATGATATTTTAGGTGGCAGAATTAATTGTTTAGAACTATTGGGCCTGATTGGGATCAATGTACCATCTAGAGATTTTCGGGTCAATCGATTTTCATTTGTTCCCTTTCACAGGACTAATTATGGTCGTTTTGAATCTATTACTAATGCTATATTAGATTATAATGAAACAGCTCGGTTTTTTGATTTTCACTTCGAAAGGGAGTTCTGTCTTAATAGTCTTAAACTATATTTTTATAATAATTAATAAAGAAATTATTCTCAATTATAAATTTATTATATTATTCTTGTATATATTTTCTTTTTTCTTTTTAAACAAATGTATGTAAATAATTTTAAAAAATTAAACTGATTATAATTTGTAAATATAATAGTCTGTAAATCTAATTGGTAGACTGAATAAATAAATAAAAAAAAAAAAAAAAATAAAACAAATAAAAGAGAAAAAAAAAACCAATCAAAAACAAATTTTTTTGTCAGTTCGTAAATGTAACGTTTAACGTAAACTGAGTTTCAAAATTAGTTCGCCTTTTGCAAAATGTTTCTGAAACGATTTCTGTACTTCGAACAAACTTTGGTTGGATTACTTATATTTAAATTTATTTGATTCAGTTTTCTGTTTTACAAAAGTTATTTTAATAATATTTAATACAAAAACAAAATGCTCACTAATTTATTTGATTCAGTTTTCTGTTTTACCAAATATATTTTATTTTATTAATATTTCATACAAAAAGCAAAATGTTCACTACTATTTTATTTAATCTTCTACTTTATTATTTTAATTAATATGCTAATGCTATACTTTATAACAATTATTAGGTCTATCGTCTATATTATTTAAGTTTTATGTTCAGACTGATCTTAAAATCTAATAATTATGTTTTAACCTTTTGATTTGCAATTATAATATTATTTTAGTCGACAATGTGAATTGTCGATTACGCATTTTCTCACGATTTTAAAGTATGAATTTAAGATTAAAATATGTGACAGGATAATATTTTATATAATTTTTAGGTAATTAGAATTAACATTTAATTAATAGAATTTAATATGATATTTGTGAGATATGAAAATAATTTAAAATACAGAACTAATTCATGAAAATATAAAATATGTATTTTATGATATACTTGTATAGCTTAATGTATATATGTATGTATGTTAATAAAGAAATAATTGTTGAATTTTTTTTTCTTACTTATTGTATATGAATTTTTGTATGGTGAGTATCAATATTAATATTATGCAAATATTTCATTATAAATAATATTTGTTTTAATATTATTTATGTAATTGATACTACAAATGAAATTTAAATGCAATTTTTTCAATAGTATATTAATATTTTAATACAAAATAATAGAAGTATCTATTCTAAGAATAACACGAATAGATAATAGAAATAGAAAGCCGCAATGCAATAATCAACTTAATATTTTTTTTCATTCTCATATTATCTTAATTTACTTTTGTACATATTAATGTACTTATGTATGTTAATTTATGTTATAATTTTGTTTTTGAAAAATTTACTACATCAAAACAAATATAATTTTAAAAAAAATGCGTTCAGTAGCACCATTTTCGAAAGCCTAGGTTCAATTGTGCCAAGTTGGCAGTTTCGAAATTTGAATTTTGCGGAAAGTATCTGTAATCGCTGTTCTGATTTCTGATTGTGTTAACTTAGAGCGATGTCAACCAGCGACAATTTTATTTGTATTTATAGTTATGCGTTGTATCTTTGGTTCTGTTTGGGTCTTTATAATTTATTTATTTTAAATTTCTTTATTAGCATTTTTGATTAAAACTAATAATTTGATTATAAAAGATTGCAAAATCATCAATTAAAGAAAATGTTTATCCCTTTTTTATTAGAAAATTTCTTAATAACTTCAAAATCCTTTCCAGAAATAAATTGAACAAAATCAGTGATAAATATATTTCTATATTTTAAACTTAAAGGGAAACTCTTCAAAAGCAAATAGTCGTTAAACTCATACTTATCCCAATACAACATTATACTGTATTTGTATATATATAATGTGTCCAATTATTTTTTCACATTCTTTATGATCCTCTTAACTTTTAACAGCATATGTATAGAGAAGGAAATCCATATTATATATATATATATACTATACGGTATATCTAATACATCTATATATGTATGTATATATATAATACAATAAAAGAAAATAGTTAATCGGAAAACTGCAAAGTTTTCTATCCAATGTTGCTTTTGTGTGCTGATTTTCAAGAAAGTGATACATTTTTTCATTTTCTTTTATTTAATGGACTCACATATATATACATATTGCTTAAACTGCTCATATTTTCTGAGAGAAATATCCGAAACTATTCAAATCCGAAAAATTATTGTTACTAGTTTTTATGTAGCTTGACTTAATAATAGCCGTGATGAAATTACAACGCTATAACTATATACTTATTACGACACACATAAGATTGTAATTTCTTATGAATAGGACAATTACGATGGGCTACAAATTATTCATGTGGATATTTTCGTTTCTAACATTTGCTTCCATATGATTTTTCATATAAAATATGGTGAAATATAATGTCCATCAGATAATTAATAAACATAATTCATCTACCTTTCATATTTATAAATAATGCGGATTGCGGTGCATAAATTTTAGTACTGGGAAAAATCATAACAAATACTTAAGATATTTTTTTAATCCGAAAAGTAATAAGTAATATAATATAAAATAATAATAAAAATAATGAAATAATTTTCTTCATAATAATGAAATAATTTTCTTCAAAGACAACTTATAGAAATATGAGTTCGTACCACATACATATACAAATCGTCCATATAGATAATTTGCAGCTTTAAATGGAATTTATATTTTATAGTAATAGTTATAGTATTTAACAGATCAATTGGTGACGGAACGAACTGGTCTTCCCTACTTGAATTGAAAACTGATTTTGTATCATGTTTATCAGTTTTATTTTTTATTGGATTCGCTTTAGATTATGTATGCCTTTTTATATTGAATTGTAAAAGAGCGGATAATCATTATTAACTGGTACTCGTTCTTTTTTTTGGAAATAAATGGAAATCTATTTATTTGTCACGTATAATATGGCATTCTATACTTTTACCATTATAGAATCAAAATAATTGTAATGATATGTCTATATAGGAAAAATATCCTTTTTTATTTTAGTTTCATATATTACAAATTTTTTTTATATTAGATTAATGATTTGATAGATCAGCTAGGGAAGCCAATTTTTTATTCAATTGAACATTATTTTATTATTTGAAAAAATAAGAATCGTCAGCAGAAAAAACAATAGTTTATTTTACAAAACTTTATACTCGGCAGTTAATTGAATATATGTATATTTTCAGTGCCGACTAATTATTATGTCAATAATAATTTCAATGGCAATAATATGTCGGTCACTTGAGGTGCACTATGTGGTCTGGAGGAATCATTTGGCCTTACTTTTTGAAGATGAACGTGGAGTTACGGTAACTGTTACCGGATAACCTTATATATTCATAAGGTTTTGACACCATATAATTGGATGTGTTTGGCTTGCACTGTTACATGTTGCACTGGAATTACTGAGAGTTCCAGAACAATTTAACAGCCCCGGATCTAAGGAGCAAGGTTTATGATACCAAGACACCAGAAAAACTTGATAACCCTTAACAAAATATTCGTAACGAAATTAATGAAATAAGGGTTGGGCATGAAATCCCGTTTTACAGAATCCCGTTTCCGAAATCTCGTTTTCCAAAATCCCGTTTTAATACCTCAAAATCCCGTTTTTAAGCAAATTTTTTGTATTCGATCTAATAAAAAAAAAAACGGTATTTTGAGGTATTAAAAACCTGCATCGTCCTATATAATCCCGAAGATCAAAATTCGCATTGCAATATAACGTTTCTTTTGTATTAATACAATCACTCCACGGTCGAGACTCTTTTTTTACAAGCATGAGTAAAATTTCGATTGTTACTTCCAATAACGGGAAGGAAAAACGTATAGTGGATGCGTATAGTTCCCACCTTGATCAAAAAGGTAGAGTCACCACCTTTATAAAAAAAAAACTGCAAATTATAGATGAGCCTGTGCCAACAGAAAAGATAGCTATTGTAAAGGGGGGTAGTAACCGTACTAAATAAGGCCAAGCACGAAATCTGTAGAAGACCATCTCTGAATTCGTATGGTGCAGTTAGTTAAATGAATTATGTAAAATGAAGTAAAAAAATTAAAATATAAAAAAAATTAAAAAAACGTAAAATATAAAAAACCGAAAAAAAATACAAAATTGCATAACCTTTAAAAAAAAATAAAAAATAAATATTAAAATCTAATATAATGCAAAAAGAAAAAATGGAACCAGGTATACATCGTTGGTTCTGGGTTACGCAAAGAGTGGGTAATAAACTAAATACTTAAAAAAAATCCCGTTTGGTATCTAAAGGACAGGAGTTGTAACTAAAAGTTTTCAATTTTCTTTATCCGTTTTAAAAGGGGCAACAATTTTAAAGTGACATTTCTAACGTTTTTGAATATATTTTTATCGCTGATGGGGTTTTTCCTGCTATGCCGAATTCAGGAAATTTGTGGTTAAAGAAAAATATTGTTTACCCATGCTTCAACGTTTATGTAAAAAACTTTTTTTTATTATTTATTTTAGGAAATATATGTATATATTTAAAACTATCACACTTTTTAGGGCTTTTTTTTATAAAAAAAAATCCCTTATGTTAACGCTTTGCTGTCCGTCCGTCTGTCAGTCTGTCAGTCTGTCCGTCTGTCCGATGTAAGCAATAAAAACCAGTTATTTCACATAGTTACTGTACATGCAAGTTTATGATAGACCCACCGATGGAAATCTTTATTTATTGAGAATGTGAACCAAATGTAATTGGCGGCGCTATTCGCATTTTTCCAAAACATCTTTTTCCGAATAAAAATGTAATTTTATATAGTAAATGTGCACCTAAAATAAAGTTTGACTACTCGTTGGAAAGGTATTTAAGAGTAGAATACGATGCCTTTAACTGTATTTCCAATATCTACCGCTAGAGGCGGAGAATACTAAAATATTTCATAATGTGTTTTCCAATTGTGAATAAGCTCCAAAAAATGCCGCGCAGCCGAACTACTGATCAGTAGTTTTATAATTTCGGGCTTTTTTTAAATTCAACTACTCTAAATGCATATTTGGAGTATATGTTGTTATTCGTGATTTTATACTACTACTTACTAAATTTCAGATGCGACATTAAACCTATTTTAATTAAACCTAGCTTATTCACAATTGGAAAACACATTTTGAAAACTCTTTTTCCATATTTTAGTATTTGGCGCCTCTAGCGGTAGAAATTTGAAATACAGTTAACGGCATCGTATTCTCCTCTTAACTACCTTTCCAACGAGTAGTCGCACTTCATTTTTGGTGCACATTTACTATATTAAATTACAACTTTTTACTTGTTTTTTACTGCCCTCTAGTGGCAAAAAATCAGATTATGAGGAAGGAAGATTATGTCTGATTTATTTTAGTTTATATTAACTTTCCAGCGCTTGCTTTCCCTTCATTTTTGGTAAAGATTCACCAAGTTGAATAAAATTTTTAAAAAACAATATAATTTATATGTTTCACCCTCTAGTGGTAGAATTTAAAATTATAACAACTGTTGTTTTATATTACTACTTACTACCTTTCAGTTGCAACATTAAACCTAATTTTTCGGGCTTATTGATTATTGCAAATCACATTTTAAAAATTAACATTTTATATATTTTAGTTTTCAACGCCTCTAGCGGTAGAAATTTGAAATACTGTTACTAGCATAATATTCTACTCTTAAATACCTTTCCAACGAGTGGTCAAACTTCATTTTTGGTGTACATTTACTATATAAAATTACATTTTTATTCGGAAAAAGGTGTTTTGGCATAATGCGAATTGCGCCACCTACCGGCCAAATTTTGAAATTATATCAATTACATCTGGTTCTAAATAAATCAAGCTTTCTATTGGTGGGTCAGTCATGAGCTTGTGTGTACAGTAACTATGTGAAATAACTGGTTTTTATTGTTTACACCGGACGGACAGACGGACAGACAGACGGACAGACAGACGGACAGACAGACGGACAGACAGACGGACAGACGGACAGACAGACGGACAAAAGCGTTAACATAAGGGATTTTTTTTTTAAAAAAAGCCCTAAAAATAGGTTTAATGTCGCATCTGAAATTTAGTAAGTAGTAGTATAAAATCACAATTATAATTTTAATTTCTGTGCCTAGAGGGTGCAACATATACTCCAAATATGCATTTAGAGTAGTTAAATTTAAAAAAAGCCCATAATTATAAAAGTACTGATCAGTAGTTCGGCTGCGCGGCATTTTTTAACAATGTATCTTCTCCATTAAACTCTGCAGGGATTTATATTTATTTTTGCTGTTATTTGCGAGAGAATTGTAATGTGTACAAATAGTGAAATATATAAATTTATACACAAATTCTTCTGAAATAAATAGGCTTCAGTTTTGACTATTGAGGGTATTTTGAAGTTGCATTTTCTCTCTTTTAATATTTCAGGATCTTGTTATTATAATAAATATAAAATATTAGAGATTTACATACTTATATTTATATGTGCAGGAAATATAAAATGTAACAAAACAAGTCAAATAAAAAAATAAATATGTAAAGTTTATTTTACCCATATCGGAAGTTATTACCAGATGAAGATTGGGCTGTTATTATGTACTATATAAGCAAAGCCCTACTATTAATTTCGGAGTTGATATAAATATAATAATATACTCTGCTCTTAAATATTTAATAAGCATTCGACACTTTAAAGTAAATATGTGTATGTAATATGCAATAAAAGTTACTCCGAAGTGTTCTAACACCCTAGCACTATTCTACTACAATCGTTCATTACTACAGTGGCAACACCAAAATCTGTAAGGTCATGAGTATTAGTAAATCATGTAATTAGGAGATTCTTGTTTCGATTGTCAACCAATAAAGTTCATTATAATTTATATTTAAATAAAGTCTTGTAAATTTTACATTTTGGCGACGAGGATAATAAAAAAAAAACTAAAAAAAAAAGAGAGGAAAACGATAGGATATTTAATATATTATTCACCATTTCCTATTTTATAAAAAAAAAAATTAACGCGATAAAAAAAGATTATTTTCTGGTGGTTTTTACAGTTGTAAAACCAGAAATTAATTTTATCGGATGTTAGAACAGTTTTCTATCGAATGTTAAAATAGTTAACTAAAAAAAAACCAACAAAAGGAAAATTAATTAAATTCAAAGTTACGTAAGTAAAATTAAAATGGAATTTGGAAAAATAAATTTTTTTAATTATTATGAAGACACATCAAATGTTGGAACTCGTTGGCAAAAATGGTTAGCCAGATTTGAAAATTACTTGGAAGCTGAAGCAATCAGTGCACAAAAACGAAAAAAAGCAATGTTGTTACATTTTGCTGGTGAGGAAGTTTTTGAAATGTACCAGAATATTCCAAAAACATCTCTTCAAAGCACAAATAGTCAAGGTGATGTTGCACAAAATGAAGACGTGTATGACGTTGCAAAATCTGACCTTACCAAACATTTTGCAGCCAAAACCAACATCGAATTTGAAATTTTTAATTTTCGTCAAGCTAAACAATGCAAATGAAAATATTAACCAGTTTTATGCTAGGTTATTGGAATTAAGTAAAAATTGTGAATTTACTGACCAGGAAAAAGAAATTAAAAGCCAAATTATATCTGGTACAATATATTCCAATTTAAGAAAATTTGCGTTTCATAAGAAACCAAATTTACAACAATTATTAGATGAAGCTAAAACACATAAAATGAATTACGATCATGCTAATAAAATGAACAACAATACATCAAAAAATATTGATGAACAACAATGTAACAAGGTGTAAATGAAAAACAAGAATCAACACAGAACGAATTCATACAAATTTAACAACAACAACAACCACAAAAAACAACAAAATCAACAACGTCATAACAAATGTAAAAATTGTGG
This sequence comes from Empis stercorea, assembly GCA_949752835.1. NCBI lineage: Eukaryota > Metazoa > Arthropoda > Insecta > Diptera > Empididae > Empis > Empis stercorea. The sequence continues at coordinate 67,788,197 of OX457085.1, forward strand.
TAATAATTGGCATGAAAATGGTAAAATGTCATGTCCAGCGAAAGGAAAAAAATGTTTTAATTGTGACAAAATGAACCATTTTACAAAAATATGTCTACAAAAGAAACGATCATCAAATCGAGAACAAGAGTCAAGCCGTGAACAACAAGTTAATAAGATCAACAAAAACGATTCATCTGATGAATCTATTTTTAAAATTCAGTCAGTCAATAACATTAAATCATCACCAAGTGCAACAATCAATGTAAATAACAATCCAATAGAATTTACAATTGACCCGGGATCTACAGTATCCATCATCAGTTCAAAAATAATTAATATGTTTAACGTACAACCAACAATTAGAGATGTTGAAACAAATATTTTTGCTTACAACTCTAATCAAGAGTTACCAATCGTTGGAAAATTTAATGCAATTTTATCGTACAAAAATACACAAATTAATGAAGATATATACGTGATAAAAAGTGACTCAGATTCGATTTTAAGCTGTGAAGCATCAAGAAATTTGAAGTTGATAGATTTTACTTTCAACAATACAACAGATATTCAACACAACATCAACAACACAGAAATAAAGGCTCATTATCCAGAATTGTTTAAAGGCGTGGGTGAGTTAAAAAATAAATTAGTTCATTTATTTGTAGATAAAAACATACACCCTGTGGCACAACGATATAGGAAAGTTCCTTTTCATATAAGACCATTAATAGAAGACGAAATTAAACGTTTAGTTCGAGAAAATATTATTGAGAAGGCAACTGGACCAACTCCATGGTCTCTCCAATTGTTGTAGTACCAAAACGTGACCAAGCCAACATCAGAATGTGTGTTGATATGAGATGTGCTAACAAAGCAATTAAAAGAACAAGAAATATCACTCCAAATCTTGAGGATATTATATCTGTGTTGAATGGTGCGACAATTTTCAGTAAATTAGATTTAAAAGATGGATAGCATCAACTCAATTTAGATGAAGAGTCAAGAACAATAACAGCTTTTGCAACACATTGTGGTATATATCGATACAAACGTCTTAATTTTGAAATCAACACAGCTGCTGAAATTTTTCATCATTAACGTCAGTTATTAAACGTTATTAACGTCAGTGATGATATTTTGGTATTTGGAAAAACAAAAGCAGAGCATGATTGTGCAGTTGTAAAAGTCTTAAGTAGACTGAAAGAAAACAATTTAACATTAAATGAGAAAAAATGTGAGTTTAATCAAAAATCAATAAAATTCTTTGGTTATATTTTTTCAGAAGACGGTTTGACACCTGATCCAATTAAAGTTCAAGTGTTTAAAGAAATGAAACCACCAACAAATATATCTGAAGTTAGAAGTATCATTGGCATGTTAAATTTTGCAATGCCTTTTCTACCTGAATTAGCAAAACACACCGAAATTATCAGAGAATTGATGCATAAAAATGTTAAATTTGTCTGGTCTGAAAAACATCAAAAATCATTTCAACAGCTGAAAAATTTAATGAGTGACAGTACAAAATTAGCATACTACGATGTAAACAAAGAAACAAACATACATGCTGATGCTGGTCAAGTAGGTATATCAGCGATGTTATCTCAAAAACAGGGCGAAATTTTCAAAATTATATGTTACGGTAGCAGAACATTATCACCTACGGAACAAAGATACAGTCAAATTGAAAAAGAGATGCTATCAGCAGTTTGGGCAATGGAACATTTTCATATTTACATTTATGGAACAACGTTTCATTTGCACACCGATCATAGACCGTTATTAAACATTTTATCAAATCCGTCATCAAAAGGAACACATAGAATCGAACGTATGCTCTTAAAAACACAACACTACAAATTTATTGTTAGCCATGAAAAAGGAAGTATAAATCCTGCATATTATTTTTCACGACATCCAAACCAAGTTAACACAAATAAGGTAAACAAAATTCAAAATTATGTAAACTTTGTTTTTCAAAACAGTTTCCCGAAAGCTATGACACTAAAAACAGTTCAACAAGAAACAAAAAATGATGAAACACTATCACTTGTATTAAAAGCATTAAAAGAAAATAACAACAAATTGTGGTGTATAGAAGAAATTCGTACATATAACAAAATAAAACAAGAACCATCAGAAGTTGATGGATGTATAATGAAAGGCAACCAGTTGGTATTACCAAAATCATTAAGAACACAAGCAATTCATCTAGCACATAAAGGTCATATGGGACTCGTAAAAACAAAACAATTATTAAGATCGAAAGTATGGTTTCCAAACTAAGACAAAATGGTACAGCAAATTATTTCCAATTGCATTACATGTCAAGCAACAACAAACAAAAATGAAAGAACTCCAATTCAAATAACACCACTAGCAGAATATCCATTTGATAAAAAGCTATTGATTTTGCTAGTCCACTACCAAACGATAAATATATTTTGGTAATTGTTGATGAATACTCAAAATTTCCGTTTGCAGAGACAATAAACTCGATAAAATTTTCAACAGTTCAGAAAGTCCTAACAAAAATATTTGCAACATATGGCATTCCAAACATCATCAAATAAGACAATGGTCCATCATTCAATGGGTATGATTTTCAAAATTTTTCTAAACAATATAATTTTAGACACCATCTTGTTACACCGTATTGGCCAGAAGCTAATGGTCAAGCAGAACGACTAGTAAAAACTTTCAAAAAACAATTAATCTGTTCACAAATTGAAAATAACAACTGTTTAGCAGATATAGAAACATTTTTAATGAATTATCGTTCAACTCCTCATGCAACAACAGGTATAGCACCGTTCGATTTAATGTTTAATCGAAAAATGAAGAATTTATTACCAAATATCAACAATTTTAATAAGTACAATAATGATGTATACAGTCAACACAAAAATAAAAATGATGTTGAATTGAACAATAAAATAAAAAACAAAATCTATGCTGATGCTAAACGTCGAACAAAACGTCATGAATTTGTAATTGGTGACACAGTTTTATGTAAACAACAACGAAAAAATAAATTAACACCTCCATTTGATCCAAAACCATATTCAATAATTAAAATCACTGGTTCACAAATTACAGCAAGGAGAAATGAGAAAGTAATAATTCGAAATTCATCATTTTTCAAAAAAAATTTATCGACAAGATAAAAATAATAAGAATAATAAGGCATCATTAATCAACAACCAATCTTATTACAACATTTTGTATAATTCTAAAAATCATAATAATCCTGATGAATCTACACCAGAAATACAAATACAAACAGCAGAAAGTTCTTTCAACTCAGCTACTTCTAGTTCTCAATCTGATAACCCAGAACCTGTTGATACAAATATTCAAGCTAATGAAAATCCAAGTATGGTAAATCCAAGTATGGTTACCAGAACCAGAGGTCGAGGCAGAGGCAAACTTCCAGTTGAATTTAAGGATTACATTCTTTAATTTTTTTTAAAATAAAGTAAGGGAGGAATGTAGTGTTCTAACACCCTAGCACTATTCTACTACAATCGTTCATTACTACAGTGGCAACACCAAAATCTGTAAGGTCATGAGTATTAGTAAATCATGTAATTAGGGAATTCTTGTTTCGATTGTCAACCAATAAAGTTCATTATAATTTATATTTAAATAAAGTCTTGTAAATATTACACGAAGATGATTATAATCTTGAAACTTCCGGACTTCTGAGAAAATAGAAAAAGAGCAGAAGTTATACCTATTGTCAAAAAGAAAAATGCGTCAGAATTTTCTGATTTTCGACTATTTAGTATTATATCTAGTCTATCGAAATTATGCGAAATTATTTTAAAACGGTAAACTGTTGTTTTTATAAATGCAGACGTAAAACAGCCTGTTTGTAAATCAGTCGGGATTCAGAAATAATCATAGTATTACTGTTACTGAGCAAATAAAGTGTTACTGAGCAAATAAAAAATAATATGGATAAAAGTCTCAATACTTATATTGCTTTAACCACCATATGCCGTGTCTTAAATTAAGAGACCCGACCCATTCTGTTTTTCCAGTTCTGCGTGTCACTTCATTGTTTCTTATTTAACAGATCGGTGGCAATGTGTTGAATTTGGGGGCAAATTTTCAAAATTAAGTAGCATCTTTAAAGGATTTTCACAGGGTTCCGTGCTTGGTCCTCTACGCTTCTCACTATATATCAATGATCTACCATTAGTTGTACAACATTCCCTATTCTATGTGTATAAAAAGTTTTGATTTATATATTACCGCAGATTTATCTCGGGATAGGCAAATTTCGTCTATAGTGAAAGCACTAGTTCTTCTTTTAACCCATTCAGAAGCCAATTAAAATTCGTGGACAAAAAAAAATTTTTTTCCGGTATTTTTATATTTATATTAAAACAACAAAGTTCAAAAATATTTTTCATAAAAAATTTAATTATACTATGTTTTTTATATGTTTTTCTACCTGTGGTATGCCGCACATTTTCTATCAAGAGCAGTATAAAAAGAAAAAAAATCCATAAAGTTACAATTTATTTCGCAACTATGTATAACATAAAAACAATTTACATATCAAAAATATATTCAATTTTTACAATTATTATTAATCTGTAATAAAATATTTTTTACTTATTGCACTATCAGAATTGTAACCCGCAAAATTAACCTAAACTGCATATGATATTTCTCATAAAACGGAAGATAGAGAACTCTATTTTATTAACAAAAATAATAAATTATCATTATAATAACGCTTAAAAGTATGATTTGATTATTTAATTTTGCTTATATTAGAATTTACATGCATTTAGATTTGATGTACGGTATACCGTACAAGGCGTTTGAATGAGTTAAAAGGCTTTCTTGCTTAGGCAATATTCTGCCTATATCGACCCGTGCAAGATTAATTAAATGTTTAATCCATCCACTATTTCTGTATGGAAGTTTATAGTGGTTTGTGGTTGTAATGTTGCTTGTATTAAACGCTTAAACGCTCTCTTAACTGAGAAGTCAGATTCATATACTCTCTGAGAAGATATGATCATGTTTTAAATTACTTTAATCTTAATGATGATTTATGAGCCGATTTACCACAATATTTAATTATCGTACTTTGGTCCTGCTATTTAAATTTATTACAGACGAAAATTCATTAAATCTGTATATGGAAATATCTTTATCATTATCGGTAAGAAGCAACTTTAGCATATTGCTATATTTATTTGCATATTTATTATGAGTCAGTCAGCCATGGTAAGAGCTATAAGGATTTGGAATTCACTTGCTTCCGCAGCCAAAACTTCTTAAGGTTTAAAAATTGTAAAACAAGTCAAATAAAGAAATTTATGAAGTAACCTCGAAGTTTTGGCTTAGGAGGCAAGAGGCCATACCTTTTTTGTATATTTAACTCGTAAATAAAAAAAAAATTAATAAAAAATTTAGATGGTACTATATTTTTTTCATTTCAAAGTTCATTAGCTATTTTTTATAGAAATTATAATACTAGTTTTAGCAACAACTCTAGAAACCTCAAGAAATTTCTACAAAATTTTGTTAAAAAAATGTGTAACAAGATTCGAAATCAGAAATTTTTCCAGGTTTCTCGAATCAGAAGTTTCTAGAGTGTTAGCAACAACTGTAGAATCTTCTAATTCGAGAAATTTCTAAAAAAAATCTTTTTTTAGCAACAGCTCTAGAAACTTCTAATTCGAGAAACCTCGGGATATTTCTATAAAATTTTGTTTAAAATATGTGTAACAGCATTCTTCTCGTGGTCTCTCGAATTAGAAGTTTGTAGAATTTTAGCAACAACTCCAGAAACTTCTAATCTAAAAATAGCTTTTTTTACTTCAAGTTCGAGAAAGCTCGAGAAATTTTTCTACAAATTTGTTAAAGTCTTTTTACACTTCAAAATAGTCTTTTTATATTTCAAATTACAAAAGAAATTCATCTAAGTATTTTAAATCTTTTATGTAAGTAGAATCAAATATAATAGGAAATCCTCTAAATCTTCTTAAGTAGAAACAAATATTATTTGGTTCTACTTATAAAAGATTTAAAATACTTAGAGGAATTTCTTTTGTGAAAAGCTAATTTGAAATATAAAAAGACTAGTTTGAAGTGTAAATAAAATGACTATAATAAAATGTAAAAAGACTAAATTGAATTTTTAAAAGACTATCTTGATTTTTAAATGACTATATTTAAGTCTAATTTGATACGAAAATGCTATATAATAATAATAATAATAATAATAATAATAATAAAAGAAAAAATAAAGATATATATATACTTATATATGATATAAAAGAATTACCTTATTTTCATTTTCTTTTTTAATATTTTTCAGAGCTTCCATTTTTACCATCCACATATCTCAATTGTACAAAAGATCAAATAATAGTGTTAGAGCCAGGATGTGAAATAACAAATAAAAAATGCCAATGTTGGCCAACAATAAAAATTTGTAAAGGGGATCTAACGTCATCATCAACCAACATACGATGGCATTTTAAAACATTAGAGGTAAAACAATTAATATTTTTATTTAACATTTTTACTTCATAATTCTTTGGCCATTAGGACTGCCAATTAAATTTACAAAATTTAATAAAAATGGAAATTGAATTTGATGAAGATTATACAATTTCGCCTCGAAGTTTTACGTACAGAAAACTACGCAGGAAGAAAAGATCAACAAGAAGAAGAAGGTTAGTAAATTATAAAAATATATAATGTATTATTGACAAATTTTTTTTTTAAAACTGTATAGTCATTAAAAGTAGTTAATTTACTTAAAAAGCTAATTTCTACAAAAATTTAGAAAATATTTTAGCATCATATAGAAATTTAATACCCAACAACAACAAGAAAGATTGTTTTCTTTTATTCAATCTGAATGTGCCTAAAATGTCAAAAAACGTTCTTTTATGCATTCTATTTATTCCGTGTTCTTTTATTCCTTTGGAATATTCCGAATACAATTTTTTCGTTTCTTTATTCTACTAACTTCAAATTTTGAAGGAAAAACAACAACATATTTTTCTTTAAAATTTAAACACTTATAATAATAAAAAATATACTTTAAAACTATAATAATTTAAATTTATCCTAGCATATGTATACCAATATGTAAACACACAAAAACACATTTAATTTTATATATGTCAAAATATATTCTATTTATTGCGTTTGAAATATTTTGGTGTGACTTCAACAACATTACGAGTGAATTCAAAAATGCATTGTTGTAATATAAATCAGGAAGAGAATTCGACCAGATACAGACCCTTGAGGTACACCTATATTTCATTCTCTAATATTACTAAAATTATCACCAATTTTAACCTTCTGTTTTCTGTTTTCTAGGTATGATTTGAGCCAATCCCACATAAAACCCCTAAAACCTGCATTATACAATTTGTCCAATAAAATTTCATGATTTACCATATCAAATGCATTACGAACAAATAAAACCTGCAGTTGATAAATTTTTGTTAACACCATTATAAATTTAACTACAAAATTTCATAAGACCATCCTCAGTAGATTTACCAGCTGTAAAACCAAATTGATAACTACTAAAAAAGTGATTGTTGTTTAAAATTTTTAACATTCTCTTTTTAATTGTTTTTTAAAAATTTTTAGTAAACGATGGTAATAATGAAATCGGTCTGTAATTAGTAATTTTGTTAGCGTTTCCTTTTTTCAATAAAGGTACCACTTCTGCTGATTTTTGCTTTTCTGAAAATATACCACTGGAAATACTCTTGTTAAAAAAAATGCTAAGCACAGCTAAAAATGGTAAGCATGCTAAATGCTAAGCATGCTAAGCACAGCATTGTATGAAATTTTTTTGAGAGTGTTATTGCTGATATCATCTGAATTGCAGGAATTTGAAGTTTTTAAGGAACAAATTACACGAAATAATTCCATTGAACTGATGGGATCAAAAAAGAGATTTAAAATCCCCTTAACAACTTTCCATTCAGCTTTAATATCACCCTTGTAATTATGAAGTTGCGATTTCCAATAGTTATCACGCTTAAAATTATTTTACTTGAAACAATTAAACATAGTTTATTGTAATATTTTTAAGCCTAACACTGTTTGGATGTTTATGAAGAAGTTTTCTGGTTTTATTTTTCTTATTTATTAAATTTAAGAGTGAAATTGAAATTCAAGGCTTTAATCTCTTTAATTTATTACAATTTTTTTCAGTAACTGATCTAAAGGATGCAACATGCATATGTAATATATTCAAAAATTTATCATACAACTGCTGTTGCATCATTAGCTGAATAAACATCCTCCCAAAATCGAATTTTAATAAATTAGTAAGTTTTATATAATCTATTTCATTAACCCTAAATGGAATATATTAGGTAGATTTCTCTAATTGTATTAAATAAAAGACAAGTAAAATGTAGGTCAGCAATTGAAGATAAATGTAGGTCAGCAATTGCAAAATTAAGAGTAATTTTATTACTTTTATTTAATCGTACAAAAATATGATCTATGCAAAGGAAACAGTATTAGCAAAACGTGATGATTGATTTATTTTAGAATCTAAACCATATGAAGAATCTAAACCATTGTGAATAATATTTACATTAGAATTAGAATAGAAGCACTTTGTGACAGAGATTTTCTTCGAAGAACACTGTAACGATTACATCTAAATTCTCATTTGCTTTTTAACATAAAGTCTATATCGCTTTCGTTTAAGTTAACACATGTTTTAGCATGAAAATATGATTTGCAATCACCACATTTAATTTTTAGATCTAGTCTATCAACTTTCTTACCACAATTGCAAGGCATTGTAATATTAGCCGGTTATTTTGTAGACAGGTATACTACACTGCAAGATTTTTGCAAAAAAACTATTCACTGAACATAGAAGGCGACTATTTTTTTATATCATACACAATTCAATTTATCAGCTGATATTTTTTTTTTTTCAATTTAAATTTGACACGTTAGCTTGAGTTTTATAAACGTAAACAAAAAAATCATTAATAATATAATTAAAAAATACAAAACTAGCTTTTTTTTTAATAAATTGCCATTTTTTAATGTAAAAAACATAGGCTATGCCTTTTTTGTCCAATGAATTTGAAATAAATGAAATGAAATGAAATATTGACAACAGAGCCATCTTCATGTCATATTATTAACTATTTATACACTTCAATTCAATTGTCAGGGATAAATAGGTACTGTAATTCTCATTTTATCGCCAACAAATTGTTGTTGTTTTCAATGTAAAAATTACTCTCTGCTGGCGATATGTCTACAAAAAAACACTTTGAAAAAAATCTTTTTTTTTAATAATGAATTTGAATACAAAAAAATTACTGAGAATAAGTTTAACTTATACGTGTTTACCCAAAAAAACAGAAAATTAAACTGAGTATTATTCAAGTATTATGTAATGTACAGTTACGTTTATTCTACGACTCTTAAAAAACATTTTTAAGTTAATGAATTTATTTATTAAATTCAACAGAAAATTTACATAAAAAATAATCCTGTTAAATTTTGCTATTTCCAATTTCTTCCTGTTTATCTTATGTTTTATGCTTTAATAACACCAAAGCATAGTATTATATAATAGAAATAGAAATTTGCATTTGTGCCGAAAAATAACCAAGAGTCCTTGCTACGAAAACTGAAACACAAAAATATTATTTTCATTATACGATTGATCTTTTTTTTGGGTTGAGTATAATTTTTTCATTGGGTTAAACAAAGCATAATGAAAAATACATAACTACATAAACAAGTAGAGAAATCAAAGATATTTCAGAAATGACTAAACTATCCAAGCAATCGTCCTTACTGAAAAAAAAAGTTAACATCAAGCAAAATAAAGAAAATTACATTCTCCGTTTTTATTTAATACAACATCAAAAAAATCCTAAAATATGCCTTTCGGCTAAAAAAATGAAAAATTGTGTTTCTCCGGAATGTTTATTCTTTGCTGTTGTATCTTGTTATTCTATGAGTTAAGAATAAAAAACGAGTAAAATATTGGAATGTGCTATAATTATAATATTCTTTAAAATTCCTGTAATTTAATGACAAATTCCTTTTCCAAGTAATTTGTCATTAAATTACAGGAATTTTAAGGAATATTTTGTTATTTAAAATATTAAATTATTGCTTTAATGTTATCATTCAAATTAAAATATTATTATGAAATATTCTCATTTCGTTTTCAAATCATTCATATTGCAATTCTTTGGTTGAAAGAAATTATTATAAGGGACATTATTATTATGTAGTACTTGCATTTTTGCAAAAAGTTCTGTGCGTTTGTTAACTAATTTTAATTATTTTAAAATTAAGTACTTTAGCATTTTTGCTAGTGAAAACTATAAAATTCAAATAACTAACAAATTTTTGATTTTGTGCTATTGTCTGAATCGTGCACACTACAATATAATCACTATTGATTAAAACATAACTGTATACTGTTAAAACATAACTGTATACTGTTGATGTAAACTTCAAATAATTATAAATAATAATAGCCCTTAATTTATAATTACTTACAATCGCCAAGACTCGAAATTTAGGGAAGCGGATGGTCTTTGTAATTATTTGAAATTATTTAATTATTTATTTGAAATTATTAATTCACTTTTGTTAATCCAATTTTATTAAATCGTTTTTATTTTATTGAAAATGTCTGATTTATGTTACTCTAGCTCTAGATTAATTTTCAACACTAGGTTCCCCTCATTTTTGGTAAAGATTCATGAATTTAAATTACATTTTAAAAAAAATATTATAATTATAATGTTACTTTCTGATGGTGGCATAAATTAAAATTATATATTTTTCGCCAGTATAACTTTCTTTGATAGCCAGAAAGCAAAAACTGCAATTACATTCTATAATTCAATTATTTAATTTCTTATTTTCATTTGATCTTTAAATGATTTCATTGTTATAATATAAAATTATTTTTCATTATTTAAAAAAATATTTTTTAATCATCAAAAATTCTTCAATTGTTCGGAAAATAAATTATTTTGTTGACATAAAAAGGAACCATTTTTGTTACCGATAACTTGAATTTAATATTTTATGACATAATTTTTTATTTCTACCTTGGTATCTAATAGTTTATATATAATATTTTTGTTTTTCTTAGAATCCCTGAAGATTTATTATACCTGAAGTGTCTTCTGCTGGTCTAAAATATAAAAATAACATTGTTTATACCATATATACATATACAAACATGTATATATAGGAACATATTATAAACATTTATTTCCAAATGAAAATATATTTTCTACAAGGATTTGTGCAAAATAAAGAATCAAAAAAAGGAAGAAAATTCTTTAAATATTTTTCATTTTATAATTCCACAGCACACGTTTTTTTATGACCATCAAAATGGAAGAGCTCTAAAAACCATTTATTTTGTTGCTACATCAGTAACAAATACCCGATAGCAGCAAACATCTTAGAAATTCTTTTTCAATTCACATGCAAATTTTTATTAGAATATAGTATATAGTAGTATAAGATAAAAAAAATACAATAAAACGGCACAAATTTAGTGTACACCATACAGGGACGCATGTCAATGGAGATTGTAAAAAATAACCAAAAAATATATATAGCTGCTGGCTACAAATTATTTTAATTTTTCCATAGAGGTTAGTCAAATATCGTTAATATTCGTTTTGGAAAAATTTATATATTTTGTACGCTAATTTAACATGATTTTAATCGACTTAACACTTTATATATTATATAAAAAATACATATACATATATATATAAAAATGTTTGCATATATCCAATAATTTTCTAACGGTTCCGATATATTTTCTTCACGTAGCAATCAGAGGCATATAAATGTTCAATTTTCAAGGGGAGCATTTTTTTTATATCAATTTATATTACCATTACATGTTTTACAAAATTCGTAATTCCATTTTTTCTTTTATAAATATATCCTTTTAAATATTTTTCTTTAAAAAGATATATTTATAAAGTATAATCAGAGCAATAAAAATAAAATTATACAGGAATGTTTTTTACAACGGATATTAAATTAAATAGAGAAAATTCCGGGCTTTATATTTAAATCATTTTAATCTTGGGCAATAAACAAAATACAGAAACAAAAAATATATAGATAATATAATATATAATACCTATGTACGAAATAAAGAATCATTGAACCCATATCAAGGTGAATTCGGTTTGAGAGGATTTTGCATTATTCACAAAAAGGATATTCATTTCCATATTATTTTTGTGTTTGAACCGTTTGTTTATACATATGTACAGTACACATATTATGTTTTACATATATATGAATTAAAAAAATAGAATCAAAATATATAAATTATTTAAAACTTAGAATAATAACTTTGCTATATTCTTTTTTTTCCAAGGTATAGAGAGTTAAGAAAAATATGAAGAAAATTCCGAGTTGTGTTGCTATAGTATGCAAAGTATACCGAATTACCTTCTAATCATTTTTAGAAATTTTATTAATAGGTTATTATTAATTTAAATATTTAATGTACGTACTTAATTTGTATAACTATTGAAAAGTATTTGTTGGTATGAAAAATTTGTGTTATCGTCTACTTATAAATTTTTTCCACGTTGATTCCACAAAAGATAAGGGTCTGAATTATGTATATATCTATAATATAATAAAATTGTGTAAAATATTTCTCTATGTGGATTTTCGAAAGACAGGTGTATTACTATTAGACTACTTGTATTTGTGTCTACTAGTACCTTTGCAAAGAGTATTCCTAATCAGCAGTTATAGAATTAACAGTTGTTGAAATTTTGGATATTTATTTGTAAACTTTTTTTCGCTCACTTAACGATTATCTGTCTGCAAATTTTATCAATATTACAATATAATTTAGAACTTATTTGTTATTTCATATCATTAGAAAACATAAAATATTACACTGTGAATATTTCAATAAAAAAATGAATATACTATTAGAAAGAATAACCCCACGAATTATGATCTAATTAAATTATGAGGTAATTTTTGTTGCCTTGCTAGCTTGGGATTTTTGGAAGTTAAATGTTTCATTGAAAAAATATCGTACGTAGTTTCGCTCTTTTCCCCCTTTTCCACATCAAAATGTGACATAAACTAACCCCAGCATGTTTTTTGGGAGACAGAGTTTCCAAAAAAAAAATAATCGCGATTAATTTTTCCGCCATATTTTCGTCCTCGTTTGTTTATATATTTTCTGATGCCATTGACTTTCCTGAGCTTTTACGTAATTTTTTTTGTAAATTAAGTTTACGTAAATTTATCTTACGTAAAGTTTGCGCAAAGTTTTTCAAGGTACATTAACGAACGGTTTCTTATGTTACGTTTACGGAACATCTTTGGCGAAGTACTTACGCATAGTTTAATTCGAAATGATCAAATTTTTAAAATAATATATCATAATATATAACACTTTGAATGGTGGATCTGCTTCGATGTACTATAATTTCCATTTCCTGATATGATTTATCCTTGATGTAGTTGTACAATGAAATTTTTTTCATCAATTGTCAATTATTTTCCTTTGACTCGGTCCATTTTCCTTTGACTCGGTTAAATCAAAATAATTTTTTTTTTACATTGTTGCAAATTGTCCACTCAATTAATATTTAACTCTTCCGATTTGAATTTGATGTTAATTACACTGCAAATTGCAAATAACTGTGCCGTACGAAGACTTTTTGGGCATTTAGCTCTTAGATAATATTAACTGTATTTTTATAATATCCGCGTGGAAAAACCCCAAATTTTGTGTAAATTTACCTAATAAATGCCTCTGTAAAATGTAATCATTATTTTCATTTAATTTTACCTCTACCTGGTGGTTTTTCCAATTTGTTTAAAAAAATTACTAGGGTACGATGACTTTTTGGGCCCACTGTATATATATAATTATTATATATATATATAAAATATATATATAATAATATGTATATATATTATCACACAAATTCTAAATTCTTAGTCTATTCTTGAAATCACATTTTAATTATTTAAAAACTAGGACTTCAAATACTAAATAAATAAAATACAACAACATAAAAATTGAGGATTTCAAATTCTACTTCAAAACCGTTAAAATTAATAGGAAATATATACATATAAGGATTTCAAATTATCCCTTAAAGAAACATTAAAATTAATAGGAAAAACATATAACATCTTTTGGCAATGTTGGGTGATATTTTTTAAATCTTTTTGGCAATGTTGGGTGATATTTTTTAAATTTTGTGTTGTGTGTTGCTAACTCATATTCAATATTTTCACTATTTTCATGTCAACTATGAAATTTCACTATTTTCATCTATAGCACCAGTTCATATTCTATATTCGCACTATATTTTCATGTAATTAATATTCAATATTTTCAGTATTATTAAGAAAATTATTTGAACTATTTTCATTCTCAATATTTTCTTTATCGATATTATTAACTGTAAACTGTAACTTCATTTGTAATTTCATCATCAACAATGGTTGATGATTATGAAATGTTTGCCAAATATATATATTTGCCCTTTCGTAAATTGTCTTGATTATGATTTCTTTTCTTATTGCGCGATAAAATTTGTGTATTTCGCAATTCTTAAAATATATATTTATAATATAATTAAATTCAAATGTACTAACCCAATTACAATTTCACAATTACACAGCCTTCAACGACAAAATACAAAATTATATTAAACCCAAAGAAAAACATAAGTATACAAAGAATTGCAACAAAAATTACCTCTGCCCATTTTACACAAATGTGTGCGAAATTGTGCATGTCCCTAATTATGTAAGGGTTGGGTACGAAATCTCCAAACCAAAATCTCCAAATCAAAATCTCCAATTCAAAATCTCCAAGTTACAAAATCTCCAAATTCAAAATATCCAAATTTAAAATCTCCTTACCAAAATCTCCAAATCTCCAAAAGGAAATCAGAAAATTCTCATAAAAGAAATGATTTCCATTCTCATAAAAGAATGTTAGAGAAATATTAAATGATTAATACTTTTTATTCATCAGAAAATAAAATAATAAAATAAAACAAATTAAATAATTCAAAAGAAACTTAATTCTAAGTTACTTGCATTAAATATTAAATTAATTGCACCAAAAATAAATTTCAAAATTACTGATTACAATTGCATATTAATTGTTATATTTTTTAAAAGCTGAATTTCTCCCATCTCTTGTCTTCTTTTTAAGATATTATTTATTCTTTCATTCCTTTCCTTCTGTTTTTTTTTTGCATTTGGAATTTGACCACTTTTTATTTTAGCTAAATTTGTTTTAATTAGAACCATTTCCTTTTTAAGCTTCTGAATTATTTCATATAATCCAAGGTTTTTTTTTCCGACAATAAATTTCAAACGGCGATGCCATGCCTCCACGGAATTCTGTGTGCGAGGAAGATTTTGCTGGATGGCGTCCTCGATTGACCAAAACTCTTGCGAATACTTAGGTATTCAATTATTTGCAGATATGACATAATTTCTGTTGAACCAATTATAAATTTTTTTTAAATCAACATCATGATTATTTGATTTTATTAACTTAAAATAATGGTCTACTTGATCCACAGGTAAAAAGGCAAGACTTTTTAACATTCTTACACTTACACCTGTAGTGGGATTCTCTAACGATTTAGAGTTAGAGTTTAGACTCTAAATTCTAATTTTAGAGCATTTTGGAATTCTGTAACGAAAAATTCTCTAAGTTAGAGTTAATCTGACAGCTCTAACTTAGAAAGAATTTTAGTGCGCGCGCCATCTATTGCATTATCGGAAAGTATTTTTTTGTACTAGTTCCTTTCTAACTTAGATATAATATACTGTTAATATCCTAAGAGCTCTTCCTAAACACCGGCGTACGGCGTATGGCGTCTCTCAAAATCGATATTGGTACATACATTTTTTATTGGAGTTTTGTTTTGATTTTTGAAATTTAGCAAAAAGAAAACTCGATCAAAAAAATTTTAATGTATATAAATGTGGCATTTTATTTCGGGATACGCTGGCGTATCAGCGTATCGACGTATATACGCCATACGCCGTACGCCGGTGTTTAGGTAGAGCTCTTAGAGTGTGATTTTACTCACTATTTATTCTTTTGTGAGAATTGTATTTGAAAAGATGTAAGTTGATAATTTTAAATATTTAATTTTTATTATAAAATACATAAGTATATATAATATAATATATATATAAGTATATATATATATTTATTTTAATAGGTGTAAAATACACTTTTTTAATTTGATTTAATAAATATCAATATTTTATTTCGGGATATTAAAACAACTGAATTATATGGAACCTTAA